>JABTTQ020003399.1:0-720306 GCA_016081115.2 Rehmannia glutinosa | reverse complement strand
ATATATATATGCAAGGAATATATAGGGCAAAAACGAAGTAGGGACATACCATGAAGTTATTATGCGCCACGAGCTCCTCGAGGCGCAGTGAAATCAAGAGCAATGACTAATGCAAATTGATCGGGGGAAGAAATGTATGTTTGTATAGTTCAAAGGAATCCTCTCCGGCGTGGGTATCTAAATGCAGAGCTTGGCCATTGATATACCATTTTGGAACTAGTGCGAGGTAGCGACACATTGAAGGTATGTGATACCATTTGAGTCTTACTTACGCTCTACCTGCGATGTGGCCTAAATTTGGGCTTCACATTTTTCTAACTATTGAGTATCAAATCTTGTTCGCTGGAGGTGCCCGCCTCGCTCTCAATCCAAGGTTTTTTAATAGAAGGAGTCTCTCGAGAGTCATGATCTCTGGAGCCTGAACTCTTGTCCTTAAATTTGTGAGTTTTGTCCTTGGATTTGGACTTCTCCTTGTGAACGGAACGATCAGTAGCTTCGGTAATAACCAATTGGCGAGAGGGGGTAGAGCGTGCAGGTGAGGGATCACCTCGATGGCCACTAGCCCCGGAGATATCGCCTGGTACACCTGGAGCGCTAACGGGATGCGAAGGACCATCTCATGACCCGGAAGCACCTTTAGCTTCGCTGGGCTTAGGCACGGGTGGAGGACGCTCTTTACGACGTGCGAGCAAGGATTCCTTTTGTTCCTTCAATTGCTTAGCAATAAGTGCATTACGAACAACCATATCTACAAGGATTAAAGAAGAATTAGGGTAAGGCATAGTAGATCAAAAGAACACACAAATCAAGTGGAATGAAGATTACCCAAAGTAAGTGAAGTTGGCCTCGGGGTAGGGCTAAGGTCAGCAAGTGAAAGCACTTCCTCTTTTAAAAGATCGGCCGCCATAAACCAATCCTTAGTAAGCTCGTTAGAGACAAAATCCTCCCCCCAAGTAATGGGAGCGAGGTCCCGAGGCCGGGGTCGCGTTATTTTCCAATCTAAAGGAACTCTCCAGGGGACCTCTTTAGGAGCTCGCACAAAAATAAACCTCTCCTTCCAAGGCCACACGAGAAGAGGGAAGTAGGTGGAGTAATTTGCGATGGGGTTTGGGGAGATGTAATAAAATCTCTTTTCACTAGTAGTAGAGGAAGAATATATAGAATTTAAGTTACAAAAGTGAGAAAACGAGGGGTGTTTGACCGAAATGGCGCATTAAAATAATAAAACCTAATATGTGGCGATAAGCGTTGGGAACTAGTCAAGGGCAAACGCCTAAACCATTCAAAATATTTACAACATAGTCGATAGAGGGGAACCATAAACCACCTCAAACTAGCGAGGTGAAAAGCTACGAGCGATGTGGTGGCTTATCTATCCTATTATTTCTACCGGTAGAATTTATTCTATAATTATTAGGTATAAAAACCTCTTCCCCGAGCGAAGTAACGCCCATGGTGCGACAAATTCTAGGTCGGGTCATCTTCCTAACTATTAGTTTCTTGTTCCAATCGGTTGAGGATTACTTAAGGAGGAAAATGCCCTAACCGTCCTAAGAGGGCTAACATCTAAAAGTTAGTCGAAAGTGCGGTTGAATCACCTAAAACTCAACTCGACTGAGCTAGAGTTCGAACTACCGTAACTAAGTCCGAGGATTCTAAAGTACGGTCGGAAGCCATTATCACCAAAGAAGCAAGAAAGAAGAAATTAATAAAAATACGAAAGAGACGCGAAGCGAAAGCGAGACTACCTCGGAAGGACGATCCAAAAAGACGAAAACCCTTGTCCGGAAGAACCTTGAAGCTCGCAAATGAGTCCGGATAGTGAGGGCTCCGAGGTGACAAAGTTGAAATGGGATTGAAAGAGATCTCCTTATATATATAGGAAGGGGCAAGATCTAACTACCGAGGAGGAAGGTCATTTCAAATTCAACGATTGATCTAAAGTTACTTTAGTATAAAATACTAATTTAACTTGGGGAGTAATGATATGTATGAGTTAAATTACCCTTTTGCCCTCCCATATAAGACAAAAAGCCTCCCGACACTAAGATCCGCACGTGTTTTGTAAACGGTCCCGACCCGACCCGAGCACTCCAACCCGATCCGACCCGCGATAAGGGCCGTAGGATCACCGACAAGAGAGTGGACGCGATCTCAACACGTGGAACTAGCTAGTACGGCCTACCCGTATCAAGGTCTCTAAATACCACACTCATCCACTGAAACAATGTATCTCATAATTTACTATTCATTTCGCACTATCAATTCTACGACCTAGCGATCCAAACGACTTAAGATCGAGAGGTTAGTCGGGGACCCACACCTGCTAGCCTAACGCTTGTTCTCTTTTCGGTCATCAACTAAAGTACTTAGGAGCGAGGCGAGGCTCTCGAACCGAAGTACATCTGATTTATCCATACCTAAATCAATATAAATTTATGATTCTTTAGGGCTTGCAACTATTTTTCGCTTTAATCAGTTTCTTCTGTTAATGAATGAAATTCATTTCGGTTTAAGAAAAGTTAAGGCCAATTATTAATAATTTACCCACCAAATTTATTTATTATCACCAAACTTGATAAAAATCTCAAAGACATATTATAGTTACATATGCAAGTACAATGTGGTCCACACGGTGAAAACTATTAGTAAATCTGCCCATCCATAATAAAAATAAAAATATATTACCATTGACTAGAAAGTCACAGCCAACAGCCACTAGATGCTTATTACTTCAACCACATCACAACTTTAATTATTTAGCTTAATCACTCACTAAGTATCACAATTTGGGACTTAAATCTATTCTGCTGAAATATCTGTTCTGTACTTCAAAATGTACAGTTTTCGACCATCAAGTCAAATCAAATGATTCATTATAAAATTAATTAATGAATAATTATCTTGTCAATTAAGACTAATTTATTCAAAAACTAGAAATATCAAATTTAAACTAGCACCTGCAGGGAATCATTGCCGACTTTATTTCTCTCTCAATGCCAAATCAAAGAAAATATCCTTTCTATGTCGGTGATGAAATATTTAATATATACCTAACATTTTCAGCAATTACATACGTCAAATTTAATGGACGAAGTACGATGAATCTTGATACTTGAAATTCCAAACGTATTAAATATATATCTGTCCTTTTTTTTGTTTTTTGAAATCAAATATATCTTTTTCTTAAAAATTTAAGAATCTTTAGTTTTTCCCGTACCATATTGAATGACGATTAAACACATAATGCATGACACATTAATATTTTAAAGATATAATTACAAAATTCCCTCAAGGGTATGTTTGTTGGTGCTTGGGGAAAATTTTTGGGAAAGAGATGTTTGATGTGATATATTAAAATGTGATATTACCTTATAAATACATCGTAAGTACAATTTATATTTGGATGTAGATTGGGGGACGAAGTTGTGAAGGAAATGTGATTGGAGAGAGTTACACAAACATACCCTTGAAATTTGAGGTTATTACGTAAATCCCATTGAAGTTTAATTTCGTCTTACCTTTTGCCTCAACCATTAGTTGACTGACTTTAATTTGTCGATCGACATCATTAAATATTTTGCAATTATTTCTTCCAACTTTTCTAAATATTACAAATAACCTAACTTTTATCCGGGTATTTGCAATATTTAGAAAAGTTGAGAGATGTAATTGTAACATGTAAGAATGAAAAGTTTGAGCTATTTGTAATATTTAACATAAGTTGATGAGTAAAATTATAAAATATTTGATGACGTCGGTAAATTCCGACATTCCGTTAGTTCAACTAACAATTGGGTACAAAAATGGGCGAAACTACCATAGGACAAGTGTGGTCGGCGGACCGCACTCGACCTCGGGATGACCTTGTTAAATTTGAGTTGGAAATGACCGCACTAAAAATTCAAATCAAGATCTAGTTCATATAAAAAAAAAATTGAGTTAAATTTAAAAACCAATAAATCTTACATCGTATTGGCTCAAAATATTAAGAATTATCTGTTCAGTTAAAGATACTAGTGGATAAATGATTGTCTTATTTATTATGTACAAAGATATATGTTCCAAACTCGATAATGAACAGTTTTTGAAAGTATTTTTCGAATGACTTTTTGTATATAAGTTTATTCCATAATAATAACAATTGTTTGATGGTTAATTTAGAATATATTTTTGGATAAGGCACTTATCCAAAAAGTTCATCTAGATAAACCAAAAGAGAGAGATTATGAAAAATTGTTGTAAGTATGACCTTCATATTTACTTTTTTCTATATTTTTTAAATATCGGCCCCAAGATTCGCCCGCCAAAATGAAAAAAAAATCGCACCTACCAAAAACCTAGCTACGCCCATGGGTACAAATATAACATAAAATCAAATCTTGAGTGGGTTTTCGTAATTTTAAAATTTTTCTAGGTTTTTCTGTAATTACCTTTAACCTCAATTTTTTTTTATATCCTTATTTTGAATGACGATCGAGGTGTATATAAACCAGCTCAACACTCCTTAGAGTTCCACATATACTATTACTAGCAAGTGTGAAGTATATAAAGAGAACATATAGCAAAATTAAAAAGATTGAATAAATCCAAAAAAAAAAAAAAGAGCCAAAAAATGAAGGCCCGGCCTTTTCTTCTTCTTCTTCTTCTTCTTCTTGTTCATATTCTCACAACTATTGTTCTTTCAGTTGCTGTCAAAAACAAACTTTATGTGCTGATTATTATTTTTCTGGCTTGTCTGGCTTTGTATTTCTTCAAAACCCTGTGGCTAAATCCATGGCAGATCAGAAGAAAGCTTCAAGTACAAGGAATCAAAGGGCCTAAACCTTCAATTTTGTATGGGAATGTTTGGGAGATGCAAAAAATCCAAGCTTCAATCATGAAAAAGAGTGCAAATAATGATGATCAAGAATTTGTGGCTCATGATTACACCTCAACTCTCTTTCCCTACTTTGAGCAATGGAGAAAAAAATACGGTAAACTTCTCTAACTACCCTCATATTGTTTTTAGGCTTAATTGCAATTTTAGTCCGAGACTTGGCTAGCCAGTCTTGTGATTTTTTTACGTGGCAGTTTTGGCTTTGACAATTATATCCTTCAGTTAAAATAGTAAATTCATACATGTCTGTAACTTTTAACGATCATAGGTATTTTGGGCATCTTGGCTAAAGGACAAGAAATTTCCCGGTAACAATGAAACACTGAAACACCAAATTGCGACCAAAATCGCACAAAATTATAACTTGTAGGACTAAATTGCACAAATTAAAATTTATGTGATCAACATTACACATTACCAAAATCTGACACGATCAAATTGTTAGCTAAAATATTTACAAGACCAAAATTGCTAGCCCTTTAGTTGTGAGACCAATTTTGCAAAGCCTTGTTTATATTCACACTCACACGTGTTTGTGTGTGTGTCTACATATATAGACACGCACACAAATATTATTATATGATTAGGATTTTATCTTGCATATATTCATAACTTCAGTTTTTTTTTAAAGAAATGGAAATATATAAAAGAAAGAAAAATGTCTTAGATCACAAGCTGATCATGTAGCAAATGAAAAACAATGCAAAATTTTAGGGAAAAGAAACAACAAAAATAACTTAAAGATGCAAATTTAAATGAATGACGTTTATGTCTTAAGGATTTCCGAATATATTCATAGCTTTACTTTATGTCCCAAGTTGTTACAATAAAATATGAAATTCCAGAAAGCTAAACAATGAAAAACTTGGAATATCTTTTTTTTTTTTAATGTGGGTAAGTAAGGGGATGTTATTTCCATTAAAAGCTGGGGTTATAATAGTACAAAGAGTTGTTGAAAATGTACGAATACAATTATGCAAACAATTTTTTTCAAAAACAAATAAAATTATGCAAACAAATCTTCTCTTGGGCATGGTACAAAAATTAATGCGGAGGGTATTATGAGTAATTAATTGGCCACAGTAATTTGGTGTTGTGTTCTTTCGATATTTTTTTCAATTAATACGATGTTTTATTTTGTATCTAATAAATACAATATGAAATTTATTTGTGCAAAAACATTCTGTAAAATGCATAATTAATATTGATTTAAGTATATATATAAAATAAATGTGTTATATCATGAAATATTATAGAAATACATTTGAAATGAAGAATTTGAAATGGTTTTGCCCATTATATATATACAATTAAGTGTATATGCCAAGTCGCCAGCCTTTCCTTTTTCTTTCTTTTCTCTATATATTTAAAATGAATTTCATTGGTGGCCAGATATAGTAATAACTATATATGGTTTAATTTCAAGCATTTTGAGAATTATCAAGTTAAAGAATAACAATTTCTGAAAGCTCGCGCGATAATTTGACTTTCTGAAATTCTGATTTTAAACTATATAGTGAACTCAAGACATATTTTTTTGAGGCAACTTAAGACAGAAATTTAGATAAAAGAAATAAATGAAAAAGTTCGAAAATTAGAAGCTTTTGTTTTGTGCTTATCACAATTCACAAAGTGTACTCTTTTTGTGTTTTCTTGAAATGATGCTTATTTGAAGTAGTGCTTTTATTACAAAGTCTTTTCCTTATTTGTCCATGTCTTTAGCCGTGATGCCTATAGTATTTTCCCACAAACCCAATATATATAATTGAAAAGACGTGGAATTAATTAAATATTCATATTTTCCGAAAACATTAAGATTTTATTAGAGCTAGTTTCACATTTTTTTTTGGGTTTCACATTAACTTTTCTATAAACCATTTCAATGAAGGAAGCTCGATCTATATTCTCTCATAAATTAAACAAAATTAATATACAAAATTCACAATAATACTAAGGCATGCAATAATTTGTTTGAGAATAAGTGGGGCGGCTGTGGTAGGAAAAGACATGGCTCAGATAAGTTTTGATCTAAAGTAAAATTAGATTGACTTGACTTATTTTGCATGTTTTCTTTGAATATTAAAAAAGTAAAATAGAAAATAGAAATGAAATATTGTAGTTATTTTGATTCTTAACATGTCATGAGATAAATTCGGTCCAAAAAGTGGAATAAAATATTCAAAGCACATGTTTATCTTATAAACGTGTCATGAATTTACAAGATATAACGCAAATTAAAATTGAATAAAATATTTAAAGTCAGATTGAAACCCTCATAAATACACGAATTCAAAATGTGAAATATAAATAATATGAAGTAAAAATATCAGCATATTGAAATACTTAAAATCATAATATACATATGTCTAGAGATGTCAATTTTGGCCCGACCTGATATTTTTACCGGACTAGGCTCTAAAATTCCAATCCCAAAAGCACCGGGCCTTAAAAGCCCGGCCCGACAGGCTCCAAAGACTGGGTCGGTCTGATCGGCCCAATTTTTTCAATGTATTATTATGCCATGGGCCTGGCTTGGGCTATTAAATTAGAGGTCCAATAATTATTTGGCCCGCCCTGACCCGATTTCCTCCTTTGGTCCGATATAACCCATTTTGGCAGCTCTATATATATCCAATCTAATTTATATGGGCTTCACCAAATCGACATGAATTACATATAATCACATGATAAAGGAGAGTTGGGCAACTGTTGATGAACACGAGCCTACACAATTTTACAAATAGCCAAGAATTAAAAATTTAAAATAATTAGCCCCGAGTATATATGGGATAGTAGTAAGATATAAGTCGAGATTTTCTATTCCAAAATGATGTTTCGTCTTTATTTTATTATAGGAAGGATCGTCACAATTTGTTTTTTGGCGGTTATCACTTACTTCATAAAAACTTATAATTTATACTTGAAAATTAATTTCGTAATTTTATACACATGGTAATCATCAGAAAATTAGGAAATGAAACACCATTTTAGAACAAACGATCTCATCCGTTCTTTCAATTCTTGTAATGATCTTACCTAAAATGGCTGTTCGTGGAATTTTAGAGGGGCAAGGTTTCCATATGCCTTTTTGGAGGCAAGAAAATTATGGAATTCAGATTTCAAATATGTGAATACATTGAGTTAGTTTATTTATTGATAAGCATATTGACCTACAACTTAGTTAGTCATGAGTTGGAGTTCAAATTACCTAAAGGAGACATGAGAAAAATATCTTCCTCAAGAAAGCATTTTAAGTAATCGTTTTGGAAAACCATGTAAAAAAGGTGATTCATTTACAAGTTTGTGACTCAGAGAGCATGAAAAAGGACTAGTGTAATTACCTACTGTTGCTGAAACGACAGCCCAACTTTAATTTCACCTGGATCTTTCCTCCCAAACCTTGTCTCCAGGTAAAAACCCACTAATAATTTGGACAGATTTCTGGGAAAAGGGTCTCAAGAAATAGACACACAATAGACAATACTCTATATTTTTATGGCTTAATTGCATAATTGGTCCCGGAACTATAAAAGGCCTTTAACAATTTTGGTCACGTAAATATTTTAGGAACACAACAATTTTGATCATCTAATTTTTAATTTGTATTGGTTCTACAAGTTCTGATTTTGTGCGATTTTGGTCCAACCTAAATATTTCAATATTTAATTTGTTCCTACAATACCTCAGTCATTTACCTAAGATACTCAAAATACATATAGCCATTTAAAGTTATAAGACTGAAATTGCTATTTTGACTAAATGGTAAAATCGTGTAAAGATCGAAACCACCACATCAAGAAATTACATAACTAAGATTGTCAACCGCCCATGAATACATAACTAAAATATGCCCCAAAATAGTTTGAAAAAGTTGGGAATAAAGGGAACATGTATTATTGGGACAGAAGCATGTGCATCCACGCTTTGAACTTTTTTTTATTAGCCAAATTTGACTGAAATTTTGAAAACTTGTCAATGATATATAGCTCTTCCTCTTTTCTCACATGGATAGTGTGCATATGTACCAACACTTTTTGGACCACCTAACTTAGTTTAACACTTTAACTCTCCATGCCGACAGGACAGTGCATTGCACTTGAACTGCAAAATGTGTTGTCTTGATCAGATATGTGTACAACAAGTGATCGATGAATTTGTCTTAAATTTGCATCATGTTGATGGCCAAATGATCAACAACACACAAATTGTAATGTAGATATGAACTGGAAATTAAGTAGGTGGTGAGTAAGCAGCTAAATCTGTGTTTGTATTGATATGACCCAGATGAGAATCTGATTGGTGGATAGTAAGTTGAGAGTTTTAATTACACAACATTAATTTCAGGGGAAAAAAGTTGTAATCTCTGTCTTAAATGCCTTCTATGTATATTATAAATGGCAGAGGTGAAATAATTGCTTGAGAAATGATAATGGGACACTTGTCATTCTCTGTACTTGCTCAGAATGCTTGTTGGACAACTATTTTTAATATTAATCTTGTTGTCTTGGTATAAGCTTTATAGCTGGTACTCTTTGTCTGCCACTAGTCTTTAGGTTGACCGTCATTGATTTTTCTAGATTATCTTGCCAAACTCGGCCTTGCAGTGCAGCTGGTCTGTGGGCTCAACTGAGTTTGGCTGTTCGGTTACTCTTGTGGATTATTTTGCTCAGTGACCTAGCTGATGGAGTTGCCACATTGTGGCTTATCTGGAATATTCAAAAAGTTTTACCAAAAATTTCAATTTGATTTTTTGTTTTTTCAAAACTTCGATTTTTGATTTTGTTTCAATTACCATGACCAAAGGGAGACCAAATCACAGTTTTTCATATATAAATATAAAGTACATTTATAATTAATAATTATTTTTTTTTTAAATTTTGAGAAGTATCAAGTTAGTCAAAAGACCAATTTTCAATTTATGATTTTGGTGGATCAAATCTCATTCGATCAAATGTGCACCAATGTAACCTAATCTATTCAAGAATGATACAGGATTAACAAATGAGCGCATTAGCAGTCGATTTAATTTTTAATTTTTTGAATTCAAGAAATGTGTACGAATTTGATTTGTTGGCCTTGATTGTAGGTCCGATTTACACATATTCGACTGGAAGCAAACAACATTTGTACGTGAATCATCCTGAGCTAGTGAAGGAAATGAATCACTGTATATCTTCGGAATTGGGGAAGCCTTCTTATATCACAAAAAGACTTGCACCCATGCTTGGAAATGGTATATTAAGGTCCAATGGCCACATTTGGTCACAACAGAGGAAAATTGTTGCACCTGAATTCTTCATGGACAAAGTCAAGGTAACTTAATTGTTAGGAAATTATGGACCGGAACAAAGCCATGACAATAGTGATGCGAGAAATATAAAGGTAAAATGACACGAATATTTTTACGTGGAAAACCCCAAATAAATTTGAGGTAAAAACCACGGGCAAGTGTAGGAGCAATTCACTATAAAATAGAGATTACAACACTTTCTCTCTAAATACAAGGAGATAAATATATCACACTCTCTCTTGAAATAGGAGAAAACTATCACTCTTTAGATGAGGAAATTATTGAAAACAAGACTGAATGAAAATGCTTGAATGTTTGCTTGGTTCTTTGGCTTTGCCCGAGAGGCCATTTTATAGGCAAATGAATATGTAACATTTCAACTGCCTCATTAATTTCTCCAACAATCTGGTTGCAAGATTTTCCAGAAGTTGGTTGCATTTACATAAATGCAATCCTCTCACCTGTCTCAATTGCCATAAGTCCAGCAAAAGTGGTTGGCCATTTGACTTTACTTTTCACATTCTCCCACTTAAAGTCAAATTATGCAATCCTTTCATTTGTTCTCTACACTTGCCACTAATGTTGCTTACGTTTCTGCTAGACCACACGAGGATCTGCACCATTCAAACTTGCCAGTGTTGATTGGTTTGGTCATGCAATCTGCTAGGTTCTCATCAGTATGAATCTTTTGCATATCCACACTTCCATTTTCCACTACTTCTCGAACGAAGTGATATTGAACTCCAATATGCTTTGTCCTTGAATGTAAGGCTGGATTCTTTGCAATATGCAAAGCACTCTGACTGTCACAAAACAGAATAATCTTTTCTTGTTTGTGCCCGAGCTCCTCCAGTAACCTTTGAATCCAGACTGCTTCCTTGCAAGCTTGTGTAGCTGCCATGTATTCTGCTTCAGTTGTAGATAGAGCTACAACAGTCTGCAGTTTTGAAATCCAGCTTACAGCTCCTCCTGCAAGTGTAAACACATAACCCGTAGTGGACTTTCTTTTATCCAGATCACCTGCAAAATCCGAATCAACATAACCCCTGACAGTAAAATCCGATCCTCCATAACATAATGCAACATCCGAGGTTCCTCTGATGTACCTCAGAACCCTCTTCAATGTATCCCAATGCTCTCTACCAGGATTCGCCATGTATCGACTGACTGCTCCCACTGCTTGCGCAATGTCTGGTCTTGTGCATATCATAGCGAACATTAAACTCCCCACTGCTGATGCATACGGTACTCGAGACATTTCCCTCCTCTCTGCTTCATTGCTAGGACACATACTTGAGGATAACTTGAAATTAATAGGAAGAGGGGTAGAAACTAGCTTACAATCTTGCATGTTGAAGCGTCGCAAAATTTTCCTGAAGTAGTTCTTCTGAGAAAGCCAGATCTTCCTATTATTTCTGTCTCGGTGAATCTGCATCCCAAGAATCTTGTTTGCGTCCTAAGTCCTTCATATCAAACTCCCTAGCCAATCGTGCCTTCATTTCTTGATCCGATCTTTATTGGGGCCTGCCACCAACATATCATCCACATACAACAGCAAAATAATAAAATCATTATCATCAAACCTTTTGTAGTACGCACAATGGTCTGAACTAAGTCTGTTGTAATCAAGGCTCATTATGAAGGAATCAAATCTCTTGTACCAACACCTCGGCGCCTGTTTGAGACCGTACAGAGATTTGTTCAACCTGCAAACCAAGTTCTCTTTGCCTGTTTCAGCAAAACCTTCTGGTTGAAGCATATAAATTTCTTCTTCAAGCTCTCCATGAAGAAACGCAGTTTTTACATCTAATTGCTCCAGATGTAAATCAAATGTAGCACACATCGCCAGGACTACCCTCACCGTCGTAAGTCGAACCACCGGGGAAAATATCTCATTGAAATCAATGCCTTCTTTCTGAGCATATCCTTTCACCACCAATCTTGCACGATACCGCTCTACTTGATCATTGCTATCCCGCTTGATCTTGTAGACCCATTTATTACCAATGGCTTTTCTACCATGTGGTAACGGTACAAGTTTCCAAGTTTGATTTTTGTGGAGAGCTTCAATTTCTTCATGCATTGCTGTCATCCACCGAGATGCATCTGAGCTTTCTGTAGCTTCATGGAAAGTTGATGGCTCTCCATCCTCCGTTAAAAGACAGTATGCAACATTGCTCTCCATAACATACTCCGATTGCCAAGCTGGCGGCTTTCTCTCACGAGTTGACCGACGTACTTCTTGGACATCAGACTCGACTTGTTCTTGTACCTCGTGCTCTGGTACTGCTTCAGAAGATTTTGGATCTTCATTCTGTAGGTTATTTTCCACTAGCACTGTAGTAGTCTCCTGGTTCTCTTTTACATCACTACTATCTCCCTTGTATTGTAGTTTATCTTCTGCAAATATCACATCTCTGCTGATGACGACCTTGTGGGTAGTGGGATCCCACAGGCGATACCCCTTGACTCCATCAGCATACCCCAAGAAGATACATTTTCTGGACTTTGGGTCCAACTTCGTTCTTTCTTGGTCATTGTACATCACATACACAGGACTTCCAAATGTATGTAAGCGAGAATAATCAGCGTGCTTACCAGTCCACATCTCCGTAGGCGTTTTCAGATCAATCGCAGTTGATGGTGACCGATTGATCACATAACAGGCGGTTTTGACCGCCCGCCTGAATGTCTTGGGTAGACTTGCGCTTCTCAACATTGCTCTTGTCCTTTCTAATAAGGTTACTTCATTCGCTCCGCCACTCCATTTTGTTGAGGTGTGTACGCCACCGAACCGCTTCTTTTGATGCCTTCTTGTTGTGAGAAAGACTCAAATTCATCACTTGTAAATTCTCCTCCATTATCGGTCCTTAGACACTTGATCTTTTCCCAGATTCAAGTTCTATTTGAGCTTTGTAAACTTTGAAGATCGAAAATACATCACCTTTCTTTTGATAGGATACACCCAAAGATCTCCCTGGAGTAATCATCAATGAAAGATACAAAGTATCTTGCCCCTCCTATGGATGATAACGGTGCTTGCCAAACATCGAGTGAATCAACTCTAAGATGCCCTTACTCTTAGATGTTGATCTCATTTAACTTTAATTTGTGTTGCTTACTTGTAACACAATGCTCACAAAATGGTAAAGATACCTTTGTAAGACCAGTAGTAGCTTTCCCTTCGGAGAGAGAATCTTCAACCCTTGTTCCGACATGTGGCCAAGTTTTGTGGTGCCACATTGTCGTTGATTCTTCTCTGCTTTGAACCCGCAATCGCAACATAAGTTTCTCCTCCTTGCATTGTCTCACCTTTAAGCATATACAAATTTGCGGCGAGTTTCTCCGCCTTCATTACTACAATAGCCCCTTTTACGATCTTCATGATCCCATCCTCAATACGAGTTTTACATCCAACATCATCTAATTGTCCCAAAGATAAAAGATTCTTACGTAGGCCCTTCACATGTCGTACCTCCTGAATGGTGCGAACTGTACCATCAAACATTTTTATTTTGATAGTACCAATACCAGCAATATCCAAGGCATGATCATTCCCCATAAATACGGATCCTCCAGAGATTGGTTCGTATGTGTGAAACCATTCTCGTCGGGAGGTCATGTGCCAGGTTGCTCCCGAGTCTAAAAGCCAAACATCGAAAAATAGTTTTACGCCTTCGGCGTTGGTTGTTGCTTCGCCATATAAAACTTCTCCATTTTCGTAGGTACTTGCAATATTCCTCGAGCATTTGATGACTCAGGGTCGCCACTCTTCTTACTCCAACAATCCTTCTTGAAGTGTCCTCTTTTGCCACAAAGATTGTAGCACTTGATGTTCTTTTTACTCCTGGATTTTGATCTACCATGATTTTGACTCCCACTGGAGCCACGTTAAAATGGATCTTCCTCTCACCACCGCCAAAGCTTCCGCTTGTTGCGAACTTGCTTGTCTGTCTTCTTTGTTTTCGCTTTGCTCTCCTCTTCTAGTATAGCGGCTGCAATTTCATCAAGACTAGATAGTCCGAAAGGGCGTTGTTCGTCAAGTTGATGATGAGTTGATCGTATTTAATCAAACTTTGGAGTAAAAGTTCCGCACGTTCAACAACTTCTATTTTGTAACCCATTGAGGTGAGTTGCGAAAATAGAGTATTGAGGTGTTGATATGGTCGATCACCGAAGTGGTTTCCGCCATACGAAGAGTATACAATTTTCTTTTTAAGAAAATCTTGTTGTGAAGTGACTTGGCCTCGTACAATTTTGTCGATATCCCATATCTCCTTTGCCTTCTTCTTCTCCGCCACACCGGATAACACTCCATCGGCTAGTCTTTAAGTGTAGATCGGCAATTGCATTGCCATCCATCTCATTCCACTTGGCATCATCGGTGATATCTCATGGGCTGTCTCCAATTGCCGACAAGCAATTGTCTTTCCTCAAAATAGCCTTAATCTTCATTTTCCACAATAAGAAATTATTCCCATTGAACTTCTCTACATCGAACTTTGTCGTCATTTTGTTCACACCCGATTTTGATTTTTACGTGAACCGAATTTCACTATTCACGTGAATAGTGCGTGAATAGTACCCGTGAACAGTAACCCCTAAACCAATGGCTCTGATACCACTGTTAGGAAATTACGGACCGGAACAAAGCCATGACAATAGTGATGCGAGAAATATAAAGGTAAAATGACACGAATATTTTTACGTGGAAAACCCCAAATAAATTTGAGGTAAAAACCACGGGCAAGTGTAGGAGCAATTCACTATAAAATAGAGATTACAACACTTTCTCTCTAAATACAAGGAGATAAATATATCACACTCTCTCTTGAAATAGGAGAAAACTATCACTCTTTAGATGAGGAAATTATTGAAAACAAGACTGAATGAAAATGCTTGAATGTTTGCTTGGTTCTTTGGCTTTGCCCGAGAGGCCATTTTATAGGCAAATGAATATGTAACATTTCAACTGCCTCATTAATTTCTCCAACAATCTGGTTGCAAGATTTTCCAGAAGTTGGTTGCATTTACATAAATGCAATCCTCTCACCTGTCTCAATTGCCATAAGTCCAGTAAAAGTGGTTGGCCATTTGACTTTACTTTTCACATTAATTGCTACTACAACACTCTGTACTTAAGTGTACCTTAATTTAATTTAAGATTGTGTGTTCTGTAAAAGTTAGTTGAAACATTTTTTTGAGGTATCCCAACTTGCTAAGGCTATGGAAACAAATTAAGAGATGAAAAATGGTGGAGATTATGTTCTAAAAATATTCTTACATGGTTCCGAGAGACTAAATTGCAATTTTAATCATGGATGGTAATAACAATCCTATATAAATCTTATAAAACTCTCAATTGTAGTCTTTTGATTGAAAGAAATCGAAAAATTTGCTGAAAAATCCACGTGTTCACATTTCAGCCAAACTTACTTATGTGGAAAAATCAGTTTCGCTTATGTGGACATTTTTCAATTGAGTTTTTGTTTCTTAAAATTTTTGTCCTAATTGACATGCCGACTCACTTGAAGAATGTCCACATAAGCGAAATTTATTTTTCAATATCAGCGTGCAACGTGCTTCATAAAAAAATTGGACACATGGATATTTCCGGAAATTAATAGTCTTTTCGAAAATTAGGGACCGTTTTGCGAATCGTAATTTCTGCAGGACCATTTTTGTGGCACCCTCATAGCTACAAGTCTAAAATTGCAATTTAGCCAGTTCTGAGACCATTTTTGTGTAAATGGCAGGGAATGGTGGGATTGATGGTGGAATCAGCTGAATCATTAACTAGCAAATGGGAAGCTTACACAGAATCTGAGGGTGGTAAAATGGTAGAGATCAAAGCAGAAAAGGATTTGAGAAGTGTTTCAGCAGATGTTATATCAAAAGCGTGTTTTGGGAGCTCTTATTTGAAAGGGAAAGAGATTTTCTCCAAGCTTAGAACCCTTCAAAAGGCAATTACCAAGCAAAGTTTCCTTTTTGGTTCCCATGCATTTAGGTATGTACTCCTATTTTCTAGTCATTTAGTATTTATTGGTTTCACTCATCAAAAGAAATATTGTTAGATGTGGCTTGTCCCTTTATAGTTGCTTTACCCTATCAATTATCATTCAAGTGCACAAATGGTTGTCTCAATATTCGTTTTAGGATAAATTATAGAAATTATCCTTGAGATTTAACTACAAAAACAAAAAAAAAAAAACTACTTAACTTTCAAAACGCCCTTAAGTTTTATTTTTATTTAACAAAGGTAAACCACGATTTTAGTACTCAGTAACTATAGGGTGCAACAAAATCAATCATTTTTAATTTTTTGTTTGACAAAACCACCTCATATATATATTTTTAAAAAAACTCTCAGAAGAAAATTCTAAAAATGATTAGAAAATCTCATGTAATAAGGTTTTTGGCTGAGCTTATAAACTCTTAAAAACATCTTATAAGAGCTCATAATTAAACTCTTAAAATGTGTTTGGCAATTTTTTTAAAGAGTTTATAAGCTCTAAAAATTGCTAGAGAGCTTATAAACTCCTAAAAAAAAAAGTACCTCAACCCCAACTTTTTTAAAAGAGCTTATAAACTCCTTATTTTTAATCATACGAAAGACAAAAATATCCTTAGTAATTTTATATTATCCCAAAATTACCCACCACACAATTACTAAAAGATTTTGGATTCTCTCTATCTTCCAGAAATCTTACAATTCTCTTTGGATAATTACGAAAAATTGAACAATTTTTAAGTTAATTGCGAAAAATTGAACAATTGTTTTAGGATTACTACCAAAATCAATATTCTTTTGGGGAAAAAAAAATTAACGATGATTTCTGCATTGTGGTCGAAGAGTTGATGAATTAACTATGATAAACTAACATTAATTCTCCCCATCTTTTCCTTTTAATTATTTCTATAATAAACTATATATGATGAGTAACAAAGAAGATATTTTTATTGTTAATTAAACATTGCAAATGTTTTGAGAACAAAAATATTGATATAGCAATCAAGTTCATTATGCCTTTTTTTTGCTTTTATAATAAAAATTGCCCACTAAACTTTTGTTTGAAGCCAAACTAATTTACAATATGCGTGATAATATTTCAAAATAATTAAAATACAGAAACATGTCAAATATAATTATTTAAATAATTTTAATAGTGACATGTCCTTTTTGTTTCACTATGATAGTAAAAACTAAAAAGATCTTATTATTTATTAATAACCAAATATTTTAACAACTTATAAGATGTAAAAACAGCTTATGAGCTCAACTATTTTTTCTTTATCCAATTGTTTCTGATAGTTATTTTTAAAATAAGATTTTACATTTTAAAAGCTCATACATCTGACAAGTTGTTCAAAATAAGCTATTTTAAACACCCTCTAAATTGCACGTGAACGAAAAAAAAAATAGAGGAATTTCAAATTTCCAGCCAAATTTGCGGCAAATTTCCTTCCAAATATTAGGATAATTCCCAACACGTTACCAACAACGCATAAGCGAAAACTCTAGTTTTTTTGCCAAATATTCGAAAATCCACAATTGTTTTGGGTTCACGTGCTACACACTAGAAAATCCACAATTTTTCTGTCCTATTTTAAAATTTTCTGTGAGTTAAGGACTTAAATCCCAGAGTTTTTTTAAATGTACGGAGTGATATTGCCAAATGAAATTTAAAAGGGACCAATTTTGCCACACCCATATTGATATAGTTACATAACCAAAATTGCAATTTACAAATACCCACTATTGTAATTTTAAAATAAAAACAAATACGAAGGGATATTTATTATTTTGAAAGATACGTTTTTAAGTTGAAATCTATGAATGTAATTAATTAATTAGGCAATCTTCATGCCCAGATTGCTATCAACAGGACATCAAAAGAAAATTGAGCATTTGGAGAAGGAGATAGAAACACTGATACTGGAAACGGTGAAGGAGCGTGAGAGTGATTGCGAGGAAAATAAGGATCTGCTGCAGCTAATACTTGAAGGAGCCGTAAATAATGATGTTGACAAGGAATCTTCAAAGAGATTCATAGTTGATAACTGTAAGAACATTTATTTCGCGGGCCATGAATCCACTGCTGTTGCTGCTTCTTGGTGCCTGATGTTGCTAGCCCTGCATCCTCAATGGCAGGCCCGAATACGGGCCGAGATGGCCCAAGTCTGCGACGATAATGGTGGGCTGGATTCTGATTCTTTGCACAAGCTCAAAACGGTATGGTTTCGTCTCCTTTTGTATTATGAGTGAACTGACGTGTTATGATTAATTTATTTGAGTTTAACGACTGTAGTTAGTTTTGTGGGAAATAGTTTTTGGTCTTATAACTTGAACTAATTTAGTCTTTTAATTACTCACCTTTAAAAATTGGTCCAATATCTTTAAAAAATATAGACATTTTAGTCTGATTATAATTGAAATTATGTAATTTTACGGTAATTGATAACTAGAACATATAGGTGCTATGTGTATAAGAAATTTAGGACTTTTGGTGATTGGAAGCAATAATCGACACGTCAAATCACAAAAATTTGGGGATTTAATGTTAGGGTGGCTATTTTTGCGCCAAATCACCAAATCCTCCAATTTGTTTTTGATATGTTTACACCTTTTTCGTTATAGTCAATAAATTCTGATAAAAAATTACACAATGTCGGTCAAAATAGGACTAAATATCCCAAATTTTAATGATAGTGGGCTAAAATTTAAAGATGATTAATTAGTGGAGTACATCACAAAGTAATCCAAGTTACATGACCAAATAAATAATTTTCCTGCTATTTGGAATAGAGGATTTGGAGTAAGTTTTTCGGAAGCCATCATGTGATTAATGTGACTATAGTAACAAAATTGTTCGAAGTTTTATGAAAAACGATATTAAAATCCAGCATATGTATAACATTTATAAATAATAAAGTGACAAAATCTCTCAGACCTTTTGTTAATTTATTTGACTTATTTTCAATTTGTTTCCATATTTGCATAAAATTATACTAAATTAATTTTTTTTTCTATATATTTATTATTTTTATAAATTAATCATCTGACAAAAGTATATTAATTAGTTTCTATTATATAAATTAAATATTTTTGTTGGAATTAATTGTGAATTTTACAGATGAATTTTACTCTACAGATTTTGTGGATTCTTCCCCAAATTATTTGGATTAGTATTGACGTACAAATTTTAAGGGCCAACGAATTATTCGCGAATTCGATTTTGTTACTGTGCTAATGAGTAATAATGACTATTTACAACTATTTGTAGTTATGGCTCAAGTATGTCGTTTTGCAAAGCGGTCGATCTTTTTCAATAAACTAGTAATTAAAATGATCTATTGACGACATAAATAGCTTATATTAACTGAGAACCTCTGCTTTCAATATATTAGGTGACAATGGTGATTCAAGAAGTGTTGAGATTATATCCACCAGCAGCATTTGTGTCAAGGGAAGCACTTCAAGACACACAAATTGGCCACATTGTCGTGCCGAAAGGCGTATGTCTATGGACTTTAATCCCAACCCTTCATCGGGACCCCAATATCTGGGGCCCTGATGTGAACGAGTTCAAACCAGAACGTTTTGTAAATGGAATCTCTGGAGCTTGCAAACTGCCACAAGTTTACATCCTGTTTGGATTAGGCCCTAGGCTTTGTCTAGGCCGAATTTCGCTTGTTCAGCTGAAAATAGTGATAGCCCTTATCGTGTCGAAGTTTAGTTTCACTTTGTCACCCAAATATACACATTGTCCTGCTTATAGAATGATTGTTGAGCCTGGACAAGGTGTTCATTTACTTATTCAGAAATATGGTAAATAGCTAGGGTAATATATCGTTTTTGGCTACTTAGATTGTGTGTTGTATATTCAGCCTCTGCATTTCCTTTTAGTAGTTATTAAAGGTGTATTCCTTTTTTTTTTTCACGCTATGATGAAATTTTGATGTAGTTCTCAGATTTGAAACAATGTACACCTAACTTCTACTTATTAGAAAATGCAAAAGGATGCCAGACCCCCATTGATCAAATGCTCTGGCTATCTACCACAATACTGGTAAAATTGCAATTTTGGTACAAGGGGGTGGCAAAATATGTCCGTCAACATCACATTTTACAAAAGAATCTTGCATTTTTTTAAGATCAAAGGCAAAATAGGTCCCGTAAAAATCACATTTTACAAAAGAATTTGTTCCCCAAATCCTTGGGGACAACTTTCTTCACTGATTTGCTCTTCAAGTTGGGCCTGAAAGAAAAAGAATAAGTACATCAAATATATTTATACCAAATATTTAATTCTATAACTAAACTCCAACATCAATTTAATTCGGGAAGACAATTTTTTCAATCTTGTAACTTGGGCTACTTGGATAGTCACCTTTAAATTTTGGTCCAATATTTTAGAAAAAAATTGGATATTTAGTCCGATTTCAAGAGAAATTGTATAATTTTACCATAATTGCTAATAGGACAGATAGATCATAACATGTCTAAGAAATTTTTAGATTTTGGTGGTTTGACGCAAAAAATGTCACATCAAATTAAACACCAAAAATAGAGACAGAAAATCTGGAAAGTTTTTTGGTGGCAATTTTCTGTTGAGAAGTATAAACACAAGTTCTTTGATGAAGAATTCCATGGGAAAGGAACAGTTGTGTCCAAAGTTGATTAACAAAATTCACTACCATTGTCAATTCTCATGTGCCTTACTTTCTTATCAAACTGGAGTATGCACCATCAAGATAAAAGAGACCAGAAATTTAGGCACAATTTTCAACATATATGGTGTTTTAGCAAGAGATTTTTTGTGAAAGGGCCCCCATACATCAACATGTATCAAATCAATAATTTGATTATCAATGGAATCGCTGAGGAAAAGGAAAATGGTTTTGTTTAGTTTTATGACAAACTTCACAAGTATCCCGTACCTTCTTAATTGAAACTAGATCATTGTGACTCAGAAAAATGTACATGTTGTAAAACTAACAATGAGACATGTCCAAGTTTATTATGCCATGAAATTAAATCATCAAAAAAGCCAAAATAGAATGTGTAACAAATTTATTTGAAATTACACTACAAGTATTTGGAAGAACATGAGCTGAGTGAGGAGTTAAGATGTATAACTTTCCAACTGCCATCACTTTCTTAGTCACTAGGAGCACTTTCTTAGTCACTAGGTCCTGAAAGGGCAATGAGAAGACCAAGGGAAAAAATTGCACTTTTGGTCCTATAAGAAAATGGGTCAAATACTTTTAGTCCCATGATTTGTACTTTGGTCCCAATTGATTTTTTTAGCAAATTAAGTTCCATATTAATCAAAAATTACATCTCTAGTCTCAAAGCTAATGGAAAACTTAACCGACCGTTAACTCTATTTTATCGAACAAAAGTGCATTTCTCCGAAATTAAATAAATAAAATAAAAAAAAATGAAAAATTTGAAAATTATCTAACAATTAAAAAATTGTTTTAACAAATTTAAAATCATTTGATTTTTTAACAAAGAATTAAAAAAATTCAAAAAATATTTTTAAATCTAAAAAATTAAAATACATAAATCTAATAATTTGTTTAAAAAACTAAAAACAAAAAAATCGAAATTATTTTAAATTACAAAAAATCAAAATATGAAATTTATTGAAGATGTTTAAAAATATTTTAATTTCTAAATAAAAAACTCAAAATTATTATAAACTAAAAGATGTTTTAAAAATCTGAAAATTTGCTTAAAAAACTAAAAATTTTGTTAAAAATCTAACATTTATTTGAAATATTAAAATATAAAACTAAAAAAATCTGGAAAATTGTTTAAAATATGAAAATTTGTTTGAAAATATGAAAATCGATTAAAAACTGAAAACTATTGAAGACTTTTGTTTACAAAACAATCTTAAATTTTTATAAAATAAAAAAGTACAATTTTCTCGAAGACAAGAAAATACACTTGAGAGTAGAAGAATGTGTTCGGTTGTGCTGTGGAGAGCAAATTATGTTTGAACGGAGGCAGAAACAAGACATCAGTTAAAATCAGATACTCTAACTTCACCGACGTGTGTCACATTTGGCAATACTATCTGGTAAATAAATGGTGATCATACAGATTTTGTTTTTAAAATATAGCAAGGTGACATAATCTGCTGTTTTTTTTCCTCATAAAACAAGTTATTTCTGGATTTTGTTTCTTTTTAAATATTAAGATTTTACCCCTAATAAATATATTAAAAACTACTTTATCTATTAAATTTGAGGGGAAAAATCCCCCAAATCTTTTCAAACTCCATCCCTACACGAGTGGTTAATTGATTTAGTGTATTTACTATTTACATGTGTCATTCATCCGAATGATGAAATATGAAGTAGAATAGAAAATTAGAAAGGAAAATCAAAATCCGTCACGGGAGGACGAAGGCCTAGGGCCCCGATTTTAAATGGTCCCAATTTTACATAAGCCTTTATATATAGGTACATATATTTTATGAAGTTATATTTATAATGTTCCCTAAAATGTGAAAACACGTACCAAATGACTTTTTGTTTCAAAACTAAAATTGATAAAATCACAATTGTATAAGTCTCAAGAAAGATTAGAACAATTCTCAATTTTATTTATTGAAAACAAGGTGTTGGAAAATCATGTTTTTGATGATGAGTTTATTGATGATTTTGCTTCTCAAAACGCTAGAAGATCTTAATCTTTTAATTACTATTTCATATTTTTTTCGTCTATATGTGTGTGGGTTTCGCACTTGTAAAATATTCTGGATAATGAAAAAAGAAGTCTATTGTTGGAGTTTGAAATTTTTGCATTGTGTATTTTGTGTGATTGAGCATTTGTATGAAAGAAGATAGAGAAAAATGTTAGGGTGCATTTGGATGGGGGGATTTGAGGGAGGATTTGGGAGGAGGGATTTGAAATCCTTAGCTAAATCCACACCCCTGTTTGGCATATAAATCCAAATCAATGGATTTCAAATCCCTCTTTAACTTTTAGTTCATTTTCAAAGGATTTCAAATCCCTACCAAAACCTAGTCATTTGAAATCCATTCTTTTTTCCCCTTTATGCTCACTTGCATATTCACACATTTACACACATTGCACACATTTACACACACCGCACACATTTACACATACTGCACACACTTACACACATTGCACACATTTACACACATTACACACATTTACACACACTACATACAAAATAATAAGATTATATCTTTTATTTTTATTTATTTCATATCAATTAAGAAAATAAATAGAGCTTTTAATTTCTTTTTATCAAAACTTACGATGGATTTGAAATTCTTATACAAATCCATATCATCCAAACAAGCGATGGATTTCAAATCCAATGACTTTGAAATCCATTCATTTGAAATCCCATGGAATTTTAAATCTCTCTATCCAAATGGGTCCTTAGGGTCCATTTGGATGGGGGGATTTCGGAGGGGATTTGGGAGGAGGGATTTGAAATCCTTAGCTAAATCCACACCCCCGTTTGGCATATAAATCCAAATCAATGGATTTCAAATCCCTCTTTAACTTTTAGTTCATTTTCAAAGGATTTCAAATCCCTCCCAAAACCTAGTCATTTGAAATTCATTCTTTTTTTTCCTCTTTATGCTCACTTGCATATTCACACTTACACACACCACACACATTTACACACACTATACACATATTTACACACACTACACACACTGCACACATTTACACATATTTGCACACACTACACACACTGCACACACACTACACATATATTGCACATATTTACACACACTACACACATTTACACACATTACACACACAAAATAATAAGATTATATCTTTTATTTTTATTTATTATATATCAATTAAGAAAATAAATTGAGCTTCTAAATTTTTTATCAAAACTTACGATGGATTTGAAATCCTTACACAAATCCACATCATCCAAACAAGAGGTGGATTTCAAATCCAATGACTTTGAAATCCATTCATTTGAAATCCCTTAGAATTTCAAATTCCTCCATCCAAATGTGCCCTTATGTTTTTGCAGATTCTGAACGTTGAATTACTATTATTTCGTAATTACTTCGAACATATTTGAATGTATGTTTATTATATTATTTAATCAAAATATATTTATTTTTTAGTTCTTGTTAAATTATCCAAATTATAGGTATATAAATATTTATTTGTATTTTTTTCTTTTTTTATATGGCTCTTTTTTTTGGCCATGGACCAAAAAGTCGTGGTAATCCTGTTCTCTTCCTTTACTTTTCCACTTATAGGACACCATAAATACAAAGCTTAATTTAAAATAAGGGATAATTACACAAACACCCTTAAGGTTTGGGCTAATTATAAAAACCCCAGAGATGCTTCAAAATTACAAAAACCCGATCAGGTATGATTATGTATTAAATTTAAGAGGATAACTAATAACTGTAGTATTTTTATAGTAGTATCAGGGGGTTTTTGATATGTTTTTTGCTTATGAAGGGGAAAAATATAAGACGAAATCAAACTTCAAGGAATTTTTTTTTCGTAAATTTCAAAGATTTCTGGGTTTTTTTATAATTAGCCCAAATCTCAGGGGTGTTTTGTAATTATCCCTTAAAATAATCTGCTAACTGCTAAGATCCCTTAAAGGCTTTGCTGTCTTTTTCTACTTTGGTCATTATTTCCTCTATTCCGTAGGTTAGAAGCATAAAGAAATTTAAAACATATTAAATCGGAGAATAGGGGTAAATTAACAGTTTATAGTGTTTATGAGAAATTATTGAAAATATATGGTAAAAATTGGGGCTCTTAAAATATTAAGCATAGGCACTAACCGGGTTAGAGCCTAAAGAGAAGACGCCACTCCGGTTAGCGCCAGGCTCCATTTTTCATTTTTTTTTCCTTAATTTGACTAGCGCCCATTTTATTTTATTTTTATAAATTACTTATTTAGTAATTAATTAATGTATGAATATTTGCAAATTAATCAATAAAACAAAAGGATTAAAAATATTCGATTAAGCACATCCGCGCAGTGTGAATCGATAGATACACAAAATTATAATTGATAAAAGTCTAGATTAATCCCAAACCCTATGTCCCCCAGTACCATATCTAGGCGCTACCCTCTGCCTAGTACTCCTACGCCTACCAGCATCCCCCTGAACCTCCTGTGGTGGAGGATCATCATCCTCTTGATCATTTGTTGTATGATGACTAGATGCATCTAATGATATTGACTCTCCGGTCAAATCATGATACTCAGTGAGTGTAGGTTGAAATGAAACAGGTGATATGTTGAAATGTGGACGGTCGGATGTGGACGGATCATGACCACCATATGGAACTCCCATATCACCCAAATCTGTATGTAATAGAGATGTAAATGATGTCCACTCTCGATGAGTCTCCTGTAAAGTCAAAATATTGGGATCCTGAGGTCCGTATACATCTCTGACACGTCTAGAATTCATCATGTGGAACAAAAATATAAACCAATGCTTAAAATGAATACTGGAAAATGAATAAGATATAAGACATAAAATGAATGAATACGGGAAAATAAATAAGGCATAAGACATTAAATGAATATGGGAAAATATTATTTTCATAAGACATATTTCAACTTTTTCTTACAATCACGAATTACACACTTCGAATTTTGTTACAATCATGGTTTCTAAGACACAATAAAGCAAACTAAATCTGATGGGATGAAGATCCGCATTTTGAAGTTTCTGCTATTTCGCGCGCACGATATTATTGCCTCGCACGAGTTTGTAGACGATCCATTTCATTACGAATTCTTGATGTTGTATCTCTTCCACGTCGTCTGACAACACGAAGCTCAATATTGTGTTGCATCTGGAAAGGTGAATCATCCCACTCATTATCGTCGGGCAATAGTTCAAAATGTCCTGAAGATTATGTTCTCAAGTAAGCGCCTGTGCTATAATATTGCTTCATAAAAGTTCATGGGTCAATCATAAAATGGCGACAAGCTTGCATTGCATGAGAGCATGGTATTCCATCATTCTTCCACTGACCACATGAACATTCTTGGGTATATAATTTCACTTTAAAGGTACGCGAATGTCTAGAACTCAGTGTTTGTGTGATGACACTTGCAGTTTTTTCAGTATAATCATACATCTGCACCATATGTTGTAATCCGAGGCGCTGCATTTTGTCAAACCTATTATGTACATCATCTGGCCAAATTTGATTTCGCTGCTGAGTCATTGATGCATTCATCATGCGATCTAAAAAATACTTAGCCGGCATTGCAAAGCTGATCCGCACAATGACAGTGATTGGAAGGCGTCGAGCACCCTTAAGTACTCCATTGATGTATTCATACATGTTTATAGTCATAATTCCATAACGCTTCCCTTCATCGTAGCTGAGTTTCCATAGGCAAGGATCAATCGCCGCCAAATACTCGTAAGCATCTGGGTTTAATGATTTAATCTGCTCCATTATTTTCTCAAACGTCTGAACACTCAACTCTGATCAAGCTTGCCAATACAAGTCCTTGAGTTTTATATTCTTAAAATAATTATCAAAATTAGATGTCACATGCCTCAGATAAAACTGGTGTACTTCCATAGGTTCTTGAAACTCAGGCTCACGTTCGACTGCTTTTATTATATCCTTATGGCGGTCGAAAATAAGACACATTACCTCGGCTCCACAAACCACGCATTTAGCCACCATGTGAAGAAACCAATGCCATGACCTAAAATTTTCCTCATCTACAATAACATATGCTAGAGGTAGCACAAGTTGGTTTGCATCCAGAGTCACAACAATTAACATCTTGTGCTTGTATTTAGTATACAAGTGTGTTCCGTCCACACTAATGACCTTGTGAAAGTGCCTAAAACCCTCGATGCACGGCCTAAACGCCCAGAAAACGTACTCCAACGTATGAACACCACGTTCGTATATATATTTAGGAACCACTCCACAACCTGCCCGTGATTGTATTTCTGCGCGCCCCATATATTTAGGCAAGTATTGACAATAGCTCTCCCAAGTCCCACACAAATTTTCTCTTGCCCGTTTCAATTGTGCCAAGCTTTATGGTATGAAATCTCATATCCATATTTGTCCTTCATATTTTGCTGAACATACTTTATATCATATGTCGGATCACACTGTACGAACCCCATAAGATCTTTAGCGATAATATTTTTACACAAGTTTCTATGATCTTTGGAGACAATGTTCATAACACAACTACTATGTGAGGTCCCATCTTGGTAATTTGCTACATTGAATGTCTTTCCACAAAACTCGACCGCAACCACCAATTGCATTGTTGTGATGATAAGCCCGTTTCAATAACTCCAGATTGATTATGCTTACAAGCAACTTTCCATAACGTTGGCGTAGACTCCACAACATTATACTCACGTCTGTCATGATACAAAGAAAAATTCTTAACTGCGGTTTGCACATATTTTTTTATCTACGAAAACCATACCCTTTTTCAACTCACCTCTCTCGGAATCATAATACATAGTTGGTAATGAGGCATCAACAGAATCACCACAAATATCTTTGAATCCCGACTCAAAAAAGAGGATCTTGATAAATTATGATGAGGAGGAGCTATCAAAAGAACATGTCGCTGGATAGGATAATCATCTTCATGATGTATGTTCGATCGCTGAACACCTAAAATAAATCTAACAATCCTCGTAAGAGAACGAGATCAATCATAGGGTAGCAAGTTGACCACAAGTCGTCTCTCAAGAAAGACTTAGCCGAGAAATAATTATTATACAACACAAATAACAGAAAATAAATCCTAAACACTCTAACCAAATTTGTGATTTTAATTAACTAAAGAAAAACAAATAAAAAGACCAATTAAAACTCAACACAATTAAACTTTGACAAAAAAATGATATGGATAAAAGTCTACGATTTCGGAATCATCTCATCTAACTCGCAATCAGAATTTCAACCAATTGATCATGCGGTTAACAATTATAACAAACATGTAAAAATTAGGTCTAGATCTGATAACTCACGTATTCACAGATTAGGACTATCCCAACATAATTTGCTATTTTCATTAAGGCAGATTAGATAATACATCTATGATTCATATATAACCCCTGAATAAATTTAGTCCAGGATTAATATGTTCTCTCGATCTCAATTCCCTCAAAACAATCAAGAGTTGGCCAAAACATTAATCAAAAAGTAAAACAATTTATTCAGGAAAGAAAATCAATTGGTCAATACTCATACTTGTTTGTTTAAATCAAATCATCCTAATTCTAGAACAAGGAAATTAGTTCATGCTTGTAGATGGATTCATCAATTCAATTGAAAGAAAAATAGTAATTATAAACATGATTATGTAATAACAACAATCACCAAGAAATTGAAAATCAGATAAAGAAGATGGAGAAATATTACGCTTTGATCTAGCCCCAAAATATCTCCGGTGGAAAAACAAGCAATCTTCAATGTTGGATCGAAGAGAAAATAACAAAAACTAGGGTTAAATAACAAAACTGGGGTTTAGAAGTGCTAGGAAGTAAAGGTGTTCAAAAATATAGGCTCTCCAAGTCTTATTTATAAGCCTAGAGTCTTAGACAAGGTGAAAGAGCAAAAAGAAAAATGCAAAAAAATTGAAAATTTCGTGTTCTGCAAGTCACGGCGTGCGACCGTGCATGGTGCCGAACGACCGCACGCGCAGGCGTTCTGCCACTGTACATCATGCGCGACCGCACGCCTCTTGTGCACGCCTGCGCACCCTCAAAACCTCGGCATTTGCTCTCGGTGTCTTCTTATGAATTGTAGATCTATCTCTTATATTTCCGTAGCCGCTTGAATGACCTCAATATGAATTTGGTAGAGAGCGTTATGGCCAAAATACTAAGATGTGTCATTTTCAAAATTTCAACATATTATTTTAACTTGAACATGATTTTAATCCATCCAAACATCTTCATTTGCATTTAGTAACGTGAAGAAACATTGTAGAACTTTAAATTATCTTTCTAATGGTGCATGAATCAATATAATAGGAGTTCAGATGAAATCATTATGTCAAAAATAAGACGACTACTGCAATTGTACTAAATGACTTTTTGACGTTTCTTGCTCCAAAACTTGTTTTTTCCACCAAATCCTAGGAAATCAACAAAATAACCCAACGTAACACTAAAACATGCAAATACAAATAAACTATGCCAAAAATATGTATAAATCATCACACAAAACACACACAAAAATATGCAAAACAATGTACATCATTATGCTCAACATGATCATCACTATCATCATCATGCTCGCTATTAGCACTAGGTTCCGAGTTTCCCGTTATGTCCCAGAAAAAACCCCTAACTGTATGTCGCTTCTCAACATGCACATTCAATCCATCCAAATTCCATTGATTAGGTCTACAAGCACTACCGAAACCCTTATTTGCCATTCCTTGAGTAACAGAAGGCAATTCAGAGTCACCAATAATGTAAGATGCATATTGGTAAAACTCATTTTCCAATGGAATTGGTGGTGGTGCAGTATGAGACAAAATTTCGGATTCAACAAATAGATCGACAGACCTTAAATCACTTATCGGATCCAAAAAAAAACCTAAGTTCCCGATCCTTTTTAATTGGAACCACTCGTGAATTATCATTATCAAAATATTTAGCAGAAACTGTCAAACTTATGGCGATTCTCGATCCAAATCAAATCATTTCATACGAGGTCCTAATAAATTTGATAGGTCGATACTACGATCAATATGTGTTGCTCCAACAAATTCTCCTCCATAATACACTAATAAATTAAAAAATACCAACTATAGAATCTACAAACCTAAAAATAACATCTACAAAAAGTTATCTGCAAACAATTAAAATTATATTAATCTATCATTTTACTAACTTTTTTAAAAATACCATCCTACCATATTATTCAATAATTTCTTCTAACAATTTGTAAAAATGTGTAAAAATAACATCTACAAAAGTTATCTACAAAAATTAAAATTATATTAATATATCATTTTACTAACTTTTTTAAAAATACCTACCTACCATATTATTCAACAATTTCTTCTAACAATTTGTAAAAATGTGTAAATATAACATCTACAAAACATTATCTATAAACAATTAAAATTATATTAATCTATCATTTTACTAACTTTTTAAAAATACCTACCTACCATACTATTCAACAATTTCTTCTAAATATTTTTGAAAATGTCTAAAAATAACATCTATTAAAAGTTATCAACAATTACATACCAACAAACTATATAATTTAAACAACTTTAACAATTAACAGAATAAATTACAAATATTAAAAATTATTCAATATGTGAAACAATTACTTGAAAATTCAAAAAATGGTCGGAAATCACGCCGTACACTGCCTGCCGCTGCTGTCCGCCGCCGCCGCCGAGGGTTTGTGGAATGGGGAGGAGTTTTGTATTGTATAGTTTAAAGGGGCAGATTGTTTGTGGAATGGGGGTTTTGTGGATCGGCTATATTTATAAGAGAGCTACAACGCGGCGATGGGCCTAAACATGCGCTGAGTTATTTTGACGGATTTTCGAGGGCTTCAACTTATAAATACACCATGGAGTCATACAGGACAGTGGTCGGGCATTATTTTGAGCACGACGCAAGGCAAGAGACACAGAGCTAGGGTTCGGGATGACAATTGGAGGCACTTCTCGTCTGGACACAGAGAGAATTCCTTCTCTTTTCTTCTCCATTCTTTCTTTGTTTTTCTTTTTCAATTCTTGAGATGTATAATTATTTTTTTACTAGTTTTTGTACATCCATTATGAGCTAAACCTATTTTTCTATGCGATTTATGTAACTTACGTTTGAACCTATGTTTTGATTTCGAGTTTATGAAATACGCATGTTTATTAATCTATTTGTGCTATTTGATTTGATTGCATCTGGATTATCTGATCAATAATTTAGATTGTTAGGCGTGTTTTATTTGACGCTCGAGAGAGGTAATTGAACGCCTGGCCATAGAATAGCACAACTATTAGAGATTTTTCTAACCGCAAGTCTATGGTGTCAAGTTTTGATATAGTGAAAGTAAGGTTGTCGAATCCACAGGGAATAATTATCGAATTATCGCTAAGTACTATAATATAGTAGTCTAACTTTATTTAGAAATTCAATATTTGATGGAGTTGGTTATACTAAAAATACCAAAAATAAATCAAGAATATGAAAATATCAATGAGTTTATCCAAATGATTAAATGAATTCTAGAGGTGTGATGAATCTAGTTATCCCTTATGTTATCAATATAGTTTATCAATCATCAATTACCAATTTATAAGTCAAGATTTCTACAATAATCATTTCCACTCTCGAGTGCCAAATGATTTTAGATCACAATTGGGAAATCAATATCTCTATAAAAAACACCAATTGAAATCTCAATAAAAACTATGAATCTTAATAATTGACTTCAAAGGATTCACAAATCTCTCAATTCTATGAAATCCTAGGTTATGCTATTTCAAGGTCATGTATTCAATTACCTCTCTCAAGTGTCAAATCAAATACACCAAACATTCTAAATTATTGATCAAGTAATTTAGAAGCAATAGATCCAAATAGCACAAATAAATTGGGAAATCTAGATTGACAAACCACAATATCAAAACATAAGTTCAAACATAGATTACATCATCCCTCTAGAATTATAGAGTTTAGCTCATGATTGAAGAAAATGAATCCATAGGAATACAACAATACATCTTACAAGATATGAAGAAAGCAACAAAATAAGAACAAGAGTTGGGGAATCTTCTCTATTTCTAGATGATAGAAGCCTTCAATCTTCTTCTCCAAGCCTTTCCCAAGATGTTCCAAGCCTTCTCTATTGTCTTCTAGCTGTTTTGTTGGCTGCCCAATGGTCCAAGATCCCTAATTTCACGCCCCAAGACTTGTATTTATACCCCCACTAAAGTCCAAAAAAGGAATAAGTTACCTTGTAATTTCCGCCCAGGGCGCTGCGGCGCCAAAGCACGGCGCTGCGGCGCCCGTCCCAAATTTCCGCCCGGCGCTGCGACACCAAAAATGGGGCGCTACAGCGCCACCTTGATACATCTCGACGCTGCGGCGCCAAGGGGTGGGCGCTGCAGCGCCACTTCAAATTGTTGCCTGCCCGGTTTTTCACCCCCACGCTGCAGTGCGGGGGTCTTGGCGCCGCAGCGCCACGCATTTTCAAGGCCAAAATTGCGATTTTCCTCTTTTCCTCCTTCTTCAAATGCGACTTCTTCCTCCCAAACACGTTTTTCACTATTTTCATTATTTTTCGGCTACCAAAATCTGTATTAACTCTTCAACGACACTTAATGAAATAAAATGGACTCTAACGACTCTAAAACATCCAAAATTAATATAAAATCCTAGTCTAAAATACATTATTAAGTTGGTAAAATACCAACTTAACAACAACCTAGGGTTTCATAGAACCGAGAGGTTTATGAATCTTTTGAAGCCTGTGCATAGAATATTCATTGAGCGTATTAGGGTTTAATTTATGATTTTTATAGAGATATCAAAATCAGAAATTGGAATCTAGAATCACTTGGCACTGGAGATAGGAAGTGATAAATGGTAGGAATATTGGCTTATAGTTTAATAACTTGTGATTAATAAACTGGATTGAAAACATAGAGGACAACTAGGTGAAATCAACCCTCTAGAATTCATCTTCTACGTGTTTGATAAATTGTCTGAACCAATTGTTAGTATAATTTTTAGTTTCATTTTTAGTTTAACAACAATCCATCCCTTTTCAATTTCTAGATAGAATTAAGCTATTTTAATTATAGTACTTAGTATAAAATTCGATAACAATCCATGTGGAGACGATAACCCTACTTTCAAAACTATACTAAAACTTGACACCGTGCGCTTGCATGTAAGAATTTCGCGATCAAGTTTTTGCGCTGTTCTTTGGGATTGTTTTATCCTATTTTAAACTAATACTATTACCAAGTAGTCTTAATACTAATCTAGACTAGTTTAGGAATTATAATTTCGTATTTCTCATTGATTTATTTGTTTATGCGAGATTCTGAAAATACTAATTTGCTTCCTTTTGATCCAGAGATTGAAAGGACACTTCGAGCAATCAGAGTAGCAAAGCGAGCACAGAATCGAACAATGGCAGAAGACGGAGACAATGAGAATAATGGAAATCGGGTCGTAAATATGCCACCACAACCTGAGGCACAAGAAAGGGCAATTCAGGATTACTTTCTGCCGACCGTGAACCAAAATTACTCTGGAATTGTGCGCCAACCCATAAATGGGAATAATTTCGAATTGAAACCGGGCCTCATAAGCATGGTTCAGCAGAATCAGTTTGGGGGAAGTCGAGTGGATGATACGAATACACATCTGACCACGTTCTTGGAAATTTGCGGCACCATCAAGATGAATGGTGTGACTGATGAGGCCATTAGATTGAGGCTTTTCCTGCTTTCACTCCGGGATAAAGCCAGGCAGTGGTTACAGACGTTCGCCCCTGGGAGTATTACGAGCTGGGATGATCTGACTCAAATTTTTTTAGAAAAATTCTTCCCTCCCAAAGAAGACACTCCAACTAAATAAATGAGATAGCCTAGTTCCAATACATTGATTTTGAGCCGTTATACGAAGCATGGGAGCGATTTAAAGATCTGTTGCAGAGATGCCCACAACATGGCTATGCAGTCTGGCAGAGAGTTCAGTATTTTTACAATGGGCTGAATGGGCATACGGGGACGATACTAGATGCGGCATCAGGAGGTACATTGATGGCTAAAACTCCAACTGAGGCCTTAATTCTACTTGAACAAAGGCCACAATTAGCTATCAATGGCCCTCCGAGAGGTCAGTGCTGAAGCCAGTTGCCGGTGTTCTTGATCTTGATACAATGTCAGCTTTGGCAGCTCAAATCTCGAGTCTGACAAAACAATTAGCAATCATGAATACCGGAGGCACACCACAACAAGCCGCATTACCAACCGCAGCTGTTCATTCAGCCGCTACTCACGAGGCCGAGCAAGTCAATTATGTGAATAACCGGGATTTTAATAACCAAGGTAATTCATTACCAATTCATTATCACCGGGACTATGCAATCATGAGAACCTCTCTTATAGCAACAACAGGAATGTATTGAATCCACCTCCGGGTTATCCAAATCCATCCAGTTCCAATACACTCGGAGGTGAAAAGAAGCAGTCGCTTGAAGAGATACTCGGCTCATTCATCGGAGAGACCAGGAATCAAATGAATAGGAGTGAGGCGTAGATTGATGGTCTGAATACTAAGATGAGCACAATGGAGACGCATATTAGGTCGATCGAGATACAAATGGGTCAGTTGGCTACAGTCGTGAATTCATTGCGTGCGAAGGAAAGTTCCCAAGTGACCACGAGTTAATCCGAGAGAGCACTGTAATGCAGTTTATGTGAAAAAGGAAGCAAAAATTCAGCCTGCTCGCGAAGAATTACCTATTTATGCGAAACCAGTGGAATCCAAGAAAATAAAGTTGGAAGATTTTGAGACTGTCTATTTGACAGAGGAATGTAGTGCAATATCACTTTGCAGTTTGCTAATCGATTCATCGCCTATCCGTGGGGAATCATTTAAGACGTGTTGGTAAGAATTAATAAATTTGTTTTTCCTGTGGATTTTGTAGTGTTGGACGCGAACGAGGACAAGAAAATACCTATAATATTTGGGCGACCATTTTTTGCTAGAGCACGGGCTTTGATCGATGTAGAAACGGGGGAGCTAACTATGCGGGTAAATCTGGAGAAAGTTGTATTCACCATCCATCCAACCAACAGGCTAAAATTTGAATTAAAGGATGGTAAGCAGATGGTTGGGAATATAGCTGAAGACATTGGAGGTTGGGAAGTCTCTAAGGGAAACGTGGATAACATGCCTATTGGAGCCCCAACTTAAGGATAATCTGACATAGTCTGGCTGAAGACTGTAAACTTAGCGCTTCTTGGGCCAAGCCCTTTTTACTGCTTTCTTAGTTTTAATTTAGTTTAGTAGTTGTTTTTATTTTTTTCTGAAATTTTTGCATTCTTAGGAGTAGTAAGTTGCATCACACCCTCCCCTCTTTTTTGTGCAAATCCCACATATCCCACTCCATCTTCACAAAGGAGTACTCTAACACCACACACACCATCTTCATCTCATCCACTCATTATTTGGTAAGTTTGCAACTTCCGAACCCCACCCCATTTTCCCCATCTTGTGATTTTTGGTGTGATTGGATTGTAGTAGTGCTAGGAGAATTGTTGTTGATTTGTGGATTGTGGATTGGTTGATTAGGCTAGACTTGGGCTTGGTGTTGATTTCTGGGAATGAATTGAGTTATCCATTGCATTTACTATCCTTGCCCAAATTCATGCATGCGAGGTGTTTGATTAAATGCCCCAATGACAGTTTCAAATTGTTTAGTGCTATTTTGCATATCTATGCTTATCTTTTTGACATGGCACTATATTTTCCACTTGGGTTCATTATGTACGTACATAACAGAATTCCTTGGTTCCACGAGTTTTGTTTTCTTGTCTACCTTGCTAGGTTGCAAAGATGCGAATCAAAAAGGGTCGGGCCAAGGCGAATGGGAAGAACAATACCACACCTCGGAGGCATACAACTCCCACGGGCTTGTGCGCTAGGATGCGTAGTGAGCTTATACGGGACACCTCATACACGTAGTAGTACCACATGACTTAAGGAGCCTTCGCTCCTCGGCTACCAGAAAAGTCCTTTTTTCCCACCTCTCCATTGGGGCAATGTCGTTTTAAGTTTGGGGGGTGTAGTCTGTTTTTATTCATTGAGTCGAGTCTTGAGTCAAAAGAAAATAAAAAAAAGTCTAGAGTCGAGTCGGGGCATCGGTAAAACTGTGAAACTACATGACTAAGTGAATTTGTTGAATATGAGTTGAACGGTCAAGAGAGCATGTGTTGAACAGTGATTTAATCTTCTTTCCATTAATTCCATCTATGTGCTTAACTCTGTTGATTTATTTGGGGATGATCTATGCAATTGAGTGGTTCCTTTATGATCCCACCGGATGCTAGAACTTGTCTGATCACTAGTCGGGGCGAAATCCTAGGTGAAGTAACATTAAGGAAGTGATTTAGGCCATCTTTGAACAAACCAGAGCCTAAAATGCCTACCTTTGTATTATATTTTTCCTAGTGTCCCTCTTTGAGCCTTATAAACCCGTTTCTTTGGCAACCAATCTAATACCCAAAGCCTAAATGTGAAAATCCTAATTACCCATCACTCATACACACAATGTATAGAAAAATGTTGAAGGTTGAGGAGGGTATGATGAGAAGGATATGTATTTAATTGGATGAAGTTGCCCGAGAAAAGAAAATTTGAAACCTTATGTATGCAAAAGAATAGGTTTGGGGGTTCCAAAAAAATAGAAACAAATATAAAAAAATTAAAAAAAATCAGCGTGATTGAAGGTTCATATGTAAGTCCAAGCGGCTACGATAATCTAGAGGGGGGGGTGAATAGATTATCTCCATCTTTTCGATTTCGCCCTCTTTTTCAAGCCGAATGCTCAAACAAAATAATGAAGGTGCGGAATGTAAACAACACACGTCGATTTAAAGAGGTTCAACCCACCTAGGGCCTAATCCTCTACCACCCCAGTATATCCGGGATGGATTTCAAAAAAAAAAAGGATTTTATTAATTTACCACAAATTAATACAACACCAACTTACAACAACACCTTGAAGAGCACCACACTCTTCTTCAACACCACCTTTGAGATTACCACAATCTCTTTTGAAGATCACCACAATCTTCCGTCTTGAAGAGCACCGAACTCTCCAACACCACCTTTGGAGATTACCACAATCTCCCTTTGAAGATTACCACAATCTTCCTTCAACGGCACCTTTGAAGATCACCACAATCTTCAATCTTGAAGAATACCAAATTCTTCAACACCTCAAGAGCACCACACTCTTGAAATACCTATCACCTAGATCACCCAAGTGTATTCTTACCACAAGAATACTCACAAGGATATCTTGTGTTTGGTTGATGAATTACAATCAAGATTACACTTTGAAAAATATTACAACTCAAAAGTGCAAGTGTAATCAAGAATGAAAGCCTAGACCTCAAGATGTGAAAGTGATAGTACTTAGGCTATTACAACAAGAATGTTGAAATGAATAACAAAGATTATGTGCTTGTGATATCTCTTGTTGTTTGTATCAAGTCTTATTTTTGATCCCTCAAGCTTTCATCTCTATTTATAGGAGAGCCTTCAAATTTGAATTCCAACATAGGCTCCTCCAAAGGCTCCTCCAAAGGCTCCTCCAACATAGGCTCCTTCATGGGCTCCTCCATGTTTTCTTTTGTCTACAAATAAGACAAAGAGATTAAAATAAATATGGTTGTCTCATAAGGATACAAAAATCAGATTATAGAACAATCCCACATTTTAAGGAAGAATGGTCTCACTGCACAACGGTTATATTTTTTTGTCAAACTAAAGAGCGACGGCCGCACGAGAAAAAGAGTTTGAAACATATAAAGACCAAATTAACACAGGCGGCGACGGTCGAAGGGCACCTCGACCGGTCGAGCCTATGTGCGCGGCCGGTTGCACTGATCAATTTTGAGAGTTCTCAAGTTTCTGCTTTCACGAAACTTGTTCCCGGTGTACGGCCGCTCGCCGACGACCTGGCGACCTCCTTAATGACAAGTTGTCCGATTTTTATCAAAAATAAACCTCAAGAAATACTCCTAAAAATTCGTAAAAACATTTTAAACCGATCGGGAGTATTTAGGACAACATTAGAAATATAGTTTTGAAGAAATAAAACATTTACGCACAAAGTGTTGTCCGATATAAATTCCAATAAATACTCCAAAAATAGTAGAAACATTTTAAATCAATTGGGAGTATTAGGACAACATAGTTTCAATGTAAAACCCATTGACTTAAAAACATTAAATGAATTTTCCAATTTTGTATCGAAAATAAACTAGAGGAAATACTCCAAAAATATTAAAATCATTTTAAATCATTTAGGAGTATTTGGACAACCTTTAAAAACATTGTTTTGGTGTAAAATCAAAATCATCAAAATCATGATAAAACCATTTATCAAACAATCTCCCCCTTTTTGATGATTACAAACCAAAACAATTTTAACGAGGTCGATTTTGAAAACAAAACAATTTTACCTTAAAGAGAACTATCCGTTGTGAGCGACAACATTTCATGCAATAAAAACACAAGGATGGGAGTATAGATATTCAAACACATATAGCAAATGCTCCCCTATCAACATGCACAACAAGAGTTATATAGAAGCAACTTAAACATAAGCTAAAATATTAGCTTTTCGATATTGAGCTTAAGTATCAATAACTTGAAAGCTCTCCCTGTCAAAGATACATCATTAGAACCGTATATAAGTCCATACTACAACCAATGGACCATGATTCATACATAACCATAATGCACCAAGTGGACTAAATATGATCCACAACTTACGGCTTTATGAAGCCATAGCTTATAGCTTCTTTTCGTTAAACTTATCTTAGCTTTGATGAGCTAATGAGCTTATAACCTGTTTCTCCCCCTTTGGAATCATCAAAAAGAATGTTAGCACGATAAATACATCATATATTCTTATCAAAGTGCGCAAGTAAACCGATGTATCGAGCTATTTGAGCATTGAAGCTTATAAACCAAATAGGAGGGAAAAGTCGAATCATACGACTTGTAGAGGTTTATGAAAACTCATTTGATAAGCAAAACATGATCTCTATAAGTGTATAAGACTTTTGAAATCGAGAGAATCATGTAGGTGATGAATTTTTCATTGAAACGTTTTATCGAACACTTAGCGGGCGTAAAAAATTGAGAAAGATATATATAGCCCTTGTAAATGAAATCAAGCCAAGTTTTTCATCACCAAATGCAATTTAACAAATATCATTTATCAACAATCAATAAGCTCATCACAAACATATATGAATTACATCAAGAAAAATACATATAAGCCACAAACTCGAGGTTCAACCCAATTGAGCTAAAGATAGTGAAATTCTTACCATTCAATCGGTAAAGACGAGCAATGATGATGATAGTCGAGCTAGATAATCCCCAAAATATATAATTCATGCATCAAAACTCATTTGAAGTGAATTGTGTGTGAAATTTGCAAAGGGGACGAAAAATGGCCAAAAGAAGTTAATCTTGCAAATGCTGAAGACAGAACCATTTTAATCCAAGATTTTGCTTAGGGCGACGGTTGAGGTTGAGGGCGACCATTCGACGTTGAGGGCGACGGTTGCCCTCAACCATTTCAGCCCACCGTGTTGAAAAATTTCCAAAATCCGAATTTTCAACCAAAAATCCAATTTTTCGCCCCTAAGTTTTAAAAAACGTGCAAAATGCAAACATATACCTCATTCAATATACATTATGTCATGATCAAGCTCAAAATGAGGTAAAATACTCGGCGTTAACGATCAAAAAGTCCGCGAGTTATCCTTGAGACGGAATTAAACACATCTCAAGTTTTTGTTAAAAATCACAATCCCTTAAAAATATATCGAATCTCAATATGTTTAGTTCGATTATGACGAACCAAATTTTTAATACGAATAACCGTATATTAGATACCGAACTTGTTATCCCGAAAAATAAGAACGTTTTAAAGCTTTGGATACAACAAGTCATAAGAAGAAGTGCCTTTCAAATATTTGAAAATTTCTTTTAATGGCACTTTAATGAGATTCGTTGGGATAGTTTTTTGAAGTCGAGCATATAGACATAAGGCATATGGAATGTCGAGTCTATAGGAATAATACAAGAAAACATACCTCGAATTTGTTTGTCGGCCGATATGCCTTTCTCAACCTTTGTCAATCTTTTCATTGATAGCCATAGAGGTTGGAATGATTCTTCCTTCTTCAATGCCTAACTCCTTCAAGAGTTCTTTTGAAATGTAACCATCTACTTGGCATTGAATGATTTGAAGTCCAAGCAAGAAATCATGCTCATTTCAAGTACACCTTGCATCAACTTAGAAAACCATATCTTGCACAAATATTCATTAGTAGCACCAAAAATATTCTCATAAATATGCACAAGTTTAAACAATATTGCCCTTTTTCACAAACAAAGAGAGTAGTATCAACTTTACCTTTTGTAGAATCATTTAGCAAAAATAGCTAAGTCTATCATACCATACACGGGTACTTGTTTTAAACCATACAAGGCCTTAAAAACAATCATTTGGCCTAGAAAAATTTTAAACCCCTGGAGGTTGTTTTACATAGACTTCTTCTTGAATAAAACCATTTAGAAATTTGGATTTAACATCCATTTGGTAAAGCTTGAAATTTTCTTAAAACAAGAATGAGCAAGTAAAATGCAAATAGCTACAAAATGTGCTATGAGTGCAAATGTTACATCAAAATCGATTACCTTCTTCTTGAAAATACCTTCGAGCTACTAACCTCGCTTTAGTTCGACCAATGTTGCCTTGGTCATCGAGTTTGTTCCTAATACCCTTTTATCTTCTTCATTACTATCATCATAGGGCATCCAATTGATCTAAGGTGTTCATAATAGAACATTTACATCCAAATATTTGGAGTACTTCATTTCTCATCTACACAACTTAACAAACTCATTAACGGCATCGCTTATATAAGCAAGAAAAAATAGTCCAAGTGTAAAAACATGCCTCAATCGTTAATCACAAAAATATCTTGCATAAGAGCATAGTAGAAATAGACACTATATATATTGACCATGAAGCAATAAACACATACTATGCATTTAGAAGATCATCAAGAGTCTAATAAATCATGCAAGTTCAAATAAGCTTAAGAAAGCTACAAAAGGTCTCTTTTGAAATTTGAAAATCCGAAAGCATATAGTTGAGACCTTATTTAAAAGAAGTATTTGAACAAGAGTTGATACGACAAATATGTGCAATCAAATATCGAATAGTGCCTTTCAAAAATCTAAAAATCCTCTTAATGGCACTTGTATGAAATACTATGAAAAACAAGCACATAGGCACATGGCAATATATATATCGAGTCTATAGGAGTAAGAATAACACAAGTAAACGTACCTCGATAATTTATGCCGTAAATGGCCATTTGAAAATATGTAAATCCTACACACTTCTTAAAACAAATCTAGCACAAATCATAATGATAGAAGTGTAGGCTAAGAGATATCACAAGTAAGCTCATGCCATAAAAATCCATAAAAGATGATAACACACTTTAGTCTACAAAAATGCACAAGAGTTTTAAAAACATCATATAAGGTCTTCTTTTTCAAAAAATATTTTAAAAAGCACAAGTATATATTGAAGACCTTAATTAAAAAATAAATATTTGAAAACTCATTTGCAATATAGGCACAAATAAAAACATACATACTAACTAGATAAAATGCATATTTTAAATGGGGAGATACGGTTTACCAATTACGCCGTTTCCATGGGTTGTGCCGTTCCCATTGTTGATGATATCTTCCCCTTGAGAAGTCACTTTGTTGATGATGGCTTCTTTGATTGCTCCATTTCCAAGGTTTGTTACCTTCCCATTGTTGATGGTCTCTTCTTCTTTGAAAATCATCTTGTTGATGATGTCTATGCCATTTCCAAGGATTGTGTTCTTCCCATTTTTGATTATACGCTCTTCTTGGAAATTGGCTTTGTTGAGAGTAGTTCCTTCTTTGATCAAATGAAACGTTCATTTGATGTTTTCTTGGTGGCATGAATTTTCTCCGATTTTTGCTTTGTCGGGTACCTAATAGCACATTGTTTTGTGGTACCCTCATGTGTTTGGGTCCTTTAAGATTAGCTTTGAGACTTTTAGGTCTCCAACAATATTTAGAGCTATTTCTAGCCCGACAAGAATTAGCCGTATGACCCTTTTTGCCACAATAAAAACAAGTAGTAATTCTAGGAGCATAATGACCAATATGCATATTGACTTGATCCTTTTTCATATGATTAACAACATTAGGCTTATGATCAAGTCCTTTATCACAATTATGAATATCAACAATATTGGACATTTTATTGGTACTCAAGTTGGATTTTAATAAATCCTTTTTCATGCAATCAATATTTTCAACAAGAGTACTATTTTCTTTCTCAAGGTTTCTAACCTTATCAAGAGTGGTGGTGTGAGCACATGATAGTGATTCATAGGAAGTAAATAAACTATCCTTATCATTTTTCAAAACAATGAATTCCTTTTTCAAATTTTTGTATTTAACAAGTAAGTCTTGGAATTCATCTTGTAGCTCATTATAATCATTTTGCAAGTCACTATATTCATTTTGCAATTCATTGTCATAAGAAGTAGAGGTTTAGAACTTACCTCGTTTTCTTCTTCTTCGATGCCCATAAGACATTTTTCGGCTTCATCATCGGAATTTGTAAGAGGCTCATCCCATATTGTTGAATTTGATGTTGTATCCATTTGAGAAGTAGATGCTTTTGAGTTGCTCCTTTTATTTGCATATACTTCATAGATGGCTTCTAGTTTTTGCCATACTTCATGTGCCGATCGAATACCTACAACATGATCAAATTCCAAGGTGGTAAGTGAACAATGTAAAATATTAAGAGCTTTACCATTTAAGGAGATGATTTTCTTCTCTTCATCATTGAGCTCTTTGAAGCCTTTAGAGGTGTGTGGTGTATTCTTTGTCGGAATGGATTCTCCATTGATGACGGTGTTCCAAATATCGAACCCGCAACTTTGTAAGTAGCATTCCATTCTTTCTTTCCAAAATATAAAATTTTTGGAATCAAACCGAGGTGGCTTGGTGGTGGAGGTGCCGGAAATTTGAGCTTCGTTCGTAGCCGTCGATCGTTTCTCTTCACTCGCGATGTGAAACGAGCTTGCCAAAGAGTTTGGCTTTGATACCACTTGTAAGTCCAAGCGGCTACGATAATCTAGAGGGGGGGTGAATAGATTATCTCCATCTTTTCGATTTCGCCCCTTTTTTTCAAGCCGAATGCTCAAACAAAATAATGAAGGTGCGGAATGTAAACAACACACGTCGATTTAAAGAGGTTCAACCCACCTAGGGCCTAATCCTCTACCACCCCAGTATATCCGGGATGGATTTCAAAAAAAAAAAGGATTTTATTAATTTACCACAAATTAATACAACACCAACTTACAACAACACCTTGAAGAGCACCACACTCTTCTTCAACACCACCTTTGAGATTACCACAATCTCTTTTGAAGATCACCACAATCTTCCGTCTTGAAGAGCACCGAACTCTCCAACACCACCTTTGGAGATTACCACAATCTCCCTTTGAAGATTACCACAATCTTCCTTCAACGCACCTTTGAAGATCACCACAATCTTCAATCTTGAAGAATACCAAATTCTTCAACACCTCAAGAGCACCACAATCTTGAAATACCTATCACCTAGATCACCCAAGTGTATTCTTACCACAAGAATACTCACAAGGATATCTTGTGTTTGGTTGATGAATTACAATCAAGATTACACTTTGAAAAATATTACAACTCAAAAGTGCAAGTGTAATCAAGAATGAAAGCCTAGACCTCAAGATGTGAAAGTGATAGTATTTGGCTATTACAACAAGAATGTTGAAATGAATAACAAAGATTATGTGCTTGTGATATCTCTTGTTGTTTGTATCAAGTCTTATTTTTGATCCCTCAAGCTTTCATCTATTTATAGGAGAGCCTTCAAATTTGAATTCCAACATAGGCTCCTCCAAAGGCTCCTCCAAAGGCTCCTCCAACATGTGCTCCTTCATGGGCTCCTCCATGTTTTCTTTTGTCTACAAATAAGACAAAGAGATTAAAATAAATATGGTTGTCTCATAAGGATACAAAAATCGATTATAGAACAATCCCACATTTTAAGGAAGAATGGTCTCTGCGCAACAACTATATTTTTTTTGTCAAACTAAAGGGCGACCGGTCGCACAGAAAAAGAGTTTGAAACATATAGCACCAAATTAACACAGGGCGACCGGTCGAAGGGCACCTCGACCGGTCGAGCCTATGTGCGACCGGTTGCACTGATCAATTTTGAGAGTTCTCAAGTTTCTCGCTTTCACGAAACTTGTTCCCGTGTCTGCCGCTCACGGCCGACCTATTCGACCTCCTTAATGACAAGTTGTCCGATTTTTATCAAAAATAAACCTCAAGAAATACTCCGAAAAATTCGTAAAAATATTTTAAACCGATCGGGAGTATTTAGGACAACATTAGAAATATAGTTTTGAAGAAATAAAACATTTACGCACAAAGTGTTGTCCGATATAAATTCCAATAAATACTCCGAAAAATAGTAGAAACATTTTAAATCAATTGGGAGTATTAGGACAACATAGTTTCAATGTAAAAACCCATTGACTTAAAAACATTAAATGAATTTTCCAATTTTGTATCGAAAATAAACTAGAGGAAATACTCCGAAAAATATTAAAATCATTTTAAATCATTTAGGAGTATTTGGACAACCTTTAAAAACATTGTTTTGGTGTAAAATCAAAATCATCAAAATCATGATAAAACCATTTATCAAACATCATAAACATTGGGGATGTCAAAAAATGAAGGGTAGTTGCTTATTGATAATACGAAGTGTTAATTGTGTGTTTGGGTGATTTGAGCCACTTAATCCCATATTTTCCTACCTTACCCTAAGCCCACATTACAAGCTTTAAAAGTCCTATTGATCCTTGTGTTACATTAGCCTAAATTAGTGGAGATTAGTGTGAAAGACAAGTCTATGGAGTCCGGTAAGCATCTCATCTCTATATTCAAAAAAGTGGATCATTTTGAAAACACTTGATTGCGTAAATATATCTGGATAATGAAAACGGGGTTGGCATGAACATTCCACCTTCATGATCACATTGTGAAAATGCGTGCTTGATTGATAGTGAAACGAAATTTGACGAATGAGTTTGGTTGTTAAGTTTCGCAGTTGGTTTGTTGAGTCAGTCGTCTTTATTTTTGTTTCCTTCATGTTTGTCGATTTTTAGAGTCTGTAATTGCTTGAGGACAAGCAAACGTCTAAGTTTGGGGGTATTTGTTAAGTTGGTGTTATACCAACATATTGAGTATTCTAGACGAGGATTTTGCGTTGTTTTCAGGTATTTTAGTGTTGTTTGAGTCAAGTTTGTGTCATTTGTTGTCGTTCGAGAATCGGGACTGAACTTAGTAGCCGAAATTGGTTAGAAACGATGAAAAAAGTGTTAGGGAGGTGAAGATCACATTTTAGAAGTTGAAAAATAGAAAAATATCGGGTGAGAACGAGCGCCGCAACGCCAAAATCTCTGCGCCGCAACGCGGGGGGGAGGGGGTAAAAAATATAGTGGGCATGACGTTGGTGGGCGCTGCAGCACCCAGAAGCAAGGGCTGTAGCGCCCGAGCAACCAACATCGAAGATGTGCAGCAGATGGCGTGCGGCAACTGAAGATAACGTGCGACAAGGTAGCAGCAGCGCACGCTGCGGCACGACAGCAAATGGGCGTCAGAGAGAGACTTATGCACCGCAGATCATTTGCTGTGTGCGATTAAAGAGCTGCACACAGCGATGGGCCTGAACATGCGCTGATTTATTTTTTGGTCCTTTTTGACGGATTTTTGAGGGCTTCGACTCATAAATACACCACGGAGTCGTACGGGACAGGGGTCGGACATTATTTTGACCACAACGCAAGGCAAGAGACACAGAGCTAGGGTTCGGACGACGACAATTGGAGGCACTTCGATCCGGACACGAGAGAATTCCTTCTCTTTTCTTCTCAATTCTTTCTTTGTTTATCTTTTTCAATTCTTGAGATGTATAATTATTTCTTTACGTACATCCATTATGAGCTAAACCTATTTTTCTAGGGGATTGATGTAACTTACGTTTGAACCTATGTTTTGATTTTCAGTTTATGAAATTCGCATGTTTATTAATCTATTTGTGTTATTTGATTTGATTGCATCTGGATTATCTGATCAATAATTTAGATTGTTTGGCGTGTTTGATTTGACGCTCGAGAGGTAATTGAACGTCTGGCCATAAAATAACACAACCTAGGGTTTCAGAGAACCGAGAGGTTTATGAATCTTTTGAAGCCTGTGATAGAATATTCATTGAGCGTATTAGGGTTTTTTTATGATTTTATAGAGATATCGAAATCAGAAATTGGAACCTAGAATCACTTGGCACTCGAGAGAGGAAGTGATAAACGGTAGGAATATTGGCTTATAGATTAATAACTTGTGATTAATAAACTGGATTGAAAACATAGGGGATAACTAGGTGAAATCAACCCTCTAGAATTCATCTTCTACGTGTTTGATAAATTGTCTGAACCAATTGTTAGTTTAATTTTTAGGTTAACAACAATCCATCTCTTTTCGATTTCTAGATAGAATAAGCTATTTTAATTATAGTACTTAGTATAAAATTCGATAACAATCCTTGTGGAGACGATAACCCTACTTTCAAAACTATACTAAAACTTGACACCGTTCGCTTGCGGTAAGAATTTTGCGATCAATCATGATACATTCTTATTTTACATCCCATCGACTAGAAAGAAGCTCCATATGGGGAATCGCGCCTCTTCTAATGCTGTTGGCATTGGAATGGTGGTACTAAAGCTTACTTCGGGCAAGGAGTTGAAGGTGAAGGATCTGCTGCATGTCTCAGACACCCGCAAAAATCTAGTTCCGGGTTCACTGCTGGTCAACCATATGTTTAGACTAGTTTTTGAGTTTGAAAAGTTTGTACTTAGCAAATTTTGGCAATTCCTTGGTAGGGGTTATCTAGACAAATGATTGTTCAAAATGAATGTAATGACTCAATGCTGTTTTGGCGAGAATATGAATAAGAATGAATCTTCTTCTGTTTATGTTGCTGAGTGCTTTAATTTATGGCATATTAGATTAGGACATGTAAATGTTAATGCTATAAAAATATTGGTAAATTTAGAATTAATTAATTTACTAGAAGTAAACTCACAAAGAAAATGCGAAGTTTGTGTTGAAGATAAAATGGCTAAATTACCGTTTTATTCGGTTAAAAAGAGTACTTCACCTTTAGAGTTGATACACACTGATGTGTGTGATCTAAAATTTGTGCAAACTAAAGGTGGTAAAAAATATTTCATCACGTTTATTGTTGATTGCACAAGGTTATGCTACTTATACTTGTTAAGAAACAAAGATGAAGCATTATAAGCTTTTAAAAATTGTAAAAATGAAGTTGAAAATCAACTTGGCAGCCGGATTAAAATAATTTGGAGTGATAGAGGTGGAGAATTTATTGCACTGTTTGAAGAGTTATGTACCCAACCATGCATAATTCATCAAACAACTGCTCCATATTCACCACAGTCTAACGGTGTTGCTAAACTTAAAAATCGGACTATAACAGAGATGATGAATGCCATGTTGATAAGTTCCAGATTATCTCAGAATATGTGGCGGCAAGCTATTTAACAACCAACCACATATTGAATAAAATACCACTTAGAGGGAAAGATAAGACTCCTTACGAATTGTGGAAAAATAGTAAGCCTTCTTATAAATATCTTAAAGTGTGGAGGTGTTAGGCTAAGGTAGTAATACCTGAACCAAAACAAGTTAAAATTGGACCAAAGACAGTTGATTGTGCCTCTGTGGGATATGCATACCAAAGTAGTGCATATCAGTTTATGATACATAAGTCAGAAAATCTGGAAATGACTGAAGGTACCATAATCGAATCAAGAAATGATTTATTCTTTGAGGATGTTTACCCTTGTGGATAAAAAGGTTGAAATGTTTACAAATAAAAGAACTCACGAAGCAAGTGGTTCAACACCAAGTAGTGAAGAACGAAGATGCAGCAAGAGGTCCAAGACGGCTAAGTCTTTTGAACCTGATTTAATAACATTTATGTTAGATGGTGAGCTAAACTCGATTAAAGAGGCTCAAAGTAGTCCAGATGCTCTACTCTGGCAATAACCTATAAATATTGAAATCGAGTCCGTTCTGCAGAACCATACTTGGGAGTTGGTTGATCACCCTGTAGGTCATAAACCTTTAGGATGTAAATGGATCCTAAAGAAGAAGTATAAAACATATATAACTATTGATAAGTATAAAGCTCGGTTGGCCAAAGGATTTAAACAAAAAGAAGGGTATGATTTCTTTGATATCTATTCTCTCGTGACGAGGATTGCATCTATTCGAGTGCTCCTCGAGATTGCTGCCTTGCACAATCTAGAGATTCATCAGATGGATATCACAACGGTGTTTCTAAATGGAGAGATAGATGCTGAAAACTACAGGAAACAACCTGAAGGGTTTGTTGCACCCGGTCAAGAAAAGAAGGTGTGCAAGTTAATAAGAACATTGTACGGACTGAAACAAGCTCTGACACAATGGCATCTTAAGTTTGACAATACAATGTTGTCAAATAGATTTAAAATCAATGAGTATGATAAATATGTATTTGTAAAATGGACATCGGAAGCGTTTGTCATAGTTTGTCTATGTGTAGACGATTTATTAATCATGGGCAGTAGTCAAGATTCTATCATGTACAGTAAAAGAATGTTAAAGAGAATCTTTGAAATGAAGGATATGGGGACTGCTGATGTGATCCTATGGATAATAATCAGCATGACTCCTAATAGAATTGTCTTGTCACAATCCCACAATGTGGAGAAAGTGCTCAAGAAATTCAGTACTTTTGGCAGTTCACCGTCAAAAACACCCTTTGATTTAAGTGTAAATCTTGTTGCTAATAAAGCAAAACCAATTGCTCAGATGGAATACTCACGTATAATAGGCAGTCTGATGTACATCACAAATTGTACACGTCCAATCTTAGACTATCCTGTAAACAAGTTGAGTAGGTTCACGAGCAATCCAAGCCATGAGCATTCGAAAGCGTTAATCATGGTGTTAAAATACTTGAAGTATACCCTAGATTATGGGTTAAACTACTCGAGATATCCAAATGTACTTGAAGGGCATAGTGATGCAAGTTGGATTTCAGATCCGAAAGATTCTTATTCCACTAGTGGATACATATTCACCATTGGAAGTGGTGCGATATCATGGAAGTCCACGAAGCAAACTTGTATAGCTCGATCCACTATTGAATTTGAATTTATAGCTGGTGAAGAAGCATAGTTGCTTTGAAACTCTTTGGATGCCTTCGGTGATGATTCATTATAATAGTCAAGCGGCTATATGAAGGGCACATAGCAATATGTATAACGGTAAGTCTCGACATATTCGTTGAAGACACAATACCATAAGATAATTGATCTCGAACGTTGTAATGTCAATTTACTACGTGAAGGCAAAAGACAATTTGACAAATCCTTTAACAAAAGGTCTAAATCGAGATCAATTGAGTAAATTTCTAGAGGGAATGGGCTTAAAGTCCACAAAGTGAAATAACTAATCATAGTGGTAACCCAACCATGATGACTAGAGATCCCAAGAACTTAGTTCAATGGGAAAACTAAGCTATGAAAGTTATGTTGTAACACTAGGAAACAATGTTTCAACCCATCCCTAGAAAGCAAAGCCAAATGTTGAAACACCTGCAAAGTTATGGGGAGGCTAAGTCATTTGACGTTTAATGATTCCTACACCTCGTTTAGCTTGAGTATGGCAAGATACTTTGATAGGAGATCACCTATGTAAGTGAGAAGTGCGGGCCACTTCAAAGAAATACTTATGAATCCAAAGAGGTGTCCATGGCTAAAACGAACACAAAACGTGAGAACATAAGGTGTCGTGACCTTATTGTGTTAATACTATTGACTAGGTATACACCATGGAGGAATAGTTCAAAGTATTGTGTCCACTAAACCGCCAGTGTACCCGATAGTATTGACTATGGAAGGTTCAAAGCTACAACATACCTTTCCGGATGCAATATTGTCTATTGAGGACTGATTTGCGTGTCTGCATTCATACATGCATTAATTTCCACTCATTTTAGGGATTGTTGGAAATTTTTGTTTTGATAAAGTGGGTATCGACCGATTTTGACCAAATTTTTTGTGACTAAATATTTAATTCTGGAGGAATTAAATTATATATTGTTAATCTACATTTCGAGTAGATGTCCGTAGTATATTTATTTCTCAAAACCAAATTTTGGTGAGTGAGAAATTAGTACACGAAGTTAGCCACACGAATGGACATTATGTAAAGGGAGAAGAAAGGCTTTAACCTTATCCTATATAGAAAATAAATCAGTGTTTATCCTATTTTATTTACTAGAAGGTGTTATTAGTTGGATATACTATAACACAAGTGGATGATCGCAAATAGGCCACACGTGCGTGCGCGCGCCCGCTCGGCCTTGGCCAGGGCCTGTGATTGAGACTGGGTTTGAGCTTGGGCTTGGGACTTGGGCCGGCTCGGTCCTTTGGGCTCGGGTCCAGGTCCACTATAGTTTTGCCACTCGAAATTGGACTTTGCCCAGATTTAATTGACTGTTGGAACCAAATGAATCTGGACATTGCAGATGTCCAGATTCGTGTGACTGTTGGAGTTAGTAACTCCTGCAGTGGCGGTCACATGAAGTTAGACCATTATTTGTATGTTATGGAATAGTGGATGTAACACGTGGGTTGGTATATATGATTAATGCCCATTACCCTGTTTTATCTCCTGCAGATGGAATTGTTGGCTATGTATACATGGTTGTGCATTGCAGATTTTTACACTGAATTCTTACTTCATACAAAGCATGCATCATCTTCTGCATTCTGCCCTTTAAGTCTATCAACCAGTCTTCAACACAATTTAGTTCAAAGGTGCTTCTGTGTTAGTGGTGCCACTACACAAAAGACAAAGCTATTGTGGGGATAATACGTTAAACCGTGAGCACTAGATGGGACATAATTGTCTTGCGGAAAGAGATTCTTTCTTGACTCGGCTCTTGTCCAGTTTCAGAATTCCAAAAGTAGTAGATTTCTTTTTTCTGGAGTTATTTTTTTTCAAAATCTGTAACAATTTTGATTCTGTATTTTTCTGTTCCGATTGTAATAACCATTGCTAAAGCTTTCCCGTTGTAAGCTATACATTATTCAACACACTAACTGTAAATTAAAAACATCATCATTATACTTGACGTGTATGTATGATATTTTAAACATGAAATAATACATACTTTGGACTAAAAACTCATGTGTCTACAAAGATTGGACAATATTATGATTAAGTCATTTTTTTTATTGGAAAGTGAATCACAATTACACACAATTAAAGAAAGAGGCCGAAGGGCTCAAACTTGATGCGACTTATTTGGTTGATCTGTTCTTCCATCTCAGTTGTCAAATAGTTCTTCCAATCCCCAACCTCGCCTTTCCTGAAAAAGGATTTATTTGGAGTATTTGAAAAAAAGTGTCACTCTTGTTTACTTCCAAATTCTTGAGCCTCTCTAAACGGCACCTCCATAGAACCTCATCGACTTCCTTTTCATCTGCAAATGGTCTCCCTAAGAACTCAGCAATCTTGGAAACTTGTTGCTTTGGCTCACTTTTTAACTCCTCGTACTTGATGAACAATATTTTCTGAGGCCTTTTCTGGCTCTTTTGCCAATACTCCACCACATGTTCGAAGAAAGGCCCGTACAGATGGATCCCAGAACAAAAATAATCAACTGCCTTTTCTAGCGGATATGGGTCTTGATTTGGCCGGGAAACGGAATTAAAAAATGCCACATGGAGATCAGAGTGTCCTTTGGGTTTCGAGCAATGTACACAATTTTGCATGCAGAATTCTTGACAGAATCCGGAAGCACGGCGTATGGCAGATGCGTGTGGAGAAGATGAGGAGCTGATGTATCATAGAGGTCAATTTGTGAGTCCTTAGTTGAGTGGATTGTGGCTTCTACAGTAGGGATGTGGAAATGAGGATTTTCTATGGTTAAAATATCGTCGTGTTTATGAGAATTTTCATGGGTCTGGTGACTTTCTTTTTGCATGATACAAAGGGTGAGCGATTTGAGCCATGTGGTACCCGTTTTCATGGATGATGCAAGAAAAATATCGTCGTTTCGGGCATGGAAGCTTGATCTAAAGGTGATGGCGGACTTGATGACGGTGGATGGAATCCAGAAGCCTTCCCACTGGTAGACGTCCCTGGCTTCCCAGAAAGGCGTTTTTGGTAGCTCGTTTACCAACTTCTCTACACTATTGTTGGGGTTTGGGGAAGCGGCGGATAAGTTTGGAATGGACATTGGAATGTATTGACTATTGACAAACCTTATTGGATATGAGATTTTGAGGGTTTGGAGTAAGACTGTATTTATAGTGTTTTCCAGATTGGGGTTATAGGAGTTCTATCTCAGGATCCATATTACTTTACTTCTAAAAATCGTAAAATTAAAAAATGATATATCCATAATTTTGAAAAAAATAAATCATTTTAGAAAAAAATGTTATTTTGGAATAGTCTGAAAAGAAAATAAAAGTGATAAAAAAAACAGGGTATATATTCATTATTCAGTACCCATATTTCATCCCAAACTGAGGATTCCATTAGCACATAGTTTAGATAAGAGTTAGAAAAAGTGTAAAGTTTGTATGGTTTTACACTGTATTTCTTGAAAGTAATAGTTAATGTCATATTACTACTTTAATTTAAGTAATATTTAAAAAATCATTAGGAGAAATGGACTTTAATTTATGCGAGGACACAAAAAATAGATTTAAACATTATATTTTTAAAAAATCAAGGAGGCCACATTCAATTAAATTTAACTGTTGACTAACTAATTTTTTTTTTCTTTTTTTTGAGGGAATTTGACTAACTCATTTAATTGTATATAAAGGTGCAATTTGTTTAATTGTGTGGACTGTGCAGCCCGCCCTATATGATTATATCAGTGTAGATTTTGTAACTGCCTTTCCGTCTTTTTTTTTAATAAAATCTAATTTCATTGATTTATGAGAAGATGTGTTTTTGAGAGGTTTATAAATAAAAAAAGTTACAACTGATTACAACATCAAACAAAACCATTTACAAGTCATATATACCATAGACCATCTAAAATAATTTTTTTTAACTTATATAGATCTAACTCATCCGTAGAATTAGAACTTCGCAATGAAGGTATTCGAAAACACGTATCAACAAACTTCATTTCGCTTCTGTCACATATTGTCAAGTAATGACTCCTCTAAATTTCAGAACAAAATTCCTCAAATGGGACAAACTTATTTACTGAAAAAAAAGCCACAAACTGAAGACAAATAAAAGCCACCTATCGGACTCGATTAAATAAAAATATCTTAGTTGGGACACATTTATTAAAACTAAAAGCATTAAAAATTATTTCCTCATGGAAGATGGGGAAGAAAAAGAAGAAGAAGGTGAAATAGTAAAAGCGACTAGATTTTTCGTGGTCTTTCCATTTTTATTGTTTAGGTTCAAAATATCCATTCCTTTCATTGTTTTTTTATGGAGACCCAACAGTAAGTGTTTTTTTGCTTTATTATTTTTCATTTCTTTGATTTTTTCAGTACCATGAGGGATAATATATATGAGAGAAGACTCACACACTCATATGGTAATGGAATCAAACCTATATTATTCGTCCTAACAACATAAGTCTCTACCATAGGTTGAACCATTGAACCGCTGACCCAATTATTAACCAGATTTGATGTCTGTCCCGATTTTACAATATTACTTTTTAATTTCTTAATTATGAGCTTTCTATAAAGATAAGCTGAAGTAGGCTCTCAAACCCGTACTCTTAGATATGGACCAATGGCTATTCACTAATTTAATTTGTTTATTTAATTTTTTCTGCGCTTAACCTATGATATAGATGAAGATTAGCCAAGTAGCCCAACCACCACAAACTTTACGGTGGAACTTGGGAGTTTTGGGAAACACGTTTTATGTGTTTTGATATCTTTCTCTCAATTTTTTTCTTGATCGGTATATTATTTTTCTCTCAATATTTTGTTGGAATTGGTCTTTGATAAATGGGGTGTTGACCCGATTTTGACCAATTAATTAAGTGGTTTCCATTTGTGAAAAATAGAATTAAATTATTTGTAAAAATTCTACTAAGAGAGTAGATGAGAATAGCATTTGGAATTTCTCAAAACCGATTCCGGGTGAATGAGAAATTAATGCTAGAAGTTAGCCACTTAATACAAATAAATGGTATGAAAAATAGAAAATGTGGGGGATGAGAGATGCTCCATCCCACATAGGAAAAAGGAGGTAAAGTTGCACACTTTATTTATCCTAAGTTGGACAAATGGGTTTGGGCCCTTGGGGGCACCCAAGTTTTTAAAGGAGAGATGACCTACATGCTTGTGGGTTTGGTCAAAGCACACGCGGGCGCCACCGCCGCCGGCCCGGGTCCGGGTCCAGGCCCAGGCCCGCGGCCCACGACCGTTAAAGTCATCGTATCTTAGAGACGAGCGTCAGAACCGTAAGCACTTGTATACAGGGCGTTTTCGTCTTGCGGAGACAGAATCTAATTCTGGCCTCGACTTAAGCCTATACACTATCCAACCATTTTCTGAAAACAGAAACCTTTCACCATAATTTACCCAACATATTTTGCCTATAAAAAGCGTTGGAGAGTTGAGAGGAAAAACACATTCAATCGAGAGTGAAAGGTAAGAGAAAAAAAATAGTGTAGCATTTGGGGAAATCAATTTGTATGAGTCAAATTGTGATAAGTGCGGAAAACATTCAGGGTATATATACAAAAAGGTTGGGGTGTGTATTCTTTAATTGATAGCTAGTAAAGTGGTTCTACATGAGTGTTATTTACTTATATTTGGTCTATAAAATTCTCGTGGACGTAGGTAGGTTTTGCCAAACCACCTAAATCTCTGTGTGTAATTTATATTTTGTCGGAATAATTTTTTTTGTCATCATCTTGTTGGTATAATTTGTCGGATATTCCGAAATGCGGATAAATCAAATATCGGATCACGACACGGCTCATTGCACCCATAGTAGGAAAATACAAGACAAATAACTCAACCCTGGATTGATAGAAAGTCTTTTTATAGCTAAGCCGAGATGGCTTCATAGGCAACGATCTGCGGTTTGGAAGTTAATTATGAACTAGTTTCTTAGTTATTCACTGATTTTCTGATTTTCAGACAACATAGCCTTGTAAAGGCTGTAAGCAAATTACTTCAAATTGAGCTCCGCATGATGTCCTATAGGTGGAAAAGGAAAGTGCTGAAATTTTGGCATATTCATGGAGCAATGAAACAAGAAAAGAAATGCGTGAGAAAAAGATGAATCTTGCTATATCGAACAATATGCGGTACAAGCAAAAAGGTGCAACATATGTACAAGAAATAATTACACTAACCCCTCCAAACTTTACCCATTTTTTCCCTTTATCTACCAAATTTTAATTTGTTAACTATGTCTCCTAAACTATGAAAATTTTATACTGTACCGTATATGGACAATTTTGCCCCTCATAGTTTTGTTTCTTTCTATCAACATTTCTAGTTTTCTTCCTAAACTCCAATTTATTGCATTTTACGTCATAATTTATAAATTTATTGCACAATTCATTAATTTATTGCACAATTCATTAAACATAATATTTAGCTCCAACATCAATTTGTTTCTAGATTTAACTAGGAATGAGCACCCTCATTTTCTATCACCTATATATTTTGTTCATAGCATTATTAGACCTATTCTGATCCAATCTCTATTCCGAAATCTTAAGGGGTCATGTCACGTTTTCAGCCTATAAACTCAACAGGACATACTTCTTCAAAGGTTTCATGACCAAGTGTTCAGCCGTTTCAAACCGGATATTTTGATTGAAAACAAAAATAGTCCATTACGATCATATTAGGCCCAACATGCTTATGTAAAATTAAAATATCCCTTAAAATCCATACATTTCTTTGACCGAAACAACACTAGGTGAGATGATTTGCAACATGTACCAGTCGGAAGATAACTGCACCAAGACCTTTTGACAGACGGTTTCCACCATCGAACTTCACTTTCGGGAAGATGATCTAAAAGTTATTTGACTCCTTCGAATCTTGCTTCGCACAACCTTAGTTCGTTTTCTACTCTAGCGCGCGATACAAGTATCTTATTCAAATGGATATATTAATAAGACATTGAACACATTGAAGCAAAACATTTCTTTTATTAAAAACTTACAGAAATATTTATTACATTAGTAATATGCTTTTGGGAAGAGAATACTTATTTAACCTCTTATATACAAGACTTGCATTTTCTCACACATAAGCTTAAAAAAGAAAAACTTAAATTTTATGAAAATTAAATACTCAGCTATTACCAATAAATTTTTTTTTTCTGAACACTAAGGGAAGTTGTTCAATGCCTTTAGTGTTGTGCAGATCACATTTATATAGAGGTAACTGATGCCTATGTACGCTTGAATTATTCCTTCCACTTGCTGAAAGAAGTGGAAGCTTACTCAGCTTCACATGGCTTAGGTCCCAATTTGTGTGGTATCCCAAGCATGTAGTTAAGGCTCCCAAGCCTGCTGACTCGTTTCATTCATCTTTTAGTGTAGTGGAAGTAAAGTTTGTCATGTCCTACCTTTCGTATTTTCTAAAAGTGGGTTTCCGCTTGCCTGTCGTCACATTTCTCCACCAAGTATGTCGGGGAATAGTCCTCAAATTATTGGATAATTTGGCAGTTTTTTGACTTTCCTTCTGCGTATCTAGGAAGTCTTCGATCAATGTTTTGTCGAAATCTTTTGCCAAATTCTGGCTCCTTTGGATTTGGACATTTAGGGTAAATACGATTTTTCCACTGACCACTATGAGCCATATGCAATATTTCCAACGAGTTTCTTTATTCTCTGCCATATTATTTTTCCAAAGAAGACTTATCTTTTTTTCAAATAAGTCATCTGCAAATCTTGGTGTTTTTCCCATCATTGTGTTGAATAGGAATAACACATTCGTTGAATTTTGACAAAACTTGAATGGAAACTTGACTTTGTCCATTTCTGTAAAATAGACCCATAACCACCATGCTCGTCTTATTGAGATTTGATCTTCATTAAAAGATATAACTAAAGGAACATCTTCTCAACTTGTTTCCTTGATAGTTCTGAAGGTACGTTCATCTAGTCTTCGAAGCCAAATATAGTGAAAGAGCTTATGATTTCCTTTTCCAATGTGTTCCGGAGCTGCACTAATAGAATACAGTTCCAAAGTATCTCGACATTTTAGGCTTTCATTATTTGACCAGCCTCGTACACAACTTCCTTAGATCCATTTTGGTAATTGTTTAATATATGGGAAGGCTGGGGAGGTAGTATAGATCGAAGCCAGATCAGCTCCAAAATTATACCAACATTTGACTTCGTGCGGACTGGAATTTGGTAACATCCACACTCTTGAATATCTTCCAGAAATATCAATTTTTGTTTATTCTAGATGTATGTCGTGTTTTGTATTTAGTTCGTATTTTGTATTTAGTTTCTCCAAATTCACCTGGTAATCCTTCCAAGAAGAAGAAACTTAATTCCCTTTAGTATCACCCTTAGAGTTGCTTGTCATTGGCCTAAGGTTGATCTATTTGTCCTTAACCCCTAATGTATTGAGTTGACATGATGACTGAGGAGTTGAGTATCATCTTTTTCTTGGGCTAATATTTATGTTTGCTTAGGGGTCCTACTTGTTGATATGCAATCGTGCTTTACTGTCTGCAAACAGACCACAACAATATTGACTCTTCTCTGCTTGGTGTGATTTTTGTAATGTCTTGTTTTACTAGCAATCACAGTATCCGTAAAGAACCAATTCATCCTCGTCATTTGGAATTGCCAGTTTTGAAACCTTTTGCAAACTTCTCTGAGCTTCTTAGTTCTTTATTAATGGTCATCACTACACTTAATTTCAGTATCTTTCTTGAGCAATGGGCTGAAAGGATTGTAGATTCGTTGATCTCAATCCCAATGAACTCGATATGTCTTGTAGTGACTACTTTCTTTTCAAATAACATTAACCCTTCTTTGTGGCAAACATCTGAGAGTGCATATAAATGTTTGAGATGTTCCTTCATGTTCCATGATGCACTAAGGATGTCATCAATGTAAACAAACATGAACTTAAGTAATCTTTGGAAAGATTATCCATCTTTCTTTCAAGTATCTGGGGTGCATTGATCAATTTCATAAGCATCACATTCTAGATAGAAAGCAGATTTGCAATCGAACTTTGAGAATACTTTGGCATTCTTAATGCAGTTCACTAGTTGTTCTCTGCTTGGAATATAATATCCATCAAAATCCAAGATGTTATTAATCCTTTTATAACTAATAATAAATCTTAGTTTCCCTAGTTTTATTTCTTCATGGTTTCGGATTAAAATTCTAGACTGTTGCATGGAGAAACTTCCTCTTCGATTAACTTAAGGTCAACATGTTCCTTAAGTATCATCTCCATATCCTTTTAATCTTCTTGGTTCATACGGATTGGTTTATATCTTACGAGGTCAATTTCTTTTCCTTCTTTCACATTCAATGATGCTTTGAGCTAATTCTTCTCCCACCATACTAGTGGGCATTCTTTAAAATCCCTTTGAATTTTTCTCTTAATGTCCTCCAGTCTAACCAGATCTTTAGGAGTGACTTCTGGTTATGGGATATCTCGTACACTAGCTTTTAGAAGCTGAAATATTTCGTTTAGATTCTCACTTCCAAAAAGTCACCTAGACTCGATTTGCAATTAAAGGATTATTTCTCTATATTTTCTTTGATCTTACATTTTTGGGTGTCAAAGTTTTTCTTTATCACCACGTTTGCTACAAAAAAGAATTGGCATTTTGCGATAGAATGCTTCTCGTAATCTTTGGACAATAATTTTATGATCACATAGGATTGTGAAAATAAGCCTTTTTGTCTCATTTTCTTATGTAAACTTTTTGAAGGTTTGTAGGAAATTATTTCCTAGCAAAACTTCGGCTTATATATCATGAAAATAGATTGGTGGTGTCTTAACTTTGTACCATGTGGTACGTCATGCTCAACCAATTATAATTTTTGCTTGTTTAATCCTCACTTAAGGATAAGAATCCTTTTAGAAAAGTCTTTTCCTGCCATATCTACTAGATCCAACACCTGAATCAATATAGGCGGCGAAGTATTCCAGCTTATATTTCTCATATAACATTCGATAGAGATGTATGCATAGAGTGGACTAATGGTCATCTAATTGTATTTCTAATCTTTCCCAAAGTTTATGATCATCAAGAAATTCTATCCCAAGAGTTATTTGTTTTGAGATTTTCTCATTGTTCTTGAAATAATTAACTCAATTTCGTTGATCTTAAGGTTTCCTTCATACCTGCCAACTAAGGGTTGCTGGAGGTAATATAAAATATCACGAGGAAATATGTTATCCTTTTGAGTGATGTTGATTCTTACTTCATCTTTTCTCCATTCTTCTGGACATTTCGGCTTTCCATGTGTTTTGAAGGCATCTAGGATGCGATTAACTATATTTGGTCTGTTTTTTTTAATGGCTACTACTAATGATCTGGTCTTACTATAAAGACACCTTATTTGGTTTTACCATATAAGTTTCATTTCTATTGAAGATTGGTTGATCTTGTATTTTCATATTAATTCTCTTTTATAAGTTCTGGTTAAACCACTCTAGCGAAGTAATCAAAGATTCTCGGGACATCAATAAATATTTTCCTCAAGAATACTTCTGAATGATACGAATTCGAGAGTGTATAAGAATCTTGTATGTGATCGAGTAAGGTACATTTCTTTCTTTCATCAGAAGTGTTCTTTTGAAATCTCAATGAAGGATCTAAGCTCTATTGAAATATCGAGCTCCCAAATTGTATGCAATTCTATGATAGACATATGCAAATTTTTCTGCATACAAATTTTCTATCACTTCCCCAAGGCACGAGCTCTTGAGATTTGGGATTCGCATGTCTAACATAACAAGGTTTAGCGGTGAATCAATTATTTCTTTGAAAGTTGTTTTGAAGATAACTCTAATGGCTTCAATGTGGATCCTTGAAAGTATATTTGCAACTTCTCTTTAACTCGCTTTGATCTCCGTGGATTTCTCGATATGGGATCAACTACATCTCAATCGGGCCAAAATGAATTCCATAGAAATGACAAATTCTCCAAAAGAGTCACCCTGTTCATAATTTGATGTTTTATATTTTGAAATCCAATCTTATTCAATGCTTTCTCCATTAGTCCTATTGTAAATAAATCACACATCTAAAAATTTTGATATTATTTCATAATTCTCATAAGGTCTTTTGAAAAATCGTTGTGTTAGAGAAGAATCCTGACATATGCTCTCTAATTGTTTGTTGAAGAAAATAGTTTTCACTCTGATTCCGAACTGGATTGAGTTCCATCTTCCGAATAAATTTCTTCTCCATAAATGCTCTAATATGAGGATATATCCTCAAATTGATACATATATACAAGATTTTGTTAGTAGATAGCTTCTTCGAATTTTGGTGTTGCTTCAAACTGTTTGACTCCTCGTCTTTGATTGTCCAGGTAAACTGACTCCTCGAGCCGAGCTCTCTTCATATTTTAAAAAAATTTGTTCGTTTTCATTTGATAAAATTTGTAAGTATTTGAATTTGTTCACGAACATGTTCGTAATCGTGTTCGTATTCGAGGTTGTATTTCAGCGTGTGTTCGTGAACATTGAATAATTTTATTCGCGACAATAAATAAATAAACAAACCAAAATATTTTTGACGAGATCGTGTTCATTATATGTTCGTAAGAAATTCAACTTATTCATATATTAATGATAAATTTTTAATATTGTAACTTTAAATCTTTTTCACATTATATAGAATTGTAGATTATATTCTGACGTATACTATTCGAATTATATATGTTTAATTGTTTAATATTTATATTTAACTTCTTTTCAAAAAATATATTTATATTTAACTTATATATAAAATTTTAATTCAGAATTTTAGTATTTTAAACAAATAATATAATTTTATTATTAATTGAATCATAATTGAGCCCTTAACAATCTTGTTTATGAATGGACATTAAACGAGCTTGTTCACGAGCTATTAATGAACACGTATAAAATTATTAAACCTATGCTCGTTTATTAGACGAGCCCTAAAATTTGTTAATTATAGGTTCGTTTAACTAATAATCAAACATAAACGAACACTATTCGATCTTTTTCATGAGTTGTTTTGTCAAACACTTTGTTCATTTACAGCCATAAGTAAAATGAACTTTTCTTTCTCGAGACTGAGCGTTCCAGCCGAAATTCTCATGGTAGATCTCCAATCATCAATTAAAATTTCTTAATTTTTGAAATCTAGGATATCCAAATTGAACATCAATCTATATGGATGTATGAGATTTAATTGTGATTTCTCATATACCATATTATATATATTTGGATTTGTAGAATGTTGTCCAGTTCTTACTAAATGATCTGATCCTCCCATGGCAAACTTTCCAGCATGTGGTATTGGTTAACCAAATTTAAGTAAACATGTACTCTCTTGATTGTTTCTAGTCATTATCGTCGTAGACCCATCTCCTGTGTTCATCTTAAAATCTACAATTTCAATCCTGCAAAGGATTCAATAAGGTCATATAGATTTTCAAGGATAATTTTTAGTGGTATAGAATTTTTCTCTCATAATAGCATTTAGCTTTTCATCTTCTATCATTTGTCTAATAACTTCGGCAGGTTTCCCATTTTAGTGTAAATAGGGAATCATTCCGAATTTTTATGCCTCCATCCTCCGGATGAACTTGGTTTGTCCTCCAGATCTTTGACTCAATTGTTAACATCACATATGGTTTCAAGGCTATCATTCAGATATTTGACCATATGTTCCATCTAGGTTTGGATCTGATGGACTTGTGTTTGTATGCGATTATGGCGGTTGCCATAATTTGACATCTTCTTCTTGATTTCTCTAAGGCCTCGAGAGAACTTAGATGTATGGAATTGGTATATTATCAGGACTCATGAATGATTTGGATGAGCAACTTTATAATTATTTATCAGATAAACTTTTAACATTTGGTTTACCCAGAAGTAACTCATATGATACGACTTTTATTTTTCGCAATGTCGCAAAGTTTCCCCATTTGCTTCTGCTATTGCTTGTCCAACATATTGGTTATATATCCCAATATGTTATGCTCTCTTGGTATTCTTGTTCGTACATCGCCAAAATTTAATTATATGTCTTATATGAATACATCTTGGACATTCATCGAGATCTATTTCTTGGAGAAAATTATCCTCGCCGAAAGTTAATTACATAAACATAACAAATTCTCTTTAAAGGTTCTTAATAAACCTAGGCTTTGATACAATTTTCGAGGATCATAAGACCATAAAATAATCAAAATAGAACATATATATATGAACAAATGTAGAAGATGCAATAATTCTTATAACTTGGGAGGTAAAGTATAACAAGTTTAAAGTTTAGAGGAAAAACAAACAACCAACTAGCTAATATGTCCATAGGGGTAAATTTGGATTTTTGGGAAATATTTAAAATTTTACAAAGTTGAGGACGTAAAGTGTAACCTTTCAAAGTTCGGAGGACAAAGTGTAAAAAGTAGTTTAATTTTGGGGTTTACTACTGATTTTAACCCTGTATATAAAGTGCAAATTAATAAGAAAAATCTAGAAATCTAACAACTGGCTTTATCTCGTCATGGGTTAGAAGTTTGTTCCTCGTTTGCAGAGTTGTTCATTTCCGATAGGGGTTGAGTTAGGGTGTTCTGACCTTTTCGTCCTCCGCTTCTTTTCCCCCCTCCCCGTTGAGCCCGGTTTCCTTCCTGTCGTTCCTTCTCCCCCGCCACCGCCTCTGTTCCAGTTTCTGCATGTCTTCCTCCCTTTCCTCCCATCTTCTATCTCACCTTTTTCCTTTTTCCTTCCCATTTTTTGCTTTTTGCTTTTTGCTTACTTTATTTGTCCATATTTTCTTGTTCCCCATGCCTTTCCTTTTTTAATCTTTTAGCCCTTGTTTTTTGTATTAGTTTTTTTGCCCAACCACTTTCCCCCTCCACATGGCCCCCTTTTTCTACATCCCCCAAAATCCTGCTACATTTTCCTTCTTTTCTGCAAACCTTTTTCCATTCCAGGCTTTCCTCCATCCCGTTAGTCCCCCCATCAGGACCCCACCACCGTCTCCCCTCTGCCTCTAGTGTGTTGCCCCTCCACCGTATTCCTTTCCTTCTTTTTTCTCTCGGAGTCCTCCTAGGGTTTGGTCTGACTCCTTCCGTTTTCTGCATGCAACAAAAACCAACACCCTGACCCAACGTCGTTAGTAGGTCATCTCATTTTCCTCTCCTCACCCCACCCCAATGTTTCATTAGTTTATGACCCGTTATCCTACCCCTCCACGTAGGGTTTGCGGTAGTTCTCTCTCTTTTTCTTCTATTTTTTTTCTTGGTGTGCGAGGCTTCTTCGCGCCCCAGCCTTCCCATCCAGGTGAGTTTCTCGAGAGATGGAAAACACTGGTTTTGAAAACCCTACGGACACGTGTTCGCCTTATTTTTTAGCTTCACCGCAAGTGTACGGTGCAATTTATAGAATAGGGTTAGCAAGGTCAAACCACAGGGACTAATAAATTAATATACTAAGTATTGGATTATAATAGCCTTATTTTTATCTAGACTATCTGAAGTTGAAGGATTGGTTGTATAAATACTAAAGCAGAAATTATCCTAGAATAACAAATCAAAGAGTGGATTAAAAGATCAAGTATGAATGAATGAATTCCTGGGTTATGGTTTCAGCTAATATCCCCTTTTATTATTAGATTAATCAAACCAAAGTTAAACGTATTCTTCTCTATAGACCAATCACAAAAGTAATTTACCCTCTCTCTTGAGACGTAAAAGCGTTGATTGGAATATCTATGCTAGCATCTCTACTCAACATGAGATATCCAACTCCCAAAAGATCAAAAGATTAAAAGGCCTCACGAATATTCACAGACTTCTCAATCATGCAAGCTATTCATGTCAAGTACTCATAGATCTAATATTGAAACTCATCTGTTCGAATTATGAATCAATATATCAAAACAAGTTAAACCAATAGCTTTTTGATAAAATAAAAATTAAAGCAAAGTACTTGAATAGAGTTGGAAAACATTAACTTTGATTGCAATGAATAATCAAACAAAAGTATCCATTAACCTACTCCCAAACCCGGGAATCACAAAGTGTTTAGCCAGACATAGAAAAATAACAATCCATAGACAAATTATTAATATTCATGTCTAACTAATTGAAAATAATGATACTATGGAATGAGTGAACTCGGGGATGATGACGATCTCTCGATCTATCTTCAATCCTCGAAGGTGTGGTTGCGGTCTTGATCGATCTCTCCAAATCTCCGGTGGGGAATTGCTTTTTTCTCTGCTTTCTAGGGCAAAAATCAGCGTATCCCTGTTTGTGGCCGCCCCCTGTCTATTTGTACTTTGTTTGGGTCGAAACCTAGTTGAAAACGGATCAAACACTGTTTTTCCCGCAGAGGAGCACGGGTCTTGTTGTATGGCACACCCAGCCCGTGCTGGGTGCCGCATGGATAGTCCAGAATTCTGCAGGAGGCACGGGTCATGCCCTATGGCACGGGCTGCCCGTGCTGGTAGCCAAACCCAGGGTCTTCATTTATAGGTTGAGCATGGACCGTGCTAGGGAGCACCCCTTGCCCGTGCTCACCTGTAACAGCTAGCACTTGGCCTTTTTCTTCCATTTTTCGCCCGGTTCGTCTGACTTCTTCTTGATTTGACTCCAAACTTCGTCTATCATGTCAAGTATTGGCGATTGCAATGCTTCGAATTATTTTCAAAATGCTACAATTATCGATAAATTCCTACAAAACGAGAAAAGCGTAATCTTTTTCCACAAAATAGGAATAAAACCCTATTTACTCATATAATGCATGCATATCAACACATTCTAGCCATGATTAAGCCCAAAATACATGCAAAATACATGTCAATCAACACGGAGGGTTCGATAATCGATCTCGATAACATGGCCAACACAACCCTTAACCCTGATCAACAACCCTCATATTGTCTAGTTGGAAACCTTTATTCTGACAAATCATGGAAACCTTTTTTCCTCATTGAAGTGATGAAAAAGTCATGGCGTGCGGAAGGCATAGTTGAAGGCCGGGAATGGGGGAAAGGACTAGTTCTATTCAATTTCGATAATAAAGAAGAAAGAGACTGGGTTATTCTCAACCAACCATGGCATTTCGATGGTGGATTGTTCGCCATCTGGGTGTTAGAAGAGGACGAACAACATTCGGAGGTGGCGATCACTCATGCATCACTTTGGGCGAGTTTATGATGTCCCATCGGGCGTGTATGAATCCCACCGATGCAACACTCATGCCGATCAATTGGGCAAAATTGAATGCTTGGATAACACGACGAAGGATTATTTGGGAAGTTTACGAGGTTCAAGTTCAATCAACATCACCAAGCCGGTAAAGGTGATCATTGTCAAACTCAAGGAAAATTGTGCATCCTCCTCTTAAATACGAATCCTCCCGACCTCTTCATTTACATTTGTGGTACAATTGGCCATTTCTTCCATAATCGTGACAAATTCGAAAAAATGATTGCCAAGACACGTCAAGTATGAGGTATGGTCCATGGTTAAAAGTGTCCCCTTTCAAACGAGCCACAACCCATAAAGATCCCCATACCCTTTCAGCCAACCCTCCAAAATGCCAACTTCCCATGCACGATACTCCTCAACACTTAAACCCTGCGAACAACTCTAATACCCGCCACCCCACACAAAATAGTACCACTACCTACCTTCTTCCAACACATCTAAACACAATGAAAACCTCCTCAATATATCCCTCAATACCCTATCCATCAAACCTCAACCCAACAACATCTCTACCCACTCGTCCACTCCAAACCATTTTAACCCTATAAAAATCACAAACTACCCATTTATTTCCACTAAACATACCCCCCACCAAACCACCACCCCTCTGAACATCATTGAAGTATTTCAAGGCATTCAACCAAATACTCTTCAGATGCAACTCACGCCTCCCAACTAGCCCCAAGGTACCAATTCGTTAGACTTTCACCCCACTCAAAACTTACCCCCACCCACCCCAACTGACACATCCTCACTATTCACATCCACCCCAAACCCAAAACCGGACGAGCCAACTCAAACAAGTCAAACATCCAACCTAGAAAGTTAACCCCCAAAACCCCAAATAAGAAATTACCTAACCCTCATACACCACAAAAACGAACCCTTACAACATCCATCTCACCAAACGAAACTTCTGACCAAAACTTACTGAAAAAGCAAAAACAATTTAGACTCTTTCATACGCCCTGTCAATTCGTTCTATCGGCGGATACTGCGGTGGGGCAGCCCCGCCGGGACCAATGAGTTACCTCAGTTGGAACAATCGGGGTTTGGGAACCAACTGACAGTTCTGGTGCTTAAACGCTATATCAAATCTGAAGATCACGGGTTTATATTTTTAATGGAAACAAAATTGCGTTGCGATGAAATTCCAGAGACAACAAAAAATCTTGGTTATGATGGAATTACTGCAGTGGACTGTGACCAATCGCATGGTGGTCGCAGAGAGGGAATTTGTCTCTTATGGAAGGACTCTTTCACGTTTAACCTACTTTCTAGTTCCATGCACCACATTGACGTCCTGGTTACTGATGGAGGGAAAACGTGGAGACTCACTGGGGTTTATGGATGGCCAGAGGAGAGTAACAAACGATATACATGGAACCTGATATTGGAGCTAGCACGTATCAACACAGGCCCTTGGATCTGTCTGGGGATTTTAATGACATCATGTATAACTATGAAAAAATTGGGGGTCAGATGGAAATTCTCTCGAAATGGAAGAGTTCAACCGCACAATGCAGGAAGAAAACCTAGACGACCTGGGCTACAATGGTTTCTATTTTACTTAGACTTATGGTCAAATGGGGAAGGAGAATATCCAGGAACAACTCGATAGAAGCTTCGGAAACCTTCAATGGATTACCATGTACCCAGACTACAATGTTCAGCATTTGGCGCGAATGGCTTTGGACCATTGCCCGATCCTTGTCAATTGGCGACGGGAAGGTGGCCCAAGCTATTGTCGAAAGTGAAGAAAATTTTCGGTTCCAAACAATATGGCTCCTAGACGAGTCTTGCAGAAATGTGGTTACACATGCATGGCATAGGGAAGACAATATATCATCAGTGAAATTGCTGGGGAGAAGAAAATCAGATTGTGGGCTTGAACTTAAAAGATGGGAGAATACACATTTCGATAATGTGAGCCACCAAATCAAAGAATGCGGAGATTCACTTCAAACATGCCAGTCCGAGCCTATTTCTGCTGCCATGATCTCCGAAAGAAAGAAAAATGAGGATTTGCTCAATGAACTACACTCGAAATAGGAAAGGACGTGGCACCAAAGGCTAGGACGAATTGGATCAAAGAGGGGGATAAAAATACATCATTTTTTCATAAGACGGCATCGGTAGACAAAAGAGGAACCACATAAGCCATCTCAAGTCCCCTGAAGGATAGTGGATTGAAGAGGAGGATGATATTGTTGGCACGTTTCTCCTATACTATCATAATCTCTTCTCGACAAAAACAAACCTGGACATGGACTGGGCCATTGATGCAGTCAACACAAAAATGACAGATGAGATGAAAGACATACTAGCGCAACCTTTTACGGAGATGGAAGTAGTTAAGGCCCTATCCCAAATGCACCCAACGAAATCTCCGGGTCCGGACGGTATGCCCGCTATTTTCTATCAAAATTTTGGCCTCTTCTTAAGTCCAATATCTTGCCTGTAATCCTGAGTATTTTAAATGATGAAGCTAGTACCCAACTTTTAAATCATACCCTTATTGTCCTTATCCCCAAAAATTGGCACCCCGATACTGTTACTAATTATAGGCCCATTCGTTTATGTAATGTGATTTTCAAACTTATTACTAAAACAATTGCTAATAGGCTTAAAATTGTGCTTCTTTCCCTTATCTACCACACCCGATCTGCGCCGTTCCCGTCATCTCATCACTGATAATGCCCTGCTTGCTTTCGAAATTTTCCACTCTATGAAAAATAATACGGCTAAGAAGAAGGGTGTTTTCGCATTTAAGCTTGACATGAGTAAAGCATACGATCGGGTAGGATGGCGTTTCCTTAGACGCGTCTCAATGAAAATTGGGCTTGAGAATCATTTTGTTAATTTAATTATGAAGTGTGTAGAATCAGTTTCTTTCCATTTTACTCAATGGCGGCGAGATGTTTTTACCTTTGCGGCGTCTCCGATAGGGGGACCCGCTTTCTCCTTATCTGTTTCTTTTCTATGTAGAGGCCTTTTCATCACTAATCAGAAATGCAACAACGAATGGAAGCCTTCATAGAGTACAAATTTGCAGGCGTGCTCCATCGGTATCCCATTTGTTCTTCGCAGATGACATCATTGTCTTCGGGAAGGCCAATGCCCATGAAATCGAAACAATGAAAAATATCATAAATGCTACGAAAGCGTCGGGACAACGCATCAGTTTGGAGAAATCAGAAATAACATCCAGTAAAGGGATGGAGCTTCACAAAAGGCAACAACTCGCGAGCCGGTTGGGAGTAAACCTCGTGGATAAACATGCAATATATCTGGGCCTACCAACGGTGGTTGGGAGATCAAATAAAGACATCTTTAATAGGGTTTTGGATCGGGTCAGGAAAAAATTAAAATATTAGAAGGGACGACTCCTCTCGAATGCTGGATGCATGATTCTCATCAAATCGATTGCACAATCTATCTCGACATACCTTATGGGTTGCTTCATACTCCCAAACAAGATATGTAATAATATCGACTCTTTGGTTAGAGCTTCGGTAGAGACGAAAGAACGACGAAAACGGATCCACTAGTGTAGCTGGAAAAAAATATGTCGGGCTAAATTCGATGGCGGGTTGGGCTTTCGTGACATGCAAAGTTTCAATGAGGCGTTACTTGCTAAACAAGGCTGGAGACTATTAAATGGGGAAACATCCATACTGGCGAAATGTTGGAAGGCCAAATATTACCCCAATAAGAATTTTCTTTCGGCTCCAATAGGCAATAATGCATCTTACGTGTGGAGAAGTATTGTAGCATGTAGGAAAATTCTTAATAAGGGTATACGTTGGTGTATTGGTAATGGGTCTCAAGTACGAGTTTGGGATGAGCCTTGGATACCGGAAAGGTCGATCTTTCGAGCACAACAGAGTGGTAGAATTGTTCAGGAGGACTTGAGAGTTATTGATCTCATATGCCCCGTTATGTCTTCTTGGAATCTGACTCTTCTCGAAGAGACATTTTACCGAGGAAGATGTGCGAGCCATCCGATCAATACCTCTTAGAAGTACGGCGGGGGAGGACATTCTAGCATGGAACTATATAAAGAACGGAGTGTACTCAGTGAAATCGGGATACAAGGTTGCGAGAACGATCGCAGACCATGTGGACAGTGCGGGCTCGACGTCGGGGTCTAGCAATGGTGTTTGGAAATGTCTATGGAACTTACAGGTCCCTCCCAAGGTACAAATATTCATTTGGAAATGTTTGCATAATATTCTACCAACTAAGAAGCAGCTTTTCTCCAAAAAAGCCGTCTAAGATCCAATTTCCCGTAGGTGTGGGCTTGTGTGTGAATCCCTCGAACATGCTCTTCGGGACTGCCCATGGGTTTCCTTCTTTTGGGCCATCTCTCCCTTTTGAATAGATACAAGAACCGAGGTCAACTTGGGTACCGTATAGGATTGGATTTGCTCCATGATGAGGACACCAGAGAAGGACGTCCAACAGTTGTTTGTGATGACCATTTGGAGTATATGGTATGGTAGAAATGCTCTCATTTTCCAAAATAATGTTGTAGACCATTACACCTGCCTCCAAACCGCATCAACAAGACTCACTAAGTTCCAAGAATTGCCAAGACATGCCTCCCCTCTAAGACAGCGAATTATTCCGTATACATGGACTCCCGATCCTGGATTATATAAAGTTAATTCGATGCTTCTATTAGACGTGCGATGGGAATGGGCTATGGGGCGTGATTCGAGATCACACGGGGAAGGTCTTATCGTCTTTATACCTCCTGAGTATCGATGAATATGAAATGGATGTAGCTGAGGCATTAGCATGCAGGGAGGGCGTAAAGTTGGCGAAGAAAATTGGGGCGAGACGTATTGTCGTGGAGACGGATAGTCTGACGGTCTACCACAAACTACCACAAACTTAAGCACCATACTGCTGATTTTTCTTATTTTGGTTGTATTATTTATGATATTTTAGCTATTTTTTCATTCTTTGATGAAGTTATCCCTAATTGTGTGATGCAGGGAGAATCGTGAACAATTAAACAAACTCACCTATTACGTTGATTCTATAAGAATACCGTAAGAGAGACAAGAATTAAGAGAAAACCCTCGTTTTAATTACTATCAAAATTCAACCTCCATAAAAAATAACAAAAAGAAAATATTTATAGGATTAAAGTCCTACAACAATAAAACTCCTAACAATTGAAAACTCTTAAAAGATAATAAAATAACCTAATAAAGTAATCTTAATTGATAATAAGAAATCTTCAAATCTTTATCTCCATCATTCTCTCCGGGGTCGAGACGATTCATCCTTGAATCGGTAGGGAGATCATCTTGACTAAAAGAATTGTCAAACCATGGAGGGGCGCGAGGAGGACGATATGGAAAAATAAGGTGAATATCAAAATATATTTGAACTGGATATATAATAAAATAATTCGGGTTGAACTGTAGAAAACCATCTCCACTTTTCCAAATCAATGGTTGATTTCTAGTGCATCCAACGAACCAATCTGAAACGTGCCATTCATTTCGGAATGTAGGGACAACAACAAAAGAAATAACAAATACATCATGAATTTTGTTCCTTATCCATGATGTCTTGTCATTACTTGTTTTCCCTTTAGTTGTACATTGAAGATCCTCACCAACATTCTCAATTTCTTCATCGAAAATTGGTGGGTCATCATAATTGCGATCTTCTTTGTCAAAAATTGGTGGTCCATTATAATCACTAATATCTTCCTCATCAAATTCCGACGGTTTGACAGACGAATTTGTGTCGTCAACTTTCTTATCAAAGATAGGTGGACCATCATAACCACCAATCTCCTCATCAAAGTTTGGAGGTTCTTCGTAGCCAACCTCCATTATAGTATCAATGATTTCCTCGTAAAAATTGGTGGTCCATTATATCCACCATCTTCAACTTCATCAGAAAATAAACCATCCATGTCCGTGGAATAGGTTTCCAACGGGGTGAACTGGATGGGCACAACATCGTAGGCAAACTCACAACCACCAAGAAATTGTTTTTCAACAAGTTTCTTGATTTCTTGATATTGGATACGCACAATATCAATTTGTTTGCCCAGGAAGTCGATCTGTTGACAAATCGAGCGGTGTCATTATTCATAGCTTCCAAACCTAAGTGGTGTCGAGATGACATATTAAGGATCGTGAGCGGTCTCACGGATACCAACCGATGCGAGGAGAAAGCGTGAACAACTAAACAAACTCACCTCGTACGTTGATTCTATAAGAATACCGTAAGAGAGACAAGAACAGAGAGAAAACCCTCATTTTTATTAATATCAAAATTCAACCTCCCCAAAAAATAACAAAAAAAAATATTTATTGGATTAAAGTCCTACAACAATAAAACTTCTAACAATTGAAAACTATTAAAAGATAATAAAATAACCTAATCAACTAATCTTAATTGATAATAAGAAATCTTGAAATCTTTATCTCCATCATTGTGTCAAACGGTCGGGAAACTATGTGGCCCACCATCTAGCGCGTCATGCTTTTAATTTGAGTTCTTGTGAGTGTGTAGTAGGAGCGGTCCCTACTCATTTGTCTGAACTTATTTCCCGGAGGCTTTCTCCTGATGTTCTATTAATACATACTTCATTCCTCAAAAAAAAAAGTCTCTTACCAAACAGACCGGTTAAATTATAACTTATTTATAAAAGTCAGCCATTTATATTTTACTCTCAATTCCACCATGGATCTGTATTCTTTTTTTATCACTTTTGTCATGTGCACTATATATCTCCTCCTTCCTTTCATGTGGAGTCGGCGACAACATTTCGTTGGAGGTTGAAATAGACTGAGGAAATGGCATAGGAGAAGAATCCATTTCCTTTTGCCGAAATCTTTTAATTGATATAATTATTTTTCTAGTAGTTCTTACAGTAAAATAAAACAGATTTTTACGGCGAGGTGGAGTGATGCAAAATTTGACATAGAGCAAATAGCAAAAATGATTTTATGAGAAAATGGCAACTTATATATATAGGGGGAGGGTTATATAGGACCCTCCCTATTATATGAGTACATACGACCAAATCCAAGTCACAAATCAATTAATTTCAATGGTTGTAATTAAATCAGATTAATGTTGATTAAATATTTGATAAAGTTAAAATGGGGGCAAATTAGTACACATAAAAATAGGGGTGTTGGCTAAATCTAGAAAATCCCATGAAATAGGATGAGTTACCATTTTGCAATCACAATCCACCAAATCTGTTATCGAAAAATCGTCCCAGCCATAATCATCTTCTCCATCGAGTCTGTCCAACGAAATTCTACTCTCACCGTGGACAAATCAAAATATCGAGACTTGAAGCAAGCAAAAAAATAAAAATGGATGACCACTATGAAGAATGCTTCAACGCTAATGAACAACAAGGTAACCATTTGTCTCGTCTTTCATTGTTTATATTGTCCATTTTTACTAAATACAATTAAATTTTGATTTGCATTTTTTTAAATCAATAATTTTGATTCATCATTCCATGTTTTTTTTAATGTTTACCCAGAAAGTTTCTTATGCATGTCTATAATGTTGCTTATTTATGCCTATGAATATGCTTAAAATTACGAACTTACTTGCGAATATGTGAAACAATCATGTTATGCGAAAAATTCATTTCTTCATCCCCATTTTTCTTCAAAACTACATACATGCTATGATCATAATGTTGCTTATATGTGCTTAAATACTTGCTCGCACGTATGCAAAATGTTGCTTACGTTTGTTCTATGTTTTAAACTCTCAGATTAATTGAGCATTGTTTGATAAAAAACAAATATACATAAGTTGATATTATATGGTCTCCCCATTCATTCAATCATTATTTTTTCATGTATCTAGATTGTATGTATTGAAATTTTTTTATTATGTCCCCATTTGTTTTGACCCAGTAATTTGCTTATATATGGCTATACACTTGCTTATGTGTGCATAACTGAATGCTTCTGCGTATTCTGAATGTTGCTTAATTATATTTTTTGTTAAAACAGTTGTAACTGCAACTGTTCCGCGACAGCGGATTGAAATAACATAGGATTCGTCTCCAAGATTGAAGCCCTGTCAAATATCATAAAAGACCATAAGGAAAATTGCTGATAGACCAACAAACTGATTCCAGTTCGGTGAGCAAGCAATCCTTGATCGAAGGATTTGTTGGGTACAAATCCTAGCTAGGCGTTGTAGTGTTGCCACCAATCTTTACTCTTATTGACATTATTTTTGAAGTGCATGTTTGATACTGCGTATTAAAGCATTTGATACTACTTTTTATGCATATTTTAATGCTTAATATTTATGTCTATTTTATACTTTCTAATTGTTTGTTTGAAACAATCCTAAAAATTGTTCCTAAAAAATGAAAAAAAGCCATGTGCTCGATAAAAATTGAATATGCATGGTTGTGATAATGCTTTTTACTACTCTGTACTTTGCTTATTTGTTACTGCTATAATGCTTTTCGAGCAAAGGAAAAAAATGAACAGTATAAAAAATCATGAAGACAACTGCTTACAAGACAATTGACTTCCCCACCTTTTTCTTACTCGCCTCTGCACTTTCATCAATAGTTGCGGCCTTCCTCTTCTTGCTCTCTTTTATCATTTCCAATAGAAAAACTAACAAAAAAAACTGAACACTAGTCATTTAATTGAAGCATTTATTAACTAGACAAGATTTATAAAGCATAACCCAGAATAAATATAAGCATACTATATGAAATACGTAAGCATGATATAGAATGTGAATAAGCGTAATTGTCAACACCAATAAGCAGTTGAAAACATCAATAGGCAAACCCCCAGACATAGAAAAAAAAAAGGTTGGAAGTACTAGCTACCTCTGTATTAAAGCATTATATATAACATGCATAAGCAAAATATACAACAAAGATAAGAAAATTTATCAGCAATAATATGCATTTTAAACTTCCAACTATAGTAGTCTCCCATACTTCTTTTTTTCAAATAATAAAAATAGTAGGAAAGCAAAAACACATCCAATCCCAACATTTTACACATACTTGAATATATATAATCATAATATAAAACATATATAAGCAATGTTTTAGTATCATTAAAGCAATCACCAAATACTTGTAAAAAATAAATGTGAGCATAATTATTGACAACAATAACTAATTTTTTGCCACAAAAAAATAAATGCAACTCTCCCACCATTTGACATAATAACCTAAAACATATGTAAGCAAATTACATAACAATCATAAGCAATTATATCAATCATAATATGCAATTTTAAAGAATATCCAACAAATTTGGTACCTGCTCGAATAAAAAAAAGAACGAATGAAGAAGATAAACAGATTTGGTACCTGCTCGAATAGGGATTTTACTGCAAATTCGGGGGTTTTCAGGCCGCTGCTTCTGATGAAATTTCAAGACGCCCTAAGTGAAGTAGTTGCAGATGGTTCAACTTCTACTTGAAATTCGACCAACTGATGGGTCCGATTTTTTGATTTTCGGACGAAAGATTTCACACTTTGCTGGTATTTCTCCCAGTAGGTGTGAACAACAACTGCTCGCGGTAGGGGAGGGCTGGGAGATGCTTTGCAGGGAGGAGAACCCTTGAATAATTAACAATGGAGAAATATTTTCTGACGATAGGGTTTAATTTTTGCAAAGAGATTCTTGTATTAGCAGAGGAGAAGAACTATTTTCTGACTTTTCGTTTACCAAGTTGGAGAGATATGCGAAGATTTGGGGTACACACATGTCAAAACGGTTCCCAAATTATAGCCCACTCCCAAAAATAAACTTCCCTCCCAAAACTGATTTTAATTAAATTACCAAACAACCCTTTTTTATACTAAATTATATATTAAAAATGGTAAAATTTGTTTAATCTCAACCGTTTAAAAATTAAATCAAGGCCTCAGATTTGGTCTCATGTACTCACATAAGATATGAGGACTCACCTGATCCAAATCATATATATATATATATATATTTATATGTGTGTGTTGGGGGCAAAAATGTCTTTTAATATATAACCAATTTATATATTTAAATAATATTATTAGTTGCCCAATGGCCATGGGCCATTATTCGAATAAGCCGGCCCACAGGAGTCTTGGACCGACGCACATGCCACTTTCTCTTACACGGCCCACAAGGCCTATTACCCAGGTATATATAGGTCCTTTCTCTTCAATCGTAAGTTAATTCTCTCATAATCATTCTAAAACATCATTCACTATTGGGTTCTTGGCTTAATTTCTCTCTAGATCACTATCTTTGACTTGACATCGGAGGGGCATCCTGGAACAACCCCAAAGCCTATCCAACATTTGTGTGTGAGCAGGTAAGTTCCCAATTGAAGAATTTCCAACTCCCAGAGAAGAAGACTTAAAAGACTTCCCCTTTGGGAAGAATAAGACTTGAACTTTATCAGAAACCGTAACATGGAATGATCTACCCTAAAAAGCAGCATCATTTTGGTACAGTTTGTGGTAACAACCAAAGCACACGAAGATGCAGACCGCATCTCAAGCGCATGAAACCGTATCTTAAGTTGCTGGCCATGGAGTCAGAAATCAGCAAGTAGAACGGTCACCTAGAAGATGAAAGGCCAACCTTCCTCCCGCTGGAGGAGTGCCTCACCCTCCACCATATGCAAAAGGGGTGTCGCCCCCTGCTCTCATGGGGGCTCCGCCTACTAAAGAAGTTCGCCTAACCCGGGAAGCTCTCCAAGCATTCTTTGGATGAAGCGCCAAAATGCACAAGGTATCAAGGCTGCAGTCGGCCGTGGAGAGGACCGCCTCAGCCGCTCACACTGAAGACACTGACCTGGAAGGTCAGGGAGGAAGATATGAAGAACACAACGAGAACCATGAGAAGCCGCCGCTAGCTGAAGAGTCTCGAGCTGTACAACCTGGGCATGCCCACTCGGGGGCCACCACCCCGATGAAGATAAGTCATTTTGCCCCTGCCATCTTAACTGAGCAACTATCTTTGGGAATCAAGACCTGCAATATCCCAGAGTACAATAGAACTGGAGATCCTTCTAAACACTTGGATACATTTTATGCGAAGGCGGATCTCTATGAATTGACAGACGCCTCCTCTTTGCAAGATGTTCCATACCACTTTGACTAAGTGAGCACCGACTTGGTTCAATCGGCTCCTACAGATCAATCTCCGGGATGGACACTAATCGTGAAAATCTTTTCACTAAACCGCAAATGTGTGCGGTGTAACTAGTAAATAGCAAATGAGCAAAGTCATATTCCTCGAGAGATTGAATACAAAACACATAAATTACAAAGTAAAAATCATACTTCAATTTTATTGAAGCGATCAAAAATCAAAGAGTTGTTATCTAAACTAATCCTAAATTTGTCAACTAAAAAATATAAAATTTTTTAAAGACTCGAACTTCACAAGATTTAAACAAATACGAAAGCAACTCTAGGAACATAACCTCAACATGCTTCATCAATGTTAATTCCAATTAGTGTTTCATCAAAACCTATTTCTGTATATCTATGGGTTCAATTCCTAAATTAGTTTATTCTCTCTCCCGAGTGCAAACAAACTGTTGATTAATAAGAATTGCTAGTATCCCTACTCAATAATTAATATTAACTCCCAAAAGATCTTAGAATTAAAGTAAACCCCCACAAATAGTTATAGGTCTCCCGACTCAATATACCCATTTATGTTATGAACATTTGGGCGATATCCTCAACAAACCTCCTCCGACTAAGAACCTAGAGGGGATGGGCCTTCTCACAAAGGGTCCTCGTAAATTTTTTCTCCTCCAACTAAGACCCCGGAGGGAAGGGGGATCCTCATGGGGCTCATCGTAGATTTTAAATTTTCCCTCCCCTGACTAAGACCCCGGTGGGAGGGGCCTCTGTTAGATCAATGTTTTTATTTTAATTTTGATGATTTCATATAAATGGGCTTATACCAAAACAATGTTTTCAAAATATTGTTCAAAACATTTTAAGTGTACTTTACTAAGTATTTGAAGTACTTCTTGAACTTTATTTTATTCAAAAATTGGAAAAATTCTCTGTGAAGAGGTCAACCGGTCGCCCTATAGGGATACCCGTACATGAATGTACTAAAACTTGAAATAGAACAGAGAAGAAAGCAGAGAGAGGGCGACCGATTGCCCTATGTCTGGGGTTTTATTTTTTGTTTCAAAATCTCTCTGTTTCTCGAGCGAACGGTCACTATCCACAGCAACTGGTCGCCATGTATAGCGACTGGTCCACCTAGACAGTGACCGATCGCCCTTGATGCCGATTTGTGTCAAATCTTGATCCAACAGTTTAAACTTTCGAATTTCAACACAGCGGCCGGTCGCCCTAATGTTTATGACAGCAAAATCTATCTGTTGCTTAAGCACTAATCAACAAAAATCACTTTATCATCTCTTAACCATTTTTTGTAGATCTTTTGATCCCTCTTTTACAGACAAAATTCAAATTGGTGGAGCCTATGTTGGAAATCAAATCTTGAAGTTATCCTATAAATAGTTTAATAATTTGAAGGATCAACCCAACACATTGTTTTACAACTAAACAAGAAAAATCTCAAAAATATATTATTCTTCATTTTCAAAATTCTTGTTGTAATAGCTTGCACTACACTTTCATATCTAACTTGATAGGCTTTCCTTCTTGATTACACTTGCACTTTTGAGTTGTAATATTTCATTTAAAATGTAAGCTTGATTGTGTTGGTAAAATCATCCAAAGCAAGAAAACCTTGTTAGTGTTCTTTTGGTAAGAACACGTTTGGTTGATTAGAGGTGATTAATTGAAAAGCTTGGTGCTTTTTGTGTTGAAGAATTTGGTGCTCTTAGAAGTTCATGTTGAAGAGTTTTGTGCTCTTAGAGGTATAGAAGAGTTTGGTGCTCTTTAAAGTTGGTGTTGTAAGAAGATTTGGTACTCTTCAAGGTAAAAGTTGTAATTATTTAGTATTTACTAATAAACTTTTTCCTTACACGGTGGTAGTGCACATAGGCCCTAGGTGGGTTGAAGCACTATAAATCATCGTGCATTGATTTATTTTTCTACACTTATGTTTTCATCTTCTTCATATTAAAAAAAGAGGGCATAAATCAGAAAATTAGAAAAATCTATTCACCCCCCTAGAATTTCGTAGCTAGTTGGACTAACAACCTCCTCATAGGGTCTCGTAAATTTTCCCTCCTTCAGCTAAGACCCCGGAGGGGAGGGGCACTCTCATGAGGGTCTTTGTAAATTTTCTCTCATCTGGCTAAGAACCCAGAGTGGAGGGGCCTTCTCACGGTGGTCCTCATAAATTTTCCCTCCTCCGGCTAAGACCCCACTGGGGAGGGCCTCCCCATGGGGGTCCTAGTAAATGTTTCCTTATCCGGCTAAGACCGTGGAGGGAAGAGGCCTCCTCGTAGGGGTCCTCATAAATTTTCTCCTCTGGCTAAGACCCCGGAGGGGAGGAGCTTCCTCATGGAGGTCCTCGTGAATAAACCTCTTCCGGCACTCCCAAAGGGGCTCTCTCATGATGTTCCTCGTAAATAAAACTCTTCCAGCATTCCTAGAGGGGAAAGGCTCCATCGTAGTCGAGTCGTCAAAAACTTTTCGTCCAATATACAGTGCATGGAAGTACAACGCAAAGAAAGCAAATATGCGTAAGGAAAAACACAAATATGAATGTAAATGTCTCGAAGGAATAAGCAAAGGAAATAGATAGCATGCTCTAAATAGGTGGGCTGAAATGGAAGGTCACCTAAGCAAGCAAAGAACTATCACTACTCAACCACAGGGGGCTCCATCATCTCCGGCAACATCAACATCATCGGTCTCCTCTCTATCAACCCCACCTATGTTGTCGGCTCCCTCTGGAAGATCCTAAGCCCTAATCTCTACGTCCTCCTCCTTGTCAAAGACTCCATAGTCCAAGATGCCTATCATCTCGGTGGAGGCCTTTCCACTTTGCCATAGCAATTTCTGGCAATGGCGGACTGCCCTATCAAAGTAAATGGAGAACTCCCTCAATAACTCTAAACGATACTCTAGGGAAGCCCTATAAGTCTCAACCAAGTTGGACCGTTCCTTGTCTAGCAACTATGCGTCCCGTCTTTCTCTCGTGCTCCAGCTGGGAATTTGCGCAGTCATACTTCTTGGTCAAATCAGTCATCTATCTCTCAAGCCAGGAAGTACCCTCCTTTAGGTTCTTAACCTCACCCCACAGTTAGCAGTTCTCCATCTCCATCACCTTTGCCTGATGGTTCTAGGCCGCCGCAAGTTTCAGAGTCTACACCAAAATTTGCATAAGTCCTAATTGAATGAAAAGAAACAAGAATGAAGAACAAAACATAAAGTAACCACGAAGTTTACCTGGGCAATGTCTCCACAGGGATGCGTGTCAATGTCCTTGAGGGACAAACAACTAAGGCGGGACTGATCATCGGAAGACAAAGCTCCTCTAGTGCTTGCATATACATGCCCGAATTGTAAGGTCCCAGTGGGACTGAATCCCCTCACGGTGGTTTACTCTGCCAGAAAAGAGAACTCAAGGACCAATTGTCCGAGGAACAACATCACCAGGATCTGTCAGAAGGAGGACGGGGAGTTAGGAACAACATCAGCACGATCCTCGGAATAAGAGCTAGGGTGCCACTCACCCTCTGGTCGGAAGGATGCAACCCTCGCTCACCATCACCCAGAGGCGGGGTGCTTGAGCTCCCACCTGCAGTAGATTTTACATTGGCCTTCTCTTTCTCCTTCCTCTTGAAACCAATCAACTCAGTAATATTATAGCTCTCCTTTCCTGGAGGATAAACTAGAAGCAATATCAGAAAACAAAAGCAATATCAGAAAACATAAGCTGTCAAGTATACAAGAAAAAGTAAATAATAGTGCAAGGAAGTAAAAAAATGTTGAGTACCCAAGAAATCCCTAACATTAGAAGAATCTTAAACTACCCTTTGGATTTGTAAACCTCCAACAATGCCTCGTGTGAAGTAGCAACACCACAAGCCGACTTGGCCTCCAAAACTATTCGTGGGGGAACTCTTAATCGTTATCCCGTATACAGAAAAAATCCTTTTTCCATAGCCCGCCAGGCGAGGGGAGTCCTGTGAGAAACTTGCATTCGGGCGAGAAAAAAATAGAAGAAAGTATCTCCCCTTAATTTCTTGGCATAGAATAAGGAGTGGAATCCATCTATAGTCAAGAGCATATCCAACTCTCGCATGGCATACTCGTATCCCCGTATACACACGTAAGCTTGGGGAACCATCTGTCCAACACATGTACCCACCGATCTGAGGACCGCCATAAGAAAATTATACAGAGGAAGAGTAAAAACAACAAAGAAGTTGTAAATATACACTGTAATAAAGCTCTCGGGCAAAAAAGTAAGTCTATTTCCTGATCCTTGAGCCAACATCCGGAACACCGAAGGGATCCCCAATCGCTCCCTCAACCTGCGAAGACAATGAGATGAAACTTTGTTAAATAACTCCCCTGGTACAATTGCTCGACACCCGGGAAGAGGCCTATGCTGATACTTAGGCCGATGAACCTCTTCTAGATTGTCCCCTTCAGACTCCTCCTCGGGAGCATCATCACTCGGACTTGAATCTGACACAAGCTCCACTTGCTCCTATTCATCACAACATAACTCTGGAGTTAGAGGGAGGATATAAAATCCCACTAGCAGAGGTGGAAACAGAATAACAGAACCAGAAATCGAATGGCTGAAATCCGAAATTCGGCCCAAATGTGAGAAAACTCTTGAGAATATAGAGAAATTCATAAGAAAGAACGGATTGGGGGCACACACCCTTGAGGACACCTCTGGGACGCCCTTGACCACTCCGGGGAAGTGCCCTGGGGCGACCTCTATCAACTCTCGGTCTCTCATCTCTCTCCTTACTTCGTAATGCACTCCACTTCTCACTCCAACTCTCCATGGACCCTCTTCTGAATTCTCAAGAATTTTTCACTAAGTATTCTACCAAGAAAAGAAATTCAAAGTTAAAGAGTAGAGAGAGAAATATTACCTTTTAAGACATAGTCAATGCTTTCCTCCCAAGCGTCCTTGTGTAAGAGTGGTCAAAGAATCTCCAAGATAAGACAGGATAAAGAACAAGACAAGCTAAACACAATATATGTTTAGCTCCCGCATCGCTCAATTCTCCGTAACACTTTGGGCTGGGGGCTTATGTTGGGGGAAAAATGTTCTTAATATATAATTCAGTTTTTATATTTAAATAATATTATTAATTGTCCAATGGACTATTATTTGAATAACCCAACCCAAAAGAGTCCAGGACTGGCCCACATGCCACTTTCTCCTATACGGCCCACAAGGCCTATTATCCAGATATATAAATGTCCATTCTCTTCATTTGTAAGTAATTATCTCATAATCACTCTAAAACATTATTTAGTATTCGTTTACTGTCTTAATTTATCTCTCAATCATTGTGCTGACTTGAGCGTCGGGGGGCCTCTATGGAACAATCCTGGAGCCCGTCTAACATTTGCATATGTGCAGGCAAGTTCCCAATTGAAGAATTTCTAGCTCTCAGAGAAGAAGACTTCCTCCTTGGGAAGAAGAAGACTTGAACTTTATCAGAAACCGTGACTTGTAGTGATCTGCCCTAAAAAACAGCATTAGTGTGGCATAGTGGGTGGGGGCGAAACTGTTTTGAAGGCAATCACACGTAGATTTTTTTTATAAAAATTCATTTTGAATTATTAATATTGAAGGTACTTGTGTGAAGCTATTTTCTTATGGTTCTTATTCTTTCTCACTTTTTTGGAGATTCATAGATGGTAAATAGTGGGTCAAATTTAGGGGAGATGGAGAAGCATAACTATCTTCTTCGTGCTTTTTTAATTAAAAATATAGTTTTTAAGTAATGTAATACTTTTTAATTGAAGAGTAATACATTTTAAGCGAATAATTTAAGGGGAAACACTAATATTTTTTTGAGGACTATTGATATTTTTTAGAGAAAAATCTAATACTTTTCAGGTGAACTACGCATATTAGTTTTGTTACTAATATATTGTTAAATAAGATTGTGTATAACTTTGCAATAAATAATTTAAATTTTATTACTTTGAAAACGTATACTTTGTAGAGTAAAAGTGATACTTTGTTAATTAATAGAAAGTGATAATTTTCGAGTTTAAAGTGATACTATGTCACAACGTATTTTACAAACATACTACCACCCCTGGAGATACTATGCCACCACCCCTAAAAAATCAGAAAAATGTCATCGCATAAAACGTATGAGTTCAGAATAAAAAATGACAGTTTTCGATTAAAAAACCATTACTTTTCAATTATCAAACACCCACCTAATAGTCTAATATTTGCGAAACTATCACCACCATTTTAGGTTGGGTTAAGGGTGGTGAAAGTCCAAGTGGCTACAATCCACCTTTTATTTGTTACTAATAATTACAATGTTCTAGCTATTCATTCAGAAATGCAGGAAAATGTAGAGAAGGTACCATCTAGTCCTTTCTCTTCAAATGTGACTTACAACCTAAGGAAGGATTGGTACCCCTTGGTCCCTCCTCTTCTTCTCTTTCGATTTTGATCTGTTCAAATCTCCCGACTAGATGCCTCGATTCATTTCTCGATTTCTCCATCACTCTCCAAGAGTGCTAAGAAAAAACTTAAGAAGAAAAACAAAAAAGAGGAACAATCCTAAGCATCCTCCGGTACTACCTCTGGTTCAAATTCATCTAGAGGTGATGGTAAGCACGCTTTAGACTCTGGTAATGCCCCATATTCTCCTAATGTTGGTGGTAAAATTAATTCTGTGGGTAATGGAAAATTAGTTGCTTCTAAGTCCTTTCCTGGTAATCATATTAAAAAAAGAACTGGTTCCAAATGATTATTGTTTCTTAGAATGTTAGGGGTTTTAAGAATCCTATTAAACAGAAAAAAATTGTTTCTTTTGTTAAAAAAAAAAAGAAAGTTGATGTACTTTGTATTTTGGAAACTAAACATGAAACTAAAATTGTTTCTCAATCCAATCTTTGTGACTTTATTGTTCAAACCAAGTTTCTAGGTTGGTTAGTTGTGAACAATTTTCATTTTATTAAAATGGCATAATCTTGGTCATTTAGAATCCCAATATTGTTGATCTTTAAGTTTTGGATCTTGATTCTCAAACACTGTTTTCTTAAATGCAAAGTTTCTCAGAACTCCATCACAGTCTCTTTCATTATGGTCTTAATACTGTAAGTGAAAGAAGGCTTCTCTGGGACAAAATGTTGGATTTTGGTGAAAATATTTCTACTCCTTAGCTTCTTCTTGGTGATTTTAATAGTATTAAATCCCCTGATGAGAAATTAAATAGGGCACATTTTACTAGTAAGTCTGTTGAGGAATTCCATGATACTTGTTCCTATCTTGGGTTGAGTGAGGTACATTATACTGGCTGTTTTTATACATGGACTAATAATACTATTTGGTGCAGGCTTGATAGAGCCTTAATCAATTCTGCTTGGACTAATTCAAATTGGAGATGTTCTGCTGATATCCCAGTTCCTGGAAGTATCTCAGACCATTCCCCTATCGTGGTTTCTTTTTTTGTGTAGAACATTGTTCTCTCTAAACCATTTAAATATTTTAACATGTGGGCTTTACACCCTGATTTTCTTCAGACTGTGAATATTTCTGTATGGGGTAAAGCTAAGTTTATTCTTAGTAAAAAACATAAATTCCTTAAGCCTTCCTTAAAAGAGCTTAATAATGTCCACTTTAGTCATACTTCTTATAGAGTTTTTTTTTAGTACAATTGGGGGAACTTGGGGAGGGAACACACGCACTCGTATGGGATTGAACCCACGTCATTCGCCCTTTCAACACACGTTTCAACCACTGGAGCACAAGGTTGATCCCATATTTCTTCTAGAGTTAAATCTGTAAATAAAGCTCTCAAAAGTAACCAAACTCTTTTACAAAATGATCCCAAAAACTCTTCCCTCATTGATCTTGTTAAAGATCTTAAAACCAAAGAATCTTTCTTGGCAAAAGCAGAGAGATCTTTTGTTTCCAAAAAGGCTACATGAAATTTTTTAAATCAAAGTGGCAGGAATACTAAGTTTTTTCATAGTATTGTTAAAAAACCCCTAAGAAAACAACTTTCTTCTGTTCTTCTTGAAAATGGCAATCCTACTTCTTTCTTCGAAGAACTATCTGATGCTTTTGTCTCCACTTGTCCAGTAGATTTCAGTGTTTTTCAAGCTAGCCCCTGTCTGAATGATGAATCTTTGGTTGCTCTTATTGTTCTTATCTCTAATGATATTAAGGTGGCCTTATTTGATATTGAAGATGAAAGATCTCCTGGCCCTGATGGCTTCTCCTCAGGATAAAAAATCCTGGGATGTTGTTGGCAATTATGTGGTCTCAGCTGTTTTGAGTTTTTCTCTTCTTCTAAATTACTCAGACAACTGTCTGCCAATGCTTATATCCCTAAAACTAATCCTGCCCCCACTGTGGTTGATTTCAGACCCATTGCCTATTGTAATGTTTTTACAAAACTATCACTAAAATCCTTGCAGCCTGCAGGCTTGAATCAGTTATCCCTGACCTGATTGACCCTGCTCAATCTGCTTTTTTGAGCGGTAGAAATATTACTGATAATAGTTTTTTAGCCCAACAAATTATTAGAAATTATTCCAGGAAAAGAATATCTCATAGATGGGCCATTAAATTGATCTTAAAAAATCATATGATACTATATCTTGGTCTTATCTAGAGCAAGTTTTGAAGGGTCTTGGTTTCCCCCTGTTCATTTCTTGGATTATGGAATGTGTTACTACAGCCTCTTACTCCATCAATCTTAATGGTTCTCTTCAGGGCAAATTCCCTTGTAAGAGAGGCCTTAGACAGGGTGACCCCATGTCCCCTGTTTTATTTCTTCTTTTCATGGAATATCTCTCTAGATTGAACAAAGTGAAAACTGAATCTTTGGAATTTAATTACCATCCTAGATATGGTGAGTTAAAAATGACACATCTAGCCTTCGCTGATGATTTGATGCTCTCTTTAGAGGTGATCCTCACTTAGTCAAAATTCTAGCTAAGTGTCTTAATGATTTCAAACTTGCCTCTGGTCTTGCTGTCAATTTTTTCAAATCTAATTTGTTTACAATTAGCATTTTTGGTAAGGATTTGGATGATTTTCTTGAGTTGCTTAACTTTTCCCTGGGTACTTTACCTGTTAGTTAATTTGGGGTTCCTCTTGCAGCTCAAAAACTTAACTATAACCATTATGCTCCTCTCTGTGATATGATTGATGCCTATATTAACAAATGAATAGCTAACTCTCTCTCTTATACTGACAGGCTTCTTCTTATTAAATCTGTTATTCCAGGGGTGGAATATTTTTTGCTTCAAACTTTCCCTTCCCCGAAACTGTTTTTGATAGAATCTAAAGACTTTGCAGAGTTTTCTTGTGGGGTAAAAAAACCTCCCATATTGTCTGGAATTTGGTATTTCTTACTGAAGAAGGAGGTTTGGGGGTTAAAGATGTTCATTCCCTGAATAAAGCCCTTCTTTAAAAAATCCTTCAATATCCACTCTAAAGCTAACTCCCTTTGGGTCAGTTGGTTTCATGCTTTTTATCTCAAAAATAAAACTATTTGGGATTTGAACCCCAAAATAACTGATTCTTGTTTGCTTAAAAGCATTTGTGATACCCGTAATGATCTTTTTTAGAATTTTGTAGACCACCAAATTGTGATCTCTAAACTTTCTAATCTTACAGATTTCAAAGGTTTGAGTTCTTCCAAAATGTATGATGTTTTAAAAGACCATGACCCCTTAGCTTTCTGGCACTCTACCATTTGAAAATATTTCATCCCCCCAAATTCTCTTTTTGTGTCTGGTTAGCCCTAAAAGAAAGAATGGCTACCATCAATAAGTACCTTGATTTGGACCCAATTTATAAGCTCTGTGGTAATGCTCCAGAAACTGCAGTTCACTTATTTTTCTCCTGTAAAACTTCTAAAGCTGTTTGGGACAGAGTTAAAAAATGGTTGAGATACCAACACTTAATGACCACCATAGATGGGACCATCAAATGGCCAAAAAAGAAAAAGTTGGCCCTGCCCTAAAAAAGGTAAGAGTTGTTGGTGCTTGTTGTACAATCTACCATATTTGGAAGGCTAGAAATTGCCTTATCTTTGAAGGGAACCCCTTTTTAGAGGATAATGTCTTTGCCAAGATCCAGAATAATGTCTACAAAGTGGTCTATTTTCATTACCCAGTCGAATTGGTTGATTTTTAACCTCCATTCAGTAAAGGTTATTTTTTGTGGTTTTGGCCCTGATCCTCTTGGGGGTATTTTTTCTTTTTCCATTTTAGTTTGTATTAAACTGTTATCAATAGTGGAATCCCCCCAATATCCCCACTTCATGGCTTCCCGTTCTGTTGTTGGTCTAGTTGGTTGCCCCTTCTCTCTTCTCCCCTCTTCATGGCATCCCTTTCTCTTTTAAATGGTGGTTGTATTTTAAACTGCTTAACTAAATATGCTCTACAGGTTTTGCCATCACCAGTTAGGGTCCGTTTGTTACCCAAATGATGACTTTTATATATAAAGAAAGTCTCTTTATTTATTCTGGACTTATTCTTGCTTATGGATTTTTTTATCCTTATTGGTTTTTAGCAGTGTCCTACTTTTACCTTTAAGGTATCAACCTCCCCTAATCATGATATGTCTGAACTCGCTTATAGCCTCTTTTATTGGATGGCTTTCTTCGTAGTTTGGATTTTGGTTGACCTCCTCTTGGTTGCCTCCACTCTTCCAAGTCTCTTTTACAATCAGAATTTGGATTGCTGGAATAACTTTTCCATGGGATTAGTCTAATTTCCCCTCCTGGCTGGATGTTTCTATCTTTATAGCAACCTGAGGGGTTCTATTCAGTGTAGATTTTCCTTGTTTCTGATGGGTCTTGTTGCTGTTATTTAGACCCTGCTGGGATGGCTCTCTCTTACTAATTGAATTATACAAGTTTTTATGAGGTATGCCTTGTCTCCATCTTGTACATTTTCATGTAGATCATTCGCCACCCTTGTTCAAGTAATCTTTGGAGGGCTAGGGTCGTGACAACCCTCTCTCCTTGATTACTTTAATTGGTTGGTGATCCCTTTGATTGTTTTTTGTTGGGTCCGATCCTTGAACCTTCATTTCTGGTTTTAGTGTCTTAGTTTTTTGCTTGACTTTCTTCCATTCCTCCCATGTGGGCCATGTTATTTTTAGCCCCCAAGTCCGTTTTATTCTCACAGCTGATTCCATCTTGGTGGTTATGGGTTTGTCCATTATAACCTTAGCAGCACTGGAGTATGCCTCTTTTACTTTGTATATTCATATTTGTTTAATGAAATTTTTACATTTTCATAAAAAAATGGTCATGCACGATCTGTTGATGAAAAATGATATGTAAGATCATGTTATGTAAATTTTTACTTTATCAAATATTCTTGTTATATCCAAAAAGTCGATCTTACATAAGTTTTACTTTATCAAATATTGTTATGATATCCCAAAAACCGCCCTCTTTTCTTCTCTTCAAACCTAGTCGTTTTCTCATTATCCAAGCTCGTCCTCTCTTTCATCCTTCATCCTCTATGGAGGATGAGAGAAATGGTTTTCAATGTTATTAATTTCTCGTTATGAATAAGTTTGTCCCCATAGACAACTTTGTTTGTTCTTAATAGATAGTTTTATTTGTCCTCAATATATAGTTTTTTTTGGTCCACAATTGGTGGCTGGCTTTTCACTAAAAAAAAGCTTTGAGTTTACCGACAAAATTTAATACATAAATGATATTATTACTAAATTTTACAGTTAACTAAAGAATATGAACATAATAAAAATCTTATTTCCAACCAAACTATACTGACAAATCACCAACAATTTTTAAATTTACTAACATAAATTCATAGGTACTTATCAACAATTTTTTATTTTATTGTTAAATATTTTTATACAATAAGTTTGCCTACATTTTACAGTTGCTTAATACTTAGCTACATATTAATATTTAAATGAGTTTTTACCTAATGTGGGTTGTGTTAATACTTACCTACAACAATTTTAAAGTTATCTTAATTTTGGCTACATTGTCACCATATGTGGGTTTTTGTTCTGAAGATTCAAATGATTTTTACCCAATGATTCATGATAGAATCATATTTGTTCACCATCTTTGTTGCCATTTTTTGATTCTACGGCTTAGTTAGATCTGTCTAGATTTAAAAAATTTTTATGATCTGTGTAGATTTAAAATTAGTTGTCACTACAATGAAACTTCCAGCTTACCGATAGAATTTACCGACAAAAATAATTGTCATGTAAATTTTACAGTTACTTACAGAATACCAACAAAATAAAAAATATTATTTTCCCCAACTATACCAATCAATTATCGATAAATCACCAAATTTACCAATAGAAACATTGTAGGTAAATTACCAATAGTTTTAGATTTTGCCAATAAATATTTACCTACAGTTTTGATTTATCGGAATTCAATCATATATTTAGTTCCAATAGAACTGATGAATGAAATTCATTTTAATTTGATCCAAAAAGAAAAAAACTATTTATTTCACAAAACAATTTTTTTTTATTAAAAATAAGTTGATCACATTACTACAAGAAAAATACTAAAAGTTAACAGTATCTTGTTGAATAGTTGTCTTTTGAATATTAACAACTGCTTTTCAGAAAACTATTGTCTATTAACATTTTGTTTTTTTGTTTTTCCCCAGTCCGCCACTTTGTAGGTCAGTTCTTTTCTTCTACTACCTATATTACTATATTTTATATATATATATATATATATATATAGATATAAGTAGGTATTGGTTCAAATGAGACCAATATCCTAGGGTGAGACCGTATGGATTGATCTGGACTGTTTATTTGTATTTTTAGATGGCTATGATTAATTCATTTTTAAGGTAATTTGAATAGTCTTAATTAGGGTCAGGGGCAAATATGTAACTACAAGAGGGGGGTTATTTATGTTTTAAATTGTGATTTGGCATAAATATTATTAGGATATGGTATTGATCTTTACCGAAATTTTGGAGAAAGGAATTTATTCCAAAAAACCGGCCTCAACACGTCTTTTGAACTGCATATTTTTGCACACCAGTTGAAGAGTTGGTAATAAGAACAAAATGCTAGGGCGCCAAAATTCTTGAGGCAGAGAAATTTTATCGAACAATTTTGTAGTTTAAAGGTATGTTTTTCACTTTCGATTTTTTGTATTGATGGATGTCCTTTTTTTTGGATTTTTTCTGTTAAAGTTTGTATATGTTCGACAAACTAAATCGATTTTTATTTTATTTTTTCAGGTTTTCGTCATCATTTGAGCAGTTTGGGAGAGAAGAAGAAGGGGATTTTTCAGAATTTATAGGTATGTTTTTTAGTTCCGAATTTTGTATAGGTGAATATTTTTTTATATGTTTTAAGATTCGATTTTTTGTGACTGGTTTGCATGTGTTTTTGGAAAAAAAATTGAAAATCCTCATTTTTCTTGATTTTTCGGCCAAGTTGTATATTGTTTTTTCACCGCCAATTAAATGTATTTCCATGCAACTTTTTTTTCATTTTTGGCCCGATTTTATCGATTTATTCGGCTAGTTGTGGTTTGCAAGTGAATTGGTTCTTGTGTTTTTCGGCTAGTCTTTTTCGATTTTTCGTGACTGTTTTGCATATGTTTTTGCATGTGTTTTCATGTAGTTTTTTTAAGTTCTATATTGTTTGTTCATTAGGTGTGTACTATACTCTCTTATTTTTAAATGGTGAAAATTTTAAATCTGTTGGTTTGTTGCATATCTAGTTGTGGTATGCATGTGAACTGGTTCGCATGTGTTTTAGGCCTAGTTTTAGTCTTTTTATGCAGATGAAATTAATATTCTTAAAGGATAAGAGACCCAAATTGCATGCAAGAATAGATCTTAACTTTAAAAACCGACGGGCACTCAAATTCAAGATTGATTATGTATGTATTTGTTGGAAAATTTATTGTTTAGATTTTGATGAATGCCATGTAAAACTTAAACTAGGAAGTTGGCACCCCATTTTTGTTGTAAACGCATTGTAACAAATAGGGCCGGTCAAGCCGAGTTAAGTCGGATGTGCCTAAACATGCAAGAAGACAAACCGGAGACTAGAAGGAAGACTCACATGCGAGACAACAGTATGGCAACGAAGAGAAGACGGGAACTCGAAAGGTGCAAATGAGATGCAACGAGTAAAGTATCGATCAAGTCAACTCAAGATAGCCAAGTCTCAAGTTGAAGTGACGAAGAGTCATCCATGATTGAAAGTGACTCTAAGTCACCTGGGAAAACAAGGAAATGTAGTCAAGTCGAGATAATCGAAAGAGATTCGTTGCCGCGAAATCAAGAGAATTACTTAAACAAGTAATACCTCCATGCTACTTTTCTCGAAGTGCTCGATCCCGAGGAAGCGTGCAAGGGGAATGAACCAATGGGAAGCACTACACCGTGTCGAACTCACGAAAAGTCAAGAACAATTCATACGAGGAAGTGGCAACTCAAGGATCGCAACAAGACAAGCCAACGACCACAAGTGACTTTAAAAAATAAGCCTATATCTTCAACGGGCAGATTTTTGAAAGATCACTATAAAAGGCTGAGGAATGACTCTGAGAAAAAAGGAGCCTTGACTACCTGAATCACGAACATTTCAAGAAAATATTTTTAATATTCTCAAATCATTCAAGATTAATCCTGAAGCCTACATCACGAAGAAAATCAATCCAACACTCACCCGTGAAGGAAAGATAGCTTCAATCAGTTGGAGAGGAAACCTTTGAAGAAAAGGGGTCTACATTCAAAGGAGAATTGTAGAAAGGTTCAAGGTCGAACCGGTCTCGAGTTTTTGGAGGGCTTCGTGATCAAATCCAAAGAGCTTGAGCAAGTGAGTCAGTAGTAGCAAGACAACTGCCTGTGAAGAAAGGCTGAGTCGTGCGAGAAGCCAGGCTGCGTGACCAAGGCATCTCGGTGATCGAGTCCCAAAGGATCAAGTCACTGTTGTGTGATCAAGACTTGTATCCGGGACTGTTACCACTTTGTATCTTGATCAATACTTAGTGGATTCCTCCAGGAGTTGGAGAAGAGAGGAGTAGAAGAATTACCCCACTTCGAACCTCTATAAAATCTTATCGTGTCATTTACATTTCAAAGACTTTAATTCTTGCATCTTATTTGTTTAACTCTGCTGATAAATTTGTTATCCACTTGATAATCCCTAAGTACTAAAACCAAGTATTAAATCTTTACTAAATCAATTTTAAGGGTGTAAAGTCTTCCACTGAAAACAAACTGCAGTTGAGCTAATTCAGTCTTAACAGCTGAGTTATTCTATCAACACTCGATCAGTCCGTTGAGTGACTAACTCTCTTGATTAACTAAATTGGCTATCCACCAAGGACACAGCTGTGTAGTATCAACTCTGAACTTTAAAAAGGACTAAATCGAAAAGTTGGTAAGGTTTATTCAACCCCCCCTTCTAAACCTTACACTCACACCCCTTGGGACCTACAAGTGGTATCGAGTGGTTGGTTCATTGAGCCTTCCGCACCGTTACTTGAACTAGATCTCCAAATTTTTCAAAGTCTGTTTTAGTACTTAAGTTTTCAAAACTTTTTTATTATCAAAAGTTATTATCATAGAAGCAAATTTAACACGTATTCCTATGTTCACAATTGAAGAATTTGATGATTGGAAAATTCGTATGCGAGCTCATCTATCAAAGATTACATGATGAGATGTGGATAGTGATAGAGGATGGGCCACTACAAATTTTAAAAGTGAACACAACGGTAAGAAGAGTCTGCGGTGAAGGTGAAGAGAATGTCGCTCCTAGACCAGCTATGGTTGAAAAACCAAGAGCTGAATGGACAAATGATGACAGAAAAAGAGACAACATGGACAATGTGGCCAAGGATATTCTTTACAAAACCTTGGACAAAGTCATGTTCAATAAAGTCAAATCATGCAAAACGGCTAAAGAAATCTGGGACAAGCTAACATTGATTTGTGAAGGCTCAGAGCAAATCAAGGAAAATAAATTATCAGTGGCTGTACAAAAATTTGAGAATTTCAAAATGATCGCAGGAGAGAACCTCGATCAATTGGATGCTCGGTTCACAGAAATTACCAACGAGCTATCTGCTCTTAGAAAAGAATATACACAGAAGGAAATGTGTATGAAGATCCTAAAAAGTCTTCCAGCTGAATGGGAAATGAAGGTCATGGCACTAAGACATTCCATGGACCTATCAAAGACATCCAACCATGAGCTATTCTCAGACCTAAAAGCCTACGAATTTGAGCTGAGAAGAAAAGACCAGGAAGAGACAATGTACCCAAAACAACTGCTCTAATTGTTAAAGATGTGAAGAGAGCTGAGGTCAAAGAAGTCATTGACCCAGAGGAAATAGCCCTGTTGGTTAAAAGGTTCAACAAGTTCTTCAATAAGAACTACAAGAGAGGCAAGGGTGAATCCTCCGAAAGACACTCAGCTCCCTCCAAGTCAAGGAAGATAGGCCAACCAAGAGAACAATGATCATCAAAAAGTCAATATCGAGGGTGACAATCCAAGAATAGAAAGAGTCTGATCAAAAGGTTGAATATCTATCTTTGGGAGGGCAAACCGGGTTGTTAGGAATTTTATTGTTTAGATTTTGATGAATGCCATGTAAAACTTAGAATAGAAAATTGGCACCCCAATTCTTGCTGTAAAAATGTATTGTAATAAATAGAGTGGCCAAGCCGAGTTAAGTCGCCTACGCCCTAACATGCAAGAAGATAATCAAGACTAAAAGGAAGACTCACTGGGAGACAAATGAGTATGGCAAAGAAGAGTAGATGGGAACTCTATCAAGAAGAAGCAAATGAGATGCAAAGTGAGTGGAGTATCGATCAAGTCAACTCAAGAAAAGTCCGAGTCTCAAGTTGAAGTGACAGAAGAGTCATCCAATGATTGGAAGTCGACTCTAAGTCACCTGGGGAAAGCAAGGAAACGCAATCAGTCGAGATAATCGTAAAAGATCCGTTGCCGTAAATCAAGAGAATTACTTAAACTAGAAATATCTCCATACCACCTTTCTCGGAGTGCTCGGTCCCGAAAGCGTGCAAAAGGAATGAACCAATGGGAAGCACTACACCGTGTCGAACTCGAAAGGTGAAAGAACAATTCATACGAGGAAATGGCAATTCCAAGGACTGCAACAAGACAAGCCAACGATCGTGCAAGTGATTTTCAAAAATAAGCCTATCTCTTCAACGGGCAAATTTTTGAAAGATCACTATAAAGGCCGAGGAATGACTCGAGAGAAAGGTTACCCGAACCACGAACATTCAAGAAATCAATTAAAATTATAACCAAAAATACTCTCAAATCATTCAAGTTTAATCCTCAAGCTGCATTACGAAGTACATCAATCCAACACTAACTCCGTGAAGGAAAGAGAACTTCAATCGCTTGAAGAGGAAACTTTTGAAGAAAAGGGGTCTACATTCCACGAAGGATTGTAGGAAGGTTCAAGGTCGAACCAAGTCTTAAGCTTTTGGAGGGCTTCGTGATCAAATCCAAAGAGCTTGAGCAAGTGAGTCAGTAGTAGCAAGGCAAATGCCCTACCTATGAAGAAGGTAGTCGTAAGAGAAGCCACCGAGTGATCAAGGCGTCTCGGACCGAGTCCCAAAGGATCAAGTCACCGTGTGATCAAGACTTGTATCCGGACTGTTACCACTTTGTAAACCGATCATTACCTAGTGGATTCCTCCGGGAGTTGGAGAAGAGAGGAGTAGAAGAATTACCCCATCTTCGAACCTCTATAAAAATTTCACCGTGTCATTTACATTTCAAAGATTTTAATTCCTGCATTTTTAATCGCTTATATATGCTTTGATAAATTTGCTATCCATTTGATAATACAAGTACTAAATCCAAAGACTAAACTCTTACTTAATCAAACTTAAGGGTGTTAAGTCTTCCAATAAAACAAAACCACAATTGAGTTAATTTAGAGTCAACATCCGAGTTATTCCATCAACAAATCGGTTGAGTGTCATTTGAGAGACTAACTCTACCGATTGAGTAAATCGATTGTCCATCAAGGACACAAAATTGTGTAGAATCAACTTTGTATATTTAAAAGGACTAAATCGAAAATTTGGTAAGGTTTATTCAACCCCCCTTCTAAACCTTACACTTACACCCCTTGGGACCTACAAGTGGTATCGAGCGGTTGGTTCATTGAACCCTCCGCACTGGTTACTAAACTAGATCTCCAAACTTTTCAAAGTCTGCTTTAGTACTTAAACTCTCGAAACTCTTTTTATCATTAAAAGTTATTATCATGGAAGCAAATTTGACACACATTCCTATGTTCACTATTGAAGAATTTGATGATTGGAAAATTCGTATGCAGGCTCATCTATCAAAGATTACATGATGAGATGTAGATAGTGATAGAAGATGGGCCTCTGCAAATCTTAAAGGTGAACACAAACTTTGTACGAAGAGTTGCGGTGAAGGAGAAGAAGATGTTGCTCCCAAACCGATCATGGTTGAAAAACCAAGAACTGAGTGGACAAATGATGACATAAAAAGATACAACCTGGACAATGTAGCCAAGGACATCCTTTACAAAACTTTGGACAAAGCCATGTTCAATAAAGTCAAATCATGCAAAACGGCTAAAGAAATCAGGGACAAGTGACATTGATTTGTGAAGGCTCGAGCAAATCAAAGAAAACAAATTATCGCTGGTCATGAGAAATTTGAGAACTTCAAAATGATCTCGGAGAAAACCTGGATCAACTAGATGTTTGGTTCACGAAATTACAAATGAGTGAGTTCTGCACTTGGAAAGGAATATACACGAGAAAAATGTGTATGAAGATCCTAAAAAGTCTTCCAAATTGAATGGGAAATGAAGGTCATGGCACTAAGACATTCCATGGACCTATCAAAGACATCCAACCATGAGTTATTCTCGGACCTCAAAGCCTACGAGTTTGAGTGAGAAGAAAAGACCCGAGGAAGAGACAATTTACCCCAAAACAACTCGCTCTAATTGTTAAAGATGTGAAGAGAGTGAGGTCAAAGAAGTCATTGACCCGGAAGAAATAAACCCTGATGGTTAAAAGATTCAACAAGTTCTTTAATAAGAACTACAAGAGAGAAAGGGTGAATCTTCCAAAAGACACTCGCTCCCTCCAAATCAAGGGAAGATAGGCCAACCAAGAGAACAGATCATCAAAAAGTTAAGTATCAAAGGGTGACAATCCAAGAATGGAAAGAGTGATCAAAAGGTTGAATATCTATCTTTGAACTCAGACAACCAGGTCACTATGCCATTGATCGTCCATATCCTCGTAGTCAACAAATACAGGGATGAAGAAGAAAGGAAGGTCTTGAGAGAAAGAAGACAAGAAAGGAAAAAGGCAATGATGGTCAGCAGAGATCAAAAAAGCAAAAGTCAAGAGAGACAATGATTGAGAGCATGAAGCCGACTACTCAAGTGACTCAAGAAGAAGCCCGATCGCTTGATGGCCAAAGAACAAGATCAACCTCGACCAAGAAGATGAGGTACAATCAACTAACTCAACAAACTCGGGACACTAGTGATAGTGACGCGACACACACACTTCATCACCCACTCGATCTTTATGATTCATTAGGCAAAATGATGAAAGATTTTGAACACATTAAATCCTCACACACACTATTGAATGAGGAAAACAACCTACTCAAAAGTCAAACTCAAAGTCGACTAAGGAGCCGAGTACTCTAAGTCAAATAGTCAGATGAGAATGAAAGTTTAAAGGTCAAAATGCTAAATTAATAGCAAAATTGCTGCTATAGAAAAGAGGGAGAATGACCTCAAGAATGTTATTGCCTCATTCACTAAGGCATCTAAATCATTGGATGATCTCATTATGAGTCAAAGAGAATGTGGAGACAAGACATGCTTAGATTTAACTCCTCTGTGCTATGTCAAACCTCAAAAGTAATTTTGGAAAAAGGATCTTCAAGCCATGAAGAGTCCGAAAAATCCAAAACTCTAAATGTTGCACACACATTCACTCCAAAGCACAATAACAAGCAAACTGGCCTTGGTTATAAAGGAAAAGGAAAACAACCATTGAGTGCGCTGAAAGGACAAAATGAGAAGAGATTCAAAATTGCTCAAAAACTCCAAACAAAAATTACTCTCAGAAAAGAAGAAGCGAGCTACCAAAAACCCCAGAAAATCTATAAGAGAAATACATATGATGGGAATGGTAGAAAATATCCAAGCCAAGTGATTGGAATTATCAAAGACAAACTTATGGAATATAAGCCCAAATGGCAAAGGCCTAGAACTCAAGAAAGGCCATTCCAAAAGTACAAGATCTTTCATCAAAGACACATATGCACCTAGGCACTACACTCAAAGACACCACAATTACCCAAGGAAGGCAATTGCTAAAACACATATGCAGCATACGACAAAAGAGACAATCAGATGAACCTAGAATCCCAAGCAATTTGCCAGGATTAATTATGACTATGGCACCGATAGATGGCGCTCCCTTAGAGTCAAATCATTTGGCTATAGGTTGGTTGGATCATCTTACAATTCTAACCCCTCAGACCCGCATAAGTATGGGTACCTAAAACTTAATTTCCTTGATTGCGAGGTTCAAGGAACAATGTACTGAGTGCCAAGGAACCTGGTACATGGACGGTGGTTGTTCCCAGGACATATGACAGAAATAAGAAAAATCTGTCAAAATTCAAGGAAGTTAAAGGAGCAAAAGTCATATTTGGAGAAAATGAAGCTCCCCGGTGAAATAAGAGGTATTGGATCCATCAAGAGGAATGGATTAGAAATCACAGATGTTGCATATGTTGAAGGACTCAACTTCAACTTATCGAGCATCGATCAACTCTCGACAAGGGCTACAATGTTGGATTCAACATGGGTATATGCCAAATCAAAGATATTGAATCAAATGAAGTTGTCTTTGCAAGGATGTAGACAAAAAAATATGTATGTAGTGGATTGGTCAACTCGCAACTCCCAAAGACTGTCTACTAGCAAAGAGCGCAATTAAATCAAGTTAGGTGGCACAAAAAGCCGAGTCACCCGAATTTCAAAACAATTAACAAGCTGGCAAGAAGTAATCTTGTGGAAGGACTTCCAAACTCGTATACAAGAAAGAGAGTATGTGTGACGATGTCGAAGGGAAAACAAATCAAGTCGTCATTCAAAGAAAAGACATGCCCATCCTCAACGAGAATATTGCATCCGCTTCATATGGATCTATTTGGCCCAAAGGGAACCATCCAAAGATAAGTGGAAAGAAATACACCTTGGTGGTAGTAGATGACTACTCAAGATATACATGGACAATATTCATGTGTAAGAAGAAAGAAACTCTACAAAAACTACCACAAATGATGAAGAGGATTCAAAACGAGAAGAGTCAAATCATTATCAAAATAAGATCGAGACAGAGGAACCGAGTTTGTCAATGGAATAATAACTCGATATTGTATTGAGAATGGCATTGGTCATGAACTATCGCCAGCAAGGACTCCACGTGAGAATGGAGTTGCGGTAAGAAGAATAGAACCCTCAAAGAAGCGAAGGAGACCATGTTAGGTTAAGACGGGGTTACCAAAAAGATTTTGGGCTGAAGCAATCAACACAAATTGCTACACCCAAAACAGATGTATGATAAACAGACAAATTGACAAAGACTCCCTATGAGATTTGGACTGGAAGAAAACCAAATGTTGCATATTTCGAGAATATTTGGATGTAAATGCTTCATCCACAACAATGGCAAAGACAATCTAAAGGCTTTTGATGCTAAAGTCGATGAAGGTATCTTCTTAGATACTCAAATGAAAGCAAAGCCTACAGTACTCAACAAAAGAACTATGGTTACGTGAAGAATCCATTCATGTAGTATTCGATGAGCCAAATGTAAGTGGAAAAGACATTGAAGAGTCACCGATAAGTTGAATCATCCAACCATACTGAAGAGTCCCTATCTTTGAAGTCAAGAATTATCAATTGAAAAGAAGATGAGATAGTGAATCTCAAAAACAATGGAAAATTTGCAGCTAAGTGATTACGAGAGAGTCACCACAAAGAACATACCGCAAGTCGATCAATCCAGCTAACTTAATCCAACCCGATGTAAGATGGCCGAGAAATCATCCACGAACTTGTCATTGGAGATATAAGAGAAGGTGTCAAAACAAGATCGAACTCAACAAGAAGCTATGTTCACATGCTTCATCTCACAAATAGAGCCCAAAGACGTGTCACAAGCATTGACGACACACATTGATTCAAGCTATGCAAGAAAAGCTGAATCCGTTTGAAAGAAATAAAGTGTGGGAATTAGTGCAAAGACCCATACATCAAAATGTTATTGGCACCAAATGGGTGTTCGAAATAAGATGAACGAGGAAGGTTACGTAGTAAGAAACAAAGCAAGATTAGTAGCCAAAGGATATTGCAAAGAAGAAGGGATAGATTTTGATGAAACATTTGCCCCCTGTAGCAAGATTGGAAGCTATAAGGATGTTTCTTGCCTATGCAGCTCATAAGGATTTCATTGTATATCGATGGATGTAAAAAGTGCAATCCTAAATGGTTTATTGGAAGAAGAAGTGTATGTTGAACAACCTCCGAGGATTTGAGCGGAAGACTCTTGGAGATAAGGTATACAAACTCAAGAAAGCTCTATATGGATTGAAACAGGCACCCGGCATGGTATGATACTTTGTCAAAATTCCTAACCGAAAATGGATTCACAAAAGGAAAAGTAGATAGAACACTTTTCGAATTCAAGACAAAAGGACTATACTTGCTTGTTCAAATATATGTGGATGACATCATTTTTGGATCCACAAACAAAGAGTGTGTGAAAAGTTTTCAAACCTCATGCAAAGTAAATTTGAAATGAGCATGATGGGAGAGCCGACATTCTTCCTTGGACTCCAAGTGAAACAAATTGAAGGATGGAACCTTCATAAGTCAAACAAAATACACCAGAGATTTAATGAAGAAGTTTGGTATGGAGGAGAAGTCTTCTCAGAAAATACCAATGAACACATCGATCAAAATGGACATGGATGCGGATGGCAAGCCCGTAGATCAAACAAGATACATAGCACTTATTGGATCATCGCTTCTATCTCACGACAAGCAGCGGCCGGACATCACCTTTCTTTGTAGGTGTATGTGCAAGATTTCAATCTGCTCCAAAAGAGAGCCATATGACAAAGACGCCTAAGAGAATATTGAGATACTTGAAAGGAAGCCAAGAAGTAAGCCTATGGTATCCAAAGGAAGGTGGATTCAAGCTAATTGGCTATTGATTCTAACTTAAACTTTGGATGCACGAGTGGACAGAAGAGCACTTCAGCACATGTCAAATTCTAGAAACAGTGATTTCCTGGTTTAGCAAGAAGCAAAATTCAATAGCCACCTCTACAAATGAAGCAGAATACATAGTTGCGGCAAACAAGTTTTGCCCAAGTCCTATGGATGAGACAAAGAACAAAGACTATGAAGTTGAGGAAAAAGAAATTCCAATCATGTGTGATAACACAAGTGCAATAGCAATCACTCAAAAATCCTCGTGTTGCACTCAAGAACAAAGCATATTGATATCGATATCATTTCATAAGAGATCACGTTGAAAAGAAGGACATCATCCTGGAATATATCTCAACCGATAAACAACTAGCCGACATCTTCACAAAACCATTATGTGAGTCAAGATTTGAAGAACTCAAACATGAGTTAGGGTTAATTGAGCTGAGTTAACTTTGAAAAGACTCAAAGAAAAGAAATGGAACACAAAAAGTGAAAAAGAGTGAACACACAAATCACCAAGAATCAGATGACGGTAAGACAAACTACACACCAAGTCGACTAATAGCTGAGTCACTAAGAGAACTCGTGAGAAGTAGAGTTAAATCGGCTAAGGGATAAGTCGAGTCACTTATGAGCAAAGTGACAAAAACGCATCGTTTGACTAAGCGGGAATGTTTTAAGGAATACGTCGGAGATAATGATGATGTGTACTGACATAAAGCCGCACACCAAGCTTATGATTGGATATAAATGTTGCCGCATTAAATACGAGACATTAAATGCTAAATAGGCGTGCAAAATCTAAGCCGTTGATTTCGATCATATTTCAAAACCACCCGCACGCCCTTTCATAAACCATATTTAAACCATTTTCGTCCGTTTCTCTCTCACACTTCTAAAACTGTTCATTTCTTTCTCTCAAAAGCAAAGGCAAAATTCTCTCGAAACCCTATCTATCTTCAAATCAATTTCTCGAGTTTTTCTTCGATATAATCCTGAAAAATGGCACCAACTTATGACTTTACCAAGTTAGGAAAGCAAATCCACACCTCTACGGTGGATTTCGACTTTTAATGGTGAAACAGGGGTCCGACGACACCCTAGTGAAGAAAATCGCTGAAAAGTTGGAAACGTCCCTGGCCGAAACCGTTTCGACGTTAGAATATCCAATGACATATGTGGAGGAGGTCGCACAATTCTACGTGAATGCCGAGATTCACGATGAAGGAATAAAGTCATCTGCTCACGGAAAGCGGTGACTATCTTTGCCAAGGATTTGGCCGAACATTGCTCACTACCAGGAGAGGGAGCATCGAGATTAACGAAGCCGATGTAAACTTGGCTTATGCTTGGAAATAAATAGCCAAGCCCGACTGCGGCCGATAAAATAGTATACACAAAGAAACAAGAGAGATCTGAAGGAGGATTATCACAAGTCGTTGGACATAGTTGCCAAGTGTATCGACATCAAATTTGGCGACTTTGACCAATTGTCAAAGGCAAAGCCGATTGTAATGGCCGCAATCATCGCGAGAAAAGAAGATAAAATGGGCCGAGTTTGTCTCAAAGCAGACTCGCGAACGTGGGAACAAATCCTTCAAGGAAGATGGCACATTTGGAGGATCCTAGGATATGGCCTAGTGATTGGCCGATCGATGGAGGTGAAAGGAGTCCCTCTTAGACATGGGAAAGCATTCCATGTTAACAAGAGGATGTTCGAGCAAATCTCTCTAACGCACGTAAGAGAGCTTACGCCAAGAGAGGCGACACAAGTGAGGGGAATCACCACCCCGAAGATACAACTGCTTTCCTCTCCAACCAAGAAGAAAGCGCCCCTGCGGTGCTAAGAAGATTGTTGCCCTCGCAAAGAAAGAAAACCAAACATGCTCCCCCGCCCTGCAGAAGTCACCCGCCCCGGCCAGTGTCTCTCCCGCCCTGCAAAGCCGGCCGAGAAGGACTCACAAATACCTTCTCCGATCGTCAAAAAGAGGAGAACCGAGAAGCCACGACGGCCCGCTCCTCGAAAAGATACCAGACCGCCCCCGCCGCCCAAGACTCGTAGGACACCGTCTCGAACCGTAAATCCCTCCGGGTACAAACTAGGAGACGAAGACGAATTATCAAGCGCTCCGAGTGGAGAAACCACCAGAGTCGACCACTCAGCTAGAGCAGAATCTGGGACTCGCTGGAGAAGTAGAGTCTCCGATGTAGTTGATGAAACAGCCCAAGTCTGCCAAGGCGATCAGCAGAGGCAACCCGAAGACACAACTGTAGTTCACACACCAAGCACAAGAAGAACTCGCTGAGCGGATAGTGATGTAATGATCCTATCTCCACCTTACCCGCACATTCAAAATCGTCTGCGTGAGTGGAGGAAATGGAAGTTGAGTAAGTCGAGGAACAGTTCCAACGGCTCGAGTTCATAGAAGAAGAAGAGGAAGCTGTTGAGCTTCCTCGACTCGACCACCGTACTCCCAAAGATCGATGAAGACAACCGCACGTACATCCTGCGCAGATCTACAAGGACAAGGAGAAAGAAAAGCAAGCGAGGAAAGGCGAGGCACGTGAGAAGGCAAGCATCCGGCCCCATCTCCCGCACCACGTAACACACACATCCTCTCCTTGATCTCTTCTCCGGCAAAGTGATGAGGATCCTGGAGAATGCCGCCGCCACGAAGAGTTGCAAATGCAAAGCAAGCATTGCACGAATCAAGAATCCTTCACGAGCAAAGACTGATGGAGGGACCAGGAGAGTCCTCCGTGAACACGGTGAAATTGATCCAATGGGAGTGGTTCAAGAAATCGCCATCGTTGTTGCCGCTACCACTTCCCACCACTCGGAAGAAGCGATAAGGTCCTGGCGATGAAACCGGGATAGTGGGGACCCCACGAGCCAACCCCTATTGAATGTGTTGTACCACCGCCCCAACTACTGAACATTCAATCGAAACAAATGGGAGTTTGGAGACGAGTGACCCCATTCCAAGTCACTCGGTGGTGCGCCACCGAGGGGAAACTCCTCCACACCGCAGCAAGGTCGGAGGATGCTGCAGATGACTCCACAACGAATTAAGGAGGCGAAGTAGAGAAAATACAAACACAAGAAGAACAAAGAAGTTGCCATCAACGAAGCTCGGGGGCTTGAGACTGCCTCACCGAGATGCCAACCGCTTCGCTTCGGCGTAATGACGCCGCTGATGCAGTCGAGGCACGAGATGGAACGGCCCTGGGAGTTAACACTGGCGATGAAAGTGCAATCCATGGGGTTGAGACTCCAATGGATGCCACCGCAGAAGACCCTAAGGCAGCTGACACTGTCGAAAGGGAGGACCAAGGCCTCGCTGCAGTAGAGACTGCTGGAGGTAATGAAGGCCCACGGGAGGTTGAGACTTCCCGGGTAAAGAAAAGTCAAGTAGAGAACATCCCTCCTGCTATCATCGACCCATCTGAGAAGGAGATAAGCGCACTTCATGATTCCCAGGATAATCCTGATGTAACCTTTCTGGGATCAGAAGGCGAAGAAGAAGCTGAGTCATCCCCCGTGACAGATCCAAAAGACTCAGCTGCGGATGTTCCAAGCACGAGCAAGTCTGATCCCAAGACTACTCGTCAAACCTTTAATTTTGATGATGAGCCACCAATGGAAATCTCATCATCGTCCGATGACGCTACTGATAAGGCCGAGGACCAGTCTACGCAATTGGAAAAATCAGCTGAGACCAACGAAGCTGTTGAGACAGCTGAGGCTCAGCAAACTGGGACCACTTCACAACAAAACCCAGCTGAACCAGAGTCCACTGCGCAAGCTCCTCAAGCTGCAGCAGGATCGATTCCCAAAAGAACTTCACGCGCACCGCTCATCATCGAACAGATCCCAGTTGGCGGTGATGAATCCTTTGTAGAATCTTTTCCTTTTTCCCTGGAGATACCGGAACTCCATGAAGAGTCAGAAAACGAACAAGCACGCTACCACAGACCAACTCCCATTTTTCAATCAGGCACCATTGTTCCAGCTGATTATGATTTTGACGTTGCATGGCCATCAACTGAGACGGAAGAATCAGCTGAAGTCCGCGAAGTGTTCAAGGCATTATTCGGCCGAGATTGAACGGATGGAGAGGCATCGGCCTCTATGGATATGCGGCTCGACAACAGAGATGCCAATCTCACTGCTGATTTAAGAGGCATAACAGTCCGGATCGGGAATGGTGGCAACAAAGAAGAAAACAATGCGTGTGGAACAAGTGAGATACTTGGGACATTGTTCAACAAGTCGCTGGTGTGGAGAGCTGAAAATGCTTTGATGCAAAAACGAAACCGAGAGAACATATTGAGCACATGCATGAAGCTCACATTGCCGAGGTTAAGTGCTGCGTGAGCAAAACAAGAGTGATCTACAAAGGCTGGAAGAGACCATGAATACAAAATTCAAAGATTCTCATGGGCCGAGATGAAGCCGATTTCAAAGCAGAGTCCAACGCTACTCGATCACCGTCTCGCATACTCTGCAGCAGACTTCGAGACAAAACTCAACTATCGCAGGCTTGACTTCCCGCTTGCAAGTCTGCTTTCCAGCGTTCTTCTCTCCTTTGATGATGCCAAAAAGGGGGAAGAGGAATACCTAAAGGCGCAAGGGGATCCAAGTTGAAAAAGAAGGAGCAAAAGCGGCGGAAAATCAGTGAGGAAGTGTTAAAACAGAAGAAAGGAAAATCACGAGGGGAAGGATCAAAAGATATGACCTTGATGATTGCACAAACCCCTCAACAAAGGTCCCGTCACAACCGACATTATCAGCAGCAAACTCCCTCAGGACTCGCCACTCCAACACTCTGCTTTGTATCTATGGGCCGGAAAGAAAAACAATTGAAGCGAGGGATGAAGGAAGTGGAATGAAGAATGGATGCCCGAGTTATGAACATCTTGAAAGAACATGGAGGCCTTCCAAAGAGACGAGAGACACTTATGCCATTTCGTATGTCGGACAGAGCCACGATCGATTGATGAATTTAAAACGCTCGAATCAAGGATACTTTGCAAAAATGTCTATGGCTCAAGCTTGGGACTTGTATGGGAAAAGGGCCTCACGTTATGTGAAGAAGAAGTCGACAGGCAAAAGACTACCGCAGCCACTCTGCTGGTCACTCGCCGGTCACTCGGCTAGAAAGAAGAAGACCCCAAGACAAAGATACGCCCGCAGGTAGAGGAAGAAGCGTGGGTGGAGGAAGAAGCTTCGACCTAGGCCTCTGCCCAAGAATATTGAATACGTAGATCCGGGAAAGAAAGGAGGGATCTATCTTGGGTTGGGCTTGACCAAGTGGCAAATTTGCAAGTGGCTAAAACTAACGCCGAGTATGCAAAAAGAATAGAAGAAAAAACAAGAGACAAACTCAGCTATGGGAGGAGAGACAGAAAGAATAAGAAAAGATGAAGCTGCCAGGAAGGCATATGAAAAGAAAAAGAAGGCAAAATTGACGACGAGAAAAAGAGAAGAAGAGAAAAAGATGTTTGAACAAGATGAAAGAAGGAGAATAAGGAGATGAAGTGTTGTCTTGTCCAACCCTTCGTGTATTTCACTATGTAAATACATACAATGTAAGTCTTCGTAATAAAGCTACAAATTCTTTATTCTTTTGTAGAAAAATATGTGCTCGATACACCTTGTAAACCGTCAGTGTAAAAGTACAAGAATGATATGATCAATAAAAAGATTGATTCTCACAAGATACATTCTATGTCAATACATTATCTCGTATGTATCTTTGTTATTTGCATTTTTGAATGGTTTAAGTTTTGGCATCATCAAATAGGGGAAATTGTTAGGAATTTTATTGTTTAGATTTTGATGAATGCCATGTAAAACTTAGAATAGAAAATTGGCACCCCAATTCTTCTGAAAAATGTATTGTAATAAATAGAGTGGCCAAGCCGAGTTAAGTCGCCACGCCCCAACATGCAAGAAGACAATCAAGACTAAAAGGAAGACTCACCGGGAGACAAATGAGTATGGCAAAGAAGAGTAGATGGGAACTCTATCAAGAAGCAAATGAGATGCAAATTTGAGTGGAGTATCACAAGTCAACTCAAGAAAAGCCGAGTCTCAAGTTGAAGTGACAAGAGTCATCCAATGATTGGAAGGCGACTCTAAGTCACCCGGGAAAGCAAGGAAACGCAGATCAAGTCGAGATAATCAAAGATTCGTTACGTAAATCAAGAGAATTACTTAAACTAGTAATATCTCCATACCACCTTTCTCGAGTGCTCACCCCGAGCAGCGTGCAAAAGGAATGAACCAATGGGAAGCACTACACCGTGTCGAACTCGAAAAGGTGAAAGAACAATTCATACGAGGAAATGGCAATTCCAAGGATCGCAACAAGACAAGCCAACGACGCAAGTGATTTTCAAAAATAAGCCTATCTCTTCAACGAGCAAATTTTTGAAAGATCACTATAAAAGGCCGAGGAATGACTCGAGAGAAGGTTACTCAACCACGAACATTCAAGAAATCAATTAAAATTATAACCAAAAATACTCTCAAATCATTCAAGTTTAATCCTCAAGCTTACATTACGAAGTACATCAATCCAACACTAACCCGTGAAGGAAAGAGAACTTCAATCGCCTGAAGAGGAAACTTTTGAAGAAAAGGGGTCTACATTCCACGAAGGATTGTAGGAAGGTTCAAGGTCGAACCAAGTCTTAAGCTTTTGGAGGGCTTCGTGATCAAATCCAAAGAGCTTGAGCAAGTGAGTCAGTAGTAGCAAGGCACTGCCTCAGTGAAGAAGCCGAGTCGTCGAAGAGAAGCCACCGAGTGATCAAGGCGTCTCCGATCGAGTCCCAAAGGATCAAGTCAACTGTGTGATCAAGACTTGTATCTGGACTGCTACCACTTTGTAAACCGATCATTACCTAGTGGATTCCTCCAGAGTTGGAGAAGAGAGGAGTAGAAGAATTACCCCATCTTCGAACCTCTATAAAAATTTCACCGTGTCATTTACATTTCAAAGATTTTAATTCCTACATTTTTAATCGCTTATATATCTTTGATAAATTTGCTATCCATTTGATAATACAAGTACTAAATCCAAAGACTAAACTCTTACTTAATCAAACTTAAGGGTGTTAAGTCTTCCACTGAAAACAAAACCACAAATTGAGTTAATTTAGAGTCAACAAAGAGTTATTCCATCAATGTACTCGTTGAGTCTCCTGAGAGACTAACTCGCCGATTGACTAAATCGATCGTCCCATCAAGGACACACAATGTGTAGAATCAACTCAGTATATTTAAAAGGACTAAATCGAAAATTTGGTAAGGTTTATTCAACCCTCCCCCTTCTAAACCTTACACTTACACCCTTGGGACCTACACGGTCACTATGCCATTGATTGCCCGTATCCTGTAGTCAACAAAAATACAGAATGAAGAAGAAAGAAAAGTCTTCGAGAGAAAGAAGACAAGAAAAGAAAAGGGCAATGTTGGCTCGCAGAGATCGCCGAGACAAAAGTCAAGAAGACATAGGCCGACTTAGAGAGTAGTGAAGCGACTACTCAAGTGACTCTGAAGAAGAAGAAGCCTTGATCCGTCTGATGGCCAAGGAACAAGACCAACCCGACCAAGAAGATGAGGTACACTCGACTCATCACACTCGATTCTAGTGATAGTGACCGTGACACACACACTTCATCACCCACTGATCTTTATGATTCATTAGGCAAAATGATGGAAGATTTTCAACACATTAAATCCTCACACACACTACTAAATGAGGAAAACAGCCTACTCAAGAGCGAAACTCACAAATGACTAAGGAGCCGAGTACTCTAAGTCAAATAGTGATGAGAATAAAAGTTTAAAGACCGAAAATGCCAAGCTAATAGCAGAAATAGTCGCCATAGAAAAGAAGGAGAATGGCCTCAAAATGTGATTGCCTCATTCACTAAGGCATCTAAGTCATTGGATGTTCTTATCATGAGCCAAAGAGAATGTGGAGACAAGACAGGCTTAGGATTCAATTCCTATGTGCTATGTCAAGCTCCAAAAGTGATTTTGGAAAAAAGATCTTCGAGCAATGAAGTACCTCAAAAATCCAAAACTCCAAATGGTGCACACACATTTATTCCAAAGCACAATTACAAGCAAATCGGCATTGGTTATAAAGGAAAATGAAAACAAAATGGGCTGAGTGTCTTTGAGAGGACAATTGAGAAGAAATTCAGCCGAGTTCCTTAGCAAACTCCAAACAGGAAATACTCTGTAAAGAAGAAACAGAGCTACCAAAAATCCCAGAAGATCTATAAAAGAAACACATATGATGGGAATGGTAGAAAATATCCAAGCCAAGCGATTGGAATAATGTAAACTATCAAAGAAAGACCTATGGAATATAAGCCCAAATGGCAAAGGCCTAGAACTCAAAGAAAGGTCATTCCAAAGTTATAAGAGCTTTCATCAAGACACATATGCACCTAGGCACCACACTCGAGACATCATAACTACCCAAAGAAGGCAATTGCTAAAACACATATACAGCATACGCAAAAAAGAGACAGGTTGTATGAACCTAGAATCCCCAGCAATTTGCCAAAATTAATTATGATTATGGCACTGATAGATGGCAACCCCTTGAGCCAAATCATTTGGCTATAGGTTGGTTGGATCATCTTACAATACTAACCCCTCAGACTCGATGAAAGAATGGGTACCTAAAAATTAATTTCCTTGTTTGCGGGTTCAAGGAACAAATGAGTGCCAAGGAACCTGGTACATGGATAGTGGTTGTTCAAGACATATGACAGAAACAAGAAAAATCATTAAAATTCAAGGAAGTTAAAGGAGCAAAAGTCATATTTGGAGGAAATGAAGCTCCAGGGAGAAATAAAAGGCATTGGATCCATCAAGAAAAATGGATTAGAAATCACGGATGTTGCATATGTTGAAGGACTCAATTTCAATCATAAGTATCAGCCAACTCTGTGACAAGGGCTATAATGTTGGATTTAACATGGGTATATGCCAAATCAAGGATACAAAATCAAGTGAAGTTGTGTTGCAAGGATGCGGACAAAAGAACATGTATATCGTGGATTGGTCAACAAAGAACACCAAGCACCTGTGCGTCATAGCAAAGAGCACAAATTAATCAAGTTGGTCATAGCACAAGAAGCCGAGTCACCCAATTTCAAAACAATCAACAAGCTTGCGAAGCAATCTTGTGAGAGAGGACTTCGGATCGATATACAAAAAGGAGAGTATATGTGACGCATGTTAGAAGGGAAAACAAATCAAATCATCATTCAAAGAAAAGGCATGTCTATCTTCAACAAGGATATTGCATCTGCTACATATGGATCTATTTGGTCCAGTTGAACCAACTAGCATAAGTGGGAAGAAATACATATTGGTGGTAGTAGATGACTACTAAAGATATACATGAACAATATTCATGTGTAAGAAGAAAGAAACTCTACAGAAAATACCACGAGATGATGGAGAGGATTCAAAATGAGAAGAGCCAAACCATTATCAAAATAAGATCGGATGAGGAACCGAGTTTGTCAATGGTATAATAACTCAAGATTGTATTGAAAATGGCATTGGTCATGAATTATCTGCAGCAAGGACTCCACAAGAAATGGAGTTGCGAGAAAGAAGGAATAGAACTCTCAAAGAAGCCACAAGGACCATGTTAGTCAACGGGGTTACCAAAAGATTTTGGGGTCAAGCAATCAACACAACTTGCACTCAAAATAGATGTATGATAAACAAACAAATTGACAAAGACTCCCTATGAGATTTGGACAGGGAGAAAACCAAATGTTGCATATTTTAGAATATTTGGATGTAAATGCTTCATCCATAACAATGGCAAAAACAATCTAAAGGCTTTCGATGCTAAAGTCGATGAAGGTATCTTCTTGGGATACTCAAATTTGAAAGAAAAGCCTACAGTACTCAACAAGAGGACTATGGTTGCGAAAAATCCATTCATGTGGTATTCGATGAGCCAAATGTAAATGGAGCGGAGACATTGAAGAGTCAACTCGATAAGTCAATCATCCACCATGCGAAAAAGTCCCTATCTTCAAGTCGGTTGGAATTATAAAACTCGATGAAGATGAGATAGTGAGTCTCATAAACAAATTGGAAAATTTGCAATGCTAAGTGATTACAGAGAATCGATCAAAGCAACACAGCCGCTAGACGATCAATCCAGGTAACTTACTCCAACCTGGTGTAAGATGGTGAGAAACCATCCACGAACTTGTCATTGGAGATATAAGAAAAGGTGTCAAAACAAGATCCGAACTCAACAAGAAGCCATGTTCACATGCTTTATCTCTCAAATAGAGCCCAAAGATGTGTCACAAGCATTGATGACACACATTGGATTCAAGCTATGCAAGAAGAGTCAATCGGTTTGAAAGAAATAAAGTATGGGAGTTAGTTCAAAGACCCACCCATCAAAATGTTATTGGCACTAAATGGGTGTTTAGGAACAAGATGAACGAGGAAGGTTCTGTGGTAAGAAACAAAGCAAGATTAGTAGCCAAAGGATATTGCCAAGAAGAAGGGATAGATTTTGATGAAACATTTGCCCTGTAGCAAGATTGGAAGCTATTAGGATGTTTCTTGCCTATGCAGCTCACAAGAATTTTATTGTATATCGATGGATGTAAAAAGTGCATTCCTAAATGGTTTACTGGAAGAAGAAGTATATGTTGAACAACCTCCGGGATTTGAGCAGAAGACTCTTGGAGATAAGGTATACAAACTCAAGAAAGCTCTGTATGGATAGAAACAGGCACCTAGAGCATGGTATGATACCTTGTCACAATTCCTAACTGAGAATGGATTCACAAAAGGAAAAGTAGATAGAACACTGCTTAATTCAAGACAAGAAGAGCATCTTGCTTGTTCAAATATATGTGGATGACATCATTTTTGGATCCACAAACAAAGAGCTGTGTGATAAATTTTTAAACCTCATGCAAAGCAAATTCGAAATGAGCATGATGGGAGAGCTGACATTCTTCCTTGGACTCCAAGTGAAGCAGCTGGAGGATGGAACCTTCATAAGTAAAATAAAATACACCGAGATTTAATGAAGAAATTTGGTATGGAAGAGAAGTCTTCTGAAAATACCAATGAATACATCACCAAAATGGACATGGATGCAGATGGCAAGCCTGTAGATCAAACAAGATACGATCACTTATTGGATCATTGCTTTATCTCACAACAAGCGGGCCGTACATCACCTTTTGTCAGAGGTGTATGTGCAAGATTTCAATCTCTCCCAAAAGAGAGCCATATGATCGCTCCAAAAGGAAGCCAATAAGTTGGCTTATGGTATCCAAAGGAAGGTGGATTCAAGTTAATTGGCTATTCGGACTCGACTATCTTTGGATGTAGAGTTGACAGAAGAGCACCTCGTACATGTCAAATGCTTGAAACAAAGCTAATTTCTGGTTTTAGCAAAAAGCAAAATTCAATAGCCACCTCTACAAATGGTGAAGCGAATACATAGGCTGCGGGCAAACAAGTTGTGCCCAAATCCTATGGATGAGACAAAGAATGAGAGACTATGAAATTGAAGAAAAGGAAATCCCAATCATGTGTGATAACACAAGTGCAATTGCAATCACTCAAAATCTGTGTTGCACTCAAGAACAAAGCATATCGATGTCGATATCACTTCATAAGAGATCATGTTGAAAAGAAAGACATCACCTTGAATATATTTCAACGATAAACAATTGAATGACATATTCACAAAACCATTATGTGAGTCAAGATTTGAAGAACTCAAGCATGAGTTAGGGCTAATTGAGCCGAGCTAACACTCGAAGACTCAAAGAAAGGAAATGAAACACAAAAAGGGAAAAAGAGTCAATTCTCAAAATCGCCTAAATGAATCGATCGTGATCGGAAAAGTCACTATACCGAATTAGGCGGACAAAGAGTCACTATGAGAACTGTGACAAGAAGAGTTAAATCGGCTAAGGGATAAGCCGAGTCATTTATGAACAAAGTGACAAAAACGCAAATGCTTTTTACTAAGCGAATGTTTTAAAGAATGACGTCAAAGATAATGATTGGATATAAATGCTTCCGCATTAAATTGAGACATTAAATGCTAATCGGCGTGCAAAATCTAAGCCGTTGATTTCGATCACATTTCAAAACCACCCGCACGCCCTTTCGTAAACCATACTTAAACCATTTTCGTCCTTTTCTCTCACATATTACCAAAACTGCTCATTTCTCTCTCGAAAGCAAAAGGCAAAACTCTCTCAAAACCCTATCAATCTTCAAATCAACTTCTAAGTTTCTTTCCGTGAAATCTTGAAAAATGGCATCGACTTATGATTTCGCTCGAGCTAGGAAGCAAATCCACACTGGCTCTCTTGTGGATTTCGAGGAATGGTCAAACAGGGGTCCGATGACGCCCTCATAAAGAAGATTGCTTTGAGAGAAGCTCGAAAAGTCCGGCTAAAACTATTTCGACGATGGAGCTCCCGATGACCTATGTGGAAGAGGTCGCTCGCTTCTACGTGAACGCCGAAATTCACGATGAGGGGATCAAATCCTCCTGTTCATGGGAAGGAGTTCATCATCTTTGCCAAAGATTTGGCGAACACCGCTCATTACCGCGGAAGGAGCACCGAGAAATCAATGAAGCTGATGTAGACTTGGCCGCCGCTGGAAGGAAGTAGCCAAGACCGACTATGCTGATAAGATAGTCTACACAGCCAACAAGAGACTGCTGAAGGAGGACTACCACAAACTGTTGGACATAGTTGCCAAATGCATAGACATCAAGTTTGGCAGCTTTGACCAACTATCCAAAGCAAAATTGATCGTAATGGCCGCGATCATTGAAGAAAGGAAAGTAAACCAAGAGTTTGTCTCTGACAAAGCAGACTCGCGAGAATGTAGGGAACAAATCCTTCAAGGAGGATGGTTCGTTTGGAGGATCTTTGGGATACGGCCTGGTGATTAGCCGGCTGATGGAGGTGAAAGGAGTCCCTCTTCGACATGGAAAGGCGTTCCATGTAAACAAGAGGATGTTCGAGATCAAACCTCTCTCGGCGCATAGAAGAGAGCTACGCCAAGAGAGCTGATACAAGTGAGGGGGAATCACCACCACGAAGATACGATTGTTTCCTCTCCACCAAAGAAAAGAAAAGTCGCCCCTATGCAAACAAAGCTAAGAGAACTCATTGCCCTGCGAAAGAAAAACCAAATCTGCTCCTACCCCCGCAGTCACCTTCCCCCGCAGCCGTGTCTCCCGCTTGCCCAAAGAAAGCACGGGCCGAGAAGGAATCTCAAATACCTTCTCCGGCCGTCAAAAAGAGGAGAATCGATAAGCCAAGACGGCCGGCTCCTCGAAGAAAACAACAAAGATCGCTCCCGCCCCCGCCCAAGACTTAGAATAAACTCTCTCCGAACCGTAAATCCCTCTTTGGTACAAACTAGAGAAGAAGAAGAATCTTCAAGCGTTCCCAACTTGAAAAACCGGGCCGAGTCACCACTCAAATGAAACAAATATCGGAGATCTACGGAGAAGCAGAGTCTCCGAAATTATTGATGAAATGACCTGAAGTCTCGAAGGGCGATCAGCAGAGGGCAAATCAAGACCAAATTGTAGTTCGAACAACCGAGACACAAGAAGTAGCGAGAGAAATCTAACTCGCTGTTGTGACAGATCGTATCCCCTCGCAATGCATACAAACGGTGACGAGAATGGAGCACCAAAGCTTGCTACCTTCTATCCCGAGAATGAGGGACAAAGAAAAGAAAAACGATAGAGATGATGATGTGATGATCCTATCCCACCTTATCCGCACATCCAAAATCGTCAGAGAGTGTAGGAAGTGGAAGTTAAGTCGATCCAGGAACAGTTCCAACGGCCTTTGAGTTTATCGAAGAAGAAGAACCGATGAATTTTCTTGGAGTGACCACCGTGGTCCAAGCATGGATGGAGAAAATCGCACGATATCTTGCGATCTTCAAGGACAAGGAGAAGGAGAGATAGGCGAGAGGAAGGCCGAGGCACGTGAGAAGGCCAAAGATCCCCTATCACCGCACCCGTAACATACACATCCTCTCCTCGACGCCCTATCGTAAAGCAATGAGGATCCGGACCCTGTTCTTTGCGCCACGAAGAGTTGCAAATACAGCAAGCAATGCACGAATCCAGAGTCCTTCATGAATAAAGAATGATGGAGGGACCAGGAGAGTCCTCCAAAACACAAATGGAGAAAGACCCAATGGGAGTGGTGCAAAGATATTGCCACCGTTGTTCTTGCCACCACTTCCCGGCTCACTCGGAAGAAGGAACTAAGGAAAATGGCAATGAAATCCGGTTAATAGGGACCCCACCGAGCCAACCCCTAATGAAGGTGTCTTACCACCTGCGCCCAACGGCTGAAAACTCAGTAGAAACAGCCGGAGTTTGGAGACGAGTGACCCCATTCCAAGTCACTCACCGGTGGTGCGCCCGAGGGGAAACTCCTCCACCGCAGCAAGGTCGGAGGATGTTTGCAGATGACTCCACAACGAATCTAGGAGGCGAAGTGGAGAAGGAACAAACACAAAGTACACAAAGTGAGTTATCATCAACGAAGCTCGGGACATTGAGATTGTCTCAAAGAGGTGCCAACCGCTTGGCAAAGGCTAATGACGCCGCCGATGCAATCGAGGCACGAAAGGAATGCCCTGGGAGTTAACACTGGGGCGATGAAAGTGCAATCCATGGGGTTGAGACTCAATGGATGCCACCGCGAGAAGACCCTAAGACAATGACATCAAGAAAGGGATGTCCAAGCCTCACTGCGGTTGAGACTGCGGGGAGGTAATGAAGGCCAACGGGAGGTTGAGACTTCCGGGGTAAAGAAGCTACAATAGAGAACATCCCTCCTGCTATCATTGATCCATCTGAAAAGGAGATAAGTGCACTTCACGATTCCCAGGATAATCCTAATTTAACCTTTCGGGATCGGAAGAAGACGATGAAGCTGAGTCATCCCCCGTGCCCGATCCAAAAGACTCGACTTAGGATGTTCAAACCACGAGCAAGTCGACCTCAAGACTACTCATCAAACTTTCAATCTTGATGATGAGCCACCCATGGAAATCTCATCATCGTCCGATGACGCTCGATAAGGCCGAGAACCAGTCAACTCAATTGGAGAAACCAAACGAGATCGACGGCCGTTGAGCCAATCGAGGCTCAAAGAAGTCGGGTCAACTTCACAACAAACCCCAATTGAAACATAGTCCACCGCAGGCTCCCCAGTCGCCGCAACAGTTCGACTCCACAGGGGAACTTCACGCGCACTCACTCATCATTGAACAAATCCCGGTTGCCCGTGATGATTCCTTTGTAGAATCATTTCCATTCTCTCTCGGAGGTACCCGACCTCCCCAAGAGTCGAAAAAGAGATCTCGCGCGCTTCCGCGGACCGAGATCTGTCATTCCATCGATACCATTGTTCCAAATGACTATGATTTTGACGCCGTTGCTTGGCCATCACCGCCCGCGAAGAACAATTGAAGTTCGGGAGGTGTTCAAAGCATTATTTGCTGAAATTGAGCGGATGGAGAGGCACGGCCTCGATGGACATAAGACCGGATAACAGATGCCAACCTACTGGCGACTTGAGAGGCATAATAGTCGAATCGGGAGTGGTGGCTACAAAGAAGAAACAATGCGTGTGGAACAAGCTAGATATTTGAACATTGTTCAACAAGTCATGATCCGCAAGGTCGAGAATGCGTGCGACGCAGAGACGCAATTGAGAGAACACATAGAGCACATGCATGAATCTCACACCACCGAGATAAAGTCATTGCGTGAGCAAAATAAGAATGAGCTCCTGCGTATGGAAGAAAACATGGATCGAAAATTCAGCCTTTTCTCATGGCCGAGATGAAGTTGCTTAAAGTCAATCCAACGCTACTCGTTACGAGTTTCGTGCGGCATACTCCGCAGACTCAAGTAGAACTCGGCTATCGCCAGACTCGACTTCCGCTTGCTAGTATGTGTACTGGGTTCCTCTCTCCTTTGATGATGCCAAAAGGGAAGAGGAATACCTAAAAGCGCCGGAAGCCGAAAAGAGGGTTTGTAAAGGGAAAGACAAGCGAGGAGGTCTCAAGAGCAAAGAAAAGAAAGTCTGTTGAGGGGGAAGGATCGGGAGATGTCACCCTAATGATTGCACAAACCCCCAACAAGGTCTTATCACACGGTGATATTATCGGCAAAACTCCCAGATGACTCGCCACTCCAACACTCTGCTTTGTATCTATGGTGAAAAAGAGAAAGACAGATTGAAGCGAGGATGGAGAAAGTGGAGGGAAGGATGAATGCCCGAGTTATGAATATCTTGAAACAACATGGAGGCATTCCGGTGAAGACGAGAGACACTTATGCCATCTCGGATGCCTGAATCGAGCCAAGATCGATTGATGAATTTAAAACGCCGCGTCCCGAAGGATATTTTGCAAACATGTCCATGGCTCAAGCCCTCGGACTTATCTTGGGAAAAGGGTCTCACGTTATGTGAAGAAGGCGATAAGCGGCGAGACTACCTAAGAATCCTCTGCTTTAGTCACTCCGCTAGACACTCACCGGAAGAAGAAGACCCCGTCACAATACACGCCCGAGGAAGAGGTAGAGGAAAATCAGTGGTGGAGGAAGAGGTTTCGGACCTGGCCTCTGCCTTAAAAACATTGAGTACATAGATCCAGGCAAGAAATGAGGATCTACTAGGCTGGTCTTGACCAAGTAGCCAATCTGCAAGTGGCTAAAAACAATGCTTTGAGTACGTGAAAAGAATCGAAGGAGAAAATAAAAGACAAACTCGGCTTTGGGAGGAGAGACAAGAGAGACTAAGAAGAGATGAAGGCTGCCTGGAAGGCATATGAAAAGAAGAAGAAGGCGGTGAAGATGAGAAAAAGAGAAGAAGACCGAAGATGACAGAATCAAGAAGATGAAAGAAGGAGGCAAATGCGAAGGAGATGAAGTGTTGATGTCCACCCCTTCATGTATTTTACTATGTAAATACATACTATGTAAGTCTTCTCATGTAATAAATCAGAAATTCTCTATTTTGCGTAGATATAGATGTTTGCTCGATACACCTTGTAAACAAGCAGTAAAGGACAAGAATGCTATGATCAATAAAAGGATTGATTTTACGCATACATTCTCATCAAATACACTACCCGTATATATCTATGCTATTTACATTTTGAATGTTTTAAGTTTTGGCATCATCAAAAAGGGGAAATTGTTGGAAATTTATTGTTTAGATTTTGATGAATGCCATGTAAAACTTAAATTAGGAAGTTGGCACCCCATTTTTGTTGTAAACTCGCATTGTAACAAATAGAAATGGTCAAGTTTGAGTTAAGTCACCATTGTGCCTAAACATGCAAGAAGACAAATGGAGACTAGAAGGAAGACTCCATTGCGAGACAACCGAGTATGACAAAGAAGAGAAGACGGAACTCGATGAAGGTGCAATGAGATGCGTGAGTAAAGTATCGATCAAGTCAACTCAAGATAGCCAAGTCTCAAGTTGAAGTGACAGAAGAGTCATCCAATGATTGAAAGCTGACTCTAAGTCACCTGGGGAAAACAAGGAAATGCAGTCAAGTCGAGATAAGTGAAAGAGATTCGTTGCACAGAAATCAAGAGAATTACTTAAACAAGTAATACCTCCATGCTACCTTTGTCGAAGTGCTCAGTCCTAGAAGCGTGCAAGGGGAATGAACCAATGGAAAGCACTACACCGTGTCGAACTCAAAAAGTCAAGAACAATTCATACGAGGAAGTGGCAACTCAAGGATCGCAACAAGACAAGCCATCGACCACAAGTGACTTTCAAAAATAAGCCTATCTCTTCAACGGGCAGATTTTTGAAAGATCACTATAAAAGGCTGAGGAATGACTCTGAGAAAAAAGGAGCCTTGACCACCTGAATCACGAACATTTCAAGAAAACATTTTTAATATTCTCAAATCATTCAAGATTAATCCTCAAGCCTACATCACGAAGAAAATCAATCCAACACTCACCGTGAAGGAAAGATAGCTTCAATCAGTTGGAGAGAAAACCTTTGAAGAAAAGGGGTCTACATTCCAAGGAGAATTGTAGAAAGGTTCAAGGTCGAACCGCCTCGAGTTTTTGGAGGGCTTCGTGATCAAATCCAAAGAGCTTGAGCAAGTGAGTTTGTAGTAGCAAGGCAAGCGCCCGTGAAGAAGAAGCCGAAGTCGTGAGTCGCAGCCAGGTGCGTGACTAAGGCATCTCCGGATCGAGTCCCAAAGGATCAAGTCACCGTGTGTGATCAAGACTTGTATCCGGGACTGTTACCACTTTGTATCTTGATCAATACTTAGTGGATTCCTCCAGGAGTTGGAGAAGAGAGGAGTAGAAGAATTACCCCATCTTCGAACCTCTATAAAATCTTATCGTGTCATTTACATTTCAAAGACTTTAATTCCCGCATCTTATTTGTTTAACTCTCTGGATAAATTTGCTATCCACTTGATAATCCCTAAGTACTAAAACCAAGTATTAAATCTTTACTAAATCAATTTTAAGGGTGTAAAGTCTTCCCAATAAAACAAATCAGCGTAGTTGAGCTAATTGGTCTTAACAAATGAGTTATTCTATCAACAACAATCAGTCCTGTTGAGTGACTAACTCTCTGATTAACTAAATTGGCTATCCACCAAGGACACAGCTGTGTAGTATCAACTCTGAACTTTAAAAAGGACTAAATCGAAAAGTTGGTAAGGTTTATTCAACCCCCCCTTCTAAACCTTACACTCACACCCCTTGGGACCTACATTATTTAATTCTTTTGTCACACCACGTAAATTGTCGATCAATAAAATATATTGTGGACCATATAACACAAATCTATATATGACTGTTTCAATAAAGTTTGAATAAACTAGTATATTGTATTGATATATATAACAATATTTGAAATATGTTATTTGCTAGTATATATTGAAAAATAAATTGCACAAAAAATTAGTATTAATTCACTTAAAGATTATTTACGCGCTATGCTAGCGAGACGTTCTAAATTTAATATATTAGGATTGTAATTATGTCACTACAACAAAAATTATTTATGGAGACACTGAAAAGTGTCCCCATTTGCTACATATTGGGACACTTCTATTTTTTAGGATGCTTAATGTAAGTGTCCCATGTAATGGTGTTGCGTAAAGTTTTGGGACACTTGTTTGGGACATTTAAAATGTCTCTACATGTAATTTATTGAGACACTTGTATATGTCTCTAGAAGTTTTCACAATATATATAAATGTCCCAAGATGGTTTTGGAAATATGATAATAATATCTTATTGAGATACATAAGTGTCTCTATATAGTATTTTTGGGTTATTTAAAGTGCCATTTATGGTATTTTTTGTGACACTTGTATATTTCTATAAATGATTTATCAACACAATTAAATGTCTCAATATGATTCCATACGTATAGTTGTATCATCTTCTTGGAATACTTAAAGTGCTTCTATATAGTCTTTTTAGGACATTTAAAATATGATTTCTATATTACCTTTTTAAGTCTTGTAAAAAGGTTCATAAAAATACTAACATAATCACCATCTAATATTCTTAGAAATAGGAAATCAAAAACGAATTACATAATTTTTCCAACATTATGCCCCAATACATATTGAAAAAACTTTATATTCGTGATTCAACAAAGTAACCATCAGTCCCTTACTTTTAGGAAATGCCAACAAAATTCCATCTAATATTCAGAAAATTAAAACAAATCACCACTATAAAAATTCTCATCCAACATAACATTGTGCCCCCAACATATACTCAAACTATCATCAATCCTTATACTTTAGTGAAAGGGCAAAAACGCCAAGAAAACACCATTTGATATTCTGAGAAATGAATTGTTTAGAATGCAACCATCACTTCAAAAGTTACTCTCCAGCATTGTTCCCCAACACATGCTCAAAAGCTTCACTTATGTTGCATCAATCATCATTTGATGAAAATCAACCTGTACACAAAGAAAAATAGATAAATTTAACAAGCTAATGCAAATAAAATTATTAACAGAATATAACTTGTTTGCACATACCAAAGATAATGTCAAGTTCAATATCAATATCAAGAGAATCATCTTCAAGCTCATTCCATACTTATTTTTATCTAAACATGATTTTCAAGAAAACTAATTAGCTGAAATAAGACAGTGCCCTTAATGAAGATATTTCTATTAAAATTTTAACAACAAAGAATGTGAATTAATCAATAAAAGAACTAATATTTCCAATTGTAAGAGTTATTTTCCCATGTTTATGCCTTTTGCCTTGTGGCACCAGAATTGAGACATGCAAAATATATTAGTAGCAAAATACAAAGATTAGACCAATCCCTTCAAAAGAATCTCAATTACATGTAAACTATGGGGAGCGCAGAAGTTAACTTGTTCTTGTTAAAATGTGTAGGTGCCTGCCAGAAAATATAGTTTAGTTAATAAGATGGAACTAAACAATCACTATCTCTGGTGTGGAGAGTAAACAAGCAGACCCTTTTGGAACAAGTTCTTGATGAAATGTACCATGCTAGCTAATTTAAATTTGAGACTGGGAATAGCACACGAGCAAGATTGAGGAAAAGAATATTTTTAGATGCTCATTGTATCATCTAAAACCATATATAGTTATCAAACTCTTCTAATAAATTTTACATCTTACAAAACACTGATTTACCATTTAAACCATTAAGCAAAATAACTCACTGTGGATCCCATTCAAATAATAAAATTTACCTCCTTAACAAAATTCATGGACAACCACATGTTTTTGTGCAAATTCGGTTTATGCTAGCTGGCAACTAGCATTGGCTCACATATAGTGCTATAAATAATTATTAGAACTAGAACATTAATGCCAATATTTCATCAGGAAGTAATTACATGGAAAATAAAAGATTGTTTTTTCTCATTGGCACATCACAACAGTTTTAATGAAAATCAAGGAAATTTAGATACTTACACATAAAACTGACCCAAAGCTCAAAATTATGAATAGCTGGTCTCATGTAAAATAAAATATTCACAAAAATCATAGATCAGGCCAACTTCTTCTACATGAATCAAAATTCCTTTGTTTTTTTATGATTGCGTTTGAAATTTAAATACATTGACTCATATGTATCGCTAATCCCCTCAATATCAAGGAAGTAAATAGAAGACATCAATAAACATACACAAATTATAACTAAAATGAAATATTCATGATGATTTTCCATGAAAGTACATCAAGAACTCTTGGCGATAAGAATCGAGAGAACATCAAGTTAGGCTTTCTGAAAAATAGGAGAAGCAAACAAATACACAACATACTTTGGAAATAAAACCGGGAAAATTCTCAATGAAAAGAAAGTTGAACAAAACCCTAACAAAAACCCATGATTAAATCATTGCAAAATACCAAAATCCCATTAAATTCAAGCAACCCAAATCATTAATTCTCCAAAACAAAGCCTGAGAAAAGAGAATTTACCGGTAAATGACGGGGATAAGCTTTGACGAACAGATTTACACCTTGGCACGAAAAATTCCCAAAAAAAGCAAAAGGGCTAAGGACCTTCTATGTGAGAGTCAGCGTTTGTGGGTTTATATTCTCTTTCTTCTTTTTTCGTGAATTCTCATTTGTACAGTGAAAAAAATAGCGGGTCTTTTTAGTGCTTGCCCGCTTTAACAATTTCTTTTATTTGTAGTTTTTTTCTAAATTCTAATAAATGTCCTATTAAGTAGAGATATTACGCACAAGTTATTAAATGTCCCAATAAAATATAATAGGGACACATAATAATAATCATCCCAACCAAAGTGTCTCAATATGTGTTATTTGTTGTAGTGTGTATTTTGGTATGAATAATAATGAGTATTGGCATTGTATTTGATAATTGATATAAATATAAAATATATTTGTAATTTTATTATTATACCAAATAAATATTTGATCTTTCAACGGTGCCCCCCAACTACCGAATCATGGTTCCGCTCCTGTTTGTGCCTCTTGGGTGTTACAACACAGATGTGAATTCGTTTGTGCCTACATTATGCTTTCTGCTTCATAAATTGGTTTACCTGCCAAATGGCCGATGGTTCGAATCTTTACATTCGTGTAGCATATTCGGTGCTTGGTACTAATTTTACTTGCAAATTTTCTATAATTTTGTTTATTTTTATTTTACTGAATTGCTCGGCCGTATCAATTTTCATATTTGTTTCTTGGCTGTCGATGACAAGAAAATAGGTATGGGTTAATAAAAATAAAGATCGAGTCTAGAAGAAAAATAATTTACGCAATCACATTTCCATTTAATAATTCAACAGATTCACAATCCAAACTCTTCTAAAAGTAAAACCCACAATCAAAGTCCACAACTGCATTATTAAATAATGTAATAAGAAGCAAACAACAAGAACTAACTAAACACAACAGAGTGACTCAATGTATTGAAATCCATATATATGTACCAGACATTCTCCAGGAATACGAGCATAAAAAGCCTTTTGAAAATCATGAACAGTTTCAAAAGTCTTGTAAATGAGATTGTATCGTATGGCTTTCCTCGGAGTATGTAAAACCCAGAACGAATCCTCCTCTTTCTTACCCGGAACAAGATAAAATATAGAGAAAAAAAATAGAAAACACAGAGTAATATAGAAAAAAAAATTAGAAAACACGGAGGTCCATTGGATCGCGACTATATTGCGCCATCTCAGGATAAGCATCAACAACATGTGAAAAATCAACTTTGTACTTGAAAAAACACTCAGAATAATCTCTCTCCATCTCATGCACATTGAATCGAATCTGATAGTCAAAAATCTCAATACAATGCATGTGATCACAAGACTCTCCAAAATAATAATTTCTTTCCTTGTACCCAAAATCCGGGACAGGTGGCATTATTTGTGCTTTGTTATGATAATCAGGATTGAAATATAAACAATCTCTTGTCATATTGCTGATCCAATGGATGGCTCCATTCCAATATATCCCGTCTTTGAAATTGGCATGAGTACGTACTAAACCACTTACCGCATTTTCTCCAAGAACCTGTCTCAGACGAGTAAACCACAAACCTATATACCTTATCCCACAATAGCGAAACACCGACGACTTTGTAATGAGGAGACTTGGAGGGATCAAAAGCCAAACTCATCCATGAATTTCCTACTTCACCTACGTTTAGTTTCTGAAGAGTTGAGAATTTATTGATTGTGGGATTGTACACATAGTATCTCCCGTTACCATCATCATCTGCATAACAGCTACGACAGAGTAACAACCCCTTGCAAGAGTGCACAATTCTGACGCCCAAAGGTTCTTCAATCAACCTGAGTATTTTTTCGAATGGTGGATTTCTTGATTTAACGGAAGGAGAGATGAGAAAATATTCTTACCAGGGATCGCCCTGAGTGTTGGAATTAGATACAAACATGCCAACAGCGGCAGATTAGAGATGAGATTATTCGAGTGCTTGGACACTAATTTTGAGACTAATTTGAAGCGAAAAAGTGGTATTATGGGGAGCGTAGAAGAATCTCTGTTAAGAGATCATCAATTCATGCATTTTTAAGAGAGATTATGTCCGTGTAATACTGTAACGTAGTGTTTGCAAATACTCATGTTATCGTATTGAAAAGCCGCAATATATGTATATATTAATATTAATATATGTTTCTGATGTTCCAAAACTAAAAATCGTAAAAATAAAACATTTAGAAACCTAAATGATAACAGAAATCTCAAAACATATATACAAATCGAAACTACCTTGTAGGTATCCAATTTTACATCTGTTCATAGAGGCTCGTGACTTAGAAATATCAAGGTATTCTATTCTTATTTGGCCCATTTAGACAATATTTTTATTCGTATTCTTTTAATGTTCGAATACAAAAAATAATTCTTATTCTTATTTGAAAATATATTTGAATACATACGAATCTATTCGAATATTTATATATATTCGAAATTCTAACCTACATTTATCTTTTTTTCCCTACAATATCTGATTAGAATGTAACAATAATTATAATCTAAATAATAACTATAGGTCATGAAATTTTTAATACATCAACAACATATTAATCACTAAATATATGAACAAAAAAAGATTGTATTGCCGAGTCCATCAAGAATATATTATAAGAATATAATTATATATGAGCTTATTCGTTAGGGCCTTTTATAAGTAAATATGTAGTTTATTATATATTAATAATCTAACTAAATAAATATATACTTATATATATAAAGATTACATATAAGTGATTTATATAAATATAAATATAAATATTTATAATATTATTCGAATACTCTTTCGAATACTCGAATCGAATATAATGATGTTCATATTCGTATTCGCATAATGTGCGAATCTGAATAAATGTTCTTATTTCGACTCATATTCTAATTTTTCGAATTCGAATGTCAATACACGAATTCGATTACCGAATTGAAGCAAAAAGAATCGCTTCTTTTACACCCCTACTTAGGGCAGTATCAAACTACATTAGGTATTTAGGTGTATGTATTAATGTATATTTAGTGTGTGCATACATAGTAATAGAATTCTTCAAATTTTGAAAAATACTCAAATAAAATACGATATTTTTACAGGACGTGATTTATTCCTTAGTTTTCCTATTTTAACAAAATTATACTATATCAATTTATTTTCTAATTGTGAAGAACTTCTATTGAATAATATATTTGGAACCTTGCTAAAATATAAATTAAATATTTATATCGATATATTCTTTAATAAATCGCGTATCATACATATGAATTTTTCCGTAAATATAATCGAGATTTTATCTAATTTATTCCCAAATTATCCAAATAATATCCAATATACGAATTATTAGGGCCAACAAATTATTTCGAATCCAAGATTTGTTACTATGTTTGGATAAAGACCAAGCTAGTGTGAAGTGTCTATTTTATTGAAAATATACCACTTAAATGGTACATGTCTACAATATAGTATATAATTAATACCATTTTTATTGACTTGATCTTACTTACCATTCGGATTATTTAGTTTTAATTTTTTAATCTATATTTGTCCTTGATACTTTATCTGCCCTTGATACATTGTCCTCTGTACTTCTCAAAGACACTGTTCTAAAAATACGCACCTAACCCCGATTAGTTCTTGTTTAGGCGCTAGGCTTTTTTTCCGCCTATGTTTTTTTCCTATTAGGCCCCGCCTAATCCCGCTCAAGCTATGGTTAGGTGCTAGGCCCTAGTCTGCCACCCAACTAGCGCCTAGCGCTTTTTAGAACACTGCTAAAGCTAAATAATTTCCGCTTTTTAGAACACAAGCTTTATGCAAACCCCAACTTTATTTTGTCATGCAAATAAAATAGCATGCACAAATGCAACACCACTGCAGAAAACGTACATATAAGTCACGCAAGTAATGACTTTGAATTTTTTTATTTTTTTTTTTTTTCGGGTTTTTTACTTGAACTCTTTAAAAATAAGTTCCTGTTTAACAGACTATTTATATTAAAAACATGTATCATGCATTATGTAGATATATAAATTTTGTGTCCAATTATAGACTGACATTTGTTACATCTCAATCCTTGGAAATCAAGACATAACTTGATGGTTATCTCAAATCTTTGGAGATAATGACTTATCTCTTGATAAGATATTTAAATGATTATTAACTCTTTTTATAATTATCACAACTTGTGATTAAAGATATAGGTAAATATCAAGTATTGAATGACCAATTAAATCAAGTCTTTGTATCCCATGATTTATCCAAGAACCCTTCTCCTACTAGTATAAATGGGGGTCATTCTCAAGTAATTTAATCACAATTCGTAAAGAAGAAATCCAAGCAAGAAATTTGGTAGAGAAAATCCTCTCAACTCTAGATGATTAAATTCAATGAACCCACGATATTCAAGTCGATATTCATGGTGTTCATCATGGAGTCTGCTCAAATTATAGCGTTTGATTCAGAAATAAGTTATCACGCGTTCGAGCTAACATTATTGAAGTTAAATTCATCTTAGAGGAAGATCAAAGCGTCTATTCCACCAAGAAGTTCTCATATCCAAAGTAAAATATCACCGAATACTCCATGTTTGATTCGACCTTAAGTTGTCAAAGTCCTCGAATTAAATTTATCAATATCAAATTCAAAATCGGAGGAGATCCAACTGACAACTCCACTTTCAAAGTTCTACACATTGTTATTAAAGAAAAGAATCATAGGAGAAATAGAGATTGTAACCCTTTTGATATTTTAATTGATCTTTAGGCTTTATTTGGGAAATAAAATAAGTGAACATTGCTTCATCTTTGTGCTCTGATCCGGTTCTTATGCCATCTCTAACATCTCCAATTATTAACTCGGTGGATTATCTCTCACCCATCTCACATCGGGTTGGAGTAAGTCATTGGATTCAAATGATCTTGCAGCTAAGTTGTCTTGAACAGCTTCTTCATTTTCATTCAGCTGTAGACCTTCCAGCTGTCTTTGAGATTCAACTATCTCATCATCATCAGGGTTGAGTGCTCTCACTTCTGCTTCAACATAAAGACTCTTCTGCATAGTTGGCTGATTCTGCTTATCAGCTAACTCATCAATGTCTTCTCCATTCACATTTGGCTCGTCAAAAATCACATGAATAGACTCTTCTATGACCATAGTCCTCTTATTCAACACTCTGTATGCTTTACTCTCATCTGAGTATCCCAAAAAGATACCTTCATCATATTTAGCATCAAAAGCCTTCGTATTGTCATTGCCATTGTTGTGGATGAAGCATTTACATCTAAATATCTTGAAATATCTAACATTTGGCTTTCTCCCTGTCTAAATCTCATAGGGAGTCTTGGTCAATTGCTTGTTAATCATGCATCTGTTCTGAGTATAGCATGTTGTATTTATGGCTTCAGCCCAAAATCTCTTAGGCAATCCAGCCTCAGCTAACATTGTCCTTGTAGCTTACTTGAGAGTTATGTTCCTTCTTGATAAGAATCCAGTCACGAAGGATCCGAGCAACACCAAATGCAAGCTATCTCAAGTTCTTGAAGACTATGTAATTGAGTTCTTGTATTTGTTTATCGTAGATTAGGTATTGATTTTCATTGTTTTGAATCATTTGAGTGGCCAAGTTGATGTTAGAGGCCAAGTATATTGAGTCTAGAGTCTTGTTAGTTAATCATGTGTCGAAAGAAAGCATTGACAATCGAACAACAAGGGGTTGCGTTCAAAAACGTCCAAGCGCGTCAACAATTTTCAGCACTGGCAGGGTTTAGTATTTTGGCCATAACTTTCTCTAAAAAATTGATATTGAGCTTATACAAGATGCTATGGAAAGCTAAGAGAAAGGCCTACAACGTTCATGAAGATGCCAGGGGATAATTACGTGAGAACATGGCCTGGACATGCTTATTTGCACGGCCGTATTCGGTGAAGATGTGACGAACACGGCCGTGCTTTTGGCCGCGTTTTTTGAGTCTGTTCAGTTTTCGTTTCCTTTTTCGATTTTTAAGTTGTTTCCTAGTTGGTTTAGGGTTTGGTTTGAGTCACCTATATAAGGCAAACACTTGTTTATTTTTCATAACAACTTTGATATTGAATATTGATTAGAGACTTTCTCTCCAACCCTTTGGGTTTTTCCAAGAGCTTCATGATTGTTAATCTTGTTGTGATTACCGACTTATCAAGCGAACTTACACATTCGTTTGTGGCGTCTATGTATACCGAGGTTCTTGCTTTTCTAAGCAATGGGTCGAGGTTTCCACTATCTTTAACCGAACTACTCAAGATTGTGGGTTAACAATATATTGTTGTTTGGGTCGTATGCACAGTTGTTGATGCGGTTCACATCAGTTGGTAATCAGAGTCATCTAGCAAGGTTAAATCTTTCCTTGTTTTTATTTATCCTTGTTTTGAAAGATTTTCTTTTTATCTATAAACCCTAGTTCTTCAAAGGTTACGAAAAAATCGAAATTCAAAAAAAAAATCGAAATTTGCACAGAAAAATCAGCGGGTAAAGAATCGTAATCCGCGTGCAAAAAAAACCGATTTTTTTGGGATTTGTGTTGATATTATTGCACTTGTTTATACATCTTGTCTGAAGAAAAGAGACAACCGTTGGATCTGACCAACAAATTACACATGGAGGTAATTGAGGGTCTTGTGAAAAAGATGATGTTAGAGACGTATGGGGAGCCGAGTGAAGATAGTAGTACCCGAAAACAGGAGACCATGGTACGAAGGCAAAGGCGTGAAGATATTATTGAGTTAGATGATGAATTTAATGAGTATATTGAGAGAGACCGGAATTATAGCCCGGGTAGAGATGAATATTCAATCTTTTCAGGGGAAGAGTGATCCAGAAGTGTACTTAGAATGTGAGCCTAAGACGGAGAATATATTTGATTGTCATAATTATTCGGAGCTGAAAAAGGTAAAATTGGCAGCGACAGAATTCTCTGATTATGCTATTATTTGGTGGGATCAATTGATGATAACTAGGAGAAGGTGTCGTGTCTACTTGGGATGAGATGAAGCAATTTATGCGACGATGTTTTGTGCCTAATCACTACTATCGAGGTGTTTTTCAGCGATTACAGAGGTTAACACAAGGATCTCGTAGTGTTGAAGATTATCATAAAGAGATGAAGATGTTGATGGCACAGGCTAACGTTGAGTAGGATTCAGAAGTTACAATGGCTAGGTTTCTAGCAGGGTTAAACCCTCAAATTGCATATTTCGTCGACTTACACCATTACATTGATCTTGAGGAGATGGTGCACATGGCGGTGAAAGTTGACAAGCAGCTCAAGATGAGGGGTTTCAATCGACAGACCCCAAGTTCTAACTCCAATGCATGGAAAGCGAACACCAGCAAAAATGAGGAGCATAGTTTGAAACTATTGGAGCAAAAGGGGAGGGCGACCGAGCCTAAACCCGTAGGTAAATTCGAATCCTCTACTGCCCGAGCGAGAGATACTAAATGCTTTAAGTGTCATGATTTTGGGCATATTGCTGTTCAATGTCAAAATAAATGGGTGTTGGTGTTGTGTGACAATGGGAAATCGGAGTTTGGAAGTGAGGTTATGTCAGAGTTGGAGGATGTTCTTAAAGTTGTCGAGCCGGAAAAGAAGGATTTGTTATCATTGGATTCTTATGATGTGTTGGGTATCGAGTCAACAAGTGAATCTGGTGGTTCATTAGAAATTGAAATTGGTGGGGCAGATGAGATAGAAAATTCAGCGGGTGAGCGATAAAAAAATTATGAAGCCGAAGATAATGAGATATTGAGTGAGAAAACAATTGAGAGTCCGACTAAGGGTATAAGTGAGATTCGAGTGATGGCCGAGAAAAAGGTGATTAATAATTTTGAGTGAGCCGAAAACATGGGGGTAATGGCCATTGAGGTAAAATTCGAGGGAAAATCTATACTCATGGCAAAAGAGAAGAGAGCTACTAGGAATACGTTTTTATGTTCTAATACTTTTATCATTGTTTTGCCTAGATTTATTATTTCTTGGTTACAAATTATGGAAAAACGGATGCATGTGCACGCCGTTTAACATTTGATCCGGGTGGATTGACATGATCGTTCAACCTTTGGGGTCCAACGTTTGGATTTGAGGATGAATCCCTTTCAAGAGGAGGGGAATGATGAGAATCCAGTCACGAAGGATCCGGACAACACCAAATGCAAGCTATCTCAAGTTCTTGAAGACTATGTAATTGAGTTCTTGAGTTTTTGTATTTGTTTATCATAGATTAGGTATTGATTTTCATTGTTTTGAGTCATTTGAGCGGCCAAGTTGATGTTAGAGGCAAAGTATATTAAGTATAGAGTCTTGTTAGTTAATCATGTGTCGAAAGAAAACATTGACGATCGAACAACAAGGGGTTGCGTTCAAAAACGTCCAAGCGCGTCAACAATTTTCAACACTGGCAGGGTTTAGTGTTTTGGCCATAACTTTCTCTACACAATTGATATTGAGCTGATTCAAGATGCTATGGAAAGCTAAGAGAAATGGATACAACGTTTATGAAGACTCCAGGGGCTAATTATGTGAAGAACACGGCATTTCCGTGCTTATTTTCTCGGCCGTGTTCGGTGAAGACGTGACGAACACGGCTTGGCCGTGTTCAGAAGCACGGTCGTGCTTTTGGCTGCGTTTTTTGAGTCTATTCAGTTTTTGTTTCCTTTTTCAATTTTTAAGTTATTTCCTAGTTGGTTTAGGGTTTGTTTTGAGTCGCCTATATAAGACACACAACTTTGATATTGAATATTGATTAGAGATTTTCTCTCCAACCCTTTGGGTTTTTCCAAGAGCTTCAAGATTGTTCATCTTATTGCGATTACTGACTTATCAAGCGAACTTACACATTCATTTGTGGCGTCTATGAATACCGAGGTTCTTGTTTTTTTAAGCAATGGGTCGAGGTTTCCACCATCTTTAACCGAACTAGTGAAGATCTTGGGTTAAAAACATATTGTTGTTTGGGTCGTATGCACAGTTGTTGCTGCGGTTCACATCACTTCTTTCAGCTACTCCATTCTGTTGTGGAGTCCTTTCTTCTGATAACTCATGAGCAATATCATTTTCAACATAATACTGAGTTATTATCCCATTGGCAAACTCAGTTCCCCTGTTAGATCTTATCTTTATAATGGTCTGATTCTTCTCATTTTGAACTCTTCTCGTCAGCTGAAGTAACTTCTGCAGTGTTTTCTTATTTTTACAAATGAAGATTGTCCTTGTATATCCTGAATAGTCATCCACCAACACTAAGGTGTATTTCTTTCCACTGATGCTAGCTGGCTCAACAGGACCAAATAAATCCATATGCAACAGATGCAATATGCTGGTTGAAGAAGGACTTGGCTTGTCCCTGAATGATGATTTGATTTGCTTTCCCATCTGGCATGCATCGCATATGCTTTCTATCTTGTACACTGAGTCTGGCAATCCTTCCATAACATGACTCCTTACAAGCTTATTGATTATCTTGAAATTCAGGTGACTCAGCTTCTTATGCCACAGCCAACTAGATTCGGTTGTACTCCTTGCTAGCAGACATGTGCTTGGTGTAGCAGTAGACCAATCCACTACATACATATTCTTTTTCCTGTTCCTTGCAACATAATTTCATCAGATTCAGCATATTTGATCTGATAACCCCATGTCGAATCTTTCATTGTATCATTTGTCACAGAATTAGCTGATGCTTAATAGGTTGAAGTTGAGGTCATCAACATAAGCAACATCTGTGATCTCTAGTCCATTCTTCTTGATGGATCATGTGCCTTTGATCTCCCCTTGAGCTTCATTTTCTCCAAATATGACTTTAGCACCTTTGATCTCCTTGAATCTTGACAGATTTTTCTTATTTCCTGTCATATGTCTGGAACAGCCACTATCCATGTACCAGGTTCTTGGCACTCAGTTGTTCCTTGAACCTACAATTAAGGAAATTAGTTTTTAGGTACCCATACATGCCTGGGTCCTGGAGGGTTAGTGCTGTAAGATGCTCCAATCAACCTATAGCCAGATGATCTGACTTTAAGAGGTTGTCATCTATCAGTACCATAATCATAATGCACATTAGCAAATTGCTTGGGGGTTTTAGGATCATACAGCTGTTTCTTTTGACTGTATGCCTGTGTGTTTATTTTAGCAACTGCTTTCTTGGGGTAGTTGTGGAATTTTTGAGTGTAGTGCTTGGGTGCATGAGTATGCTGATAATAGTTCTTTTGTCTTGAGAATGACATTTGCTGAGGTTGACATCTTTGCCATTTTGGCTTGTATCCCATAGGTCTTTGCTGATATTTAACATTATTACAATCAGCTTGTTCTGGATAGTTTCTACCATTCCCATCATATGTATTTCTTTGAAGAAATTTCTGGGGCATTTGGTAGCTCTGTTTGGCTCTTACAGAGTATTTTCTGTTAGGAGTCTGGTGATGGACCTGTCTAAATTTCTTCTCAACTGTCCTTTCAGCATACTCTACTGGCTTCTTTCATTTTCCTTTATAACCAAGGTCAGTATGATTATGATTGTGTTTTGGTGTGAATTTGGTTGCAACATGTGGTGTCTTGGGTTTTTGGATTCCTTCATTGCTTGAAGATCCTTTTTCCAAAATTACTCTTGGAGTTTGACTATGCACAAAGGAATTGAATCTTATGCTTGTCTTGTCTCCACACTCTTTTTGGCTCATAATAAGTTCATCCTGTGATTTGGATGCTTTTGTAAATGAGGCAATAACCTTCTTAAGATATTTTTCTCTTTTGTCAGTAGCAGCTAACTCTGCTATGATCTTGGCGTTTTCAGCCTTCAGCTTAGTGTTCTCATCAGCTATGTGACTCAGAGTACTCAGCTCTTTTGTCAGATGTGAGTTTTGGCTTTTAAGTTGGTTGTTTTCCAAATTCAAAAGTGTGTGTGAGGTTTTAATGTGCTCAAAATATTTCATCATTTTGTCTAATGAATCATAAAGATCTGTGGGTGATGAAATGTGTGTATCACAATCACTATCACTTGAATCAGAATAAGATGAGTTAGAATGTACCTCATCTTCTTGATCTTGTTGATCTTGTTCTTTAGCCATGAGGCAGATTAAAGCCTCTTCCTGTGTATCACTTGAGTAGTCAGCTCCACTACTATCTGAGTCTGATTCTTCTTTGTACTTGGCTGGCCCAGCAGTCTCAACAGCCAACATAGCTTTCTTCTTTTCTTGTCTTCTTTCCCTGAAGTCTCTTCTTTCTTCTTCATTTCTGTATTTATTGACTAGTGGGTAGGAACAGTCAACATCAAAGTGTCCTTGTTGTCTGCAATTCCAACACAAATTTCAGCTCTCTGATCAGCTTTGTCGGTCCTCAGATTATTAGCTCTCTGATGTTCAGCTCTCTTGGGCGGCCTATCCTCCCTTGCTTTGGAAGGTGTTGAATGTCTTCTGAAGGTTTCACCCTTGTTTCTTTTATAGTTATTGTTAAAGAACTTGTTGAATCTCTTTACCATGAGGGCAATTTCCTCCTAGTCAATGGTTTCCTTTGGCTCAGTTGTCTTCCCATCACTGGCCAATAATGCAGCTGTCTTGGGTAAAGCTATTTTCTCGTGCTCTTTCCTTCTCAGCTCAAACTCATACGCTTTGAGGTCTGAGAATAGCTCATGATTAGATATTCTTGAGAGGTCCATTGAATGTCTTAGGGCCATGACCTTTATTTCCCATTCAAATTTGGGGGCTCTTAATATCTTCATGCACATCTCCTTCTCGAGTGTACTCTTTCCCAAGAGTCCGAAAGCTCACTTGTTATCTCTCAGTGAATCGGCATCCAAATGATCCGACTCTCACCGCAAGCATTTTAAAATTTTCAAATTTTTGAACAAAAACATGATTAATTTATTCTCCTTAATCTCTTCTCGATCCTTCACAAATCGGGGTTAGCTTATCCCAGATTTCTTTGACTGATTTGCACGACTTGACTTTGTTGAAATTCGCCTTGTCCAACGTCTTATAGAATATATCCTTGGCCATATTGTCCAGTTTATAACTCTTTCTATCTTCATTGGTCCATTCAGTGCGTGGTTTTTCAACCATGGCTAGTCTAACCCAGCGACTTCTTCTCCTTCAAAATTTGCAACGCTCTTCTTCTGGCCAGTATTGACTTTGAGTATTTCCAATGGCCCATCCTCTATCACAAGCCACATTTCATCGTGTAAAGCGGATAGATGAGCATGCATACGAATTTTCCAATCATCAAACTCTTGCACGGTGAACATTGGAATACGAGTTAGATTTGCTTCCATGATAATAACTTTGCTTTAAGGATGAAAGACTTTGAAAAACACAAGTGTTAAAACTTTTTGAAAAATATTGAGATCTAGTTTAGTATCTAGTGCGGAAGGCTCAATGAACCAACCGCTCTGATACCACTTTATGTCCCAAGGGGTATGTTGTAAGGTTTAGAAGGGGGAGATGGGGTTGAATAAACTTACCAAATTTTCACTTTTAGTTTTTTTAAGAATTTCAACATAGTTGACTCAAATCAGTTGTGTCCTTGGGGGGCAGCTAGGTTGTCTATCTTCAACAGACTCGACTAAGCTATTGATAGTATAACTTAGTTGCGTCAGCTAACACTTAGCTTTAGTTGATTTGGTTTTTAAAAGCGGAAGACTTAATACCCTTTGTTTAATTAAAGCTTATTTTTAACACTTATTTTAGCATTTGTTATTTATCAATTGGATTAGCAAATTAACTTAACAGCAGATATAAAAATATGTGTAAGAAATTAAATGCTGAAAGTAAAATGACACAAGTAATTTTATAGTGGTTTGAGGATGGGGTAATTCCTCTACTCCACTCTTCTCCAACTCCTGGAGGAATACACTAGGTAACAGATCAAGTTACAAAGTAGTTCTCAGTCTAGAGACAACCTTGATCACACAGCTGACTTCTCCTACGACTCAGCTTCTTCACAAGACAGCTTCCTTGCTACTTCTGCTCCCTTCAAGTCTTTGGATGGTATCATCAAAATCTAAAAAATAAATTTCCTAACATTTAGCACCATCCACATTTAGCTTGACCCAACCCTGTTGAGGTTTAAACCAACCAACAGGGAAGCAACAAAAATGGGAATGGCACCTGAAGAAAAAAAAAACCAAAGTTAGCAGCAATATCAAATGACCCTTTCCAATTGTGATGTTTGAAAAGCCCCCCAGATTTCATCAGATTTAAATGACGCATCACCCTCCAAATGATTCTTCTATGCTTGAATGATGTATTTTCATGTTTGTGTTTATTGCCTTCAAGCCAAATGTACCACATGATTAAACAAGGAATGATAAAGAAAATGTGTGCACAGTGTGTGAAAGTTGTTATATTTCTCCAAGAAGAAAGGAAAATGCTAATATTCTCAGTTTTAGGACAGGTATGCCTCATCATGGCTGAGAAATGTATCCAGACAGCTTGGGATTGAGTGTTAGAAAGAAAAAGGTGTTGTAAAGATTCAGAAGCTGGTGTGGCAGAGCAACACTAGCATTTTCAGGCAATTGCTATCCCTCTCTTTTGAAGTTTTTCATCCACAGGCAACCTATCTTTAAGCAGTCTCCACATGAATATAGAAATGGAGGGGGTCAAACAGTTATTCCAAATGGCAGCAAATAATGGGGGGTTAGGCAAATTACCTTTGATCAGCAGCCAAGCAGATGACAATGAGAATTGTCCATTAGATGAAGGCATCCATCTCAAAACATCATGGTTGTGGTGAGAGAGAGGAATTTGGCATATTTGGTTGGCCCAGTTAACACCCAAAATTTTAACTAGTCTATCCCAATCCCAAGCATGGTTATTCCAAAAAAATACAACATCAATGTTCTCCAGACCATTTTTATCAACAGAAATAAGAGAATCCAGAGTGTTTTCATTAAACCATTTGTCATGCCAGAAGTTAGCCTTCCCATAACCCAAAGACCAGAAAATAACTAGACAAATTAGCAAGATGTTTAATTTTGAAAATTCTTTTCCAAATAGGGCTATCAGTAGGTTTACAAGCAAGCACAGAAGAGGCAACATTACCTCCAACATATTTGGAATGCAGACAATTAGCCCATAAAGAATTCCTGGCCTTAAAATTCAACCAAAGTTTGCAAGTGAAAGAAGTAACCATATCAGCGATTTTTCTAATCCCCAAACCACCCATAGAATAAGTAGTACAGATGTTATCCCAAGAGATCCAATGAATAGCCTTCTGAGTGTTAGTACTAACCCAAAAAAATCTAGCCTGAATTTGCTCAAGTTTATGAATGATGTAATTAAGGGGTTTTATGACCTGGATCAAGTGAATAAACATAGAGCTAAGTGTGCTTTTTATAAGCATAGGCCTGCCCCCATTAGAAATGAATCTCCAACCCCAACCATGGACTTTTTTATACATTTTTTCAAGGAGAGAAGTAAACAACAAACCTTTTTTCCTGCCTTTAAAGATATGAGCCCCCAAACAGGTGAAAGGAAGATCCTGAATTCTATAACCAGTGATGGCTACAAGTTGAGTAAGATGAGCAGGATCAAGACCAGGACTGAGAATAATGGAACTCTTGCCAGCATTAATGGTTTGGCCAGAAACACTAGCATAATGAGCAAGGAAATTGGTCAATTGCTACAGGGAGGAAGCCTGATTATTAGAGAAAATGAAAATATCATCAGCATAGGCTAAGTGAGTGATGGGAATGCCTCCATGGTGTTTAAAATACATGGAAGGCTGAGTCCTAAACAAATGATCAAGGCCTCTGGAAAGTATTCATCAGCCACAATGAAAAGGGAAGGGGATAGAAGATCCCCTTATCTAAGACCCCTAGTGGAATGGAAGTAACCAGTGGAACATCCATTAATGAGAACAAAAAACCAGCAATTATTCACACATTTATCAATAAATAGAATCCATCTTTGAGGGAATTCCATTTTCCTGAACATATTCAACAAGAAGGACCATTGAATCCTATCATAAGCTTTGGTCATATCCAGCATAAGAGACACAATAAGAGACTTACCAAAGGAGTTAAGGGAGTGAATTAATTCTTGAGCAAGCAGGATATTATCACTAATGTTCCTGCCTTCCAAGAATCCACTTTGAGAGACTAATAGGCCTATAATCAATCCAAAATTTAGGTTGGGGGATTTTAGGAATGAGGACCAGGGAAGTAGAGGTGAAGCTTTTAGGCATGGGATGACCATTAAAGAAGTCTTGAACAACCTCACATACATCTTGGTGGATGATATCCCAACAGACCTAGAAAAAGTTTGTTGAAAACCCATCTGGACCATCAACACTATTGTGGCAAAAACAGCTTCTTTAATTTCAGAAACATAAGGTTGTTGACAAAGAGAGTTTTTATCAAAATCAGTGGGGATATGGGGAATATCAAAACCCTCATCAAAAGGAATGCACACACAATCATTAGAAAAATGGGCTGAGAAGAATTCAACAGCAGATTTGTGAATAGCAGACTTATTAGTGAGGAGATGAGGACCAGCTTGAATAGAATGAATTTTAGCTTTAATCCTCTTGATCTTAACCAAGTTATGAAAATATTTGGTATTTCTTTCACCTTCAATAATCCATTTGCAAGAGGACTTTGGTGCAAGAAGTCCTCTTCAATTTTAGTGGCAATGGTGAGCTCAGCAATGGTTTTTATGAAATTACCCCAAAATGAACTTTTAAAATCCACAAAACCCACTCCAAAATTCTTAAAGGTATAAGATAAGTCCAGGTCAGTTTTCAAGTTTATAAAAAGAGGGCAGTTTCTGAAAATTGCAATTTGGCACCAAAATTCTTGATTTTTACTAAATTCACCTCCAAACTCTTGATAAATTAAAAATTAACCCATACTAATCAAATTAATCAACAAAGATACATAAAGTAATCTCTTTAAAGTTTTAAAACAGCACCACAATTTTAGTAATTACAAAATTAGCCTCCAAACTAAACGACATTTCAATTAATAAATTAACAACTATAAATAATCCAACCATCCATTAGTCAAACCATGACACTTATCACATAATCACACATACAAATGCATAATAACTCAATCTATTTCTTGATTTAACAACAATTTTAAGAAACCCATTTGAAAAATAAAATAAATTTTAGCCCGTCTTTGTGGAGTCTACCAAAATCTCCAATTCACAAGTTTAATTCAAGTCCAAGCTTCCTACAAGTAAAACCCCTCAATCAATTTCAAATTTAAACTATAAAAACACCTTTCATTTATGACCAAAATTTATCTAAAAGATGATCAACTTACACTTTTATAAACCTTAAGTGATGGTAAGCTAATTTCCCAAGTTGCATGTGGAATCAAGCCAATATTTATCCTTCAATTTGTCCTCCCCAGCTCTCGGCCCCTTTGCAATTTACCTCCAAATTTGTTAATAGTTATACCATGGTATTGATGTTGAGTGTAGATTAGGAGGGAGTTGGAAGAAAATCTGTCCCGTCTAGCTCTCATGCTCACGGCCGAAAAGGGTGTATGGAATGGATCTTCTTGTTCAAAGTGATGAATGAGAGAAATGAGTTCTTCAACTCTTGATATAGACATATATTTGTATAGGAGATTAATAAGCAATGGGCTTTGGCTTAATACATTGAGACAAAATTGTTGGCTAAAGATTGAGTTTTTTTTTTTTTGAGAATGGAGATTGAGGTTTTAAAATGGGCTAACAAATGAAGATTCAAGAAATATTTTTACATCTTAATGTGGTTGGGCTTTCTTTAAAAGTAAGTTTTATAATAATGAAATGCTTAAAGGCAAAGTGAACAAATGTTTGACCATTTTCTTCAAAATTATTTCAAGCAAAAATTTGAGCTATTTAGAAGGCTAATTAAATTCAGGTAATTTGGCTAAAATGATTTGAAAAGGAAATGACTAAAGTTTCAATGTTCAAGCTTATGAAACATATTAAACTTATAAAATAGGAGTGGAAAATGATTGTATAGTTTATATCAAGTGGTTGCGACATAGAAAAATGAATAATTAAAGAAGTCAATAAGAAGACTTAAAAAATTTAATATCAAGCCAACTCTTAGTTCTAAATTTCCTAATCTTTTAAATTAATATACCCGTCTAGTATTTATTTACATCTCTAAAAGTAAATATACTAGGTTTCCAAAAAAAAAAGTAAATATACTAGCACACAAATCGAATACGTAAAGAAAATTAAAAATTGAATCTTTATTACATTTATATTTACATAATCATCCGAATCTGGGTCTCACAAAAATTGTCATTTTCCCTATAATAGAAAAAAAATTCTATCAATAGGAACAAATTGATATTGTAAGAATAAAAATTAAATTTTGATAAATTATTCATTTTAACAATTGATGCTTGTTGACATAAAATCTTTATTGATGCATATAATTTTTTTAGAATTTAACTATTCAACTTTCCCCCCTCCTTCTTCTTCTTTTTTTTTTTCCACCACCTTCGTCACCTTTCCATCCCATCAGCTGCATGCACCGCTGCTCAACACCACCATCCGTTTAAACACCTCCCTCTCCCTTCCATTTTTTTGCCAACCATCTTCCAAATCTATGTCCTGACCCAAAGCTCCAACTCTGCTCCCACTAAGAAGAGGAGGAGCCGAGGAGGTGAGGTGGTGGTAGCGGATGGAGGCGACGGCGGGGTTGAAAATTTTTTGATTTTTTTTTAGCAATTCCTATCAAACCAAAATATTTTTTAGCCATCCTTTTCAAACACATGTTTTTTAGCCATTTTGTAGTGTGAAAAATCCAATTTGCCCTTAATTCAGTTTAACTCCATAAAGACACACATCCATCCCTGTAACTTGGCATCAAATTCTTGTGACTCACTTGTCGAAGTTCTCAGAATTTGATAATGTCTTTGACTTCGACATCGAGTTACAATAACTTGGCATCCAATTCTCTCAATTATTATAACCCAGTTATTTTATTTTTCTCCAAAAAACTTTGAATTCACATAATTTTTACGATTTAAATCCGTTTTGCATGTATAATATATCAAATTAATCATATTTTCGATATCTATAATTCAACACTCATATTGCATATTTAAAAATAAAAAATACCGATTCGATTTTTTAAAAAAGCTTGAAAGAAAGAGTAAGAGGATACATAGTGATAAGTGAAAGAGAGAGAAATAATTCAAATATCAAACAAACATGCTAGAAGGGTATGAATGTCATTTACTTGGCCAAAATAACTAAAAAAGATGTGTTTACAAAAGATGACTATTTTTCATCTTTACATTTTGGAAAGGGCTATTTTGACCCATGGCATTTTGTTTTCTTTTTTATTTTTACTAAATTTTACTATTTTCCCAATAACTTTTTATCTATCAATTTTTCAATTTGTCAATTTCCAAACTTTTAACAACTAGAAATAAATTAAGATATTATTATAGAATGTTCGAATCTTATATATAGATTTTTTTTTTAAACAAAAATATCATGGTGCCAAAATCTCCTGAAGGTTCTTCATACACGATTTATTTCTGAATTTTATTTCTATTTTAAAATTTCACTATTGTAACATGATTTTCTATTTATTTTAAATTCTATACACACACAGTCTGAAATGTGTATATTATTTTTATTGATAATTGTCACGTCTAAATTCCTTATTTGTAATTAAAACTTAATTACAAAAATTGATCGCGCTACAATAGGTGGTAACATTTTTAATTAGTCCTTTGTATTTTTGAATTTTCAATTTAATACTAATTTAAAAAAACTAAATTAGCACATTAAGAACAAATAAACATAAATAAAATATTTTAGAACGTTAGAATCATGTATATATCTTTTATACAATAAATAATTTAACAAAAGAAATTGATGGAATGGAAGTTTAGTAAATGATTTCTTTTTGAATTATATTTGTTTCTCAAAAGGTTACAATATACTAAAATATTTTTTCTTTTTTTTTTGGATATATATACATATATACAATGTACTGTAAAATATAATATTTACTGATAATTGTCACGAATAAATCCATTTTTTATAAGATAATTAGATATGTCTTGTCAATATTTTTCTGAATTAATTATGAATCATAAATATTATATTTTTTCGTGTTAGCAATATTTCAAAGATTCTTTTTCAAAATATTATTTTTTATTTAGTACAATTCCTGGGAGGGGAGGGACTGGTGGGAATCGAACCCTAGACATCTAACCTAGGCATGAGAGTCTTTAATCACTGGACTACTATTCGATTCTCTTTTTCAAAACATTCTAAATAATATATATATATTGTAATAAGTTTTATAAGCTAACGAGATATTTTCATATTTCTAATTTGTTACTATGGTTGGATGCAAGGTGGGGAGGATGGGCCCAGTCTCATGGATCACAGATTTACAGTGATGTTACTGCCCTGACTAGTAAATATTGATCATTACAATCTCACAGGCCCAATCTACCTCTAACCACACCCCAAGTCCAGGAAGCAACCAACCCTTAACCACTCCTTCCACGTAATTCCCACCACCCCATAGCCAGGCAGACCAAGCCATCAACCACTCCTTCCACGTGATGGAGATGAGGAGTGGAGTCTCACGGGCATATATGGATGGTCGGAAGAGAATAATAAGCATTATACATGGAATCTTATAAACTCCTTTGCCAGCGGCCAAAAATCCGAATGGCTTTGCATGGGGGATTTTAATGAGATTTTATACGGTTTTGAGAAGATAGGAGGGCGAAGCAAGGGTGATTCGAAAATGGGCGCATTCCATGAATCGATTCAGGGTGCCCTACTTGAGGATCTTGGCTATGAGGGGTATTCCTTTACTTGGACGAATGGTCAAAAAGGCGACGATAATATCCAGGAATGACTTCATAGATTCTTGGGAACGTCGGACTGGGTTAGTTCATTCCCGGGCTACACGATCCAACACCTCCTGAGAATATCGTCTGATCATTGCCCGATTCTGATTAGTTGGAGAGCACCCCGAAACCAGAATGGACCGAGAGGCAACAAAAAGAAAAAAATATTTTGGTTTGAGTCGATGTGGTTGCTTGATGAGTCGTGCCAGAGAATTATTCGGGATGAATGGGGGGACACGACAACTTCAGAAAATCCTCACAATGTTAAGGACAAAATTCATAAATGTGGAAAAAGCCTCCAGCGGTGGGAACAAGAGCACTTTGGGAATATTAATTCCAAAATTACTGAATGTGAGAAGCAGTTGTTAAGATTCAATACCAGACGCCTAACACCTGAGAACATTCGGGATCATACTCAAATGGAAGCAAATCTGCAGGACCTTTTAACCAAACAAGAAAAAATATGTCATCAGAGATCAAGGGCTAATTGGTTAAAAAATAGCGATAAAAATACTAGTTTCTTCCACAAATTAACGAATGGTCGGCGGGCCCGTAACACACCATAGACCGTGTCAACGGGACAGATGGGGGATGGTTGGAGGATCACAAAGATATCGAGGCCACTTTCACGAACTACTTCGAAGGCCTTTTCAAAGCGGAAACACACTTGGAAATGGATAGGGCACTGGACGTTGTGGACCCAAAAGTGACAACGGAGATGAATGATTTGTTACTACGACCATTTGGGGAGGATGAGGTAGTGGCGGCCCTTGTGCGGATGAACCCAACTAAATCTCTGGGCCCGGATGGTATGCTTGCCCTCTTTTTTCACAAATTTTGGTCTATCCTCAAGTCTGATGTCATGCGTGTGGTTCTTAATATTCTTAACCATGGTGCTAGCCCTAGAATTTTCAATGAAAGTTTCATTGTTCTTATCCCAAAAAAGAAAAAAGCGGATTTGGTGACTGATTTCATGCCTATTAGCCTATGCAACGTTCTTTTCAAAAATGTTGCTAAAACCATAGCTAATAGACTGAAATTAATTTTGCCAAATCTTATCTATCATACCCAATCCGCTTTTGTGGCAGGCCGCCTTATTACGAATAATTCCCTGTTAGCTTTCGAAATTTTCCACCATATGAAAATTAATAAAGCTTCGAAACGGGGTGCATTTGCCTTTAAGCTTGATATGTCAAAGGCGTATGATCGTGTTGAATAGCCTTTTCTACGGTGTGTGATGCTTAGACTTGGGTTAAATGCTCATTTTGTTGACCTTATTTTGAAGTGTGTGAATTCTGTGAGATTTTCTGATTAAATGGCCAGCCCAGTTCAGTTTTTTCGCCATCTCGTGGACTCCGACAGGGAGATCCATTTCCCCCTATCTCTTCTTATTTTGTGCAGAGGCATTTTCTTCTTTGATCTGGAAGGCGGAAATGGGAGGGAATTTACATGGGATCAAGATAAGCAAACAAGCTCCAGAAATCTCTCACTTATTCTTTGCGGATGACAGCATAATTTTCCGGAAGGCTACGCTGCCCGAAATTGAAACAAGACTACGCATTATAGAATATGAGAACGCTTCTGGCCAAAGAATCAGTCGCGAAAAATCTGAAATCTCTTTTAGCTCTGGCACACCCCAGGACAAAAGAACGCGACTTGCAAATAAGCTCGGATTGACATTAGTGCAAAAACATGCAAAGTATCTAGGAATTCCGGCAGTGGTGGGGAGATCGAAAAATAGATTTTTCAGATAATTGTTGACAGGGTCCGGAAGAATCTGAAGAAACGGAAAAGCCGCAATCTGTCAGCTGCAGGGAAGATGATATTAATGAAATCCGTAGCCCAAGAGATCCCAACATATCTTATGAGTTGTTTTGCATTTCCTGATAATATTTGCAAACAACTCAATTCCATTCTGAGAAATGTTTGGTGGGGACAATGCAAAGAGGAACGAAGAATTCATTGGCGCGCATGGGCCACGTTGTGTAGAACGAAAGCTGTAGGGGGCTTGGGATTTCGAGACTTCCAATACTTCAATGGAGCTATGTTAGCGACACAAGGATGGAGAATTTTAACTGACAAGAGCTCCCTTCTATCCAAATCCTTAAAAGCCAAATACTACCCACAAAGCTCTTTTTTAGCCGCCACAATCGGCCATAATCCATCTTATATATGGAGAAGCATTGTGGCGGGGAGAAAAGTGTTAAGTCGGGGTATTAGGTGGAGTATAGATAATGGAAACTCGGTTAGGGTGTGGTGGGACCCTTGGATTGTGGATAATCCAAATTTAAATCCTTAACAGCGAATGGGGCTTTTGATGTTGATATGAAAGTGGCTGAGCTTATTCATGATGAGACCGATGAGTGGAATATTTCAAAACTTCAGGAAATTTTTTCCCAACAGGATGTGAATGCTATTCTAGCGATTCCCATTAAGCATTTCAGACCGGAGGATCGGAGAGTGTGGCATTATTCAAAAGACGAAAATTACTCGGTTCGCACGGGCTACAAGGTGGCACAGACGCTGCATGATGGAAGTTCGAATGCATCAAGGTCTTCAGGTGCCAATTGTAAACTTTGGAAGTGGATTTGGAATCTCCCTATCCCACCAAAGAATCAAGTGTTTTTATGGAAATGTGCTCAAAATATTATTCCCACAAAATATGCGCTGAGCAAAAAAAGAGTAAGAATTGATCCGATTTGTCACAGATGTGGGGACAGGAATGAAACAGCGGAGCATGCGCTACGAGACTGTGAGTGGGCTCAATTTTACTGGGCAACGCCACCACTCAGGCTGAGACAGGGGATACGTGCAGGGGTGGGTACAATTGCCGACTAGTTATTAGAGGTAATGGAAGAGGGGGAACCGGATGGGCATACACTGTTCGCAAGTCTCCTGGGGACACTATGGGATGCAAGGAACAAGAATGTATTTAGAAATCAGAATATCACTCAACAATATTTCCACCAAATTGCAGCTCAACGCCTGGAGGAATGTGGAAAAGCTGCTGCTCGTGGAGATCAATTTCTGGTACAAAAGTGGAAGGATAAATGGTGCCCGCCTGAATTGGGTTTAGTTAAGCTGAATACCAATGCATCCATAATGGAGGGAGAATGAAGTGGTTTAGGGGTTGTTCTTAGGGATCACCATGGAAAGGTGTTGTCATCCCTCATGAAAGTGGTGAACGTGCAGGGGGGTGTACAGGTAGCAGAAGCATTAGCTTGCCGCACAGGTCTTCAGCTTGCTCGAGAACTGAACCATCAGAACATATGCCTAGAAACGGATAATATTTCACTCTACTACAAGCTTAGGGAGAAATCCGAGGACCTATCGTACATGGGCAACATCGTGGATGACATATTCAGTTTATTTCCTTTTTTTGATTCGGTTATTCCTAGTTTTGTTAGACGAACGGGAAACACTTTAGCCCATTCTATAGCTCCTTTTGTTTTCAATTTTAGATGTAATGGGCCTATAATTGGGGTTCTCCCAAATCATATGGTAGACATTGTTAATTCGGAGTCTATCTCCTAATTGTAATATATTCTATTTTCCTAAAAAAACGATTCTTTTTCAAAACATTCTTTTTTGTTAGTACAATTCCTGGGAGGGGAGGGACTGGTGGGAATCGAACCATAGACATCTGGCCTAGGCATGAGAGTCTTTAACCACTGGACTACTATTCAATTATATTTTTCAGAACATTCTAAATAATACTTATATTGTAATAAGTTTTAGAAGCTAACGAGATATTTTAATATTTCTAATTTGTTACTATGGTTGGATGCAAGGTGGGGAGGATGGGCCCAGTCTCATGGATCACAGATTCCCAGAGATGTTACTGCCCTGACTAGTAAATATTGATCATTACAATCTCACAGGCCCAATCTGCCTCTAACCACACCCCAAGTCCAGGAAGCAACCAGCCCTTAACCACTCCTTCCATGTAATTCCCACCACCCCATAGCTAGGCGGACTAAGCCATCAACCACTCCTTGCATGTAATTCACAGTGATGTTACTGCCCTGGCTAGTAAACTTCTCCCTAGGCCGCCTTCAGCAGCTTCACCAGGGTGTCGGGTCAAACCTGACTTCCGTACGAAAGCATTAGCAGCCTGTGTTATGATCGTTGGCGATGATTTCACATCCGTGTTCGAATTTCCCATAGGTTTATTGCATGCTAGTGTTACCATGTCAACTAATCATCAGTTAGAATATTTCTTGCTAACATTAATGGCATAGCGAGGTTACACAAGATCAATACACTATCTATTCCATTTTGTATTTTATTAATACTAGATGGATGCCATGTATATAATACACATTTTGTAATTATACCAAATTAGATTTTCTATTCCATACCGTGTTTCATCTGGTCTTTCGATCAACATACCATATGGCCAACTTTTAAGGCATATGATACATAAATCCTACAAAATACCATAGCCAACTGTTAAAGCATATGATATATTCAAGGAAATTAATTGCAATATTAGTCCCACAGAATTTAGGACATTGCGATTTTAGTCTCACAATTTACACTTTTGGTCCCAAAATTTTCTTTTTACACAAACATAGTCTCATAAGAATCTAAAATTGTATTTTGTGGTACTATGGTCGTCAAAAAACTAACGGATCGGATTTCATCACGTGCTCCTCAAGTGCCGTTAAGTTGTTGACAAAACATTATTGTAATGGTGTCATTGGAGTTGTACATTTCAATATTAGTCCCCTTTCTTGCAAGTATGGTCCCAAAGTTTTTTTTAATTATTTTTGTGTTGGCAAAATAGTCTCATAATAATCTAAAATTATTTTTATAGTACTCCATGGGAATTGACATTCGGATGATAGTAAATGCACAATTTATATATTATTTATTAATTATATTTGTATAATATTTTTTATTGAGCTTAATATCTGAAAAATCTATAATACACCCATAATCTCAAAGGAGAGCGTTATTGGAAGATGTAGGCCTTGTTTGTTTATGTTTCCAACAACCTATTTCCAATTTCCAACTATTCATAAAACCGGAATCATGTTTGTTTATAAATTTTTCAATGGAAATCAACATTTTCACTTTCCATTTTCACATAAAACTAAATCTCAAACCTATAATTTCAAGTCCCAACACTATACACTACCCTTATACATCACTCATGAATCACTATTCTCGTCTTTTTATCCAATTATACATATGAGACCCACCATTATCAACTCTATCCACTTAAAATATTATTATTTTTTAATTATTTCTATCTAATGGGACCTACCACCCTACAATCTTACAAATATAATATTATATATTCACTTAAAATATTCAACCACTATCAACTTTTCAAAATATTATATACATAAAATACTACTTTAAAACTACCCAACCAAACACAATCTCGTTTTTTTTTGATAACTCAGCTTTTAGGCTTACGCCTGACTATGCTTGAGGACAACAACTCCGGCCCCTCATTGCTGCCGCCAAGGTAAACCGCGGGATGTGCGCGTACTTGCCAGTGTTCTGATGGGAAATTCTCAAAATTTATTTTTCAACACTAGAAACTGGAAATAGACCATGGAAACATAACCACACAAGCCCGTAGATTTTGATGCATACTCAACTCGACCCGCTAAAACTATAAAAGACCTAGACCCGACCCTACTCATACTTGTGTGTGGTAGGTATGACCAACTAGATCCACTCACTTCATATATTTGACCTTGTTCGGTGTGTCTCATATATACAATAAATGTTTTTTCACAAAAGAAATAATAAGCAAAATTGCAAAATTAGTTTTGTAACAAAAAGACGATCGTAGAAATTACTACAAAGTAAAATAGTCTCATAACTGTATAAAAATCACTCTACCTAAATTAGGAATTTCACTGTATTTTAATCACATGAGCGACACGTGTAATTTGATTTGTGATCAAAATTGACTTTTTTATATAAGTTATAGGACTAATTTGCAAACTGTGCATTTTGTAAAATATGCTTGCTACCACCTATCAATTACATGACATATTTTACAATTCCCAATTAATAAATAAAATAGTTATTTTAATTTATTTTAGAAGATTTTTATGACCAAACATATACATTAATAAAAAAAACTTAAAAAAATCACATCAACTTTGAATTGTAATAATTGTAATATTATGTGAAGTTCAAACGTACTGATCTTACCATTTTTATCTTAATTTATTAAGGTTTTTGGCTAAATGATGGTTTTGAAGTTAAAAAAAATTCAAATACAACAAATGAGAGAAATTGGTGTAGATTTATCTATTTTAATATTTCATTTGGGATAATTGCAGTTTTGGTTGCATAGGATAGGAATAGTTTTAGTTTCAATTGCAAAGAAATAACGATGGGACCAAAATTACAAAAGAAGTTAACGATAAATTAGCGGCGGGACTATTTTTGCAACAAAAACATTATAGTGACACTATTTTGGATCCATGGAACTAAAATTGCAATCACTAAAATCTTGTGGGACCAATATTGCAATTTTCTCTGATATATTCCTAGGGCCGACCCTGATAGTTTTCATCAAGGATGGCAGCCTAGGGCCCTTGAGTTTGAGGGGCTTCAATTTTACATAAGCCTTCATATATATGGGTTCTCATATTTTATTACGTTGTTTTAAAAATAAATAAAAAATACCAATCGGCCTTTTGCTCTCAAAACTAAATTGATAAAATCACTTGCGTTTAACTTTTAATTAAGAAAAAATTAACGGGTTAACAATTTTATAGTATTGAAAACGAGCCACAAACCTGAACCTCCAAATGAATATTTTGGACTGATTATCACCCTTTTTCCCATTTAGTCCCCAATCCCAAACGCACCCTTACAGGACACCATGCGTGCAAAGCCTAATTTGAAATAATGTGTCTCTTAACTGTTGTCTTTTTCTTTTTTTTTTGAAGATAAAATCGTATCTCATATATTATTCAAGCGAAATATCATCCGATACAATTTCATCCATCCAATCAGGATATACCCCAGTAGACCAACAAAAGGCCGTAGGTAGAAAAGAAGCAAAGTGCGCTAGTCTATGGGCGACAATATTTGCCGAGCGACGAATATGCACCAAATCAATCACATTTAAACTAGCTTATAAAAAATTAATATCAGCAACAACACCACCGTGGTAGCTTAAATCCTCTTGAATAGCCGTGACTGCTTGCACCGCCATTAGAGAGTCCGATGATATCCGAACTTGACCATAGTCTCCATCTCTGATTTGTATCAAACCTTCATATATTGCTAGCAGCTCTCCCATGAGCACATCAGCTATAAATTCAAAATTCTTACCAAAGGCGCAGTGTACCGTCCCCATTGTATCCCGAATCACTCCGCCCACCGCGTACCTCTGGTCTTTCTAATTGAAACAGGCATCTACTTCCAGGCTTATTACACCAGCAGGTGGTCGAACCCATCTAGCAACAGAACTAGCTCGTTCCATCCCTTCAAACATCACGCCCTTGTCTTGTGCCATTTGATAAGCTTGTAGAAAGTCCTCAACCCATGACACATCTTCATGCATTTTCTTAATATCATCATTGTGCATAAAACTCTGTTTCTCTTTCCATATGGCCCAGGTGGAGCACAAAAAATATTCAAACTTTTTCCTCCCTAGATCAGTTCTCATCCACATACCAATATCCACCACATTACCTTCCTTTAACCACTTCAACTTGTGCCAATTATTTCGGCTACGTTGTTTCCAAAAAACTTCCTCTTTCATAGCCAAATCCTCCACCACTTTCTCCAACTGTCGAATCTCTGTAGCCCGTGCTTCCCATTGCTGTGAATTCTTCAAGGTATTTAATTTATCCCTTTCCTCCTTGAGTTTTGTGGGTAGATTTTTGAATTTTCTGGAAGCCCAAACTTGTAATCTTGCGCTGCATTGTTTTATTTTTTCCACCATATGCTCCTGGCTTCCAGATTCTATCCATCCCTCCTCCACCACATATTTGCAATCCTCATCCAGGCACCAGAATTTTTCGAATCGAAACCTCTTTCGGTGAGGTATTTGAGTGGCACGTCCAATTCCGCCCGATATTCGCCACTTAATACTGACAGCCCTGTGGTCCAAAGAATAGAATCCGAGAGAATTAATTCTCGCTGTCGGATAGAGAATTCGCCATTGGAACGAGCTCAAGAATCGATCTAGCTTCTCAAAAACTAACTCCTCCCCCATTCTTCTGTTCACCCAATTGTATTGGTCCCCACCTCTATACATATCTTGTAGCTCACATTCTTCAATTGCCATTCGAAAGGCCTGCATTTAAGATTCAGACCTTAAGCGGCCTCCTAATTTCTCCGTATGATAGCATATCTCGTTAAAATCACCCCCCACAAGCCAGGGAAGATGATTTAACTCTCCCATTCTCGCCAATCTTCTTAGTAATTCCCATGATTCATGTCTCTTTTGCGTTTCCGGGTTCCCGTAAAAACCCGTGAATCTCCATGATTTATCCCCATCTTGAATAATACTATCCACATGCCCCTGAGAATATGACTTAATTGAAACCGATATAGTGTCCTTCCACAGAAGCATTAAACCACCCTTTTTTCCTATACAATTCACCACAGATAATCCTTGAAAGCCTAGCCATTATTTCCATCTCCTGCAATGATAATCTCTTACTTTTGTTTTGGATAAAAATAAGAGATCGGGATCTTCGGTAGCGACTAATCGCTTCAATTCACGGAATGCTCGTTGGTTCCCAAGCCCTCGAGCATTCCAAATTATGCAACTCATATTTCCTGGCGGGGTTGCATAGCAAGCCCCGCCATTTCAATAGAGTCCATATGAGTTACTTCCAATCCCTTTATCTCCATCTCCTTACCGATATTTTGCCTTTTCAGATTTTTCGGCCCCCCTTCACCATCTGTCTCTGTTGTTGAGCATCGTCTCTTGGAAGCCGTATTTTTATTTCGATTCTTGTTATCCTTTCCCACCTCTCTAGCTCAACGCTTCCATTTTTAGGACTTCTCCCGTCGACGATTCCGAAATATTGTTATCATTTGAAGAGCCTGGAGACTTGTCTATTGTAACAATTTCAAGACCTGTGCCATCCACAGATCCTTTCTCCACAATTTTCTCCCCAACAAGCATCATCTCTCTGTCTATTGCTTGTCCTTGTTTAGCAACTACCGTCATACTTCGGTTCACTACCCCTTTTTCCAAGTTCTCCTTATAATTCTCATTTTCTTTTGGAACAAAGCTGCCTTCATCCTCATCATTATGCCTTCCACTACCTGTATTTGGCGCTATATTCATGGAATTTGATTCCTCGGCCTTATCCTTTCTTGTTTCTCTACCCATTGCCTTTGTTTATTGATCATTCCCGGGACATTAGCTCGCAGCCCATGTACCGAAAGGGAGTTCAAATCCTTCAAAGTCGCATCCCCACATTCCTCCACGAATGTCCAATTTTACCACACGCGTAACAGAAATCTAGTAGTTATGTCAAAAGGATAATGATTTCCCCATCATCAATATTCCCTTGTAGCGTAATATGGTCTTGTAAGGGCATGGTTATGTCGATTGCCACCCTAATTCTGGCATATTTTCCGTATAAACACCCGGTTTCTCCTTTGTCAATTTCAATCACCTTGCCCAATTTTTCGCCGATTCCACGTACGACATCCTCCTGCATGAAGGCTATAGAAAGGTTATGGCATTGTATCCAGATCTCCATACACTCAAATTTCCTCAACTCTGGATTCTCGAGTCCATTAGATTCCTAGAATAACACTAGATCACGAAAAAAATGCATGGTCCTCCCGTAAGTGCCCGTCTTCGATCCATAAGGTTTTGAAACTCAAGGATGAACATGTTATCACCGATCGCCTCAATTTCCACATTCCTTGTAACCTGTAAGATTCTAGGGATGTGTTGTTTGAAAGTTTCCCGATTCACCATCCTCGTAGCGAAGACTTTTGCTACAAGGCATTTGCGCATTCTTTCTTCTCCTCGCCTGCGTGCATCTGCGTCCACCGTTAGGGTTAGGGTTCCACCCTTGTTAGCCAAACTGATATTTTTTAATCGTCTCAATATCTCCTCATGATCCATGTTGCCAGTGTTTGCTTGATTGTTGAGCGGCCACCAAAGATGGAGAATCACCTTGATGGAGATGACCTACACTTGGGCAGGATGTCAACCCTAATTAGGTTTTCTCTCAGGAGAGAAAACGTAGTAGGGAAAAATGACCAACTGTTGTCTTTTTCTACTTAGCTAATCTTCCTCCATAACGTCGGTTAGGCGCAGAAAAAATTAAAAATTATTAAATCTGCCAATGGTCCATATCTAATTAGAGTTCAGGTTTGTTAGACTACTTCGGTAAAGTTTTATAAAACCTCATACGAGAAATAAAGGGCCTTTAAGAGCTATCAAAGGTTGTTATTTTTGGATTACGTACGATGAGACCACTAGAAATTAAATTCAAGAAAATGTTATTTTTTTTCTTTCAACAATCTAATTTTATTAAATAAAAGAAAATTCACAATGATACCCGGATTTATGGAAACTCATCATTTTAAGGCTCAAAATTTCAAAATTCTCAAATCACGACCCAATTTTTAATTTATTCTCGAATAGAGATCCATTTTTTAATTTTTTTCCTCAAATCGGATCCTCCTTCAAATTTTGGGTCTCACTTCAGCTTTTAGATGTGTTAACAGAAAGGTAAAATAATAGATAATCTCATCGTCGATCCACTTATCCACTACAGTAAAGAATGGGTGTTGTTTCCGAGAGAATTCTAGTAACCAAGAAATTTTTTCCTACTTGTTTTTATCTTGCTAGCTGTGTATATTTAAGTTTATACATCTTGGTATCTACACTGGTGAAGGTAATCAAGATGGACAACAAGTATGAATTAGGAAAAAATGAATGAACAAAAAAAAGAGTAAGAAAATAGATTTTTGTGGCTCACATGACAACAATAATTAATGTTTCCGTTTATGTTAAATTTTAAAACCAGAAATGATAACCAAAAATTTGAAGGAGGGTCAGTTTGAGAAAAAAATAAAAATTAGGTCTTAGTTTGAAAAGGCTAAAATTTTGGACCTTAAATTGATTAATTTCATTAATTTGGCCCATTTATGAAATGTTCCCCGATTAAAATTAATTATTGTTGACACAAATAAATTTGAACTACCCAAAAGGAAAGTAGGATACAATCCAATATAAAGACCGTTCGTTAAGTTTCTTACTCGAATTCAAAACTAATATAGTAAAAATAAAAAATAAATAAAAATTAATGGATATTTTGAACCTAAACGGTATACAAAAAGCCCCAATTGGGATCCTCTATTCCATTTACGGCATGATTGGTATTAATGAATGAAATTAGGTTGGAATGGAATGAATTTAAGAATGGAATAACATTAGGAATGGATGATGTAGTATTACTATTCTTGTGATTGGTATGTACAACGAATGGAGAAATGAATGGTTGACGATTTTTTACTTGATTTAAATATATTGATTGGTAATTATAAATTAATGATAGTAATTGAGAAAAATAATTTTAAACTATCAAATCTCTTAAATAAGATTTTTCTAAATATATTTTATTAAATATGTTTTTCGTAAATTGATATAAGATTATTTTAATGTGTGCTAAATAATATATATATATATATATAGATTTATATATATGATATCAAAAATATTTTATATAATATTTTTAGGGATAATTACAAAAGTACCCCTGAAATTTGGGCTAATTACAAAAAAATCTAGAGATGTTTTAAAATTATAAAAAAAAAACTCCATCATATTTGATTATGTGTTAAATTTAAGGGGGTAACTATAGTATTTTTATAAATATCAGGGGGATTTTGATATTTTTTTTGCTTGTGAAGGGGAAAAATGTAAGATAGAATCAAACCTCAAGGGGTTTATTGTAATTTTTAAAAATTTCTAGGTTTTTATGTAATTATCTCAAACCTCAGGGGTATGTTTGTAATTATCTCTATTTTTATAAGAAAATGTAGAAAATCAACAAAAGAATTATATATCAAAACTTTGATTTAACTATTGAGTATTGATAGAAATTGACTATGATTTATTAAATATTAAATATAACTTACATTTAAATTATAACTAATTTTTTTATTTATAACACTACTTTTCAAAAATATAGATTATATCCAACATTTTTAGTTATTTATAGAAATATAATTTTATTAAAAATAAAATTTGAGCCATTCTTGATGATTGAGAATAGCTAAACCCATGGGGTAGAGGAGGAATGGTCATTCCCTTACTTTTGGGAATAGAAATTCCCATGGGAATGAGTATTCCCATTACTAAAGCATACCAAACATGTGAATGGGAATGAAACAAGGAATGCACATTCAATTCCTATCCCATTCCCACATACCAATCATGTCGTTAGTGTTTCATCAGTTTAATGCCCAACTAACATTAATATAAAAAGAGTCCGTCGAATTTTTGGCCACTTCTACATAATAAAAATAATTTTAACCATGTTTTTTTAGCTAATTTTTTAGTTCAAATTTTCCCTTTGTCTTTTTTTTTTTTCATTTCTAGGGACCGGTCCACGACTCGGTACCGGAAAATGTACCGCATCAATTTTTTGAAATATAATTAAATACCTCATCTGAGAACACAAGAAGGGTATGACCGTGTCAAAATGACTAATAAACATGTTTTCGGAAAATATGACTATTTTTCATTTTTACAAAACATAAGTGGACAATTGTCCACTACCACATATAAAATGAAAAACAATACATCAAATTTAAAATAAGTAGAAGTTTTGATTAAGTCATTGTATTAATTCAATCACATCTTAATATTCAACAATAAATAATAAAATACAATTATATCAATATACCAAAAAGGACAAATAGAGGCACAAGAGAATAATGCAAAAATTCAAGTTAATGTTTAATGAGAGTGCTTAAATAATGTACAAAAGTTTAAGAAAAGGGAAAAATGATCAAGACTCATATTTTTCAAGATTCAAATATGAAAGTAGGAAAGATGAATGAAATATAATTGAAGTTTTTTTTCCTATTTTTCTATTTTTTTATTTTTTTTAAAATTAAAATGTGAAATAACCAAAATACCCCTATTTTTTTCAAAATTTGAGGGGGCCCACTGCCCCCCTTGGCCTCCACATGGCTTCGTCCATGAATACATGCCACGTATAAATAGTGACGTCATTTTTATATGCGTTACTTTTACACAGTTAGTAGGAGTATATGATGAAACATAAAATGCAGATATCTTAGAATTCTTGATCGAGAACGCCGAGCACCTAAACAATAAATGGAAAGGCGACTACATAGTATACATTGGTACGGGAAGCATCACACAATTAAAATCAATTAAACATTTACTGCAATTAAATGAGTTAGTGAATTGTCAAATTAAATTGAATGATATCCTAGTTTTTCCAAATTTAATGCTTCAATAATTCTTTTAGGCCGTTGCATAAATAAAAGTCCATTTCTCTTAATGATTTTTAGTAGTATTATTTAAATTAAAGTATAATATGACATTAACTATTATTACTTTCAAGAAATACAGTGAAAACTCTTATAAAATTTTACACTTTTTCGAATTCTTATCTAAACTATGTGCCAACGGAATCCTTAGTTTGGGATACTGAAGGCACGATTGGATATTCTTATATTTTGAAAATTTTCTTTCTGTTAGAGAATAGGAATCAAATTTTTTTTGAAAGAAACATAATAAATTTTAATATTGTGATTGGATATAATACAAAATGTAATGGAAAAGTTGGTTTGATAAATAACTAGTAAAATAATGATTAGTAGATAGAAATATGTGAGTAGTTGAATATATAGCAGAATTTATGGGGAAATGAGTAATAATAATTATTGGTGGGTGAGAGTCAATAGTGTATCTTACAAACAAATTCATAAGAATTCACATTTTGATTAAAAAAACAACGAAACGAAAATATAATCATTTCATAAGCAATCACAATCTGAACACCTCTTTTTTATCACTTTTATTTTCTTTTCCGATCATCCCAAAAGAACATATATATTATTTTCTAAAATGATTTGTTTTTCAAAATTACGGATATGTCTTTGTTTACTTTTTACTAAAATTAACAGTAAATTGTGCATCATGAGAATTTCTATCGCCTCAAATCTTGAAAACAATATAAATATAGTCTTGCTCTAAACCTTCAAAACCTCAAAAAATCTCATAGCTAGCTAGGTCTCTCAATACTTTCCAATGTCCGCCATTCAAAATCTATCCTATTCCCCAACACCTGACAAAGCCGAAAAGTTGCTAAAGAAGCTACCAAAAGCGAATTTCTGGGAAGCTAGGGAAGTCTGCCAATGGGAAGGCTTTTGGTTTCTGACCGGGCTCATTGAGCCCGCCAACACCTTCAGATCAAGATTTGAGGCCCGAGACGACGACGTTCTCCTTGCGTCAACCATGAAAACAGGCACCACATGGCTCAAAGCACTCTCCCTATGCATCATGCAAAATAAGAATTACCAAACCGGCCATGGAAATTCTCATGAACACGATGATATTTTAACCATGGGAAATCCTCATTTTCATATCCCTACTATAGAAGGCACGGTTTACGCAACTAAGGCCGCACAAGTCGACATCTACGATGCATCAACTCCTCGTCTTCTCCACACGCATCTGCCACACATGGAGGTGTAGTTTGGAGAGGCTCAAGAATTTGGAGGTGAATAAGAGTGGATCGTCTTTTTTGTCTACACCAAACAAATACCTTTTTAGGAAAGGTGAGGTTGGGGATTGGAAGAACTATTTGACACATGAGATGGAGGAGCAGATCAACCAAAGAAGTCGCATCAAGCTTGAGCCATTTGGCCTATTTCTTTAACTGTTTGTACTTGTGTTTCAGTTTTGAATAAAAAGAAGGGTAATACAATAATAGTCCATGAACTTTACTATATGTAGCATCTATCCCTTGAATTTGTGATAGACATGTTAAATGGACTGATCCTAATAGATTTGGGTAAACTCTAGCAGATTTAGAGCTAAACGGGCTTTGCGCGAAACGGACCACTATCTAATGAGTCAACGATATTGTGAATCTAAACTTAACCGTGTCGGGCTTCGGGCTAAACAGGCCACTGTTAGACTACAACTCAAAATAATTAATTTATTTAATTAAACCTAAAATTTTTAAATTAAAACATGCATATCATTAACATTAAAACTAAATATAGAAAAATAAATGATCCATAATAATAAAAACCACATTAATCAACTTTGTACTTCAGTGGTAAAAATATTTGTTGTCAGAGCGATTGACCCGGGTTCAATTCTATATGAGTGTGTGTGTTCTCTCCAATATTATCCCCCATTGTACTAAAAACTAATAATAATATTAAAATCCACACATATTTTATAATTACATACATAGACAAATCTTAAAGTTCAAACACACAAACTTTAAATTTCACAAATAAAATCATACAATTATGACCATCTGATCTTTGTTCAAATTTTCACTTTGCCATATGCATTTTGCATAATATCACTTTGGCCGTATCAGTTTTTAGAAAACAAAAATGTGTTTATATATTTATTTATCTTTTTAATACATAAAAATATAAAAATAGGTTTAAACCATGTATTAAATAGTTTAAACCATATGTTTTCAAATCTTATACAATATTTGTGATACAAAATTCAGTACGATGCTTACAAATGTTTTGGTTCAGTTATGGTTTTGTTCGCTCAACAAACACCTATTGATCAATTTAAGGTTTAATCGTAAGAGTACGAGATAAATCTAGTGTGATAAATCAACCAAAGTTAATTATCTCACCAGGCCAGATTTGTCGGGCATGTAATGTTTTTAATTTATGTATAATATTAATAATTCTTAAACAAAATAATCATGTTTTGAATATGCAATTAAGAATTGAAATAAGAATTAAAAGTAGTTATCTAAAGTAACATCATAACAAAAACTTGAGATGATCAAATATATATAAAAAATATTTAAACCCTAAAATAATTCAAGAGTATCTAAACCCACATAAATCCTAAATCGTAAGGTTTTTATAAAAACATAGTTCATATGGTAATGTGCAAAAACACATATAGTTTGAGAGAATTAATGTTTTTTCCTTTAAAAAAAATGAGTATCACCTCTTTTAATTAAATATATTCTTTTGATGTGTTTCTCCTTTTTTCTTCTTCGAATCTAGTTTTTTTTTTTTCCAATTTCTGTCCTTGGTGGGAGTAATTTTTACCTCGGTGGGAATTTTCTCCTATGTGGGAGTTGGTTTATGTTTCTCTATTTTGGGCAAAGTCTAATACTAAGTGTCACGCCCCAGACGGGACGCGACGACAATCAACCACTTAAACGGAATTAAACCCAATAGTCTAGACAAATCATACAATAATCCCAAATGAAATAGAGTCTAAAACAACGGAAATAAAAATAAACATAAGTACGAATTACATCTTAAGGTCCAACAATATCCAAATACATCCGACATAATTACTTGAATAAGTTTACATGCCAAAACTAAAATGTAAAGTACACAATATCCCAATCTTAAATGTCAAAGGGTCCTACGCCCTTAAATTACAGTCAAAGAGAGAAAAGAGTAGCAGGATAAATGGGAGTCCAACATCAGCAGAAGTACATGAAATAAGTACAATCATCGAAAAATGATGCAACTTCGACAGGCGGGGCGAGGGTAATCAGTCTGTGGCTGGTTCGACATCTTCAACATAGTCCTCATCTAAAGGTTAGAAAACAGGAGGGGATGAGACAGAAATCTCCGTGGATTGGATGATCGTGTGCAAGTGTGGCGATATATATAGTTAATGCGAGAAAAATAGTTATATAAAAAATGCGTGAGATATGATGCGTGATTTCACACACAGTCCACAAGTGTCGTGATAAATATAGTTAAGTAATATACTTATACAGTTTAAGAAACAGTTCGTGGTCACACATGCACTATGTGATTCAGGCAAGACAAGTAGGATTGCGTACGAATTTATAGCGCCAATCCTATGCAAGACAATTATTGGTTGCGTACGGATTTGTAGCGCCAACCAATGCAATACAAGTAGCGGTTGCGTACGATTGTAGCGCCAACCAAACGGATCCGATTAACTCCAGAATCGTGTGGATCAGACAGCGATTCCTTCGTTCTTCCTTGTAACTTCCCGAGCAAGATGGTCCAAGACCTGTCACCTTATCGCTCCATAGGCAAAGACAAATCCACAATAGAGCTAGCTAGGCCGGGATTGTCATAATCATGATTTTACCTCAAGTACTACGACCTGCTTCCCTTGGACCAACTCCGTCCCTCGCCTGGGATTAGAACGATGGGGCCCGAGAGTGGAATAGCAAATTGCCGCCCGGTTGCATCCTCGACGTATCCATTCCGACTGAGCTCGACACACCAAGTTGACTCAGCGGGAAAGTAAATACAAGTTCGTGTAGTCAACCAGCAAATGAGTATTATTGATTCAGTGGAAGCAGTTCAGGATAAACAATCTTCAATATCTTGAAAAATTAGGTGGAACATAATTCCCAGTATAGATTCGAAATCGCAAGACAAGGAAGTCGCCCCGCGATCGGGTATTAATCGGTCAAGACGATCCGATAAGTCAAGTGATTTTTGAGAAAATAAAATATTTTAATTAATTATTAAAGTCAGAGGGTCCAGGGCTGTTTCTTTAAAAGAAAAATAATTTGAGTTAGGTCCTTGTTAAAAAGAAAATTTACAATTAGCACCGCTTTGTAAAAACCAATACTTTTGGGTTAAAAATTGAATAAACAAATGTCCCGACCTTGAAAAGTCATGAGGTCAGTTCCTAAATTCTCTAAATTGTTTAGAAATTCAGATTTTTAATGTTTTGAGGTCGAGTTTTTATAAAATTCTCACATTGGCCCCAAATTTGTTAAAATTGTTATTTTGGGCCTTAAGTTTAAAATAATTGGAACTCACAAACCGGAAGGGCTTTTAATGTGATTACAGTTGGAAAATGTCACTAAGGTTAGTGGAATATTGGGACAAAAATAGTTTTAAAAAAATATGTATAGGTCCCTTAACGTTTGAAAATCTCATTTTTGTCCCATTTTAAAATAATTGCTTTTAAGGCTTTTAGGGGTCCAATTGTTATTAAATTTGAACCTTGGGTTCAAAATATCATTAAGTTATAGTTAAATTATTATTTCCAGGTACATGGACAGTATAAGTCCTGGAAATTTCATTTGGGTCCTCAAGTTTAATCTTTTACAATTTGGTCCCTCAATTTTTAAAAAATTACTTTCCAAGCTCTAAACACTTGGATTTTTGGAATACACTTAAAATATGTTATTTCCAGTCCCTTAAAAGTTAAAATTTCAAATTTTAAACATACGGTCTGGTACAATTTCAAAATTTACAATATAGCCCTTAAACTTTTAAAATTTTATAATCTAGTCCTTGAGCTTTTAAGGTTGATTTTATTTATCTGAAAACTCTTAAAACTTTATTAAAATGCCCAAATATTATTTTTGAACATGAGTACAGTCCCAAAATTTGAAAATTATAGAGGGGTCCCTTAAGTTTTATTTTCTTGCAATTAAGTCCACCAACTTTCTATTTTTGCATTTTAAGTCCAAAAATTGAAATTTAATCAATTATACTCGACTTATCCAGGTTATAAGTCATACAAAATAGGGATTTCAAGGATCATACACATGCATGTCTATTTCATACAACAATTCATTAAATACAACAATAAAGTATACATGCATGCACCTAAATTTCAATAAATAGCATTTTTGAGCAACACTTGAGAATTTTCACAACTTGATACAAGAAATTAACATGCAATATATAATGTATATCCCAAGTGCTCAATAACAAAATACTACATGCATTTAAGAAAAACACCTAGAAGTTGGAAAGATTTTTCCACCCACCTTAAAATGAATTTGTTGGTGAAAAATGGAATAAATCAGCCCCTAAGTCAAGGAATATCAAAACAATATAGGAGTTAGAAAAATGAGATTAAAATTTAGGGAAAAGGAAATGAATATCCATTTTTCATACCCAAACCCTGCACAATGTCCATTTTCCGCTGATTTTGGACAAAAATACCATTTTCCGCGGAATTTTGACAAAAATACCCATTTTCCGCTGTTTTTTGACAAAAATATCCATTTTCCGCTGATTTTTTGCGTTGGTTTTTTTTTTGTTTCTTTGTTGTATCAAACATATTTGTTGTTTCTTTGTTTCATACCTGTTTCATTTATGTTTCTTATATGTTTCACTTAGCCAACTTTTCATTGCATTCCACAGTTGCATGGTGAAAATCTCAGTTGTGGTATGCCATAATGGACAATGGGAAGAAAATAGAGAGTATACCAACTTTGAAATAACAAGAATACTGATTCCAATGAACTGCACATTCAGCACCCTAAACGAAATCTTGGAACAACAAATTCAATTTAGAAAATTTGAGCTTACTTGTCGATCATTGGCTACGAGAAATGGACACGACTCCACTATCAGACCAAAAAATACTTTGTATTGACTTCCAACATCATAGAATTATTGAATGCATCAACTGTAGCGGGAAAAGACCTACTAGTAACAACTTTGCCAGAGTACATGAGATCCTTAGTTCAAGATTAGGCATGCAGACATCGAAATGAAGGAAGATCAACATTTACAAGGATGAACAAAAAAAAGCTGAAGAGTATATGAGAAAAAACTACACTATTTCTCTAAATTTAAAAGCAATTTACTACAAACTTTTATCACATGATCCCCTGTTTCACAATTGTTTCTTACATGTTTCAACTGATTACACCATCATTAAAATATACGTACCAACAATTCTCTAAAATCATTAGGAAGTGGAGGTAGAAACTCAATGTCATTGTCATCGTCATCACCATTTTGCAGCTTCAACTTAGCATGAAGTAGATTACTCAGTCTTGCTTGTTCATTCTCTATCTCGAATGCTTCGACGTCCATAGCCTTCCCACCAATAAAGTGCTCGGCATAACAAGCAACAAAAAATCCCATATTTACTACAAAAGAAATAAAAATAGATACACAGTCAGATACATAACACAACAAATCAAAAACAATAAAAAAGAACAAATAAATGGAAATACAGAAACATAAAAGAAACAACTTCGAAACAACATCGAAACAAATGAAAAACTTCAAATCACAAAATAATAAAAAAACACAGAAAATTGGGTTTAACCTCTGAGTCTTCGCTAGACATTTCATCAAACAGTTGCAGAGCCTCACCTCGTCGGATGAAAACTCGAAATCAACCACAAAATTTTCACCCCAATCCTCGTCACCCCGTTCGAAACGACCGCGATTCCTAATCCATGTTCGACTTTTGATTATTTTTAACATCACAAAAATTACATTCTCCAGCAACACAACTATTGAATTTTCTATTGATGAACTTGTTGCAAGAGATCACAACTATTACCTAATCCAAAATTTCCTCAGAACAGAACATCAAAAATCAAGAAAAGGCATAAAACGACACTCAATTTCTAAAACTAAAGAAACTTTACAAAAATCTAAAATCAATTCATATGTCCAAATCCTAAAATAAAATTTCTACCATCTTCCTCTAAATCAGCGGATACCGATGCTTTTTCCCAATCTTTGCTCAAATCAAACGCAAAATCATCTCCAGAAGAGGCGGCACCGCCACTAACCACGGCGGAGCCGCCACCACTAGCAACGAACAAGTCGCCAAAATCGCGATAGAATTGAGAGAGATGAGAAGGACTGGTCGAAGCACTAAAATAGTATTCGCCGAAGCGCTTAGGCGTCGACGGCGCGGTTACGTGGTGCGGCGAAGACATGGCGCTTCTAAAATCAAAATCTAAATTGTGGGAAGGTATGGAAACATAAGAAACTGGAGGAGGGTAAAAAACTGATAAGAAAAGTAACAGGCTAGGTATATTTGGGAAGTTTAGGACCGGATGAGGTAGATTAGTGATAGGGTGGTATTTTTGTCCTTTTTTTAAAAATCAGGGTATTTGGTGTAATTTCCTCTAAAATTTAAGGAGAAGAAGAAAGAGGTGAAGAAAATTGGTAAAACTACACTTACCTTATGTAGTAGATGAAATGAGACTAGTTGAGGTCTCAAAAATGGGTCTCCTTGTTCACTCTTAAACCAACTCTTCAGGTCAGCCCGTAAAACTCCAAAAATGAAAATGGGGTATCAAAATTTGGAAAATAGAAAGAGAAGAAGAAAATGTACTAAAAATCTCATTTCTTACCTTATAGTCCAACTTTCCAACAATTTTCTTCAAAGTCTTGAAGTCCTTTTCAAGATGATGTCAAGGCTCTTAATGTCTTCAAAGTCTTCTAAATATACCTCAAAATCCAAAAATCAAACTTTAAATTAAGAAGTGAAGAGAGGTGAGCTAGAGGATATCAAGATAAATTGAAGAACAAATTCTTACCTTGTACTATATAGGGTGGGTTCGAATTTCTTGTTGATGTAGAAGAGAAGTTCTTGATTTTTTGGTTCAGTCTTTAAGAAAGAAGAAGAAATTAAGTGAGAGGGAGGAGAATTTGCAAGACTTGGTGTAATTTGTGTTGGTGAAATGATTCAATTTCTTGCAAAAATTAGCCATATGGCCGTGTTATAGGGAGAGAGAGGAAGAGAAAAAATTTTCAAGCTTGTAACTTGCTCCTTGCATGAGAGACAAAATGCTAGTCAAATGTATGGGCACAAAATGGGAGGTTTGAATGGAATAGTTAAATGTGAGTGGGAATATGTTGGGAAATTAATGATAAAAAATTGTGGTATAAGATGATGTGTATAATGTTGATATTAATAGTGTAATTATACACAAGATAAATACATAAGGTGTATGTGTACAAGAGTTGGATGGTATTTCTACTCCAAAAATCCCACTTGGCCGTCCACTATGTATGTTATATGTGGTATCCATATATTTTTTTTATCCCAAAATTGATGATAATAGATGAATAAAATCAATCTCCAAAATAAATAGTGATTTTCTTGATCACTTATAAGTCTCATGATCACTTATTCTAAATCAAATTCTTAATTCAGTAAGGTACAAGTCTCTAAAATAAATAGTTTCTTAAAATTCTAAGGTGACTAATGAATACACAAATAGAAATAATGATCAATCAAGTGATCATTAATGTAAAGTATAATTAATAAAGGATCATGATCACAAGTAATAAATAAAATAAAATTAAATACGAAATATATTTATTATGAATATTTACCCGTCAAAGTGACGCGGTAAAATAGTCAAAATAGTACAAGTCAAGAATAACAATTAAGCAACTAATTAAATTATAAAATTATTTTGAAATATATAAATTTTAAATTTCAAAATTTTAAAACAAAAATAATATATTATGCTAAAAGAGTTTTATTAGCTAGTCGCTCAAGAACAAGTTGAACCGGTTGAAAGCCCGCGTTAAAAGTCAAAAGAAATCGACAATAGTTAAAGAAGTGAAAATAAGTGTCATTAGCAAACACCATAAAATAAAAATAATTCCAAGTATAAATTAGTTAAATCAAGTAATAAGTAAGTTGACAAAATCAAGTATGAGACACTTGCTATTTCAATATAAAAGTTTTATTTTTGTATAAGGTAAATCTCAAGTACTATTGTTTTGAAAATATAATGTTGACTAAATTATCTTTCAAGACAAAGGTATTGTATTTTTAAAATACTAATTTAGTAGTAGATAGTTTTCAAAGATCATTAAGATAAAATGGATAACCGATGCTAATTCCATTATCATAATACGAATCGCAAAATAAGTAGTAAATATAAAGATAAATTATCGGAATATTTAATATTGTATCGGAAAAAGAAAAAAAAAATAATAATACCCGCGATCACGTCATCTACGATTGAAAAGTCTGGGGTCTCACATTCTCCCCTCCTTAAAGGAATTTGGTCCCCAAATTCACGTCTGAAATAATTCCTTTCAAATTCTAGATGAGATTCATACTTATTGTATCTATTCATGAAGGATCTATCCCATCCTCAATATCAAAACTTAGGCGACCTAGAGGCGCTTATATTCGATCCAAGTTCCCATCAGTCAATTCCCAATAATCATTCCGCAAAAATATCTCTAACAACCTTAGTAGTAATCAAAATTTCTTGTCATCACCCTGTAATAGACACTATTCATATTACCCTATTCATGTGATCCGTAACATTTGCACCACTATTCGATTATCACTTAGCCAATCATTTCTACTCCACATATCATTATAATGTACTATTCCCATAATTATTATCTCGAAACATATTTCTCATAATCCAATCCCGAATATATCCTTGCTTGTCACAGCTAGTCAATATTTCATTTACCTAAGAAAGTGATACTCATTATAATAGAGTCGATTTAACTAAATAGTCGACACCTATTCATATCGTCGTATATTTCCTCGAACAATTGGTAATAGATTTCATGGCTAAAAGTGCAAGATCAAACTAAAATCTCCACCCATCAACATATAATAGTCGAGACCTCAGCAATATTTAATAAGTCATTTCCAAAGATAATCATAGGAGTTGCTCATACTAAAATCCTGATAGCAATTTGAATTTCCCATATCCATAAGGACTTTCATTGTTCCAGATAAAGTCACGCTTCTTAAATACCTCATATAAAGTACGAGTGTCCATTCCATCATTAGTTAATTAATACTTAAATAATTGACAACTAAGTCACAGTCAATCAACTTAATTAATCAACCAATTCAAATATCAGATAAGTGTCTGAATCACAATAATAGTCACAATAATCCTAGATAATCATCATCAAAAAATAGTTCGTAACTCAGACATTATAAATTACAAAATATTATGTGGCGACATCCATTCGAGGTCTTATAATATTCACATCCTTAACGTATCTTATCCGTGATACCTAAAAACACCTGTCAAATTTCCTTACTTAAGCTTATACAAATATTTGGGAATAAATAACGCAATGAAACTACCATCGGTAAATCATAGTCAGTGATTCCCACACTATCATTCTCCAAAGTAATATCATTAGGCATCTTGATTCCATAATATATCACATGACCAAATCATATATTGTTAAGTGATAACCTTATATCCTTCAAGTCTCATCATAATGGGGCATTATAGCTTCAAATCACGAAATTTCTAAATCATCTACATCCAAAATGAGGCATATCTGGGTATCTTAACACTATGACAACCCAAAAGAGCTCAAAAGGTCGTCCAAGATTCAACTTAAGTCATCTAGTAGCGGTACCCAATCCAAGGCAGAAGAACCTATCCTGGATCAGTTCGGTGTAAGTTTCCATCTTACTAACCGAGCTCTGATACCACTTAAATTGTCACGCCCCAGACGGGACGCGACGACAATCAACCACTTAAACAGAATTAAACCCAACAGTCTAGACAAATGATACAAAAATCCCAAGTGAAACAGAGTCTAAAGCAGCGAAAATAAAAATAAACATAAGTACGAATTACATCTTAAGGTCTACATCCGACATAATTACCTGAATAAGTTTACAGGCCAAAATTAAAATGTAAAGTACACAATATCCCAATCTTAAATGTCAAAGGGTCCTACGCCCTTAAATTACAGTCAAAGAGAGAAAAGAGTAGCAGGATAAATGGAAGTCCAACATCAGCAGAAGTACATGAAATAAGTACAATCATCGAAAAAGGATGCAACTTCGACAGGCGGGGCGAGGGTAATCAGTCTGTGGCTGGTTCGACATCTTCAACATAGTCCTCATCTAAATGTTAGAAAACAAGAGGGGATGAGACAGAAATCTCAGTGGATGGGGTGATCGTGTGCAAGTGTGGCGATATATATAGTTAATGCGAGAAAAACAATTGTATGAAAAATGCGTGAGATATGATGCGCGATTTCACACACAGTCCACAAGCGTCGTGATAAATATAGTTAAGTAATATACTTATACAGTTTAAGAAACTGTTCGTGGTCAGACAGGCACTATGTGATTCAGGCAAGACAGGTAGGATTGCATACGGATTTATAGCGCCAATACTACGCAAGACAAGTAAAGGTTGCGTACGGATTTGTAGCGCCAACCAATGCAATACAAGTAGCGGTTGCGTACGGATTTGTAGAGCCAACCAAATGGGTCTAATTAACTCCAGAATCGTGTGGATCAGACAGCGATTCCTTCGTTTTCCTTGTAACTCCTCGAGCAAGATGGTCCAAGACCTGTCACCTTATCGCTCCATAGGCAAAGACAAATCCATAGTAGAGCTAGCTAGGCCCGTGTAGGTCCCAAGGGGTGTGAATAAGGTTTAGAAGGGAGGGGGTTGAATAAACCTTACCATCTTTTTGATTTTAGTCCTTTTAAAATATTACAGAGTTAATTACAGAACTAAGTCCTTGAGGGACAGCTAAGTTAGTTAATCAAATAGAGTTAGCCACTCAAATGGACTCGATAGAGTCGTTGATCGAATAACTCAAATTGTTTAGACTAAACCTTAACTTTCTTTGTGATGAGTTTTTCAAATGAAGACTTAACACCCTTGAATTTGATTTAACTTTGTTTTAACACTTGGTTTTAGCACTTTGTTATTTATCGCTTGGATAGCAAATTATCAATGATATAAAGTATGTGTGCGGGAATGTAAATATGCTGAAATATAAATGACACAAGTAAATTTTATAGAGGTTCAAGATGGGGTAATTCTTCTACTCCTCTCTTCTCCAACTCCCGGAGGAATCCACTAAGTAATGATCAGAGTACAAAGTGGTTATCAGTCTAGAGACAAGTCTTGATCACGCAACTGACTTGCTCCTTGGACTCAGTCTGTAGATGCCTTGGTCACACAGTTGGCTTCTCGTCCGACTCAGCTTCTTCATAGGGCGGCTGCCTTTCTACTTCACCTTACTTTCTCAAGCTTCTTGGATTTGATCACGAAGCCCTCCAATAATTTGAGATTGGTTCGACCTTGAACCTTCCTACAATCCTCCTTGGAAAGTAAACCCCTTTTGATTCTTCAAAAGTTTTTTCTTCAATAGTTTGAAGTTGTCTTTCCTTCACAACTAGGTGTTGGATCAATTTCCTTTGAGATTTAGGCTTGAGGATTTTGCTTGAATAACTTGAGAATATTTTGCACGTTACAGTTTGGATATTGCTTGATTTCTCAGGTGTGCTAGGTTCAGGTAACTATTTCTCAATGGGATTCCTCAGCCTTTTATAGTGAACTTTTAAAATCTGCCCGTTGAAGAGATAGGCTGATTTTAAAAAGTCTCTTGTATTTGTTGGCTTATCTTGTCGAAGTCCTTGATGTTGACATTTCCTCGTATTTAATGTCTTGCAGCATTGCAGTGTCTCTGACACTTGGTGCAGTGCTTCCCATTGGTTTGTTCCTTTTGCACACAACCGAACTAACACTTTATCTCCGACAACTTTAACAAAGTTACTATTCCGAGTAAGATTCTTGACTTTTATCAACGGATCTCGCTCATTGTCTTTGACTTGATCGCGCCTTTTATTCCCCAGGTGACTTTGAGTTAGCTTCCAATCAATGGATGACTCATTTGTCACTTCAACTTGAGACTTGGCTTCTTGAGTTGACTTGATGACTCTTCATACAAACGTATCACAAGTGATACTCTTTCAGTCGAGTTCTTGATCTTCTTTCTTGGCCATTCTCCGTTGGTCCTCCAGAGAAGTCTTCACTTGATCTTGATTGACTTCTTGTATTCCCAGCATAGTGACTTGACTCAAATTTGTTCAAATTTTATCTATTACAATACAAATTACAAGAAAAATGGGGTGCCAACTTTCTAGTCTAAGTTTTACATCGCATTCATCAAAATCTAAACAATAAATTTCCCAACAATTTCCCCCTTTTCGATGATGCCAAAACTTAAAACATTAATTAACATGTAAACATCACATATACATACAGACAATGCAGTAACAAAGAATGTATGCGTAGAATCAATCATTTTATTGATCATAGCATTATTGTCCTTTACACACCTATTTACTGAGTGTATCAGAGCATAATCATATCTAAGCCAATTTCAAGCATCTATGCTAAGATACAAAAATAGAGAGAAAATACAACAATATTTTATTGAATGTACAGATGACTTACATACATATGTATTTACAAAAGTAAAATACACGAAGGCCTAGCAACAACACTTCATTGCCTTTACTGCCTCCTCATTTCCTCTTCAGCTTTATCATCATCAGCTCTCTTCATCTTCTTTTCTTCTTCAGCTGCATTCTTCTTTTCGTAGGCTCTTTGCAGCTTCATCTTTCCTTTTTCTTTCTTACCTCTCTTGCCACAGCTGATCTTGTCTTTTGTTTTCTTCTTCAATTCTCTTCACATATTCAAAGATTCTTCCTAGTCACTTCCCGATTGGCTACTTCATCATACCCAAAATTGCCAGAGATCCTTCCCTTCTTGCCTGGATCTACATATTCAATGTTTTTGGGTAGAGGTCTAGGTTGAAAGCTTCTACCTTCACCACTTCTTCCTCCTCCTTTGGGCGTGTATCGTACTGGAGTCTTCTTCTTACCAGCTGAGTGGCTGCTAGTAGTCTGTTGCCTATCAACTTTTTCGCACAGCTTCAGACCCTTCTCCCAGTACAAGTCCCAGGCTTGGGCTATGGACATGTTTTTGAAGTATCCTTCGGATTCGAGCATTTTAAATTCTTCAATGGATCTTGGCTCGGTTCTGTCATCTGGAATGGCATCTGTGTCCTTTCCTGCCGGAATGCCTCCATAAGCTTTCAAGTCTTCTAGTACATGGGCATACGTCTTTCTTTCAACCTCCTTCATCCCTGCTTCCATAATTTTTCTTTTCTCTGACATAGGCACAACAGAGTGTTGGAGCGGCAAAATCATCGGAAGTTTGCTGATTATACTAGCTATGACATGACCTTGCTGAGGGGTTTCAACAAGCATTAAAGTCACATCCTTTTGACCTTTCCCCCTTAACAACTTTTCCCTTCTCCGTCCTCTTCTCATCAGCTGTCTCCTTCTTCTTTTCAACAACTCTCTCCTTCTTCTCAACAACTTTTGCTTCCTTCAAGATCCTCAGGTATTCCTCTTCCCCCTTTTTGGCATCATCAAAGGAGAGAGGAACCCCTGGAAACATCTCGGAAAGCATGAAGTCCAGTCGGTTGATAGCTGAATTCTACTTGGAGTCTGCTGCGGAGTATGCTGTTCAAAATTCTGAGCGGGTGGCTTTGGATTCGGCTGCCACCAGTTTCATTTCAGCCACGAGAAGGCTGCATTTGGCATTCATGTTCTCCTCCACACACAGAAGTTCTTTACGTTGAAATTCATGCAGCAACTCCATCTCAGTGGTATGAGAGGCATGCATTCTATCAATATTTGCTTGCATCCTCCGCTTCATGTCAGCATTGTTAGCACTCCAGATAAGCATCTTGTTGTACAATGCTTTAAAGTATCTAACCTGTTCATACCGCATTATACTCTGCTGTTGACACCATTCCCTGATTCGTGCCACAATCCCTCGCAAATCTGCTGTGAGGTTGGCATCCCTATTGTCCAGCCGCATATCTAGTGAAGTCTGGTGCCTTTCAATCTTCTCAATCTCTCCACAGATTTTCTTGAAGACATCACGAATCTCAGCTGTTACCTCGGTTTCAGTTGGCGGCCAGGCAACATCAAAATCAAAGTCTGCTGGAATAATGGAATCGGTGGGAATAACTGGATCTGCTCGGATGTTGGAACGTCACTGCTCATGGGTGGTTTCTTCTTCAAGGTCGGGCAACTCAATTGAGAAAGGGAAAGTTTCTCCGAATGCATCATCATGCACATATGGTATTGATTCTACAGTTGTTCGTGCTTGTGATGATCCTGGTTGAGTCGAGCCTGCTGCAGCTTTGGGAGCTGCGCGCAGATGACTCGGTCTCACCGGGCCTTGTTGAGTAGATTGGCAAGCTCATCGACCCTTAGTCAAGTCTTAACGGCCTTCTCGGCCTCGATGGATTCTCGCTAAATGAATTTACTTGTCCTTAGCTGCTTTTTCAGCGTCATCGGAGGATGATATAACTTGGGGGTTAGGTTCACCATCGAAGTTAAAAGTTTGACGAGCAGCCTTGAATTCTAGCTTACTTGTACTTGGAAGAACATCCTCAGCTGAGTCCTTTGCAGCAGGGGTGGACTCAGCTTCATCTTCAGATCCCAAGAATGTTGTGTCAGGGTTGTCCTGGGAATCATGAAGAGCACTGATTTCCTCTTCTGAGTCAGCAATGATGACTTGAGGGATGCTCTTTTCTCCTTGATTTTTACCCAGGGAAGTCTCAACCTCCCTTGGGCCTTCAATACCTCCAGCAGTCTCAACTGCAGTGAGGTCTTCGGCAATCCCTTCGACAGACACAACTGTCTTAGGGTTTTGGACATTGGTATCCGAAGGGGTCTCAACCTCTTGGATTGTACTTACAGTGCCCAGAGTGTTAACTCCCAGGGCAGTTCCTTCCTTTGCCTCGACTACAAAGCAACGTCCTCAGCCTGCAAAGCAGTTGTCACTTCAGCTGGGACAGACTCAACTGTCCGAGCTTCGTTAGTGTCAACTTGCTGTTGTTCTATTTCTTTTTTTTCTCCACTTTGCCTCCTTCCTTCATAGTGTAGTCATCTGCAGCATCCTCTGACCTTGCTACAGTGGAGTGAGTTTCCCCCTCAGCTGGCGCACCAGCTGAGTGACTGATGATGGGGTCACTCTGCTCCAAACTCCCGGCTGGTTCCATTGAGTGCTCAGCCGTGGGGGTAGGTGGTAAAACACCTTCAATAGGGGTTGACTCAAGTTGGGTACCCAAAGTCCCAGTCTCATTGCCAAGTCCCTTTGACCCATCTTCTGAGTGAACTGGGGATGTTGTTGCAACTATAACTGTGGCAACGTGTTGCACTACTCCCAAAGGGTCTATTTCCAGGAGAGATTTTGAGGACTTTCCTGGTCCTTCCATCAACTGATGTTCTTGCATCAGCCTGGATTCCCGCATGGCTTGCTGCATATCCAACTTTTCCTTTGTAGCAATGGGATCCATGTCTTCATCACTTTCCGAAAGTGCATCGATGTGAGGATGAGTGTATTCCAGAGTTCTAGTGGCTAGAAATATGTTTGCCTTCTCCAGTTCATGGGCTTTCTTTTCAGCTTTGTCTTTCTCGTCCGTCTTTATGATACGGAGGATGTCCATGCAATTCTCTTCATCAAGAGCCTGTCGAGCAGTGGTAATTTCTAGGAATTGCATAACTTCTCTTCCTCTTCTATAAACTCAGGGCGTTCGAACTGCACCCTGGAGTTGCTTAACTTCCATGCCCTCCATTCGCGTAGACGACACTGGATGTCTGGATATACGGGGTAATACATGATGACATCATCATCAGCATCTGGGGCGGGTGGAGACACTACTCTTTCAGCAGGGGATTCTATTGTCTCTGCTGCTTCTCCCTCCTCAGCTGTTCTGTCCACAACAGGGTCTTCTAATTGCCTCTGCTGATCACCTTCAAAGAGACTTGGTGTTTTCTTCAATGATTTACTGAGACCGCACTTCCTTAGCGCTCGGGGTTTTCTCACCGAGTTGCGAGACTCAACTGTCTTCTCAAGCTCTGAAATCCTGGAGATTCTCTTTCTTCTTCTTGTCCTTAGTTTGGATCCTCTTCTTCAGGTTCCATGGCGGCAGGGGCGTCCTTCTTCTTTGCTGCAGGGGCAGCTTTCTTCTTCGCAGTTGTAGGGGCAACTTTTTTCTTGGGAGGGGAGGCAACAAATGTTTCCTCGGGGTCAGCTGATTCCCCCTCACTTGTATCCTCCCTCTTTGCATGAGCTCTCTTCTGGGCTCCAGAAAGGTTAGCCCTGAACATCCTCTTGTTTACATGGAAGGTCTTTCCATGTTGAAGGGGAATGCCCTTCACTTCCATTAAATGCCCAATCACTAGGCCGTAGCCGAGTGATCCTCCAAAGGATCTGTCATCCTTGAATGATTTATTCGCAACGTTCTGGCAGAGTCTGCTTTATACGAACTCAACCCAGTTAACTTTCTTTTCTTGCATGATCGCAGCCATGACGATCAGTTTAGTCTTTGACAGTTGATTGAAGCTGCCAAACTTCATATCCACGCATTTTGAGACGACATCCATCATCTTGTGATAGTCGTCCTTCAGTAATTTCTTGTCAGCTGTGTAAACCACCTTCGCAGCACACTCGGGTTTGGCTACTTCTTTCCATGCAGCAGCTAAGTCCACATCAACTTCGTATATTTCTGGCATACCCTCGGATGGTAATAAACAGTGCTATGGAAGGTCCTTAGCACATCCATTAGCATAATGACCAAAACTTGAACAAGCTCTACACTTTACTTTTTCAATATCAAATTGATTTTTTGTTCTATCTTGATTTTTATCAGGTATATTTCTTTGAGGATGTTTAAGAGTATCAATTTTAAAAGGTCTTTTAACTTTCGTAGGAAATTGACTTTTGCTTTTGTTTTTTATGATTCTACTAAATTTTTTAGCAAACAAAGCTATTGATTCTTCTCCTAATTCCGATTCCTCAATTTCTTTAGTCAACTGAGCTAATTCACTAGGTTCATCGTGTAATACCTGTAAAGCGACGCCTTTACCTTGTGGTCTTCTTCTGACAAAGTTGATTCCCAAGTTTTGAGAATCCCAGCCAACTCATCTAACCGTAATGTTGTGATATTTGACAGCTCTTCCACAACGGCAATTTTGACGTTGAATCTTTTGGGCAGTGATCGCATCATCTTTCCAACCAGTCTTGAGTTTCAAATTGGTTCACCAAGAGATTGAGATTCATTAGCAATGTCGCATAGTCTTCCATGATATGAAGTGATGTCTTCATCCTCCTCCATCTTTAAGTTCTCAAACCTGATGTTCAGATGTCGCAGCTTGGAAAGTTGGACACTTGCAGATCCTTCACAATGCCTTTGTAAAGCCTCCCATGCATCTTTAGTCAAAGATAATTGCAAATAATTTTGAAGTTATTAAAATCAACTGCACCAAAGATCGCATTGAGAGCTTTAGAATTGTAGTTCGCCAGTTGGATATTATCATTGGACCAGTTGATCTCATCCTGAGTTACAAAGTCCCCATCTTTATCTTGAATTTTCGAAGGAGTCCATCCAGTCAGAACTGCACGCCAAGCTTTCTCATCAATTGATTTGATAAAGGCACGCGTCTTTATCTTCCAGATAGAATAGTTCGTCCTATCTAGCATTGGAGGACGGGACATAGCAGCCATCCGATTTTCCATTTTGTAGTTCGAACGTAGGATCAACACTTAGTGAAATCAAGTGTTGGCTCTGATACCAATTGGAAGTTTTTGAGGTCACAAAACGTTCGTTTCAGTAAATGTCAGAGAAAGTGTTAAACCAGATGTTGTAAAACTTTCTGAAACAAGCAGCGGAAAAAGAACACACGAATTAAAATTTATCTACAAGTTATAAATAACTTGTAGAAGTGTCAATTATGACGAAATCACTAGTTGAAAATATCTTTAGTACAACTCGAATATGAATGATTCAACTAGTCTAGGAAAAACAAACTCCTACTGAGTAGATCTATTCTAAGTAAATCGCTTTGCCCAAAATATCTTCAAAATAATCTATGAAATCTAATAAAACTGTGTATGGAAGAAAATAAATTAACAAGACTCGAAACTGGACTAAGTGTTATTCTCCATGTTGCAGACACTTCGAAGAACACTCGACTGTGTATTTTGACAGCACTCAGAATCTTGTTGCTTTTCTTTCTCGATTGTATTTCTCTCTTATTGCTCTGTAAATTCGTGGTTCGAGAGGTAGAAAGAATGATGGTCGGTCCTCTCTTTATATAGGGTTTGAGTCCTTGATCTTGTTGATCTACTTGATGTCCAAGATTCCTTGATGTTCTTGAATTCTTGATCTTCTTGATGTCCAAGATTCCCTGATGTCCAAGACTCCTATTCACAAAAGGAAACAAGGAAAACACAAACATGGAAGAAGTAGGATTCTTATAAGTTAGGAAATAAGATGATATAAATAAAAGACTCCTAATACTTCTAGAAAATTGACTCCTATTATAGGTAGGAATCTAAAATAAATCTTTCCCACATTCATTAAAACTCTAAGTTTGGAATAGTCTAGAATGGCAAAATTCATAAAAGAATATTTTATAATAATCGAAAATAGGAGGAATATAAATTCCTAATAAGAGGGAATCAGAAGTTACTAGAATGGGCGATGCTCCGGAAGAACGGCAGGGCTCCGGCGGTGCTCCATTGGAAGGATGGTCGAGCAGATGGTGTGAGAGATGGAGAACTGAAGCTTATGGAATTTAGGTTGTTGCTGTGGAACAAAAACTTGGAGAAAATACCTTAATCCAACCATGTTTTAAAGCGGGCAGACGCTGGGGTGACAAGTGATGTGTACTAGAAAAAATGATAAAGAAAGATGGTAAAGAGAGAGCGAGATCGTGTGAATTTGGGTGAAGGGAAGGGAGAAATATTAAGATGTATTAGCGATAGACAAAAACTCGTAGCTAATTACCTGCGGCGGCGGATGTGTAAACTTCAGGCGACAACGGCGAGAGCGAGAGGTATGGTTGAGAGACAGACTAGAACAGATAGTTCAGAAAAAAGAGACGGTAGTTCAAAATTTTGTGGAAAAATAATTTTGATTTTTTCCGACATAAGTTGAAAAAAATGATGTCAAATATGATGTTATAGACCAAGTAAGGGTTCACATTCAATCAGTACGAAAAACCAATGTTATTACTGATGTTATAGACTAAAAAAGAGGTGCTCAAAGACATCTGTTCAAAAACGATGTCTAATAGCGGAAAAATGCAGTCATACACATCGCTTCATTTAAAAAAATGATGTTAAATATTAAAAGATATCACAAAAAGTTTGAAACTGATTACTTTGAACCGATGTCTATTACCAATTTTCTTGTAGTGACTTGGAGATTTAGTTCTCTAAAGCTAAGTAGTCACCTTTAAAATTTTAGTCCAATATTTTAAAAAAAAAATTGGACATTTAGTTCGATTTTGACCGAAATTAATTGCTAACTTGGACCGATATGTGCTAATATATGTCTAAGAAATTTTTGGATTTGGGTGATTTGGCGCAAAAATTGTCACATTAAATCACCAAAAATAGACAAGAAAATTTGGAAATTCTAATACTTTGGTGGCAATTTTTGTGCCAAATTACAAAAATCCCCAATTTTGACATGTTTACACTTGATATGTCATAGTCATCAATTTCCTATAAAATCACACAATTTCGATCAAAATAGGACTAAATATCCAAGTTTTTAAAATATATTACACTAAAATTTAAAGGTGACTACTTAGAGGATAAAATTTTAAAATAGTCCACATTAGAGGACCAAAAACATTATTTTCCCAATTCAACTCTACAACTAAATTACACCACAAATTTAGTTCTACAACTAAATTTCATCACAATTATTTTGAAGGGCTAACTAATATAAGACACACACACACACACACACACACACACACACACACACACACACACACACACACACACACACACATATATATATATATATATATATATAGGATTTGGTTTAAATGAGACCACCCTCTCTAGGCGAGACAGTGTGGACTCATCTTACCCATTGATCTTAAAAAATGAAGGGATGTGATTAATTCAGTTTTTTTAATTATTTCCTAATTTTTGCTGATTTTAAGGGTAAGATTGTAATTTTGTAATTCAAATTAGTGGTCCCAGCGGATTTTATGGGCTGAAATTGATACTGCCGGATTTTGTGGCGGAATTTAAGGAACCTGTTTTCTTTCCAAATATTTTTATTTTACAACATAGTTAGGGTTCTTCTACTGCATAATAGTTATGAAAATGGGATGTTGCTTTTGGAAATTATAAAAATGGGATGTTACATAATGTAGTGCATATTTAGTTATTCCACAATGCATAAATAGTTTCTAGATAATACATAGTAAGTTGATTTTGTTGCATAGTTTATGATGTCTTGCATAGTTGGATATACTGTACTATATATTAGTTTTTTTACGCTGCATAGTTACTTTTCAGATAATGCATATTTAGTTGAGTTTTGTTGCATATTTAGTTTTCGAACTCACTGTTCGTTATTTCTCTGTAATATTGCACCAATTTCTCTGTAATTTTCATGAACTGTAATTTTTGAGTTCTTCACAGTTTTCTTTATTTGCGTTAATGGAGGAATGAGAGAGAGAGAGAGAGAGAGACGTGAGATTGGGGAAATTGGGAGATGTATGAGAGAGAAAGAGATTTGATTTCATTTTTGTAACTAACTTGTTATGCTATTTTACCCTACTATCCTTATATTGATTAAATTAATATTTTAATATATCTTTTGTCCATTAAATCATACCCATTGATTAATAGTGGGGGATGATTGAGATTAGTCAATTGTGTCTCACCTAGAGACATGGTCTCACTTGATCCTCCCCCTATATATATATCGCCATGAGGGAACGCCTGTGCCCCTTGGCCACTAACCTAGCCTTATACCTGGCCACAAAACCATCCGGATTCATCTTAACTTTGTAAAGTACCCACTTACTCCATATTCCAAGCTGGTGTGTGAGATATTATGATACAATATAATTATATTTGAACGAAGGCACAATTCACAAACAATGACATCTTAACTAGTTTGAATATATTTGTATGTCTATTTATTATATTATTTAAATAAAATATATTTATCTTTAAGTTCTTGTTAGATATCCAAAGTATAGGTATATAAAATATTTATTTGTATTTTTTTTCTCTTGTATATAGGTTTTTTTTTGTTCTTTTGGCCATGGACCCAAAAAGTCGTCTTGGTAAAAATTTATATGAGACCGTCTCACAGGTCTAAATCCGCGAGAAGGAGCCCCATATCCACCAAAAGGATTACATCACAACCATATATTGATTGTCTAGTCCATGCCTAAGTTCAGCACATATGCCTAAGTTGAGTTTATTATATTAAGTAAATAAATAATAAAATATTAAACAAAAGGAGTAGCAAAAAAGCAGCAGCGAGCTAAACACTAAAAAACCATCTTATGGGTCTCACAAACATAGATTCGTGAGGTCTTACAAGAGACATACATTGACAAAAACTTATATAAGACCATCTTATGGGTCTAAATCTGTGAAACGGGTCCATACCCAAACTCACGATGTCAATTTTGTATTTTTTTTGGAGGTGATGACAATTTTATAATAAAGAAAACAAATCTTTTCAACCTCAACTTTATCTATTTTTACACTTTGCAACCTAATCTATTTATTATGTGCAAATAACATCCTAAACTTTGCGGATTTTTGACTTTGCAATCTCTAGCAACCTGGAGTTGGAATATTCCAGGAATATTCGTCCATGTGATCTGGAATATTCTTGGAGTATTCCTGGATTATTCCTAAGACAACTTCAGGGCCTATCTAGCGTTTGTTGATGTGCAGACGAGTTCCCATCACAGAAAATTTCCATCTCTGGAGAAAAAAAACTTGGACTTTTTCAAAAGCACTTGACTTGGATTGATCTGCTTCACTGAGCAACATCAGTTATGTTTCGTGAAAGTTGGGTTTTCAATATATGATATGATATTGAAGTGAATTTATTTGCATGAGATCTTTTTTTTTTTTCTGAGAAGCGATGAGATCTTCTAATTTAAAATTATGTTTCATCAACCATAAATTAAGTATAAATTATAGGTTTTTAATATGACAAATATTATACACGTGACAATAATCGATGCGATAGAATAGGAAATAAAATACGATTTTAGAATAGTAAATCCTATCCTGAATTTTCACTAGTACAAAATTGACCATTTGCATCGGTTGTAAACGACTTTAAGCATCGGTTCAAATGGTGATGCTTATGAAGGCGATGCTGATAATCACATGTATAGGCATCGGTTTCAACCGACGCCTAAAGTAAACAAGAGGCATCGGTTACTAAGCAAACACCGATGCATAATGTTCACCAAAGGCATCGGTTGCTAGGCAAAAACCGATGCATAAAGTCAGTCCTATTGTTTTATTTAAAATACATTTTTTTTTTCAATTTCCATGCCAAAATAAAAATCTAGAGCACAAATGAAAATCTAACCCAAAAATTAGTGATAATTTTTAGTCCATAAATTAGATGACTCAATTCAACAAAATCATGGTCAAAACTTTTAAATAAAATGTCTAACTCCATTTCTAGTCCAAAATACCATAACTAGTATATATTTCATCTAAGTAACAAATTGGGAATAGATATGTATAACAAAACAAAATCAACTACTGAAAATATTACACTTTATTTTTAATTAAACAATCCTCTTCTGCCTCATTCTCGGCTATCACACGGAGCCAACCACTAGTAATTCTTGTTCCCCCTGTTTCAACAATATTAATAAACCAGTATAAAATGTCATCCAAATAACAAAATCAGTATAACTTGCTATCAAATCTATTATGAAACTCATCCAAATAAATTAGCCAAAAAAAAAATTTAAAAAATCTAAGACAGTAATCATACAGGAGACAGAAAAAGGTAGTCTGCGACAAGTCGGGCACCTCCAAATTATGTAACTGCAAGCAACTTTCGGGCGTGCGATAGTGCAAGTGACTCCTCATTACCAAGTATGACTTGAGGAAGCTTTTCAACTAACCTGTAAATGATATTGATGAACTGAAATGATTGTCTTTCCAAGAGAAGGTGTAAAAACGACTTAACATAGTACGCATGAAAAAAGTCGACCGCTAAAAACCTCAAGAACATCATGTTCAACTTGAGGTTTAGCTTTGGATTGAACCGAGAAGCCTAAAGATTGCCGGGCACCAAGACACATCTTGAGAATCATCAAAGACAAAAATACACAAGCATTCTGCGTGAGAGACCAGCTCACATGTATTAGTGCTAGAGCCCGCACATTCTAACTAATTCAACTCATCTACAGATTATTTACATAGAGGTTAATGATGCATTATTGCATTCTAAGGCATTTTATAGATTAGATTGAGGCTCAACATATATCAAAAGGTTAATGATTTTACTCCTTTGCTACAATGCTACGTATAATTTGTAACAAGGGGATTTTAATCTCACTTTTTAAAAATCCCTTACCAAAATAAGTTCGTTCGACAAGATTTGAAAATCCCTTACCAAAATTTCTAGTTGGAAAAGGCCCTCTTCGGATAAACTTTTTTGTCGAATTTTCTTTAGAATAAATTTTATCACAGCAAGAACATATCACAAGTGGAAAAGTTTCAAACCTTTATCATCAGGGTCACCATTCCACTTCCCTGCTGTATGCTTAAAAGATCCAGCTTTCCCTTCACTCCTCTTCCAATCAGACTTCACCCACCTACTCTGCCAACCATCGTTTCAACACAGCAAATGGAAAAAAAACGTAAAAAATTGTTTCTATATTATCAAAGGAAAAGTAATTTAAACAGGTAAAAGTTTCTGAACACAAAATTTTCATAAGAATTGGAATACAAATTAACATGTAAGAGGAAACTCAGCTAATCTGGTTCTATTGTTGAAAGCCCATAATCCACTAAATACAAGAAAATGATCAAATCACTAAAACTTACTCAGCTTCAAAACTTTATGGAGCCTAACTCACTAGATCACCAATTTATCTCCACTAGTTCACTCACTACCAAAAAATGTTTACAACCCCCTAAATGAACTAAAACCCCCATTTCCAGCAGAAAAAGATCAATATACTTCACCAAAAATTCGTTGGCAACCCAAGATAACTTCTTATATTTCACTAAACAATACTACTAGCATATAACTGAGCATACACTAAAAAAAAATTGAAAGAAGAAAAGTAAGAACTTACCTTCAAAACGCTCCTCAAAAATGATTTCAGCAAGTGAAGAGCAAAAGAGTGAAAATATTAACGCTACTATAAATGCTGCTACTAGCAGTAGTTTGTGCTTAGATTTTACCATTGCTGAATTTGCTCTGGGATTTCTTTCTGGTTCGGGCTAATTATAGAAGATGGATTTGCCTTTTTGACCCCGTAAGTTGTGGTTTATTACGGTCGTGCCCTGTTTTTAATTAGTTTTATCGACTTTTGAAGTCTACAGCGGACCCATTTGGCACGTTAGTTCCTCCAATGGGATTCCATACGCTAGTAAAGAAACTTACCAGTGAACAACTCAGCAACACTAAAGGATCCATAAGCTACAAGTACATGCCATGATCAGGACATGATAAAAGATATAGTTTACTTTCGATAAATAACAATGAAATACAAATCCTTTCCGTATATTGCATACTATCTGGTCTCCATCAATAAAGGCATACTAGTGAATTCTTCCATTTATAAGTTTATACAGATTTACGACTGTGATAGGAATATCTTGAATCAAGTATTCTAAATCCCCAAAGAAGTCTAGCAGCTACATTGAGAACCAAACATTAAAGACCGTCATATTGGGGCCAGTATAAATGTAGAAAAAAAATGAGGCTCCTTCATGGTTTCAAAAGATACTAAAGAATGAACGATAGTAGACACGTACTGATCACATATGAGACAGTATTCAAAGGTAGAAGACATTAAATCATCACTAACCAGCCCAATATACGAGGCATTTATGTTCATCTTCCTTCTTTGACTCATTGGCCTTGAATGTAGAATAAACAGGTAAGACAATCCCCACAGAACAGCTGCAAAGAACATGCACATTATCAGTGAATTATCTATATCCAGAATTCCAGATCCTCTTCACAAATACATGTCAAAACAGTGATTATCATTTAACTAAAAAATAAATCATGAAACTCCTTTAATGCCAGCAATTAGAAACCAATTAACTGTTTCAACCATCATCCAAAGTGAAGCTCAAGACAAAATCCACAATATACAGATATGTTTTTTTGGGTGCAATATCCTCAAAATGATGATGTACCTCAATGACTAAGGAGAATTGGAAACAAAAACAAAAAAAGAGCAGGCACCACCGTTCTTTGATTTTTTTTACAATTTACTTTTCCAATTTGCACAGATAATGAATTTAAAATTAATGTTTTCTTTGTGAAGCTAAGCTTTGTAAAGGCATATGTACTTTCCTACAAACACTTGCTAGTCACTTCAATCTACTCTATTGGTTTTCTCAATTTCAGACCTAGTCTAATTTTGCAAGTGATATTTTTCTCCGTTGTACCTACTGTTTTTCTAAAATCCAGAGGAAATAGATACAAGATAATGAAAATGTCATCAACAATGTTTTCTCCGTTGTACCTACTGTTTCCATACACCTTTTGTTGGTTTGGTTCTGAGAAGCGATAGATCTGAGTCTCTGTAAGCATTTCATTTGCATCTGCCGAATATTCTTCGCATCTTTGAGAATCTTCAAGATCTGAGGTTTGCCGACCGGTGGTTTTGGGGTCGGCAGCCGTTCGATGGCTTGGGCGGCATGGAGAGTGCACCATGATTAGATCAGACGGCGGAGAGTGATATTCGGCGTCAGATCCGCCGCCGCGTCGGAGAGAATCGCCTGTTTCGTTACCAGACAGTTGTTATTTTTCTGAGAAAATATCCATTTCTCGATGCTGTCCCTGTCGTATGTTATGCCGCTGACGATTGTTGCAGGGTCCTTCATGATTTCGAGCGAAATCGGGCAGAGAAAATACGGAGGAACATCAATTTCTGCCATTCAAATGGAAATTGAGAAAATACGGAGGAACATCAACTTCTGCCGTTAAAATGGAAATTGAGAAATAAGGAGGAACATCAATCTCAGCTCGGGGTGGGGGGTGGGGCGGCTGCGAGTGCAAGGTTCGACAGCGAGATGCGAGCTTCGATGGCGGGTTGCGTGCTTCGACGGCTGCGGGTTGCGAGGTTTGACAGAGGGCTGTGTTAAAATGATGTGGGAATGCCCTAATTAAAAATAATGAGGTTGCTCAATGTGCTAATTAAAATTTAAAAATGAAAAAACTTTTGGGTATCGCTTGTTGGTAAACAAATGATGCGTAAAGTCTAGTTAAAGGTATCGATTGTATATTAAAAACCGATACATAATGTTTTTAATTTAATTTTAATTAACAAAAGACTGCATAGGTATCGGTTTTTAATTTAGAAACGATGCTTAAACACTTCGTTTTATTTTCGAAATTGCCACCACCTCTCTTGAGGCATCATTTTAAGTGGAAAACCGATGCATATTTGGTGATTGTATGGGCTTTTTTGTACTAGTGAATTTAGTACTACATTGAGGTTCTCTTTCGCATGGGGATTGATTGTATAAACTGGTATTCTTGTTCTCAAGAACAAAATAAATGTTGTGATTTGGAAATGGTGATGATTGGTGTAGGACTTGTAGCAACATGAATTGTTGCTTATGACTTCAAACTTCATATTTTACTTTTATTGTTTTATTTTATACTAGTGTTCTACCCGTACGATGCACGAGTGTATATCTGTGAGGCCTCCATTTTGTACTGTGACGTGTGCATTTTCCTAATAATTCAACGAATTATATCTCCTGCATTATAATAACTTTGATATGGCATCAAATAATAGACATGAAATATTATTTAATATTTTTATTGATGAAGTAAGAAAAAAGTATCATACTTCATAATTATAAATAATACATTCAAGGTTGTGTATATGTGTTCCATCTTCAAAAACTGATTTTTCATAGAACCGCACAGGCGCACCTACATCGCCTATTTCATTTTAGTCATGTCTAGATTTTTAAGGTTGTAGTAGTAAATTCGGATAAAAATTTATTTTCCAATGTTTGTATATGTGATTTGTCGCAATTGTTTTGGCAAAAGCTCATTGCAAAATAAATGAAAAGTTAACATGTGTATATAAGATAATAGGAGAACTAAGTACAATAATTAATGAAATAGTAGTCAACAAAATATAGTTTTGACAACATTATTATTTTTATTAGACTTATTTTTGGAAATTTTTTTTATTTTTGCTGATTTTACCATGTATTTTATTTATTCATGTTATTAAGCCAATTTTTAATTTTTCTTGAAATTTAGTTGTGGAGAATTTGTATTGTACTATTTGGATTTTCTATTTATTACGTTCTATTCGAGTTCTCATATTTGATATTTTCAGGATGGGCGATGCACGAATTGTATTTGTACAAAAATAGTTTTTAGTGATTGCAAATTTTTCAAAATTTCAATAAACAATCAAAATATAAATTTAATTAATTTGATTATAAATCATATAGTTAAATAATATAAAAATAAATTTTTATATTAAAAACCCTCTTTAAGGATAATAAATTTTGTAAATGTGAATTGTATCTATTTATTGATATATTTATCTATAAGAAAGTAATAATTTAAAAAAAAACACAATTTCCCAATGCTAAATATTAGTGTACTATATTTCCAATGCAATCAACAAATAAAGTCATTTCAAATTCTAGTATTTTTTAGGATTTAAAAAGTTATACAATTGTTAGAATTATTAAAGTAATTAAACAAAAATCATGTTTCATATTTAGCAACATAATTTTAGGGGAAAATGAAACATTTCAAAAAATAAAAACTATTCTATTTTTATATATGTACATATATCAAAAAAAATATAAACAAACAACTTCATATCTAATAGTCAAAATGTACAACTTTAAAAGTTGAATATCAAAATACACTGATAAATATTAAAAAAGTCTATTAACATGAAAAGTATGTTAATAAATATAAGAAGTAATTTTCTATATACATTGTTATGAATATAATTTCATATTAAATATAATTATTGTTTCTTCTTATATGAATATATATAATGATAAAGCTATGTATGGATATATATAATATATATAAATAATATTTGGATACATATTTTGAGATATTTTCTTCAATTAAAATAAATATTTTTTTATTGAATTTAATCAACTTAAATACAATTCTATATAAATATGAAAAAATGAGATAAGCTCAAATATAAACTATACATATATTATTGATAGTCAAAAACATGAATATACGTACAAATTCATGTCCACTTGCTCAAATGCATAAATTTTAAAGCCCATTAAAATCAATGAGTCTTTTTTAACTTTAAGGTATGTTCATAGTCACTACTACAAAAATGCTGATAGACACCCGTTTTAATCCGCTGTCTATTAGTAAAACAACCGCTGTTAGAGCCACCATTGTTAAAAGTCTGAACTTTTGACAGCGGTTTAAAACTGGTGTCTTTCAAAAAGACACCAGTTTTAAACCGCTGTCTTTGAGATAAAATATCCGCTTTCTAAGACCCTGATGTTAAAAGTTTATGTATTTGACACCTGTTTAGAACCGCTGTCGTTTGATGAATAGACATCGACATTCACACCGGTTTTAAACCGGTGTCTATGGTGAATAGACATTGCTTGTTCACACCGGTTTAAACCGGTGTCGTTTAATTCAAACACTTCGCCTCAAAACCGCAGTCTTAATGTTTTTAGAAGCAGATTTAAAAAGGTTGTTGATTTACGCAAAGACACCGGTCCAAAGCTGCAAAACAATTCATATAATAAATAATTCATTATGAAATTCAATTCTAGCAACCATCATGAATTCACTACCAATTAAACATGAAATCCATTAATACTAAAGTTACCAATAGCCAAAATCCAACAAAAAGTACTAGTAGCGAAGTTTCCTTTCGATAAAACAACTATACATTCATAATCCAATTCCATCAACCAATAAAAACGATATACACATTCAACCAAAGGCAACAAAATCTAGATGATCAACATTGCTCTTGTCATTCAAGCTTTCAAAAATGTTCTAACTATCCATGAGAGCATCCATTCTTTTAAGTACCTAAACAAAATAATACCACAACAATCAGACGGTTATAAATTGTATAACAAAGTAATTGCATAGATGATGAAAACAATGAAGGCACTGAAACAAAGCTAAATCACAGATCACTTAAACTAAAATCAAACAAAGTAACATTAAGGGTGCCCCAATTCATTAGTGTAAAATCACAGATTACTTAAACTAAAATCAAACAATTGCTAATTATTAATATATTCATTTTTTTCCTGGGGACACATATTCTTATTCTTGTCAGGATGATATTGGAGTAACAGCCTGCAAACTACATTAATAAAATTGGTCATGGAGAATAAAAATGTCAACACCAAGTTGATATACAAATCAATGTAGTCTAAATCTGGCACAACACATACTTGTGGAAGGCTTTTTGAATTTCACGTTGAATTGCATTACGATCAACCCCAGTTAAAAATGTCAACACCAAGTTGATATACAAATCAATGTAGTCTAAATATCAGTCCATTGGTTGTACAAGGCTTCAAAGTAAAGTATTCTAATATAGTATCATCGACATACTAAATATAGTCCTACTAATATTCCATTAAACTAAAATAGAGATAAAACAAATAATACAATGTAACTAAATGATGAAAACTAATCATCATGATTTGAGGTGTACTTATCAATCAGCCAACTAACAAACTAAAATAATGAAAACTTAGTCATCTAACTAATAAAAACAGGGGAAAAATAATTGATCAATTACCTGCCACTTATAACCTTTTAACATGGAGGACTCACCAATTCCAATAATATATTTCAGTTCACCAGACTGCATATTAGTGGTACCTGGAAACAACAGTTCTGCTGTTAAAAAATATCATTTATGAATTGAAATCAATTATTATAGAAAATACTTGATGATAAAGAAGTACAGGCAAATAGATCTATTACATGCCCTCTATTTTTATTGTCTCTTTGAATATCCAAATCTTTCACCAATTTCAGCCACACATTCTTCACCTTGCCAGGCTGAAGCTCAGTTAGCTGAATTTGAGCACACCCAATTAGTTCAGCTGACTGAAACCCTTCGTCATCAAATATTTTTACCACTAAGTGCTGTGTTGAAGCGTCTTCAATTACAAAACTCAAAATGCTCATTCCAGACTGGATTCAACTGGTTGTTCTGTGGGAAAAGAGAAAAAAAAAGAATGAAAATACACATGTCTGCTCTGAATTGATGAAATGGTGGATTCAACTTGCAATTGTCCTGCTTTTCTTCATTCTATCTCGCAAAGGCCGTACATATAACACAGCAAAAGGATCAGATTTCCCTATAATATCCTTATTTGTTAACTCCTTTTCTTGCACAAGCTTCACCTCCAAAGTTCCAACCTGGCTTCAGTTCAAGGTCACTGAAACGAAAACGAAAATGTCAACAAAAACTACTTCAACCAAACAGATTCATGTTTCATTTGACCCAACTGCTGACGGCTCGAGGCCGTGGTTTGTGAAAAAATTACATTGAACAAAAGAGATTTCAGGAGTATTGGTGTTTTGTGTGTATGGTGCCATTAACATTATTATCATCATCCCTATCTCTATTAAATATTACTTATATTACTAGTAACCTTAACCAAAACCATAATTTCCACTGATGCTAGTTGGAGGGGGTTATGATCACTAAATCTTGGAAACCAATTTCTCAATCAATCTTCAAGATCTTAAAGTACAAAAAAGTGCTGACCTACTATATAAATAATACATTCCATTATAAACAGTAGAAGTTCCCCCATCTTTCCTAGTTTTTGAAAATATTGGCAAACCAATTTGCTTGCTCGGAATGAACCTAATTTTTGGGTTAAAAATCTTTTGCAGGAAAGTTGCCCTGAAAATTATAAATTATAAATTTTCTATAAGAATTTATTTGTTTCTACTAAATCAATCTGACAATCACTTTAATAATATTTATTTCGTGAATCCTATTTCAAATATCACATCAAAAGGATCTATTGCAATTTTCTATTCCAGGAGCCTCTATTATAGCACAACACACAAATCATTTATGTTATGCACCAGACTTTCTATGGTACTTAATACTCCAATTTATGCCATACATGGAAAAATTCATGAGGTGATGAGTTAGAAGCAGCAATGTCCCTGTACAAAACAAACTGATATTTCAAACTCGATTTGGTATTTACCAGATTTAACAAAGTATTCCTCAATTTAAAGCTAATGATACGTATTTCAAACCCTAATTCATAACCCTAATAAAGATGGCCTGGCAACGGCGGGTTGCTGTTGAAGGCCAAGGGGGGCTTTTGATGACGACGATGGCGGGCGGGAGGCAGGGCGGGCATGGGACCCGATTCGCAGAGAGCGCTCCGTACGAAATGTAGTATTTTCTCGGCGCCGGTGATTTCCAGTACAGAGATCTACGGGGCAATCCATCTTATTCTTCGTCGATATTTTCTGGTTCAAGATGGAACTGAGTTTGGAATTGCCATTCTAGGGTTTCGTTTATGAGATGGAGGCCGGCATTGTGATCGACCTATTGTTCAGCGTTGGCGTTGGGGTTCGTGAAAGTGAATAGAATGAAGGGTAAAATGGGAATGAAGAGAAGTTTTGCTAGCATGGGAATGGGAATGTGGATGACAGAAATGCGTGTAGTGGGAATGAGAAGATGAGAAATGAATACAAAATGTGTGTGTGAGTGTGTGAGAGAGATGGGGGAATTGAATTAAGTGAGAGGTCACATGGAGGAAGAAGATAATGCGCCGACGAGTGATTTTTAGTTTTTGTCAGCTGTACTCGTTCTTCCTCGAATTAGATCCTAACGCGAAAAGAAAGTCCGATAGAAACAGTCGACTGGCGGGTGAGCTTGGTCTCGAGGGTTCAGGTTAATAATGAAAATTATTTAAACAATTTTAAAAAAAGAAGTATGTAAATAGACACCGGTTTTGTAGACCGGTGAAATACTATATGATTAGACACCAATTTTAGAACGGTGTTATAAAAATCTGATTTCTAAATAATTAAAGACTCCGGTTTTAGAACGGTGTCAAAACAACTGCTGCCAAATCTAAATAAATAGACACTGGTTCCAAAATACGATGCCAAAACCGTTGTCGATTTGGGAATTTTTTAACAATAGGTCTTGGGAAACCGTTGTTTATTATCAAAGACAACACTATTTAAACATCGGTTTCTTTAAGAACCGCTGTTAGATAGGAAAAGACACCAGAAAAGTCATAAAACCGCTGTCTTTGTAGTGATGTCTATCACCAATTTTCTTGTAGTGTAGTACACTCGTACCAAGGAGTCTTCATTTGAGTTTGACATGTGTATTTATACTCATATTAAGGAGTCTTCATTTGAATTTTAGATATGCTGATAGTTTATACTCGTATCAAGGAGTCTTCATTTGAATTTTTCATATATTGATAGTTGATACTAGTATCAAGAAGCAAATATTTGGGTTTAAAATATATTGATAGTTTGTACTCGTATCAAGGAGTAAACATTTGGATTTGAGAAATATTTATAGTTTATACTCATATCAAGGAGTAAACAATTGGATTTGTGATATATTGATAATTTATACTCGTATCAAAGATCAGTTTTCATTTGAGTTTGACATATGTTGATAGTATATACTCATATATATCAAGGAGTCTTCAGTTGAATTTGAGATATATTGATAGTTTATACTCGTATCAAAGAGTAAATATTTGGATTTAAAAAACATTAAGACTGCGGAGTAATCATCTGAACTTGAGATATATGATTTCTATACTCATGCCAAGGAGCATGACTCATAGTTTATGCTCGTATCAAGAAACATTTTGTAGAATATACTTTGATAATTTTAGATAGTTTATGCTCGTATCTAGGAGCGTTGAGATATTAAAGATGACTCCACGTCTTCTTCATCATCTTCATCATCACTAAGCCCATTTTGGCATTCTTGTTTCTCAAAATTTAAGTTTATCTCAACAACATGCATGCGAGTTGCTAATTCTTCAAAAGTTCTTAGTTTGATTCCTTGGAGTATCTAGCATAGATCCCCAATATATTTCTTGGATACATATCTCAATAGCTCAAGTTTCTGACAATTGATCTTTATAATCAAGGCTTAAGTTTCGCCAATAGTTGATGCAGTCAATGACAGACTATTCATTCCACTATCGTGGACTCGTGAGCTCAGTCATGCTAACTGTCTGCCGTGTGCTATGGAAAAGGTTTAAAAATCCTCGTTCTAACTACTCCCAAGTATTAATTTTTTTCCCAAGTCAGTGTAACAATCGAATGTACTTTCTTTCAAAGATCGAATGAATTGCTTTACCAAGAGAACTTTATAAGTTTCAGCGTCATTGCGTGTCTCGATCAAGTGAGCCACGTGCTGCCTTGGATTTCTTATGCCATCGAATTTTGGAACTTCGGAGGTGGCAAATTATGAATTCTCGAAGTGCATGGCTTGGCATAAGTTGTCATTGACTTAGAGATTTCATCGAACTTTTCTTTAATTGTCCCTATAATGAACTCATTGAGTTGGTTGGAATCAACCCATTAGATGAGATTTGCGACTCCTTTGCTGAAGACATCTTATTTCCGTTTGATTGTTGTCTCGACTTCATCTTTAACTTTGATTTGAATGCCCATCATGCGACTTGAATAAATGTTGTCCACTTTATTTTTCAACTTCATTATTTGAGAGTCTTGCTCTTGAATGCGCCTTGTAAGTCCTTCAATAGCCTTTGTCAAATTTGCAAATTGCTCTTTCAATGAAATAGTTTGCACTATCATTGACCTCTGCAGTTTCAGTGTTTGGGCTTGTAGATGATTCATGAACCATAGTTGGATTCAAAAACCTTTTCTTTATGACACCGATTGAAAATCTGTTTGGCAATATCGAACCACCACATTCTCATGCCTCCTCATTTCTTAGAGAAGTAACTTCCTGTTCGGTGTCTCACTATATTGTCTTACCCCTTTATGCTTATATTTTGGAGTAGGGGCCTCATAGTTTGAAACTGAAAGGTCAACATTTATGGATTTAGAATGGTTGGCCATCTTCGTTGATGTTTGAACTTGATTTGAAGAGATGAGAGGTAGAGATTGTCCCACAAAGCGTGCTAAAAGATTTTATCACAAATTTTTAATGCGTCCAAATTAATAAACAAGAAAAATAGCAAAAATTGAATATATTTCAATTAAAATATCAAAAAGGTTACAATCTCTATTTCTCCTCTGATTCTTTTCTTCAATAATGATGTTTTGAACTTTGAAAGTGGATTTGTCAGTTGGATCTCCTCCGATTTTAAATTTGATATTGATAATTTCAACTCGAAGGCTTGAGAACTTGTTGGAGATAATATCTAGTTTTATTATATTTTAGGATTTTAGAATATCTTATATTTTAGATAGTGATTTGTTTAGTATTCTATTTGAGTTTATCTTTTTAAGTTTCCTAGTCAAGTTAGGAGTTTTATTTTGGTAGGATTTTAATCCTATAAATACTTGCTATTTTATTATTTTTAGGGAGGTTGAATTTTGATATAATAAAAAACGAGGATTTTCTCTCAATTCTTGTCTCTCTTTGTTCACGCTTCCGCCTGCATCAGTTGGTATCCAGAGACCGGCTATGATCCTTAATATGCCATCTCGACACCACTTCGGTTTTGAAGCTATGAGCAATGACACTGCTCAGATTCGTCAGCAGATCGACTTGCTGGTAAAACAAGTGCATATCGTACGCATCCAATACCAAGAAATCAAGAGATTTATTGAAAATCGATTTCTTGATAGTTGTGAGTTTGCCTACGGTATTGTGCCTCAGTTCACCCCATTGGAAACCTATTCCACGGGCATGGATTCTTTATTCTCAAGTGACATTGAAGATGATGGCTATAATGGCCACCAATTTTTGATGAAGAAATAGACAACACTATCATGGAGGTTGGCTACGACGAGCCTCCAAAATTTGACGAGGAGATTGGTGGTTATAATGGGCCATCTATCTTTGATACGAAAGGTGATGATACAATTTCAATGGTTGACTACGAAAAACTGCCGAAATTTGACAAGGATGCTCGTGGTTATGACGGACCACCAATTTTTGCCAATGACATTGAGAATTGTCATACGCATGAGGTCATGCAACATGATCTCAAACCGGGAATTTTTTCGTCCAATACTAAGAAGGAAATATCACCATTTAAGGACATTGATTTTGGACTATCAATTTTCTTCAAGCCTATGGAAAGATTCATTAAGATCGTGGAAATCCCTTATTATATGGCTCCAGGCGCGCTGAAGAGAAACTATGGATCAGAAATGAATTATTTTGTTTTTGATCTAGCTCAAATATATTTTGATATTCGCCTTGTTTTTCCATCTCGTCCTCCACGCTCCCCTCCATGGTTTGACAATTATTCTAGTGATGATCTCCCTTCCGATTCGAGGACTAATCGTTTCGACCCCGGAGAGAATGATGAAGATAATATCTAGTTTTATTATATTTTAGGATTTTAGAATATCTTATATTTTAGATAGTGATTTGTTTAGTATCTATTTGAGTTTATCTTTTAAGTTTCCTAGTCAAGTTAGGAGTTTTATTTTGGTAGGATTTTAATCCTATAAATACTTGCTATTTTATTATTTTTAGGGAGGTTGAATTTTGATATAATAAAAAACGAGAGCTTTCTCTCAATTCTTGTCTCTCTTACGGTATTCGCATAGAATCAACGTACGAGGTGAGCTTTTATCTGTGGTTTTCACTGCATCAGAACTTAAGCTCGAATCAAACATGGAGTATTCAGTGATATTTTACTTTGGATATGAGAACTTCTTGGCGAAATAGACGTTTTGATCTTCCTCCAAGATAAATTTAAATTCAATAACATTAGCTTGAAGGCATGATAGCTTATTCCTGAATCAAACGCTATAATTTGAGCAAACTCTGCGATGAACTCCTTGAATATCAACTTGACACCGTAGATTCATTGAATTTGATCTTCTAGAGTTGAGAGGATTTTCTCTACCAACTTTCTTGCTTGGATTTTTTCTTTACAAATTGTCATTTAATTCCATGAGAACCCTATTTATACTTATAAGAGAGGAGTTCTTCGATAAATCATGGGATGCAAAGACTTAATTTAACTGGTCATTCAATACTTGATATTTATCTATATCTTTAATCACAAGTTGTGATAATTATAAAAGAGATAATGATGCAGGCGGAAGCCACGAATAAACGAAGAACGCATAAAAGCAACACGAATCTTAACAAAGAAACATAAATTGCAATGAACAAGAGAATAAATCTCGAAATTTAATAATAATTCAACCTCCCTAAAAATAATAACAAAACAACTATTTATAATATCAAACTCCTACTTTAATAAAACTCCTAACAATGGAAAACTCTTAAAAGATAATAAAATAACCTAATAAACTAATATTAATAGATAATAATAAATCTTCAGATCTTTATCTCCATCATTCTCTCCGGGGTCGAAACGATTCGTCCTCGAATCGGAAGGGAGATCAACACTAGAAGAATTGTCAAACCATGGAGGTGCGCGAGTAGGACGACGCGATAAAAGAAAAGAAGTTAAATTATGATCGTTTCCAACAAACAAATAAACAACTATCAAGTGCTTTCTTTTAAGTCCTACACCAATCGTAATATATGATATATGACAACATTCAAATGGCTTTTTTAAGTTTAGCTGGAATCGCTTGGTCATGCATGGGGCACCATCAAGAAACGCATAGTTGTCAGCTGTGATACAAGCATCACCATACAATTCTCTATTTAATTGTGAACATAGGGCTTTAGGTTCCCTTTTCTATTTTAGAACATGCAGGCCAAGGAATTCAAGCAATTCTAAGCATTCTTCAACATATTTCCTAAATGACGTGTTCCTTTCAATCGAGATATCCTCCTTTAGCAAACTCAATAAATCAATACCCGAAGATCTAAAAACCCGCAATACCCTTGCGTGAGACTTTAATGGCGAAGGAATCCCATCAACTACAAATACAGGATATGCTCCAAACTCAAATTCTTTGTCAAAAAATAGTGTGCCATCATAGTTGCTATTTTCCTCATCATCGAAAATTGGTGGGCCATCATACTCACAAATTTCTTCGAATTGCTGAGGTTTTTCACAACCAATCTCTAGAATGGGTTCTTCGTCTTCCTCGTCGAAAATTGGACATTCTTCGTAGCCAATCTCCGATATAGCGTCGTCATTTTCTTCATCAAAAATTGGTGGTCCATCGTATCCACCATCATCCTCGTTTGATGAAACATATGAGGACGGATAAAAACCATAACCACATCCACCGCGATAGTTCTGACCGTTGCCTCCTTTGCCTATCTTGTGCGCTCGATCTTGGTCGGCCGTGAGCTGGGCGGTGACTGTTGGAAATTATTCGGGCCCCGGATCTAATCCGGGCCAAATAAGATCCTGCTTTTCGATCTAATCGAACGGAGACGAAGCGTGGGATTTCAAAATCGTGTTTTAGATATAAGAACACAAGATCATGCTTATTAAATTTATTCAAACTAAAGGAAGAAAAGAAAATTTACCTCTTTCGACGATTTTCTTGTTCTTCGCTTTTTCTTCGTCAATCCTTCGAATGCCCGGCTCGTAGGCACCGCGATCTTCCAATTCGAACCTCCCTATCAACGGTGTGGTGTGGGGCACCCAAATAATAATTCTAAGTTCCTAACTATTATTTTCCTACGATGTACTCAACTCATGAGATCGCGAGGATTGGGCTAATTAGATAGGAGGAATTGAACTAGATAAAAGTTAACCCACAATATCACACTTTGACAAAAAGACAAAACAGTGGCCGCCCCTTTGATGATTTTACCAAAAATCAATTGTCCAAGATTTCAATAATTGAATTGCCAAGATGTTGACCATGAATAAACCAAAATTTATGAAGTTGGACAAAATAAAAAAACTTTGCACTTTGAAAAGTGGACGGCCGTTTTGTTGTTGGCTAATTGGTATGCGAAAATTGTGTGTTCCAATTGTGAGATGTGGTCCCCTTTTTATAGGCCTAGTTCAATTAGTTTCCCACTCCAACTTGGTTTCCTATCTATTCTAGAATTAATAATTCTAGATAGATTCAAACTCTAATTAATAATTATCCAATATAATTTTCAATTTAATAATTATATTAATATTATAAATATCTTATATTTATTTAATTCCAAATACAATCAAAACTGTAGAATATCATATATTCCCGGAATTAACTAATATTAATATATTAGCCTAAATATTTTGGAAAACTCTTTTCCATAAACCCTTAGGAACTGAAAATATTATTTCCAACCCGTTTACTCTAGGAAGGCGAACCGGGGACCATGGACCGATAATTATAAGCTCCAATAAACCGAATAAATAATTAACTCTTTAATTAATTTATTCGACTTATTAATTCGATATTACTCCACTATAAATTCGAATTGCACTCTTATAATTATAGAATATCTTACTCTACAATTGAGCGTCCACGATATAATCATTACATATAGATTAATCCTCCATAGACAATTCGTAATTGAAGCTAGGTAGTATCCGTTAAACCTCTTCAATTACCTCTTATCCTCATTTACCATTAATTCACTAGCGAATGGTTAATTTACAATCGATTATAAATTAGAGATCTCAAACCATTCAGTTCCAGAATTAACAAATGAGGGAATCGTTTTCTACTTCCCAAGAAGGAATGGATTCCATATCTCGTGAATTTATATTCCCGGCTATTTAATTCAAATGTGAATCTAAAATGCAAGTGTTGGGAATGTCGTAGGACAAACTTAAACGAGCAAATTAAGAATCACATAGAAATAAATGTCTATAATCACTCAGGATTAAGATTTATCCATATATGATCATCTAGTGATTTAATTTGATTTTCCATTTCTACAACGGAATTTGTATGGAAAATTCAAATTAAATCGTCCAAGTCCTATATGATCAAATCATATAAAAATGCCCCCACTAAGATGTCTCCACATCGGCCGGTCCGGATAAGACAGTCACATTCAAAATGTTCTGGGCCGCATTAATGATGTTTTAATTAAAGATCCCATACTTTAATTAATTTCATCACGGACTTATTTTTTTAGTTTATTATCCATAATCTTAATCCTCTTGTATATAACTCTTATATACTAAGATTATGGTTACAATAAATAAACTAGGGATTTTCATGATGTTCAAGAAAATACATACAATATGCAAAAGAGTTCGAAAATAAATGTCGCTTTTATTAATAATTAAAAACAATTCATAATTGCTTTAAGGGCACAATCCCTAACAATCTCCCACTTGCCCTAAAGCATATGGGACATGTCTCTCAATTAGTAGAATGTTATCTACGTAAATCACTAAAATTGCCACTTTACATCATTGATCTGCTTGTATACACAAGGCTCATCAACACTTTGGTCAAAACCAAGACTTGATTATCTCATCAAATCTATGGTTCCATGACCTTGAGGCTTGCTTTAACCCATAAATGGATCTAAGCAATTTGCAGACTTTCTGCTCTTGACCTTCGGCTACAAAACCCTATGGTTCGAATCCATTTCTTAGTTCATAGCTTCAAGCCACCTCGCTATATCAGAATCCTCATCACTTGTCGAAAAGACAATGGATCATCGTCTACCCTATCAAAGACTGCAACATTTGCCTCTTCAATTTGACGATAGCGGATTGGTGGTCTTATCACCCTCCCACCGTCGTCGAGGTATCTTGGCATTCGATTAGGTATAGTGGTAATTTTTAGCGATTTCCCCACAACTCTTGTTGGTTGTGGTCCGATCTCATCAGAAACTCCTCGAGTACAACTTTACTTGAGGTTGGAAGTTTTCTTTATAATCGTTCTCAAGAAAAATAGCATTAGTCAAAACTATTACTTTCTTTTCTTGTGGATTATAAAACAAACTTCCTCTCGTTCCTTTGGGGTTTCAATGAACAGATACACTTCTAAACATGGATGCAACTTTCCAATCTTTCCTTTCAAAGACATGTGTTGGGCACCCCCATATGCGGAAGTGGTGTAAACTAACTTTACGCCATTCCACAACTCTAGTGGTGTCTTTTGGATTGACTTAGATGGAACTACATTCAAAATGTAAACCGTCGTTTGCAATGTATACCCCAAAACGAATCAAGCAGTGTAGTTCATCATCTACCTAACCATATCAAGTAATGTTCGGTTTCTCCTTTCAAAGAACACCATTTCTTTGAGGGTGCCAGTCTTGTGAGTTGGTACAAAATACCATGCTCTAGCAAATAATCTTTGAACTCGATATCGACATACTACTTCGCCCCTCGATCGGATCGAAGGCACTTCAAAGATTTTCCTAGGCTAACTTTTAGCATGAAATTCCTTGAACTTTTCAAAAGTCTCGATTTTCTATGCATTAGATAAATATATCCAAACCTCGAGTAATCATCAATAAAAGTGACGAAGTACTCAAAGCCACCTCTAGCTTGTGTGGTCATGGGACCACAAACATCACTATGCACAAGCTCTAGTGGTTCTTTGGCTCTATTGCCCTTTGCGAGAAAGGTCTCTTAGTCATTTTTCCTTCTGAGGCAGGATTCACAAACAGGGAAGAGTGCCAACTTTTAGCTCTCTCAAAGGACCATCCTTTGCAAGCCTATTTATCCTTTCTCTCGAAATATGCCCTAACCTTAGATGCCAAAGATATGTTTCATCATCTTGAGAAACCTTTTGCCTTTTGGTTTAGGATGTTCTACTTTAAACATTTCGGCATTTAGCGAAAGGGTTGTTCATTAGGCTTAATTAAATAGAGTCCATTTTCCAATATTGCGATACAAATATCACGCCCATTTTTAGAAATAATAATCGAATTATCATTAAAAGATAGTGAAAATAAATGTTCATGCAATTTTGAAACAGAAATCAAATTTCTCTAAACCAGGAATATAATAAACATCGTTTAAAATCAATATTTTATCTCTAATATTAAGCTTAATTACTCCCACATTTCTTTTGCCGAAACCACCGCACCATTGCCAACTCGCATTGTGAAAGACCCATCGGCAAGCTCTTCATAAGAACTAAGCATTTGTAAGGAAGAACAAACATGATTAGTAGCTCCGAAGTCAACTACCCAAGTAGAAGAATCTTTAGCTACCAAACAACTTTCAAGAATAAGTAAATCATATTTACGTTTCTTGTTTTCCTTTACTTTGGAGAGAAACTTGGGCGTCTCTCTTCCAATGTCCCTCTTCACCGCAATGAAACAATTTCCCTTTGCATTAGAGGAACCTTGCTTCTTGCCTTTGAGATTTTCACATACGAGTGCAATATTCATGTTACTATTCCACTTGTTACAATTTTCTCCGATTAATGAATCATTCAACAGATTCAAGCATAGGACAAGACATCATTGCTTTGAAAATTAAATAAAGCGACATAAATAAGCGAACGAACATCATAGAGCATTCAATTTAGGAATCATAAACATGATGCATGAAAGCAATAAAGTTTATCCTGCCAATTCAAGGTAATTTAATCTCACATTTGAAAAGCCGCCGTAGGGTAGGTCAAATCAAATGACGATTAAATCGAGACCATCTCAGTTAATAAATAAATAATCAAGACATCTCATATCTTCATTTATTAATTAATCACCTTTTAGTTTAGCCTAGATACATCCAAACTATTTGATTGTATCCTTATGAGTGTTACCCGTTATTTCGGATTTTAAAAATAACTCAAAATCGCCGCCGTAGGGTAGGAAAATTAAGAGTTAAATTTTAAATTCCTATCCTTTCGGAGATTAAGCCTTGATTATTGATTTAAGTGAAGGCCATCCGTAGGGGACGAATACGGGCGTCGCGAGCGTCACTTAAATCTCACGGTGCTTTGATCAATAATGGAGGCCATATGATTTATTGTCATGAATCCTTCTCCCACTCATTATTTTATAATAAATGTTTCCTAAACATTTAAGTTATAAAAACATCTTATGTTTTAATAAGTCAAGTCCAATCCTATTGGTCTTTTGATTAAAATTCTCTAATTTAAAAATCCAACTATTAGAAATTAAATCATAATTTTAATCAACTTTAAAAACCCCTAAATTATCAAAATAATTAAGGGAATAGGGATAAAACAGAAATATTTCATGAAAGAACAAAGAAAACAACACGTAGGCTGAAAACGGAACCTGCCCGGCCCCTGCCCGAGACCTGCCCGAACTGCCCGAAATTGCCCGGGACCTGCCCAAGCTGCCCGGGACCTGCCTGGCGCTGCCCAGGCCCTTCCCGAACTGCCCAGGGCTGCCCGGCGCCTGCCTGGACTGCCCAAACGCGAATCCGAACAATTTTTGTTTCTAAAACATGTAATTCGTAGATTTTTCATAAAAATCGGATCCAATTTTCACAAAATTAATTCCAAACAATTATCCCAATCTTTAAAATCATATAAACACTTTTATACAAAATTTAAAAAATTATATAAAACACTTTTATACAAAATTTTAAAAAATTATATAAAACACTTTTATATCAATTTTAAAAACCATACAAAACACTTTTATATCAATTTCAATCCATCTCATAGATCTATCATAACAATTAAACAATTCAATTATCATGATGCATGACATGCTTGGGAGTGGGTTCCATGAATGACATATCAATATGCATGGCATATATATAACATATACATCACATAAATATTAATCCGCGAAATAATAAATATGACAATTGATGCCTTAAAATCAAAAACGCACATGCATCCGTATATCAAAACATGCAAGATCAAATCCTAAACCCACTCCAAAATAAATTTAATAAAGTAGATCTAGTTCTTATATCAAAAACCAAATGGCTCTGATACCATTTGTTGGAAATTATTCGGGCCCCGGATCTAATCCGGGCCAAATAAGATCCGGCTTTTCGATCTAATCGAACGGAAGCGGAAGCGTGGGATTTCGAAAATCGTGTTTTAGATATAAGAACACAAGATCATGCTTATTAAATTTATTCAAACTAAAGGAAGAAAAGAAAATTTACCTCTTTCGACGATTTTCTTGTTCTTCGCTTTTTCTTCGTCAATCCTTCGAATGCCCGAAGCTCGTAGACACCGCGATCTTCCAATTCGAACCTCCCTATCAACGGCAGTGTGTGGGCACCCAAATAATAATTCTAAGTTCCTAACTATTATTTTCCTACGATGTACTCAACTCATGAGATCGCAGGATTGGGCTAACTAGATAGGAGGGGAATTGAACTAGGTAAAAGTTAACCCACAATATCACACTTTGACAAAAAGACAAAACAATGGCCGCCCCTTTGATGATTTTACCAAAAATCAATTGTCCAAGATTTCAATAATTGAATTGCCAAGATGTTGACCATGAATAAACCAAAATTTATGAAGTTGGACAAAATAAAAAAACTTTGCACTTTGAAAAGTGGACGGCCGTTTTGTTGTTGGCTAATTGGTATGCGAAAATTGTGTGTTCCAATTGTGAGATGTGGTCCCCTTTTTATAGGCCTAGTTCAATTAGTTTCCCACTCCAACTTGGTTTCCTATCTATTCTAGAATTAATAATTCTAGATAGATTCAAACTCTAATTAATAATTATCCAATATAATTATCAATTTAATAATTATATTAATATTATAAATATCTTATATTTATTTAATTCCAAATACAGTCAAAACTGTAGAATATCATATATTCCCGGAATTAACTAATATTAATATATTAGCCAAATATTTTGGAAAACTCTTTTCCATAAAACCCTTAGGAACTGAAAATATTATTTCCAACCCGTTTACTCTAGGAAGGCGAACCGGGGACCATGGACCTATAATTATAAGCTCCAATAAACCGAATAAATAATTAACTCTTTAATTAATTTATTCGACTTATTAATTCCGATATTACTCCACTATAAATTCGGAATTGCACTCTTATAATTATAGAATATCTTACTCTACGAATTGAGCAGTCCACTGATATAATCATTACATATAGATTAATCCTCCATAGACAATTCGTAATTGAAGCTAGGTAGTATCCGTTAAACCTCTTCAATTACCTCTTATCCTCATTTACCATTAATTCACTAGCGAATGGTTAATTTACAATCAGATTATAAATTAGAGATCTCAAACCATTCAGATTCGAATTAACAAATGAGGGAATCGCTTTTTCTACTTCCCGCAAAGGAATGGATTCCATATCTGGTGAATTTATATTCCCAGCTATTTAATTCAAATGTGAATCTAAAATGCAAGTGTTGGGAATGTCGTAGGACAAACTTAAACGAGCAAATTAAGAATCACATAGAAATAAACAGGAGTCTATAATCACTCAGGATTAAGATTTATCCATATATGATCATCTAGTGATTTAATTTGATTTTCCATTTCTACAACGGAATTTGTATGGAAAATTCAAATTAAATCGGTCCAAGTCCTATATGATCAAATCATATAAAAATGCCCCCACTAAGATGTCTCCACATCGACGGTCCTGGATAAGACAAATACATTCAAAATGTTCGGGCCGCATTAATGATGTTTTAATTAAAGATCCCATACTTTAATTAATTTCATCACGAACTTATTTTTTTAGTTTATTATCCATAATCTTAATCCTCTTGTATATAACTCTTATATACTAAGATTATGGTTACAATAAATAAACTAGGGATTTTCATGATGTTCAAGAAAATACATACAATATGCAAAAGAGTTCGAAAATAAATGTCGCTTTTATTAATAATTAAAAACAATTCATAATTGCTTTAAGGGCACAATCCCTAACAGTGACGATGTCGAAAAATTTCTGCTGCTGGATGCGGAACGTGATTATCCGTTGTGTCAACAACTCGATCTGTTGACGGATTTGTGCGATGTCGTTCATGTGTTGTGGATCCTGTCTGGACAACATGGTTCAGGAGCGTAGTCTGGTCTCTGAATACCAACTGATGCAGGTGGAAGCACGAATAAACGAAGAACGCACAAAAGCAACACGAATCTTCAAGGAAACGTAAATTGCAATGAACAAGAGAATAATCTCAAAATTTAATAATATTCAACCTCCCTAAAAATAATAACAAAACAACTATTTATAATATCAAACTCCTACTTTAATAAAACTCCTAACAATTGAAAACTCTTAAAAGATAATAAAATAACCTAATAAACTAATATTAATAGATAATAATAAATATTCAGATCTTTATCTCCATCAGATAATGATCAATTAAATATCGTATCAAGATAAGTCATTATCTCTAAAGATTTGAGATAACCATCAAGATATGTCTTGATTTCCACGGATTGAGATGTAACAAATGTCAATCAGTTATTGGACAAAAAATTTATATATCTACATAATGTATGATATATGCATGTTTTTAATATAAATAGTCTGTTAAACCGGAACTTATTTTTAAAAGGGTTCAAGTACAAACAGGAAAAAAAACAAATAAATAAAAAAATTCAAAGCTATTACTTGGATGACCAATATGTACGTTTTCTGCAGTGGTGTTGCATTTGTGCATGCTATTTTATTTGCATGACAAAATAAAGTTAGGGTTTGCATTAAAGCTTGTGTTCTAAAAAGCGAGAAATTATTTAGCTTTAGCAGTGTTTTAATTAAAAAGACTAGGCGCTAGTCGGGCGGCAGACTGGAGCCTAGCGCCTAGCCATAGCCTGGGTGGGATTAGGCGGGGTCTAATAGAAAAAGGAAACGTAGACGGATAAAGAGAGTCTAGCGCCTAGGCGAGAACTAATCGGGGCTAGGTGAGGATTTTTAGAATATTGGCTTTGAGAAGTCCATATGACAATGTATCAAGGACTGACAAAGTATCAAGGACAAATATAGATTAAAAAATTAAAACTAAATAATCCAAATGGTAACTAATAACTAATAAGTCAATAAAAAGGGTAACGAGAAATATTAATGCATATTGTTAGAAACTTACAAAATCGATCAACCTAAATCCGGCTAAGTACGTTATTGTTTAATCCACATTGAAATATCAAAAATACTTTTATTAAAATGAGTAGGTCTCTTGTAGGACCGTCTTACGGCTCATATTCTATAAGGCGGATCCTACAGCCCACCTACCCGCCCGCGGATCCTACAACCCGCACAGCCCACCCGCCCGCTCGCGCCCGCCTATTATTTAAAAAAAACAAATACTTTTATTTATAAAAATATTACTTTAACTCTATCATATTTATTAATCATCTTTCTTTGTATTTGTTATTAAAAATATAATACTTTATTTAAAAAACAGATATTTTTACTCTTATAAACATGATATTTTGTCTCAAAAAATATATATTTTTACTCATAAATTAAAGGCGTTACCTTAACTCTGATATATTTATTTTTCCTTCAATGTAATGTAATCATAATCTGTGGCTATATTAAAAACTATGATACTTTATCTAAAATAACCGATACTTCTCTCATAAAACTGTTACTTTAACTGAGGAAGAAAAACAGAAGAAAAAAAAGGCAATAGGTGCTTTGACCCGCGGACCTGGTCAACAGGATTCGCGGGTCAAATAAGATCCGTCTTACGGATCTCAATCCGTAAAATGGTCCTACATGAGTTTTTGCCTATTATTATTATTATTATTATTATTATTATTATTATTATTATTATTATTATTATTATTATTATTATTAGGCACATAGAGTCCTGGCCACACTCAAAGATTTGTTACGCAAACTCCTAGATTAGTCAAATACTTATTAGTCTTTGTAGCTTAATTCCAAAGCAATTCGGCGTAGAAATATGCCTTAAAATACGTGACATCATCTTGCACACGTGTATTTCATCCAATGTAATGGAATAGGAGTGGAATAGGAAAAGTGGAATAGGGATCTCATCCCGTTAATTATATACTATATTGTAGACATGTACCATTCAAGTGGAATATTTTCAATAAAATAGACACTAGCTTGGTCTTTATCCAAACATAGTAACAAACTTGGATTTGGAAATAATTCGTTAGCCCTATTGATTCGTATCTTGGGTATTATTTGGGATAATTTGGGAATAAATTCGATAAAATCTCGATTCTACATTTGACAAAATTCATCTGATCTGTATTATACGCATTCAAGAATATATCATTATAAATATTTAAGTTATATTTTAGTAGGAAGGTACTTCCAAATATATTATTTAATAAAAGTATTTTTCAATTAGAAAGTAAATTAAAATAGTATAATTTTGCTAAAATAGGAAAAAATAGGGAATAAATCTCGTCCTGTAAAAATATCGTATTTTATTATAGTGATTTTCAAAAATTTGAAAAAAATTCTATTACTATGTGCGCACACTAATGTATATTATATATACCTGATGTAGTTTGATTACTGCCCTAAGTCACGAGCCTCTAAGAACAGATATAAAATTGGATACAAAGTAATTTAAGATTTGTATATATCTTTTAAGATTTTATGTTATCTTTAGGTTCCTAAATGTTTTATTTTTACCCTATTTTAGTTTTGGAATATCAGAAACATATTAATATTAATATACACATATATTGTTGCTTTTCAATACGATCATATGAGTATTTGAAAACACCATTACAATATTACACGACAATAATTTCTCTTGAAAATGCATGAAACTCAGATATCCGCTCAAATTGTTGCTTCAATTGATGATCTCTTAACAGAGATTCTTCTACGCCTCCCCAAAATACCACTTTTTCGCTTCAAATTAGTCTCCAGGCACTGGAATAATCTCATCTCTAATCCAAAATTCTATCAACGGCGTATTCCTTATCCCAACCCCGTTGTCGGTTTGTTTGTACCTAATTCCAGCTTTCAGGTCGTTCCCTGGTATGAATATTTTCCCATCTCTCCTTCCATTATATCAAGAAATCCACCATTCGAAAAAAATACTCAAGTTGATTGAAGAACCTTTGGGCGTTAGAATTGTGCACTCTTGCAACGGTTTGTTACTCTGTCGTAGCTGTTATGCAGATGATGATGCTAACAGGAGATACTATGTGTACAATCCCACCATCAATAAATTCTCAACTCTTCCGAAACTAAACGTAGGTGAAGTAGGAAATTCATGGATGAGTTTGGCTTTTGAACCCTCCAAGTCTCCTCATTACAAAGTCATCGGCGTTTTGCTATTTTGGGATAAGGTATATAGGTTTGTGGTTTACTTGTCTGAGACAGATTCTTGGAGAAAATGCGGTAAGCACTTTACGACTAATGCCAATTTCAACGACGGGGTATATTGGAATGGATCCATCCATTCACTACTACAAAACAGGTCTTTTACATCGGTTCTGAGATACATTTCACATCGGTTCTTCAACCGATGTAGAATATGGTGATGTGGATAATCAGACATCTTTACAACCGATGTAAAGTTACCATTCCACAACGGTTATTTTAGGCAACCGATGTAGAACACGCATATTCTACATCGGTTTCATAACGACCGATGTAGAATACACATATTCTACATCGGTTTCCATAACGACCCATGTAGAATATGCGTATTCTACATGGGTCATTACGGAAACCGATGTAGAATATGTGTATTCTACATCGGTCTTTAACCGATGTAGAATACACATTTATCGGTTTTCTTCCGAACCGATGTAAATAATTGACAAATATTACATCGGTGTTTTTATCAACCGATGTAATGTTTTTTTTTTCATTTACAATATTTTGACAGCCCCTACACAACCAAAACCTGTATGTACAATAAAGTAGTCCATCTCAGCGCAAAAACAACAATACCAAAACAATTTGACCTAAAATTTACCAACAATACAACTACAATTCATGCCAAAATACCAATGTACCAAAAATACAAAAACAATTCAAATTTACCAACAGTATAAGCAATATTTCAAACTAAAATACCAATGTACCAACAATACATCAACATTTCAAATCAAATACCAATGTACCAACAATACATCAACATTTCAAATCAAAGTCGATCATTTAACATATCTAGATCATCATGTATAATACACTTGGTTGCTTAAAATACCATATATCCGACCATGACACAATGATCTCTCACGTGCCATATCAAATTATATCCCAATGGTAAATTGTGACAACAATCTGCAAATATAATAAGATGAACGAATTAACTTCTTGGAAAAGTAACAAAAGCTTCATAAAATTTCAACCAAACTACATCAACATTATAATGTCACTTTTGTAGATTTGATTTGAGAGATTGAACTCACTTGTGCAGAGATTTAATCTCCAATTCAGACCCAATCTCTCTAATCTTCTTTCTTGCCATCACTCTTCAACCTAATATTCTCATTCAACAAAAACATAGAAAATAAGCCAAGATCCTCATTTCCAGAATAGAATGTACATATGCGTATACAAGTGTGAGTATGTGTAGAAAACGACTATTGGTGAATGTATGATAACAAGAATAACCTAAATACCTGATAGTCTATTTTTAATTTCCAAAAGTATCTTGCCCAATTCATCCGAACCTCTTTAATTGTCTTTACGGCGGGTTCGGGATCATTGAAAACTCACGACATATAATTATGTAGTTAACACAATATTAATAACAAAAATATATAATTAATCTAACTTGTTAATGTAAGAAAACTATATTACCTCTTTCCATGAACTGCATTACCCGCTCGGACTATTGTGTACATCCAAGACATGATATAATACCCGCACTCATAGTCCCCGCTTTGTCTATTACACTAATAAATCAATAATATGAAATTTAATTATATATACCATAATTGTTGTAGAAGGTAATAAAATGTGGTTTTGGATATTCAAAAGTTGTGATTTACTTACTTTTGGGAAAATCCATTGTAGGTTCTTGGATTTACTCCTAAACTTACCACCCAACATATTAACCGAGGCCATAGACTGATTGAAAGAAACATGAATCATGTTGTTTGATCAAAACATAGGATACAAAGCATATAATTAAAGTACTACAAATTAAAGCTTACGCTCCGCACTATAGCTTTGATGTCGTTGTCGGGCTTTTTGTTCAATGAACACACCATACAACAACATTTTCCTTTGGAGAAAGTAACAAGAGTTGCCGTGATGACTCGTATAGCATTGAGAATAAATTTAGTGTGTATTTATTTAATAAGACATAAATTTAGGTTGTACTTACTTGGTTGATGTAAGCTCCCATGTAAATCCCTTTCTTTGTATTCTGCATATGCCTCATAATATACGTAATAGAATCTGGTTGCTTATTTCCTGAATTTTGTATGGACTGGGGCTCAAGAAATCCATACACCTCATATTCCCCAGACTCCACACATAGTTTATTTAGAAACCTAACATGTTCAAAAAAAATGTTAACTATAAATCAATTCATATAATAACATAATTATTCCTAAAATAAAAAATGTGCTTACGAGATCCACAATTGTAGAACTGATATGCTAATATACACATTGCCTTGAATGATTTCCAGAACTTCTTGGTGTTCTATGCACAATGGAACATCACTCTCCACGCCAAACACATTCACATCCCATGACACTTTCAAAGGATTTTTGTAAAGGTCGGCTATGACTTTAAGCAATTCCAAAATAGGATCTACGAGTTCTGACCTATCAGCAGGTGAAACCCGTTTCTTGGGTGGTTCGATATCCTAAACATAACTTAATATTAATGAAGAAGGATATTTTATTAAATCAAATTGTTAACAAAAGAAATACATAATGGAATACCTTTTTCGAAACAACTTTGAGAAGATGTCTCGGCCATGCAACAAAACCACCTAGGGCCTCCCCTACTAAGTTGACCTCTGTAGTGGGTACGGACCGCATAGCATAAGCATCTTTAACATTTTCAACCACCACCCTCACCAAATCATCGGACAAATGCAACCCATGTATGGTTGTACCCCTCATGAACTCTCCCAAGGGCCACTAGTCGGGGAGGGTTCTCATCGATGTAAAACTTTATGACAGTAACTTTTACGAGATAAATGTAAAACTTTGTCTAAAATTGTAAATCGAACTTACAGCCCATGAAGGGTCTAATCGGCTCCGTTTGAATTGGTCCCACTCATCCGGCGAGATATGATATTTCTCGAAAGGAGTTCGGTCTTTGAATACGTAATGAGTGGTCAACCACGCTTTATGTTGCGTCCATTTTAAGCACACAGATGAAATTATATTTTTCTTCGATGACTTGGTATTGCTAATATCAAAGTTGGCCTGCATTATAATTTCAAATTGTAGAGTTTATAAATAATAATAACATGGTTAACATGTAAATAACATAACATGTAGGGCTTAGTGGAAATACCAAAACATCTTGCCAAATCAAGTTCTTATCGGCATCTGGTACACACTTCCAGTTTTGATATAAAATAGAAACCTTGTCTCGTGCAAGGGTCCCCAAATAAGAGCTCAACTCAACCTGTTGCTCCCTATTAACCTTTCCAGTGAGTGGGTTGATTTCAAGCGGCAATTTACTACCACTCATGCGTTGTGTGGCCATTTTTTTACACCGTGTGGATTTTCTAGTCCTCTTTGACATAAACTCTGAAGGAGGGGAACTAGAACGAGACCTGTTGGAAGAATTGGACCGCGGTGGAGTAGCCATATGTCCGTGTAGAGAAATAAAAACACAAATTATTAGCATTAAATGGTTGAAAAGAAAATCGAGAAACATAGCCATAGTTAATGAATGTAAGGAATTATATGGAATTATACAAATGACAAAATCAAGCTCTTAAGAATTTAACATATAATCTGCAATATAAGCTGCAAACACTGGTCTATACATTAAATAATGTTGAACATTACATGCATTAAATTTTTTTCTCAAATAAGAAACAAGCATGACAATTTTACTAACTCCAAGCTCAATATATTTGGCACATTACAACACAAATTCACCATGCAAACAAAAAGTTTGTTTCAAAGAAAATTCAAAGATCAAATCTCTGAAATAAGATCATACAAAAGCACCCAAAGAAAGACAGACAACCATAAAGACACGCTTGATCAACTCTTACAAACCTTATAATTTATATTTGATTTGGTTAAATATGGATGTTCTCCCATATGCCTTCATCATGATCATTACGAGTGGCATGTACGTTGTCCACATCATTTTCTTCAATGATAGGTGGCATGTGTGTTGAGAAATTAAAAGGTTCATAATTATCAAGTGTTGAATCATCAATTTGATGAGCACCATCTGTGCTTCTACCCTGAAGAACCACTGACCACCTTTCATTACAAGGATCATTGACATAAAATACTTGTTTAGCTTGGTATGCCATAATGAAAGGCTCATCCTTATAAGCTACCTTGAAAAGGTCCACCAACGTAAATCCCAATTCATCAATTTGTACACCAAGATAATATCAATCCACTTACACTTAAAAAAAGGCACTCTAAATTTTACATAATCAACCTCCCGGATGTCTTCAATGACTCCAAAGTAACTTATGGATGCCATAATGGGGTTCTTATCTTTTGAATCGAAAAGTGCATGGACTCACTGAAGTGTAACCCCACTGTTTTGAACAATTTCTTGTCATCCCGTGATTTTGTGTAGAATGAATACTTATTGATATCATATCCACTCCAAGTTATGACATCAAACTTAGGCCCATGTGCTTTAGCCATTTTAATGTATCAGAAGCAATGTCATCATTAGCAATATTTTCTTTAAACCACTTTATGAAAGTCTTGTTATGCTCATTCAACAACCATTTTTCATTCATTCGAGGGTTAGTTTTCTTCACAAGTGTTTTGTGAGCAGACAAGTGGGAGAACCTCATCGATGTTGTTCAATATATACAAATGCGCTTGAAGCACTTCATCTAAACTCTTTGTTTGAATTTTCACACCTCGTGTACCCTTACCTCCACATCTTCCCTCGTGGCGAGACATGGGAAGCCCTACAGCTTCTGTTTCTGACATGTAGTCTGTGCAAAACTCAATTGCTTCTTCTGCAATATATCTTTCAACAATAGATGCTTCTGGACGATACGGATTTTTTGTGTACCCTTTTAAGATCTTCATGTATCGCTCAATTGGATACATCCACCTTAAAAAAACAGGACCACACAATCTGATCTCCCTCACTAAATGAACAATTAAGTGCACCATGATATCGAAAAACGAAGGAGGAAAAAACATCTCTAGTTGGCACAAGATAATAGCAGCCTCATTTTCCAACTCATCTAACTTTAGAGGGTCAATGACTTTACTACATATAGCATTGAAGAATAAACATAGGCGAGTTACAACATGTCTGACATTTTTAGGTAAGATGTCACGTATAGCCACTGGTAAGAGGTGTTGCATCAAGGTGTGGCAATCATGAGACTTTAAGCCGACTAATTTCAGGTCTTGCATTGACACAAGGCTCCTAACATTTGAAGAGTATCCTCGTGGCACTTTCATGCCTCGCAGATTAATCGCAAAAACTTGTTCTCTCTTTTTTGATAGAGTATGACATGTCAGTAAATATGTCCGCTTACCTACAAATTGCGGATGTAATTGCGGACGTATTCCCATCTCAACCAGATCTTGACGAGCCTCGACACCATCTTTTGTCTTGCCTTTAATGTTAAGAAGTGTTCCGATTACACTATCACACACATTTTTCTCCACATGCATAACATCTATACAATGTCTAACATCTAGATCGCACCAGTATGAGAGATCAAAGAATATCGACCTCTTCTTCCAAATGTTCTTCTCGGTAATCTTTTTTGGGTCTTTCCAAATATAGCATTGATGTTCTTCACTCGGTCATATACTTCCTCACCAGTTAAGGGAATCGGCGCAATTCCATCCTCTTGGCATCCATTAAAAGCTTTTTTCAATCTACGATATGGGTGATTATCTCTGAGAAATATTCGATGTCTATTATAAGCAGTCTTTTTTCCATTTTTCAGTTGTATGTAGCATGTGTTTTCTTCACAGATAGGGCATGCATGATGCCCCTTGACACTATACCCGCTCAAGTTTCCATATGCTGGAAAGTCATTAATGGTATAGAATAACATTGCGCGCATCTTGAAACTATGTTGTCGATACCCATCAAACACATCAACCCCTTCCTCCCACAACAATATCAAGTCTTCAATCAAGGGACTTAGATAAATATCTATGTCATTTCCTGTCTGTTTTGGGCCAGAAATCATGATAGACAACATCATATATTTTCGCTTCATTCACAAATAGTGAGGTAGGTTGCAAATTACAAGAAAAACAGGCCATGAACTATGGTTACTACTTAAGTTACCATATGGATTCATTCCATCTGTAGCAAGTCCAAGCTTAAGGTTTCTTGCCTCACTCCCAAAATCTGGATACAAACGATCAATTTTCTTCCACTGTGGAGAATCAGCTGGATGGCGAAGTTGTCCATCACATTTTCTCGCATCTGCATGCCATGTAAGGTTCTTTGCATCATGTGCGTTCGCAAACAATCGCTTAAATCTTGGAATTATTGGAAGATACCATAACACCTTCACAGGGAAACTTTGTTTTGTACTCTCATCACTACTAAAATCACTATGCTTAACTTTGTACCGTGATGCCCCACACTTGGGGCACTTACGCAATGATTCATATTCTTTTCTCGTACAATATGCAATCATTAGGGCATGCATGTATTTTCTTATACACCATACCCATCGGACACAATATCTTTTTCGCCTCATAGTTACGGTTCGGCAATGTGTTATCTTTTGGAAGCATCTCCTTCAACAACTCAAGCAATTCAGTGAAGCTTTTATCACTTCACCCATTCCTTGCCTTCACGTTAACCAATTTTAACATCACGACAACCTAGTGAAATTTTTACACCGGATACAAAGGTGTCTCTAAATCACTTTTCAAAGCATCATACACATGTGCTCCCCGAAAAGACTCTTGTCCAACGTCACGAATCATATCCTCTAACCGATCGTCCATATCATCATCTGTTTGCTCAGTTGGAATGTCTGCCAACTCACCATGCCATAGCCATATTGTATAATTCTTATTTATTCCATCACAAATAAGATGTTCCCGTATTTTGTCAACTTCATGTCGTTTCCCATTCAAACAGTTGATACAAGGACAATAGTATTTTCCATCGGGTGTCGTTCGATTTAGTCGAGCAAATTCCAGAAACCTTTCAACTCCTCTCTCATACTCATCGCTTATGCGACTTGCATTCATCCAACTTCGATTCATTTTTGTCCTCTTATCAATCGTGTCAATAAGTGCGAGAATAGCTATTAACAACAAGAAGAAGAATTTGAATGTTTATTTAAATATATTGGAAAACAGTTAAGTGCGAGTGAATGGATATTATAATGAGGATGATTACATATAGATAGGTAGTAGTGTCAAATTAATTATTTCTCTAGGCACTCTCACACTCATCTCATCTAATTTTTGTTTCTATATATCTAATAACAAACTACCTAGTTGATATAAATTTATCATATCTTCAATATAACCCAATCTTTCATTAACATTTATGTGTTGTACTGATCAATATCACCAATATCATAGAATCAATTGCACCTTACAGAAACTCTCTAGTAGCACATTGTTTATAAGCCTTTCCTTAGTTTTTTTTTTGAGAAAAAAGCATTTCCTTAGTTGAAGTAGCATCTCATTGCAAAACAAGCTATGTTATTCATCTAAAAGCTGAGAATCACTTTTTTTAGAGTGTGCAAACACTCCATACAGCTCAAAATTAGAACAGTTCACCAAAACAGCACATAGAAAGTTTAAACTTCTTCACAAAACTCAAAAAACTGTTCACCAAAATAAAGGCAGAAGGGTTTACAATTCTAACATTATTGTATTAATTTACTTCCACCAAAATTAAGAAACCAGAAACCAACACATTATTATATTTAATCAAACCAAAATTCCATCACATTTTTAATCCAATATAAAAACTTTAAACATTCTCAAAATCCACTAACTACAATATTTTGAGACCCTCTACACAAATCCCAAACAAATGTTCACCAAAAATAAAAGCAAAAAGGGTTTAAAATTCTCACCTTGAGAAGTAATCTGATCGGTATTTTCTTGAGAATTGGCAGAAATAACTGCTGGTGTTGAAATCTGAGTATTTTCAAGAAAGGGGGTTTCTGAAATTGGCAAAATTAAAAGGATCATTAGTAAACCAGCCTAAATGCAAGACCCACTAAAAGAAATGAGACAACCAATTTGATAACAAAGTAATTGTGATTGTGAATAAATCTCCACCATGATTTCCAATTTGATAACCGTCGCGCTGAAGTTGAGCCCTACTATCTCCGTCTGCCGTGGTTGTGCCGATGATGCGGAGAATCGAGGAGCTTCGAGCAGTCGGCGGGAAGATTAAGCTGGTTGTGATTCTCAGCGACAATAAACCCTAGCTAATATTGGGTCCCATCAATGCTAAAAGTGAAATTGTTTTCAAAAAAAAAAAAACCAAAAACATATCTACATGGGTTATTTTGAGGTGTAAAAATTTTATATCGGTTCTTTTAATGGACCGATCTAAATTTTCCATTGGCCTACAGCGGTTAGGAGGGGAACCCCTGTAAAAATTAAGTTTTTTATAATTTTACAGCCGCTTCCTTCATAAAACCTCTCAGAAAGTTCTTACTTATTTACAAGTATGCCACCGTGTAATTTTTTTACATCGATTCTTTCATAAACCCATGTAAAGTGCTGATGTAAAAGCCCTGTTTTGTAGTAGTGATTGGATCAACAACAACGCGAGATATTGTTTATATTTCAATCCTGGTTATCATAAGAAAGCACAGATAATGCCACCTGTCCCGTATTTTGGGTACAAGGAAAGAAATTATTATTTTGGAGAGTCTTGTGATCACTTGCATTATATTGAGATTTTTGACTATGAGATTCGGTTCGATGTGTATGAGATGAAGAGAGATTATTCTGAGTGGTTTTCAAGTACAAAGTTGATCTTTCACATGTTGTTGATGCTTATCCTGAGATAGCGCAATATAGTCGCGATCCAATGGACTTCCGTGTTTTCTATTTTTTTTCTATATTTTATCTTGTTCGGGGTGAAAAAGAGGAGGATTCGTTCTTGGTTTTACATACTCCGAGGAAAGCCGTACGATACAATCTCGTTTACAAGACTTTTGAAACTGTTCATGAGTTTAATAAGGGTGATTTATATGCTCTTGTTCCTGGGAGAATGTCTGGTACAAATGGATTTCAATACATTGAGTCACTCTATTGTGTTTAGTTAATTAGTTCTTGATGTTTGCTTTTTATTGATTGTGGGTTTTACTTTTAGAAGAGTTTGGATTGTGAATCTGTTGAATTGTTAAAAATGAAAATGTTATTCCGTTAATTGTTTTTCTTTTAGACTCGATCTTTATTTATATTAACCCTTACCTAATTTTCTTAGTCGTCCACAGCCAAGAAACAAATATGAAAATTGATACGGCGGGGAATCCAGTAATCACTGGCACTATGAAAATCAGTTTTAGGTCCCTATGCCCATTTAAAACAAAAAGAAATATATTACAATTACTTAATCAAGATTTGAAGTTCATAACTAATGTGCCATCTAAAACTTACACAAGATACTTTCATATTTGGCTAAAAATAAACAAATTTATAGAAAATTCCCAAATAAAATTAGTACCAAGCACCGAATATGCTACACCCAAGAGGCAAGAATCCTATTGAATGAGACAAATAATTAACAAATTATCAACAATGGCGATCAATGTAAAAAATGGGAAAATCTAATTGCAAAGAAATACACATTTTTCTTTAACTGGATAATAAGCTAAATCGATTTAGTCCATTGGCGGCATGAAGGGTAATTTAGGCTTAATTGCAAAATATGCCCTGTAACTTTAGGGCATTTGCATTTTAGGACTTTTTCTTTTGGCCTCTGCACATTTGGACTATAATTTAAAAAATGTTGCACATTGAGGAAACTAGTCGCCGGAAAATCCCATATTGATCGGAAATTGCACGTGAGGTTCTCAATTTCGGGTTATTGGGCTTTCCGGGCAAATATATGCTGAGTTGGCATAGTTTTCTGAATATATATTTTTTTTATAAGTGTCACGTAATTGAAGAGGCTGGAAAATGTGGGAAATTACACCTTTGTCCTCAGGCCCTTTTCCTCCTAAAATCGAAAATTGCAGCTGGTAGTTAGTAAAGAAAGAGGAAAAAAAACCCTAATCAACCACCCCAACAAATCGATTCAACTTCTGGCTTGAGAACACTCTCCATCTTCGATCCTGGTAACCAATATTGAAAGGAACAACAACGTGCTTCCATTCGATGGTTTATTTGCGTAGTTAAAGGAACAACAACTTGCCTCCTCCTCCATATGGTGAGTGACTTTGTTCTTTTTAAAATGGTTTGTCAGGTTTGGGCGCATGTGGGTGGGGTTGGCACGTGTGTGGGGTTAGCATGTGTTAATAGTGAAAAATACAAAAGATTCTTCACTTTACAGAGATGTTAGGTTATTTAAAGAGATTCTTCACTTTACAAAAGATTCTTCAATTACGTGGCATTTATAAAAAAACAAATTCAGAAAACTACGCCAACTCAGCATATATTTGCCCGGAAAGCCCAATAACCCTAAATTGGGAACCTCACGTGCACATCACGTGCAATTTCCGATCAATTTGGGATTTTCCGGCGACTAGTGTCCTCAATGTGCAACATTTTTTAAATTATAGTCCAAATGTGCAGAGGCCAAAAGAAAAAGTCCTAAAATGCAAATGCCCTAAAGTTACACGGCATATTTTGCAATTAAGCCGGTAATTTATGTAAATCATTGTCCCTGTAACATATTAACCCTATTGAAAAAATTATTTTATGGTTTCACTACTTTTTTTTTTTGAAATCCAATATTTGAAATCAAATAAATTTAAAACGGTTCATTACAAACAAATATACCTATAATTGGGGGGGGGGGGGTTATATCCCTAATTAGAACTATTTTGTTTCAAGGAGTTCAAGACTTCAAGTCGTGGAGAGTATAAAATACACAATAAAACAAAGATCCTAAACTAAAATTTGAATAAGGACATTAGAGGTAAACCAAAGTATAGCTAGAAGACACGGAAGAAATGAGTGATAAGAAATTGAGAATAAAATACACAATGCCATATATTTGACATTGAATAGAGCAAACTATCAATTCTATTCAAACACACAAATAACCCTAAATTGGGAACCTCACGTGCACATCACGTGCCATTTCCGATCAATTTGGGATTTTCCGGCGACTAGTGTCCTCAATATGCAACATTTTTTAAATTATAGTCCAAATGTGCAGAGGCCAAAAGAAAAGTCCTAAAATGCAAATGCCCTAAAGTTACACGGCATATTTTGCAATTAAACCGGTAATTTATGTAAATCATTGTCCTTATAACATATTAACCCTATTGAAAAAATTATTTTATGGTTTCACTTTTTTTTTTTGAAATCCAATAATTGAAATCAAATAAATTCAAAACGGTTCATTACAAACAAATATACCTATAATTGGGGGGGGGGGTTATATCCCTAATTAGAACTATTTTGTTTTCTAGGAGTTCAAGACTTCAAGTCGTGGAGAGTATAAAATACACAATAAAACAAAGATCCTAAACTAAAATTTGAATAAGGATATTAGAGGTAAACCAAAGTATAGCTAGAAGACACGGAAGAAATGAGTGATAAGAAATTGAGAATAAAATACACAATGCCATATATTTGACATTGAATAGAGCAAAATATCAATTCTATTCAAACACATAAATAACCCTAAATTGGGAACCTCACGTGCACATCACGTGCAATTTCCGATCAATTTGGGATTTTCCGCGACTAGTGTCCTCAATATGCAATATTTTTTAAATTATAGTCCAAATGTGCAGAGGCCAAAAGAAAAGTCCTAAAATGCAAATGTCCTAAAGTTACACGGCATATTTTGCAATTAAACCGGTAATTTATGTAAATCATTGTCCTTGAAACATATTAACCCTATTGAAAAAATTATTTTATGGTTTCACTCTTTTTTTTTTTGAAATCCAATAATTGAAATCAAATAAATTCAAAACGGTTCATTACAAACAAATATACCTATAATTGGGGGGGGGGGGTTATATCCCTAATTAGAACTATTTTGTTTTCTAGGAGTTCAAGACTTCAAGTCGTGGAGAGTATAAAATACACAATAAAACAAAGATCCTAAACTAAAATTTGAATAAGGACATTAGAGGTAAACCAAAGTATAGCTAGAAGACACGGAAGAAATGAGTGATAAGAAATTGAGAATAAAATACACAATGCCATATATTTGACATTGAATAGAGCAAAATATCAATTCTATTCAAACACATAAATAACCCTAAATTGGGAACCTCACGTGCAATTTCCGATCAATATGGGATTTTCCGGCGACTAGTGTCCTCAATATGCAACATTTTTTAAATTTTAGTCCAAATGTGCAGAGGCCAAAAGAAAAAGTCCTAAAATGCAAATGCCCTAAAGTTACACGGCATATTTTGCAATTAAGCCGGTAATTTATGTAAATCATTGTCCCTGTAACATATTAACCCTATTGAAAAAATTATTTTATGGTTTCACTACTTTTTTTTTTGAAATCCAATAATTGAAATCAAATAAATTCAAAATGGTTCATTACAAACAAATATACCTATAATTGGGGGGGGGGGTTATATCCCTAATTAGAACTATTTTGTTTTCTAGGAGTTCAAGACTTCAAGTCATGGAGAGTATAAAATACACAATAAAACAAAGATCCTAAACTAAAATTCGAATAAGGACATTAGAGGTAAACCAAAGTATAGCTAGAAGACACGGAAGAAATGAGTGATAAGAAATTGAGAATAAAATACACAATGCCATATATTTGACATTGAATAGAGCAAAATATCAATTCTATTCAAACACATAAATAACCCTAAATTGGGAACCTCACGTGCAATTTCCGATCAATTTGGGATTTTCCGGCGACTAGTGTCCTCAATATGCAACATTTTTTAAATTTTAGTCCAAATGTGCAGAGGCCAAAAGAAAAAGTCATAAAATGCAAATGCCCTAAAGTTACACGGCATATTTTGCAATTAAGCCGGTAATTTATGTAAATCATTGTCCCTGTAACATATTAACCCTATTGAAAAAATTATTTTATGGTTTCACTACTTTTTTTTTTGAAATCCAATATTTGAAATCAAATAAATTCAAAACGGTTCATTACAAACAAATATACCTATAATTGGGGGGGGTTATATCCCTAATTAGAACTATTTTGTTTTCTAGGAGTTCAAGACTTCAAGTCGTGGAGAGTATAAAATACACAATAAAACAAAGATCCTAAACTAAAATTTGAATAAGGACATTAGAGGTAAACCAAAGTATAGCTAGAAGACACGGAAGAAATGAGTGATAAGAAATTGAGAATAAAATACACAATGCCATATATTTGACATTGAATAGAGCAAAATATCAATTCTATTCAAACACATAAATAACCCTAAATTGGGAACCTCACGTGCACATCACGTGCAATTTCCGATCAATTTGGGATTTTCCGGCGACTAGTGTCCTCAATATGCAACATTTTTTAAATTATAGTCCAAATGTGCAGAGGCCAAAAGAAAAAGTCCTAAAATGCAAATGTCCTAAAGTTACACGGCATATTTTGCAATTAAGCCGGTAATTTATGTAAATCATTGTCCCTGTAACATATTAACCCTATTGAAAAAATTATTTTATGGTTTCACTACTTTTTTTTTTTGAAATCCAATATTTGAAATCAAATAAATTCAAAACGGTTCATTACAAACAAATATACCTATAATTGGGGGGGTTATATCCCTAATTAGAACTATTTTGTTTCTAGGAGTTCAAGACTTCAAGCCGTGGAGAGTATAAAATACACAATAAAACAAAGATCCTAAACTAAAATTTGAATAAGGACATTAGAGGTAAACCAAAGTATATCTAGAAGACACGGAAGAAATGAGTGATAAGAAATTGAGAATAAAATACACAATGCCATATATTTGACATTGAATAGAGCAAAATATCAATTCTATTCAAACACACAAATAACCCTAAATTGGGAACCTCACGTGCACATCACGTGCAATTTCCGATCAATTTGGGATTTTCCGCGACTAGTGTCCTCAATATGCAACATTTTTTAAATTATAGTCCAAATGTGCAGAGGCCAAAAGAAAAAGTCCTAAAATGCAAATGTTCTAAAGTTACACGGCATATTTTGCAATTAAGCCGGTAATTTATGTAAATCATTGTCCCCAGTAACATATTAACCCTATTGAAAAATTATTTTATGGTTTCACTACTTTTTTTTTTTTGAAATCCAATATTTGAAATCAAATAAATTCAAAACGGTTCATTACAAACAAATATACCTATAATTGGGGGGTTATATCCCTAATTAGAACTATTTTGTTTTCTAGGAGTTCAAGACTTCAAGTCGTGGAGAGTATAAAATACACAATAAAACAAAGATCCTAAACTAAAATTTGAATAAGGACATTAGAGGTAAACCAAAGTATAGCTAGAAGACACGGAAGAAATGAGTGATAAGAAATTGAGAATAAAATACACAATGCCATATATTTGACATTGAATAGAGCAAAATATCAATTCTATTCAAACACATAAATAACCCTAAATTGGGAACCTCACGTGCACATCACGTGCAATTTCCGATCAATTTGGGATTTTCCTAGCGACTAGTGTCCTCAATATGCAACATTTTTTAAATTATAGTCCAAATGTGCAGAGGCCAAAAGAAAAAGTCCTAAAATGCAAATGTCCTAAAGTTACACGGCATATTTTGCAATTAAGCCGGTAATTTATGTAAATCATTGTCCCTGTAACATATTAACCCTATTGAAAAAATTATTTTATGGTTTCACTACTTTTTTTTTTGAAATCCAATAATTGAAATCAAATAAATTCAAAACGGTTCATTACAAACAAATATACCTATAATTGGGGGGGGTTATATCCCTAATTAGAACTATTTTGTTTTCTAGGAGTTCAAGACTTCAAGTCGTGGAGAGTATAAAATACACAATAAAACAAAGATCCTAAACTAAAATTTGAATAAGGACATTAGAGGTAAACCAAAGTATAGCTAGAAGACACGGAAGAAATGAGTGATAAGAAATTGAGAATAAAATACACAATGCCATATATTTGACATTGAATAGAGCAAAATATCAATTCTATTCAAACACACAAATAACCCTAAATTGGGAACCTCACGTGCACATCACGTGCAATTTTCGATCAATTTGGGATTTTCCGCGACTAGTGTCCTCAATATGCAACATTTTTTAAATTATAGTCCAAATGTGCAGAGGCCAAAAGAAAAAGTCCTAAAATGCAAATGTCCTAAAGTTACACGGCATATTTTGCAATTAAGCCGGTAATTTATGTAAATCATTGTCCTGTAACATATTAACCCTATTGAAAAAATTATTTTATGGTTTCACTACTTTTTTTTTTGAAATCCAATATTTGAAATCAAATAAATTCAAAACGGTTCATTACAAACAAATATACCTATAATTGGGGGGTTATATCCCTAATTAGAACTATTTTGTTTTCTAGGAGTTCAAGACTTCAAGTCGTGGAGAGTATAAAATACACAATAAAACAAAGATCCTAAACTAAAATTTGAATAAGGACATTAGAGGTAAACCAAAGTATAGCTAGAAGACACGGAAGAAATGAGTGATAAGAAATTGAGAATAAAATACACAATGCCATATATTTGACATTGAATAGAGCAAAATATCAATTCTATTCAAACACATAAATAACCCTAAATTGGGAACCTCACGTGCACATCACGTGCAATTTTCGATCAATTTGGGATTTTCCTAAATGACTAGTGTCCTCAATATGCAACATTTTTTAAATTATAGTCCAAATGTGAAGAGGCCAAAAGAAAAAGTCCTAAAATGCAAATGTCCTAAAGTTACACGGCATATTTTGCAATTAAACCGGTAATTTATGTAAATCATTGTCCTTGAAACATATTAACCCTATTGAAAAAATTATTTTATGGTTTCACTACTTTTTTTTTTGAAATCCAATATTTGAAATCAAATAAATTCAAAACGGTTCATTACAAACAAATATACCTATAATTGGGGGTTATATCCCTAATTAGAACTATTTTGTTTTCTAGGAGTTCAAGACTTCAAGTCGTGGAGAGTATAAAATACACAATAAAACAAAGATCCTAAACTAAAATTTGAATAAGGACATTAGAGGTAAACCAAAGTATAGCTAGAAGACACGGAAGAAATGAGTGATAAGAAATTGAGAATAAAATACACAATGCCATATATTTGACATTGAATAGAGCAAAATATCAATTCTATTCAAACACACAAATAACCCTAAATTGGGAACCTCACGTGCACATCACGTGCAATTTCCGATCAATTTGGGATTTTCCGGCGACTAGTGTCCTCAATATGCAACATTTTTTAAATTATAGTCCAAATGTGCAGAGGCCAAAAGAAAAGTCCTAAAATGCAAATGTCCTAAAGTTACACGGCATATTTTGCAATTAAGCCGGTAATTTATGTAAATCATTGTCCTGTAACATATTAACCCTATTGAAAAAATTATTTTATGGTTTCACTACTTTTTTTTTTGAAATCCAATATTTGAAATCAAATAAATTCAAAACGGTTCATTACAAACAAATATACCTATAATTGGGGGGGGGTTATATCCCTAATTAGAACTATTTTGTTTTCTAGGAGTTCAAGACTTCAAGTCGTGGAGAGTATAAAATACACAATAAAACAAAGATCCTAAACTAAAATTTGAATAAGGACATTAGAGGTAAACCAAAGTATAGCTAGAAGACACGGAAGAAATGAGTGATAAGAAATTGAGAATAAAATACACAATGCCATATATTTGACATTGAATAGAGCAAAATATCAATTCTATTCAAACACATAAATAACCCTAAATTGGGAACCTCACGTGCACATCACGTGCAATTTCCGATCAATTTGGGATTTTCCTAAGCGACTAGTGTCCTCAATATGCAACATTTTTTAAATTATAGTCCAAATGTGCAGAGGCCAAAAGAAAAAGTCCTAAAATGCAAATGTCCTAAAGTTACACGGCATATTTTGCAATTAAGCCGGTAATTTATGTAAATCATTGTCCCTGTAACATATTAACCCTATTGAAAAAATTATTTTATGGTTTCACTACTTTTTTTTTTGAAATCCAATATTTGAAATCAAATAAATTCAAAACGGTTCATTACAAACAAATATACCTATAATTGGGGTTATATCCTAATTAGAACTATTTTGTTTTCTAGGAGTTCAAGACTTCAAGTCGTGGAGAGTATAAAATACACAATAAAACAAAGATCCTAAACTAAAATTTGAATAAGGACATTAGAGGTAAACCAAAGTATAGCTAGAAGACACGGAAGAAATGAGTGATAAGAAATTGAGAATAAAATACACAATGCCATATATTTGACATTGAATAGAGCAAAATATCAATTCTATTCAAACACATAAATAACACTAAATTGGGAACCTCACGTGCACATCACGTGCAATTTCCGATCAATTTGGGATTTTCCGCGACTAGTGTCCTCAATATGCAACAATTTTAAATTATAGTCCAAATGTGCAGAGGCCAAAAGAAAAAGTCCTAAAATGCAAATGCCCTAAAGTTACACGGCATATTTTGCAATTAAACCGGTAATTTATGTAAATCATTGTCCTTGTAACATATTAACCCTATTGAAAAAATTATTTTATGGTTTCACTACTTTTTTTTTGAAATCCAATATTTGAAATCAAATAAATTCAAAACGGTTCATTACAAACAAATATACCTATAATTGGGGGGGTTATATCCTAATTAGAACTATTTTGTTTTCTAGGAGTTCAAGACTTCAAGTCGTGGAGAGTATAAAATACACAATAAAACAAAGATCCTAAACTAAAATTTGAATAAGGACATTAGAGGTAAACCAAAGTATAGCTAGAAGACACGGAAGAAATGAGTGATAAGAAATTGAGAATAAAATACACAATGCCATATATTTGACATTGAATAGAGCAAAATATCAATTCTATTCAAACACATAAATAACCCTAAATTGGGAACCTCACGTGCACATCACGTGCAATTTCCGATCAATTTGGGATTTTCCTAAATGACTAGTGTCCTCAATATGCAACATTTTTAAAATTTAGTCCAAATGTGCAGAGGCCAAAAGAAAAAGTCCTAAAATGCAAATGTCCTAAAGTTACACGGCATATTTTGCAATTAAGCCGGTAATTTATGTAAATCATTGTCCCTGTAACATATTAACCCTATTGAAAAAATTATTTTATGGTTTCACTACTTTTTTTTTTTGAAATCCAATATTTGAAATCAAATAAATTCAAAACGGTTCATTACAAACAAATATACCTATAATTGGGGGGTTATATCCCTAATTAGAACTATTTTGTTTTCTAGGAGTTCAAGACTTCAAGTCGTGGAGAGTATAAAATACACAATAAAACAAAGATCCTAAACTAAAATTTGAATAAGGACATTAGAGGTAAACCAAAGTATAGCTAGAAGACACGGAAGAAATGAGTGATAAGAAATTGAGAATAAAATACACAATGCCATATATTTGACATTGAATAGAGCAAAATATCAATTCTATTCAAACACATAAATAACCCTAAATTGGGAACTTCACGTGCACATCACGTGCAATTTCCGATCAATTTGGGATTTTCCGACTAGTGTCCTCAATATGCAACATTTTTTAAATTATAGTCCAAATGTGCAGAGGCCAAAAGAAAAAGTCCTAAAATGCAAATGTCCTAAAGTTACACGGCATATTTTGCAATTAAGCCGGTAATTTATGTAAATCATTGTCCCTGTAACATATTAACCCTATTGAAAAAATTATTTTATGGTTTCACTACTTTTTTTTTGAAATCCAATATTTGAAATCAAATAAATTCAAAACGGTTCATTACAAACAAATATACCTATAATTGGGGGGGTTATATCCCTAATTAGAACTATTTTGTTTCTAGGAGTTCAAGACTTCAAGTCGTGGAGAGTATAAAATACACAATAAAACAAAGATCCTAAACTAAAATTTGAATAAGGACATTAGAGGTAAACCAAAGTATATCTAGAAGACACGGAAGAAATGAGTGATAAGAAATTGAGAATAAAATACACAATGCCATATATTTGACATTGAATAGAGCAAAATATCAATTCTATTCAAACACACAAATAACCCTAAATTGGGAACCTCACGTGCACATCACGTGCAATTTCCGATCAATTTGGGATTTTCCGGCGACTAGTGTCCTCAATATGCAACATTTTTTAAATTATAGTCCAAATGTGCAGAGGCCAAAAGAAAAAGTCCTAAAATGCAAATGTCCTAAAGTTACACGGCATATTTTGCAATTAAGCCGGTAATTTATTTAAATCATTGTCCCTGTAACATATTAACCCTATTGAAAAAATTATTTTATGGTTTCACTACTTTTTTTTTTGAAATCCAATATTTGAAATCAAATAAATTCAAAACGGTTCATTACAAACAAATATACCTATAATTGGGGTTTATATCCCTAATTAGAACTATTTTGTTTCTAGGAGTTCAAGACTTCAAGTCGTGGAGAGTATAAAATACACAATAAAACAAAGATACTAAACTAAAATTTGAATAAGGACATTAGAGGTAAACCAAAGTATAGCTAGAAGACACGGAAGAAATGAGTGATAAGAAATTGAGAATAAAATACACAATGCCATATATTTGACATTGAATAGAGCAAAATATCAATTCTATTCAAACACACAAATAACCCTAAATTGGGAACCTCACGTGCACATCACGTGCAATTTCCGATCAATTTGGGATTTTCCGGCGACTAGTGTCCTCAATATGCAACATTTTTTAAATTATAGTCCAAATGTGCAGAGGCCAAAAAAAAAGTCCTAAAATGCAAATGCCCTAAAGTTACACGGCATATTTTGCAATTAAACCGGTAATTTATGTAAATCATTGTCCTTGTAACATATTAACCCTATTGAAAAAATTATTTTATGGTTTCACTTTTTTTTTTTGAAATCCAATATTTGAAATCAAATAAATTCAAAACGGTTCATTACAAACAAATATACCTATAATTGGGGGGGTTATATCCCTAATTAGAACTATTTTGTTTTCTAGGAGTTCAAGACTTCAAGTCGTGGAGAGTATAAAATACACAATAAAACAAAGATCCTAAACTAAAATTTGAATAAGGACATTAGAGGTAAACCAAAGTATAGCTAGAAGACACGGAAGAAATGAGTGATAAGAAATTGAGAATAAAATACACAATGCCATATATTTGACATTGAATAGAGCAAAATATCAATTCTATTCAAACACATAAATAACCCTAAATTGGGAACCTCACGTGCACATCACGTGCAATTTCCGATCAATTTGGGATTTTCCGCGACTAGTGTCCTCAATATGCAACATTTTTTAAATTATAGTCCAAATGTGCGAGGCCAAAAGAAAAAGTCCTAAAATGCAAATGTCCTAAAGTTACACGGCATATTTTGCAATTAAGCCGGTAATTTATGTAAATCATTGTCCTCTGTAACATATTAACCCTATTGAAAAATTATTTTATGGTTTCACTACTTTTTTTTTTTGAAATCCAATAATTGAAATCAAATAAATTCAAAACGGTTCATTACAAACAAATATACCTATAATTGGGGGGGGTTATATCCCTAATTAGAACTATTTTGTTTTCTAGGAGTTCAAGACTTCAAGTCGTGGAGAGTATAAAATACACAATAAAACAAAGATCCTAAACTAAAATTTGAATAAGGACATTAGAGGTAAACCAAAGTATAGCTAGAAGACACGGAAGAAATGAGTGATAAGAAATTGAGAATAAAATACACAATGCCATATATTTGACATTGAATAGAGCAAAATATCAATTCTATTCAAACACACAAATAACCCTAAATTGGGAACCTCACGTGCACATCACGTGCAATTTCCGATCAATTTGGGATTTTCCGGCGACTAGTGTCCTCAATATGCAACATTTTTTAAATTATAGTTCCAAATGTGCAGAGGCCAAAAGAAAAAGTCCTAAAATGCAAATGTCCTAAAGTTACACGGCATATTTTGCAATTAAGCGGTAATTTATTTAAATCATTGTCCTGTAACATATTAACCCTATTGAAAAAATTATTTTATGGTTTCACTACTTTTTTTTTGAAATCCAATATTTGAAATCAAATAAATTCAAAACGGTTCATTACAAACAAATATACCTATAATTGGGGGGAGTGGGTTATATCCCTAATTAGAACTATTTTGTTTCTAGGAGTTCAAGACTTCAAGTCGTGGAGAGTATAAAATACACAATAAAACAAAGATCCTAAACTAAAATTTGAATAAGGACATTAGAGGTAAACCAAAGTATAGCTAGAAGACACGGAAGAAATGAGTGATAAGAAATTGAGAATAAAATACACAATGCCATATATTTGACATTGAATAGAGCAAAATATCAATTCTATTCAAACACATAAATAACCCTAAATTGGGAACTTCACGTGCACATCACGTGCAATTTCCGATCAATTTGGGATTTTCCGGCGACTAGTGTCCTCAATATGCAACATTTTTTAAATTATAGTCCAAATGTGCAGAGGCCAAAAGAAAAGTCCTAAAATGCAAATGCCCTAAAGTTACACGGCATATTTTGCAATTAAACCGGTAATTTATGTAAATCATTGTCCTTGTAACATATTAACCCTATTGAAAAAATTATTTTATGGTTTCACTTTTTTTTTTTGAAATCCAATATTTGAAATCAAATAAATTCAAAACGGTTCATTACAAACAAATATACCTATAATTGGGGGGGGGTTATATCCCTAATTAGAACTATTTTGTTTTCTAGGAGTTCAAGACTTCAAGTCGTGGAGAGTATAAAATACACAATAAAACAAAGATCCTAAACTAAAATTTGAATAAGGACATTAGAGGTAAACCAAAGTATATCTAGAAGACACGGAAGAAATGAGTGATAAGAAATTGAGAATAAAATACACAATGCCATATATTTGACATTGAATAGAGCAAAATATCAATTCTATTCAAACACATAAATAACACTAAATTGGGAACCTCACGTGCACATCACGTGCAATTTCCGATCAATTTGGGATTTTCCGCGACTAGTGTCCTCAATATGCAACATTTTTTAAATTATAGTCCAAATGTGCAGAGGCCAAAAGAAAAGTCCTAAAATGCAAATGTCCTAAAGTTACACGGCATATTTTGCAATTAAGCCGGTAATTTATTTAAATCATTGTCCTGTAACATATTAACCCTATTGAAAAAATTATTTTATGGTTTCACTACTTTTTTTTGAAATCCAATATTTGAAATCAAATAAATTCAAAACGGTTCATTACAAACAAATATACCTATAATTGGGGGGTTATATCCCTAATTAGAACTATTTTGTTTCTAGGAGTTCAAGACTTCAAGTCGTGGAGAGTATAAAATACACAATAAAACAAAGATCCTAAACTAAAATTTGAATAAGGACATTAGAGGTAAACCAAAGTATAGCTAGAAGACACGGAAGAAATGAGTGATAAGAAATTGAGAATAAAATACACAATGCCATATATTTGACATTGAATAGAGCAAAATATCAATTCTATTCAAACACATAAATAACCCTAAATTGGGAACCTCACGTGCACATCACGTGCAATTTCCGATCAATTTGGGATTTTCCTAAACTACTAGTGTCCTCAATATGCAACATTTTTTAAATTATAGTCCAAATGTGCAGAGGCCAAAAAAAAAGTCCTAAAATGCAAATGTCCTAAAGTTACACGGCATATTTTGCAATTAAGCCGGTAATTTATGTAAATCATTGTCCTTGTAACATATTAACCCTATTGAAAAAATTATTTTATGGTTTCACTTTTTTTTTGAAATCCAATATTTGAAATCAAATAAATTCAAAACGGTTCATTACAAACAAATATACCTATAATTGGGGGGGGGGTTATATCCCTAATTAGAACTATTTTGTTTTCTAGGAGTTCAAGACTTCAAGTCGTGGAGAGTATAAAATACACAATAAAACAAAGATCCTAAACTAAAATTTGAATAAGGACATTAGAGGTAAACCAAAGTATAGCTAGAAGACACGGAAGAAATGAGTGATAAGAAATTGAGAATAAAATACACAATGCCATATATTTGACATTGAATAGAGCAAAATATCAATTCTATTCAAACACACAAATAACCCTAAATTGGGAACCTCACGTGCACATCACGTGCAATTTCCGATCAATTTGGGATTTTCCTGCCACTAGTGTCCTCAATATGCAACATTTTTTAAATTATAGTCCAAATGTGCGAGGCCAAAAGAAAAAAGTCCTAAAATGCAAATGCCCTAAAGTTACACGGCATATTTTGCAATTAAGCCGTAATTTATGTAAATCATTGTCCTTGTAACATATTAACCCTATTGAAAAAATTATTTTATGGTTTCACTACTTTTTTTTTTTGAAATCCAATATTTGAAATCAAATAAATTCAAAACGGTTCATTACAAACAAATATACCTATAATTGGGGGGGGGGGGTTATATCCCTAATTAGAACTATTTTGTTTTCTAGGAGTTCAAGACTTCAAGTCGTGGAGAGTATAAAATACACAATAAAACAAAGATCCTAAACTAAAATTTGAATAAAAAGGACATTAGAGGTAAACCAAAGTATATCTAGAAGACACGGAAGAAATGAGTGATAAGAAATTGAGAATAAAATACACAATGCCATATATTTGACATTGAATAGAGCAAAATATCAATTCTATTCAAACACATAAATAACCCTAAATTGGGAACCTCACGTGCACATCACGTGCAATTTCCGATCAATTTGGGATTTTCCGGCGACTAGTGTCCTCAATATGCAACATTTTTTAAATTATAGTCCAAATGTGCAGAGGCCAAAAGAAAAAGTCCTAAAATGCAAATGTCCTAAAGTTACACGGCATATTTTGCAATTAAGCCGGTAATTTATTTAAATCATTGTCCCTGTAACATATTAACCCTATTGAAAAAATTATTTTATGGTTTCACTACTTTTTTTTTTTGAAATCCAATATTTGAAATCAAATAAATTCAAAACGGTTCATTACAAACAAATATACCTATAATTGGGGGGGGTTATATCCCTAATTAGAACTATTTTGTTTCTAGGAGTTCAAGACTTCAAGTCGTGGAGAGTATAAAATACACAATAAAACAAAGATCCTAAACTAAAATTTGAATAAGGACATTAGAGGTAAACCAAAGTATAGCTAGAAGACACGGAAGAAATGAGTGATAAGAAATTGAGAATAAAATACACAATGCCATATATTTGACATTGAATAGAGCAAAATATCAATTCTATTCAAACACACAAATAACCCTAAATTGGGAACCTCACGTGCACATCACGTGCAATTTCCGATCAATTTGGGATTTTCCGGCGACTAGTGTCCTCAATATGCAACATTTTTTAAATTATAGTCCAAATGTGCAGAGGCCAAAAGAAAAAGTCCTAAAATGCAAATGCCCTAAAGTTACACGGCATATTTTGCAATTAAGCCGGTAATTTATGTAAATCATTGTCCCTGTAACATATTAACCCTATTGAAAAAATTATTTTATGGTTTCACTACTTTTTTTTTTGAAATCCAATATTTGAAATCAAATAAATTCAAAACGGTTCATTACAAACAAATATACCTATAATTGGGGGGTTATATCCCTAATTAGAACTATTTTGTTTTCTAGGAGTTCAAGACTTCAAGTCGTGGAGAGTATAAAATACACAATAAAACAAAGATCCTAAACTAAAATTTGAATAAGGACATTAGAGGTAAACCAAAGTATAGCTAGAAGACACGGAAGAAATGAGTGATAAGAAATTGAGAATAAAATACACAATGCCATATATTTGACATTGAATAGAGCAAAATATCAATTCTATTCAAACACATAAATAACCCTAAATTGGGAACCTCACGTGCACATCACGTGCAATTTCCGATCAATTTGGGATTTTCCGGCGACTAGTGTCCTCAATATGCAACATTTTTTAAATTATAGTCCAAATGTGCAGAGGCCAAAAGAAAAAGTCCTAAAATGCAAATGCCCTAAAGTTACACGGCATATTTTGCAATTAAGACGGTAATTTATTTAAATCATTGTCCCTGTAACATATTAACCCTATTGAAAAAATTATTTTATGGTTTCACTTTTTTTTTTTTTGAAATCCAATATTTGAAATCAAATAAATTCAAAACGGTTCATTACAAACAAATATACCTATAATTGGGGGGGGTTATATCCCTAATTAGAACTATTTTGTTTTCTAGGAGTTCAAGACTTCAAGTCGTGGAGAGTATAAAATACACAATAAAACAAAGATCCTAAACTAAAATTTGAATAAGGACATTAGAGGTAAACCAAAGTATAGCTAGAAGACACGGAAGAAATGAGTGATAAGAAATTGAGAATAAAATACACAATGCCATATATTTGACATTGAATAGAGCAAAATATCAATTCTATTCAAACACACAAATAACCCTAAATTGGGAACCTCACGTGCACATCACGTGCAATTTCCATCAATTTGGGATTTTCCGCGACTAGTGTCCTCAATATGCAACATTTTTTAAATTATAGTCCAAATGTGCAGAGGCCAAAAGAAAAGTCCTAAAATGCAAATGCCCTAAAGTTACACGGCATATTTTGCAATTAAACCGGTAATTTATGTAAATCATTGTCCTTGTAACATATTAACCCTATTGAAAAAATTATTTTATGGTTTCACTTTTTTTTTTTGAAATCCAATATTTGAAATCAAATAAATTCAAAACGGTTCATTACAAACAAATATACCTATAATTGGGGGGTTATATCCCTAATTAGAACTATTTTGTTTCTTGGAGTTCAAGACTTCAAGTCGTGGAGAGTATAAAATACACAATAAAACAAAGATCCTAAACTAAAATTTGAATAAGGACATTATAGGTAAACCAAAGTATAGCTAGAAGACACGGAAGAAATGAGTGATAAGAAATTGAGAATAAAATACACAATGCCATATATTTGACATTGAATAGAGCAAAATATCAATTCTATTCAAACACACAAATAACCCTAAATTGGGAACCTCACGTGCACATCACGTGCAATTTCCGATCAATTTGGGATTTTCCGGCGACTAGTGTCCTCAATATGCAACATTTTTTAAATTTTAGTCCAAATGTGCAGAGGCCAAAAGAAAAAGTCCTAAAATGCAAATGCCCTAAAGTTACACGGCATATTTTGCAATTAAGCCGGTAATTTATGTAAATCATTGTCCCTGTAACATATTAACCCTATTGAAAAAATTATTTTATGGTTTCACTTTTTTTTTTTTGAAATCCAATATTTGAAATTAAATAAATTCAAAACGGTTCATTATAAACAAATATACCTATAATTGGGGGGGGTTATATCCCTAATTAGAAATATTTTGTTTTCTAGGAGTTCAAGACTTCAAGTCGTGGAGAGTATAAAATACACAATAAAACAAAGATCCTAAACTAAAATTTGAATAAAGACATTAGAGGTAAACCAAAGTATAGCTAGAAGACACGGAAAGAAATGAGTGATAAGAAATTGAGAATAAAATACACAATGCCATATATTTGACATTGAATAGAGCAAAATATCAATTCTATTCAAACACATAAATAACACTAAATTGGGAACCTCACGTGCACATCACGTGCAATTTCTGATCAATTTGGGATTTTCCGGCGACTAGTGTCCTCAATATGCAACAATTTTAAATTATAGTCCAAATGTGCAGAGGCCAAAAGAAAAAGTCCTAAAATGCAAATGCCCTAAAGTTACACGGCATATTTTGCAATTAAGCCGGTAATTTATGTAAATCATTGTCCTGTAACATATTAACCCTATTGAAAAAATTATTTTATGGTTTCACTTTTTTTTTTTTTTGAAATCCAATATTTGAAATCAAATAAATTCAAAACGATTCATTACAAACAAATATACCTATAATTGGGGGGGGGTTATATCCCTAATTAGAACTATTTTGTTTCTAGGAGTTCAAGACTTCAAGTCGTGGAGAGTATAAAATACACAATAAAACAAAGATCCTAAACTAAAATTTGAATAAGGACATTATAGGTAAACCAAAGTATAGCTAGAAGACACGGAAGAAATGAGTGATAAGAAATTGAGAATAAAATACACAATGCCATATATTTGACATTGAATAGAGCAAAATATCAATTCTATTCAAACACACAAATAACCCTAAATTGGGAACCTCACGTGCACATCACGTGCAATTTCCGATCAATTTGGGATTTTCCGGCGACTAGTGTCCTCAATATGCAACATTTTTTAAATTATAGTCCAAATGTGCAGAGGCCAAAAGAAAAAGTCCTAAAATGCAAATGCCCTAAAGTTACACGGCATATTTTGCAATTAAACCGGTAATTTATGTAAATCATTGTCCTTGTAACATATTAACCCTATTGAAAAAATTATTTTATGGTTTCACTTTTTTTTTTTGAAATCCAATATTTGAAATCAAATAAATTCAAAACGGTTCATTACAAACAAATATACCTATAATTGGGGGGGGGGGTTATATCCCTAATTAGAACTATTTTGTTTTCTAGGAGTTCAAGACTTCAAGTCGTGGAGAGTATAAAATACACAATAAAACAAAGATCCTAAACTAAAATTTGAATAAGGACATTATAGGTAAACCAAAGTATAGCTAGAAGACACGGAAGAAATGAGTGATAAGAAATTGAGAATAAAATACACAATGCCATATATTTGACATTGAATAGAGCAAAATATCAATTCTATTCAAACACACAAATAACCCTAAATTGGGAACCTCACGTGCACATCACGTGCAATTTCCGATCAATTTGGGATTTTCCTACGACTAGTGTCCTCAATATGCAACATTTTTTAAATTTTAGTCCAAATGTGCAGAGGCCAAAAAGAAAAAGTCCTAAAATGCAAATGCCCTAAAGTTACACGGCATATTTTGCAATTAAGCCGGTAATTTATGTAAATCATTGTCCCTGTAACATATTAACCCTATTGAAAAAATTATTTTATGGTTTCACTTTTTTTTTTTTGAAATCCAATATTTGAAATCAAATAAATTCAAAACGGTTCATTATAAACAAATATACCTATAATTGGGGGGGTTATATCCCTAATTAGAACTATTTTGTTTCCTAGGAGTTCAAGACTTCAAGTCGTGGAGAGTATAAAATACACAATAAAACAAAGATCCTAAACTAAAATTTGAATAAGGACATTAGAGGTAAACCAAAGTATAGCTAGAAGACACGGAAGAAATGAGTGATAAGAAATTGAGAATAAAATACACAATGCCATATATTTGACATTGAATAGAGCAAAATATCAATTCTATTCAAACACATAAATAACACTAAATTGGGAACCTCACGTGCACATCACGTGCAATTTCTGATCAATTTGGGATTTTCCGCGACTAGTGTCCTCAATATGCAACATTTTTAAATTATAGTCCAAATGTGCAGAGGCCAAAAGAAAAAGTCCTAAAATGCAAATGCCCTAAAGTTACACGGCATATTTTGCAATTAAGCCGTAATTTATGTAAATCATTGTCCTTGTAACATATTAACCCTATTGAAAAATTATTTTATGGTTTCACTTTTTTTTTTTTGAAATCCAATATTTGAAATCAAATAAATTCAAAACGGTTCATTACAAACAAATATACCTATAATTGGGGGGGGGGGGTTATATCCCTAATTAGAACTATTTTGTTTCTAGGAGTTCAAGACTTCAAGTCGTGGAGAGTATAAAATACACAATAAAACAAAGATCCTAAACTAAAATTTGAATAAGGACATTATAGGTAAACCAAAATATAGCTAGAAGACACGGAAAAATGAGTGATAAGAAATTGAGAATAAAATACACAATGCCATATATTTGACATTGAATAGAGCAAAATATCAATTCTATTCAAACACACAAATAACCCTAAATTGGGAACCTCACGTGCACATCACGTGCAATTTCCGATCAATTTGGGATTTTCCGGCGACTAGTGTCCTCAATATGCAACATTTTTTAAATTATAGTCCAAATGTGCAGAGGCCAAAAGAAAAAGTCCTAAAATGCAAATGCCCTAAAGTTACACGGCATATTTTGCAATTAAACCGGTAATTTATGTAAATCATTGTCCTTGTAACATATTAACCCTATTGAAAAAATTATTTTATGGTTTCACTTTTTTTTTGAAATCCAATATTTGAAATCAAATAAATTCAAAACGGTTCATTACAAACAAATATACCTATAATTGGGGGGTTATATCCCTAATTAGAACTATTTTGTTTTCTAGGAGTTCAAGACTTCAAGTCGTGGAGAGTATAAAATACACAATAAAACAAAGATCCTAAACTAAAATTTGAATAAGGACATTAGAGGTAAACCAAAGTATAGCTAGAAGACACGGAAGAAATGAGTGATAAGAAATTGAGAATAAAATACACAATGCCATATATTTGACATTGAATAGAGCAAAATATCAATTCTATTCAAACACACAAATAACCCTAAATTGGGAACCTCACGTGCACATCACGTGCAATTTTCGATCAATTTGGGATTTTCCGGCGACTAGTGTCCTCAATATGCAACATTTTTTAAATTATAGTCCAAATGTGCAGAGGCCAAAAGAAAAAGTCCTAAAATGCAAATGCCCTAAAGTTACACGGCATATTTTGCAATTAAGCCGGTAATTTATGTAAATCATTGTCCCTGTAACATATTAACCCTATTGAAAAAATTATTTTATGGTTTCACTTTTTTTTTTGAAATCCAATATTTGAAATCAAATAAATTCAAAACGGTTCATTACAAACAAATATACCTATAATTGGGGGGGGTTATATCCCTAATTAGAACTATTTTGTTTCTAGGAGTTCAAGACTTCAAGTCGTGGAGAGTATAAAATACACAATAAAACAAAGATCCTAAACTAAAATTTGAATAAGGACATTATAGGTAAACCAAAATATAGCTAGAAGACACGGAAAAAATGAGTGATAAGAAATTGAGAATAAAATACACAATGCCATATATTTGTCATTGAATAGAGCAAAATATCAATTCTATTCAAACACACAAATAACCCTAAATTGGGAACCTCACGTGCACATCACGTGCAATTTCCGATCAATTTGGGATTTTCCGGCGACTAGTGTCCTCAATATGCAACATTTTTTAAATTATAGTCCAAATGTGCAGAGGCCAAAAGAAAAGTCCTAAAATGCAAATGCCCTAAAGTTACACGGCATATTTTGCAATTAAGCCGGTAATTTATGTAAATCATTGTCCCTGTAACATATTAACCCTATTGAAAAAATTATTTTATGGTTTCACTTTTTTTTTTTTTGAAATCCAATATTTGAAATCAAATAAATTCAAAACGGTTCATTACAAACAAATATACCTATAATTGGGGGGTTATATCCCTAATTAGAACTATTTTGTTTCTAGGAGTTCAAGACTTCAAGTCGTGGAGAGTATAAAATACACAATAAAACAAAGATCCTAAACTAAAATTTGAATAAGGACATTATAGGTAAACCAAAGTATATCTAGAAGACACGGAAGAAATGAGTGATAAGAAATTGAGAATAAAATACACAATGCCATATATTTGACATTGAATAGAGCAAAATATCAATTCTATTCAAACACACAAATAACCCTAAATTGGGAACCTCACGTGCACATCACGTGCAATTTCCGATCAATTTGGGATTTTCCGGCGACTAGTGTCCTCAATATGCAACATTTTTTAAATTATAGTCCAAATGTGCGAGAGGCCAAAAGAAAAAGTCCTAAAATGCAAATGCCTAAAGTTACACGGCATATTTTGCAATTAAGCCGGAAATTTATGTAAATCATTGTCCCTGTAACATATTAACCCTATTGAAAAAATTATTTTATGGTTTCACTTTTTTTTTTTGAAATCCAATATTTGAAATCAAATAAATTCAAAACGGTTCATTACAAACAAATATACCTATAATTGGGGGGGGGGGGGGTTATATCCCTAATTAGAACTATTTTGTTTTCTAGGAGTTCAAGACATCAAGTCGTGGAGAGTATAAAATACACAATAAAACAAAGATCCTAAACTAAAATTTGAATAAGGACATTAGAGGTAAACCAAAGTATAGCTAGAAGATACGGAAGAAATGAGTGATAAGAAATTGAGAATAAAATACACAATGCCATATATTTGACATTGAATAGAGCAAAATATCAATTCTATTCAAACACATATACTAAAAAAATATTTAACTATATACTTAAAAAATTAATTGAAAAACAAAGCAAACGTTTGCAAGTAGCCAATTCCACCTCGTTGCCGGAGTTCCAAGCGAATTGTTCAGATAAGACGGGCCACTACTTTGCGAGAAGGCTTAGAGGAAAATTAGCACTTCTCGCCAAGTTAAATCCTAATTCCTCATTAATACCCAAATGAGAACCGCATATATAGATAACCAATAATGAAATTCAGAGATCGAGTGAAGAAATTTTCACACTTTTTGACAGTGGAATTCGGGATTGTGGAGGAGGGACGGTGGAGGCAGAGAAACGGAGAATTAATGTACTTTTTGGAGATCGGTCTCTAAGGCTTTGGGTCAACTTTTTATTTTTTTTATGAAACTTTTACCGATAACTCACAACAGTTTTTCTTTAAAACCGTTGTCCTTTATTAGTTAAAAAAATTCCTATGGTCTAAAAATGGCGAAAATCGACAATAGTTTAAGAACATTGTCTTAGAGCCTTAAAAAACTGTTGTGGTAGACATCATAAATAACAGATGCAAAGAACTGATGTCTTTGACAAAACAATATGTTAATATACAACATTTTTTGGAAAGCTGTTGTTAATACTTTAAAAGACAACTATTTAACAAATCACTATTGTCTATTAGCGTTTTTCTAGTAGTAATGTGATCGAATTAATTTTAACAATATTCTTATATAAATGGTTTTTTTCTTTTTGCATCAATATAAATTTTCTATTGCAACTAAAGATACCACATACTTCCGACGAATAATAAATGTGGGTAACATTTACCTACAATATTTCTACCGGTAAATTTGATGATTTGTCGATAATTGATTGGAATAGTTGGGCGAAAATAAATTTTTTATTTTGCTATTATTCTGTAAGTAACTGTAAAATTTAAGTGACAATTATTTTGTCAGTAAATTATATCGATAAGCTGGAAGTTTCTTTGCAGTGTGTTCGCCTATTTTTTTAGCTTCACCGCAAGTGTACGACCTAGTATATAGAATAGGGTTAGCAAGGTCGAATCCACAGGGATTAATAAATTAATGTACTAAGTATTGGATTATAATAGCCTTATTTTTATCTAAACGATCGAACTGTGATGGATTGGTTTTGTTAATACTAAAGCAGAAATTAATCCTAAAATAACAAAGCAAAGATTGATTGAAAGATCAAGTATGGATGGATGGATTCCTGGGTTATGGTTTCAGTTAATATCCCCCTTTTATTATCAGATTAATCACCAAAGTAATTTACCCTCTCTCTCGAGATGTATGTAAAAGCGTTGATTGGAATATCTATGTTAGCATCTCTACTCAAATGAGATGTCCAACTCCTAAAAGATCAGAAGATTATAAGATCTCACAAATATTCACAGACTTCTCAATCATGCAAGCTATTTGTGTCAAGTACTCAAGATCTAGTATTGAAACTCATCGGTTAGAATTAAGAATCAATACATCATACAAGTTTAAATCAATGGCCTTTTGATAAAATAGGAATTAAAGCAAAGTACTTGAATAGATGAAGAAAACATTAACTTCAATTATCATTAATCATCAAATAGAAGTGTTCATTAACCTACTCCCAAACCTGGGAATCACAAAGTGTTTAGCCAGACATCGAAGATAATCAATTCGTAGACACCTTATTCATAATCAAAATCTAACTAATTGAAATAACAATACGATGGAATGAGTGAACTCAGGGACGATGATGATCTCTCGATCTATCTTCAATCCTCGAAGGTGTGGTTGCGGTCTTGATCGATCTTTCGAAGTTTCCAGTGGAAAACTGCTCTTCTCACTAGTTTCTAGGGCAAAAATCAGTGTGTCCCTGTTTGTGGCTGCCCCGGGTCTATTTGTACATCGTTTGTGTCGAAACCTAGATGAAAACGAATCAAACTCTGTTTTTCCCGCAGAGGAGCACGGGCCATGCCATACGGCACGCCCAACCCGTATTGTTCAATTCACAGAATGGAGCACGGGCCGTGCTCTTTGGCACGGGTTGCCCGTGCTCACCTACGTAGCAACTCGTATTCGACTATTTTCTTCTATTTTTCGCCCAGTTTGTCCGACTTCTTCTCGACTCGACTCCGAACTTCATACTTCACACCAATTATTGGCGGTTGCAATGCTCCAAATTGTTGCCAAAATGCTATAATTATCGATAATTTCCTACAAAACAAGCAAAGCGTAATTCTTTTCCACAAAACAGAAATATAACCCTATTTATTCATATAATGCATGCATATCAACACATTCTAGCCAATATTAAGCCCAAAATACATGCAAAATACATGTCAATTAAACCCCTAAACTTAAACTGTTGACAGTCCCGGTCAACACTTTATAACAAGACAACACAAATGGGGTAAGGAAGAGCAACTCAAGAACACCATATCACAATTCCTGTCATCTATCCATAGATATCAAGCACAAACCAACCAAGTTTCAAATATCTAACACGGAGCACAAGTCTATTAAAATCATGGTCAAACACTTCAAATCACGCCTCTCAGGGATAAAGTGTATCCTCTACTCACTAGAATAATAAAGGACGTGTATTCGCTCAAGTCAAATCAATGTTGAAGAATTACCATATGCTTGCAAATCGTCTCACATCTCCGCCACTTGTTTGTATGAAATTCACAAATCAGAAATGACTTTGTTTATGGTTGTAATGAAGGCTCTTTGGTTAAGGTAGGGAAATACGGATAAAGTGACTCAACTCAAGCGAATAGATTGGTAAGCACATCGTTTTTCTCTAACAGTTATTCTAGTACCAACCAAATATGTACTCCCAATCGCCTTATATCTCATCACCTCTCTATTTCTCCCTTCTTTTTCATAGAAATCATTCTCATTCGCCTTACATCACAATTTCCAGCCTATTTCTCGTACTGTCGACTCACTTTTTCAGTCTTTTTTTTTTCGAAATTTCCTTCTTGTTTTTCGACTCTTTTGTTAGTATCCTCCCTTTTTCTCCTTTTCTTCTTTTATTCCCAATCACCCAAAATATAAACTATTTTCTAACTTCTCGATACCCCTTTATTCAATCCTTTACTCAATGCTATACGCTCAAGTTTAGGATAACAGATATATCAAATTAAGTTCTAAGGCTGGAAATGTGGTTATCAAAAAATCAGGCAATAGGCTCAAATTGGCTAATCAGGGACATCAAATATCATAAGGTAGGCAAAAAGGCTTAACAAAAATGGCCTAAAATCATTTTCATTAATGCATACAACATGTGACCTTGACGGAGATACCAGAGCAAGTTCTAGAATTCAAATCAACATGAATGACACACTTAATCTCAAACAAGACTGCATAAGATGAAAGCAGTAAAGGCTCAAAATCTCATAGGCTTGTATATGTATAATTCAAAGTATATTCACCTTGATCCCAATAATCACATGCTCCATATTAATTATTCTCAACCCGGTCAACTCACACTAAACACCCAATTCAAAATAACATAAACTGCTCAACACATGTTCCCAAGATCAACAAACACACAATAGCGATCAACTCATGCTCAACACATGCTCCCAAAATCAACAAACACACAATAGCGGTCAACTCACTCCCTAAACAACCAAGAAAGCAATAAACGTGCTAAAATAATCAAAAACAACTAATACAATGCAACTACATGCTCTAAATGCAACTACATGAATGCAAAACGCCACACCCTTCAAAAAAATTACTACCTCTCCCCCAAACTTGAATGAAATTATAGCGCATAGAAGAGAATGTAGAATTTCAAAGAAAAGTGTGGATAGGACCTCGATTACTGTGGGGGTGGCAGCGGAAAGTGGCCCTGGGAGATATGCCAATTTTGAATTTGATGCAACGTCTGCAATATCTCCAACTCCCGCTGCTCTTGGGCTTGGTACCACAAGTCCTGAGCTTGGTACCTTTGTTCCTGAATTTGGTACCTTTGTTCTTGGACTTGGTACATTTGTTCTTGCTCTGATCGGAAAGCACTGAAGTCGTCCCTATGCTGGCGCAAGCTTTCCTCAAAAGCACAAAATCCGTCATGATCGTACTGTCCCCACGCTTCCCACCTTGGTGGGAGCTCTCTGGAATATCGGGCCGCCCCTGTGGGCCGCCCTGCTCGAAGACTCCCTATTGGAAGCCCTGCTTGAATACCCTCTCGTGCGTATCATACTCATGTGCCTCCATCACCAAGTCTTTTTCATCGGGTAACCAGGCTACCCTTCTCCTTTTTCGTGCAGTTAGGTCGTCCATGACCCTGATATGAGCCTCAGAGTGCATGAGTCAATTAATTTGATTGTCCACCACAACAGTGAGCTATGGGTTAGGGAGAGGGAAAGCAGACCCAACTTTTTGTTGAAAACAGAGGATATGCTCCTCTTCAGTTATAATCTTCATGGTGTGGAGGGCTTGCATGTTGACGCTGCGAATGCCATCTATCAGCTCCATGTGGCTCATGTCAACCCCAAAATGTCGAGCAATGGGGGTGATCATTCCCCCAATTAATATTATCCCCATGTCCTGCTGAGAAATATAAATGGCATGGTCCACGAAGTTGGCCGCCATATTATAAGGGGTGCGGGTGAGAATACACCAAAGTAGGTATAGCTCTCTCACTTGCATACCCCCGTTGTTGTGGAAAGCGAACATGGAATGGGCCTTCACTTTTTGAATGTAGCGGAATACGAGGTTGCAGAGTGACGAGGCCTTGGATGTGCGCGTCACGTATTGCATTAGGACGGTTTCTAGGGTTTCAGTCAACATTCGCCAGAATTCGCGCGAGTTGTAATTTGCGATAGGCTGGTATGGGGCGTCTGATGGTACCCCAAAAATCTGTTTCAGTTCGGCAATGGTGACGTTCCTCCAAACGTTGCCCATTCTGAAACTAATTTTTCGAGGTTCGTTTCTGGGTCGTACCTTCGTAACCTGCACAGTCCTCAAGAACTCGAGGACGAGTATTTTGAATGTCGGCCACCGCCCTTGCATGAAGGCAGTCCATCCCACTCGTTCAAACATGTGCCACACCTCCTCATGTATCCCGAGTGCTCAGGTACACTCATCATCGGCATAGCGTGAAGGTGTAAATGTACGAGGGATCAGCCGGTTCCATTTTTCCATTAATTTTGGCTCTGTGAAGGTGAGTCCATAAGCTAAGGGGCTATTTGGATCAATGTCCCGAGCGGATCTCCTTAGACGTCCACCCCGACCTCTTTGGTTCTGTGGTTCAGCTATTTTTTTGAATGAGTGCCTGGGAAAACAATTGTGAATCCGTATATGCCAAGTAAAACTAACGATGAATTACATACAACAATTAACGTAAGGCATATTGTCTCATCTCAACAGTTCAATTCACAATTAAGCTTCCAAACCCAAACAACAATATAATTGCAAAGAATCCTAGTCACTAACACCCTAAACAATCGAGCTCATGTATAATTCATCGAGCAATCAACCAAAATCATCATAATTCACCAACCCACAAGGTGTTCGATAAAATGCCCAAAAGAAAATTTCAATCAAATACATGGCAAAAGTATCAAACAAGCATCATATAGCAACCCTAATCCATAATCCTCAAACAATTAGACATAAAAAGTGCAATTCATACCTTAAATCCCGAGAATTTGAAAAGAGTTGGATTTGAAACCCTATGTGTTTTCTACTCCAAATCCTTGCTTCAAAGCAATTTCACAAGTGTAATTAGTGTTTAGAGTAGTGTGGGAGGTGAGTAGTGATGATATTTAGGAGAAATTTTCGACCAAATTTGAGGGGGGATCGAGTTTTACTCAGTCTGCGCGCAAGAGGTGGTGTTTTTGTGGAAAACTTTTTGCCCTCTGCCCATCTTATTATCGCCCAGCGAAGAGGAGCACGGACGGCCAGTGCTAGGGGCTGAAAATTCAAGCCCCAAAGTCTGGAAGGCGCACGGGCCATGCCAAATGGCACGGGCGACCAGTGCTAGGAGAATTTTCATAAGCTTCATCCCAGAATTTCTCCATCTCATTTAAGTGCAAGAGCCTCTTCTCATCCGCTGCTTGGAAGTCAAAATCTAACTTCTTCACAGCCCAAAACGCCTTATGCTCCAATTCGATGGGCAAGTGACACGATTTCCCGAATACTAACCGATACGGTGATGTGCCCAATGGTGTCTTGTATGCAGTCCGATATGCCCATAACGCATCATCTAGCTTCATGGCCCAATCCTTGCGATTTATATTTATCGTCTTCTCCAAAATCTGCTTAATCTCGCGATTGGCAACCTCTGCTTGCCCGTTTACTTGCGGATGGTATGCTAATGCCACCTTGTGTTTGACCCCATACTTCGCAAATAAAGTGCTCATTAATTTATTCACAATGTGTGACCCCCCGTCGCTAATCAAAGCTCTCGGGGTTCCAAACCGAGTGAGTATATTTTTCTTTAGGAATTTGAGCACTACTAGCGCATCATTGGTCTGTGCCGAAATTGCCTCAACCCATCGAGATACGTACTCCACTGCAAGTAGAATGTATTGATAACCCGACGAAGATAGGAATGGGCCTATGAAGTCGATCCCCCACACATCGAAGAGCTCAACCTCCATCACATTGGTCATGGGCATCTCATGTCGTCTCGAGATGTTCCCCATCCGCTGGCACCTATCACACTGCTGTACAAATAGATAGTAATCATTAGATAATGTAGGCCAGTATAAACCACTTTGCAATACCTTAGCCGCCGTACGTGTCGGACCGAAGTGTTAGATAAATGTTTTTATCATGATTTTGATGATTTTGTTCAAATGAGTTTTTAAACCAAAACAATGTCCCTAAATGTTGTCTAAATACTTCCGATCAATTTAAAATGTTTTTACCATTTTTCGGAGTATTTCTTAGAGTTTATTTTCGATAAAAAATTGGACAACACATTCGTTTCAGGCTCGACCGGTCGCCCTATAGGGCAACCCGTACACGAGTTGAGTTTTGAAAGCAGTTAAGGCGACCCGGTCACGGTAAGGAAGCGACCCTCTTGATTGATCTTCTATGTTTCGTAAAATCTTCAAGTCCAACCGTCCACGACTAAGGCGACCGTCGCACCCTCCGACCGGTCTCCCGTGTAAAAATTCGCAGAATTCAATTTCAATCTTATCTCTCTTGTGACCGGTCGAACCCCTGTTTATCGTGAAACTATCGGTTGCGTTTTGCATGAACACTTTTCCTATTTTGTGGGATTGATTTCTAACAGCTATATTGATCATTTTAAATGGTTTCTTTTGCAGCAAATCACTCCCCAAGGAGGAGCCAATGTCTGGAAATGAAAGCCAAGTCCTCTCCTATAAATAGAGGCTTCATTCAAGCAACAAGATACAACACTCCATACAAGCAAAGAGCAAACAAAGCAAACACTTTCATATATCTTGTTGTATTAGCCTAAGCACTTTCACTTGCACAAATTTGAGGTCTAGGATTTCAATTCTTGATTACACTTGTACTCATATTGTTTCAATCATTATTGAGTTGTAATCTTGATTTTGGTCATCATTCAACACAAGACATCCTTGTGAGTATTCTTGTGGTAAGAATACACTTGGGTGATCTTGGTGATAGGTGTTTAAAGGTTGTGGTAATCTTCAAAGGTGTTGTAAGAGGGTTGTGGTAATCCTCAAGGTGTTGTAAGAGGGTTGTGGTAATCCTCAAGGTGGTGAAAGAGGGTTATGGTAATCCTCAAGGTGTTGTATTAATTTTTGGTAAATTAATAAAATCTTTTTTTCTTTTTGAAATCCATCCCGGATATACTGGGGTGGTAGTAGATTAGGCCCTAGGTGGGTTGAACTACTATAAATCGACGTGTGCTATTTACTTTCCGCATTTAGCATTCCATCCTTGCTTGAGTTTTTCGAAAAAGAGCGCAAAATCTGAAAAACCGGGATAATCTATTCACCCCCTCTAGATTATTGTAGCCACTTGGACTAACAAGTGGTATCAGAGCCAAACTCTTTGGCTAGCTCATTCCGAGTAAAGAGGAAAGATCCATGGCTACAAATGATGCTCATCTCACCACCGGCGCCTCCACCAATAAGCCACCGCTATTCGACGCCAACAACTACGCATTTTGGAAAGACCGTATGGAGTCTTCCTCTGAGTGGTGCGGGTTTGACATTTGGAATGTGGTCATTGAAGGAGTTGATCAACCAACAAAGAAATCGGAGGATGGCACCTTGGCTCCTAAACCTTTCAAGGAGTTTGGTGAAAACGACAAAAAGGCTTTCTCTCTAAACGGTAAGGCCTTAAATATTTTGCATTGTTCTCTTACCGCCACCAATTACAATCGCATAAGAGGAATAAGGTCGGCACATGAGGTTTGGGAAAAATTGGAGACAATCTATGAAGGGACTAAGAAAGTCAAGCAAGCAAGAAAGAACATGCTTGTTAAAGACTTCGAAAACTTTAACATGTATGATGGCGAAAGCATCTCCAAAATGGTGGAAAGGCTTGACAATATTGTCAATCCTCTTGTGGCCCTCGGCAAAGTCATTTCCGAAGAAGACAAGGTGACCAAGGTATTGAATGCTCTTCCCGGCTCATGGTCCGAAAAAGTAACGGCAATCACGGAGGCACAAAATCTTGAGACACTCAAGTTTGACGAGCTTATTGGAAATCTACTCATCTATGAAGTCTATCTCAAGGAGAGGAAAAATTCCAAACCATCCATAAATCAATCGGGTATGCAAATTATTCCTAAAGGTCTTGCTTCTTCCTCTAATAATGCATACTATGATAATGATGATGATGAGGAGGAGACGGCCGCACTTGTTCGAAAATTTGCAAATTTTGTAAATAAAAATAAAGCAAGAAAACCAAGAGATAATGCTTGCTTTAAATGCGGAAAACCCGGGCACTTCATTGCCGATTGCCCAAAGCTCGATGAAGAGGAGCAAAAGAAAAAGAAGCCTTTCACAAAAAAGAAGGCTCTTAACGCGGAGGTCAAAACATGGGATGAACTACTCAAAACAACCGATGAGGAAGAAGAAACCGAACACGGTCTCACGGCCATAGACGATGAAAACAAAGAGGTACATTCTAATTCTTCTACTTCCTCCATAGTTGATGACTTGCAATGTGATTTTGATGAATTGCAAATTGAGTTTCAAAATTTAATTGTTAAATACAAAAATTTGAAAAAGGAGCATAAGGAGCTTAAGGTTGAAAAAGAAAAATTATTCACCTCTTATGAATCTCTAGACAAAGCTCATGCTCTTACTCTTACTAGAGTTCATTCTCTTGAAACCGAAAAGGAATCGCTCACAAAAGATATTGAATGTTTGAAAAATGATGTGCATCGTTTCAACATAAGTACGAATAAAGTCACAAAAAATTTAGATGCACAAAGAGGTGAGCATTCCAAATTGGGACTTGGTTACAAGCCATTTCAAAGTGTTTTTAAGAAAAATAACCAAGGTCCGACTTTTGTATGTGCTAATAATTATAATACTCCTACTTGTTTTTATTGTGGCAAAGTTGGACATTATGCTAATAATTGTAAATTGAGAAATAGCTCAAGACATGTTTGGAGACCCAAAGGTCTCAAGACTAACCCCCATGGACCCCAAAATTATAGGGTACCTAAAAGAAATTCTTTTGTAGGTGATAGGGGCTATAACAATAATGGAAGATTCAAAATGGCTCGTGGACAGTGGATGTTCATGCCATATGACCGGGAGGAGAGAACTTTTTACCAATATCAAGCTCCAAGAAGAGGGTATGGTCATGTTCGGCAATGGCAAAGGAAAAATTCTTGGAAATGGAGAAATTGGTAACTCTTCTTTCTCTCTTAGTAATGTTCTTTTAGTTGAAGGGCTTAAGTTTAATTTGATAAGTGTTAGCCAACTTTGTGATTCAAATTATGATGTTTCCTTTAATAAAGAAAAATGCCTTATACTTAAAAATGGTGAAATTATTTGTGTAGCAAATAGAAAAGACAATCTTTACAAAATTTGTACAAGTGATTTGGTTAGTCAAAATGTTTCTTGTTTAGTCGCCAATAATGATTTAACTAGTTTATGGCATAGGCGACTTGGACATGTTGGATACAAGAATTTGAAAAATATTTACAAAAACCAACATGTGAAAGGACTACCCAAATTGAATTTTGAAAATCTTGGCTTATGTGACACTTGTCAAAAGAACAAATTAGTTAAAAGTAGTTTTAAGCCCAAAAACGAAATTTACACAACCAAACCCCTACAAATGCTTCACCTTGATTTGTATGGGGATATTGGTACGGCTAGTCTAAGTGGAAAACATTACACTTTTGTTATCGTCGATGAGTTTTCTAGATATACTTGGGCTCTTTTTCTTACCAATAAAAGCGATGCCGTTAATGAGTTTGTTAAGTTGTGTAGACTCATTGAAAATGAAAAGGAAGACACTATTAAGTCTATTCGAAGCGATCGAGGCGGAGAATTTGATGGTGAATTTAGAGTCTTTTGTGAAACCAAAGGATATGCTCATAATTTCTCGGCTCCAAGGACACCTCAAGAAAACGGAGTAGCCGAAAGGAAAAATCGGACACTACAAGAGATGAGTCGGTCCATGCTCAATGAATTTTCACTTCCAAAATATTTTTGGGCCGAAGCCGTAAGTACCGCTTGCTATGTCATAAATCGAGTTTATATTCGTCCTAAAATGAATAAAACTCCATATGAGCTTTGGAAAGGTAGAACTCCAAATATTAGTTATTTCAAGATATTCGGTTGTAAATGCTTTATCTTGAATACCAACGATCAATTGGACAAACTTGATCCTAAGGCCGATGAAGGGATATTTATGGGATATTCAACAAAAAGCAAAGCATATCGGGTTTACAATAAGACTAGTGGAGTTGTTGAAGAATCCATCCATGTCAAATTTAATGAAGCTTCGGGGGTTGAAAGAATACCTAATGATGAAAGTGATGAAGAAGATATTATTGAACAAATTGTTCAAATTGATGATTAACCGTCTACATCAAATGATCAACCGTCCACTTCAAATGGTCCTCAAGAAGATAGAGGTGATATCTCGGATCTTCCCATTGCATTGAAATTTAAGGGAGATCACCCAAAAGATCTTATAATTGGTGATCCCCTTGACAAAGTGATGACTCGGAGAAAATTTGCCGAGAAAGCTCTTATTTCTCAAAAAGAGCCTAAAAATGCTAAAGAGGCCATTGAGGATGAGGATTGGTTCTTAGAAATGCAAGAGGAGTTAAATCAATTTGAACGAAATGATGTATGGGAATTAGTACCTTGTCATCCATCTCAAACTATTATTGGTACAAAATGGGTATTCCGGAACAAACTTGATGATCAAGGCAACATTGTTCGAAATAAGGCAAGGTTAGTAGCTCATGGGTATTGTCAAGAAGAAGGTATTGACTATGATGAAACTTTTGCACCCGTAGCACGTTTAGAAGCTATTCGTATTTTACTTGCCTATTCTTGTTTTAAAAATTTCAAACTTTACCAAATGGATGTTAAATCCGCTTTCTTAAATGGTATTATTCAAGAAGAAGTCTGTGTAAAACAACCTCCGGGGTTTGAAAATTTTTCTAGGCCTAATGATGTTTATAAACTTAAAAGGCCTTGTATGGTTTAAAACAAGCACCCCATGCATGGTATGATAGACTTAGTTCTTTTCTTTTACAAAATGGTTTTATAAGAGGTAAAGTTGATACAACTCTCTTCGTTTTGAAAAAGCGGCAAGATTGTTTACTTGTGCAAATTTATGTTGATGATATTATCTTTGGTGCTACTAATGATTCTTTGTGCAAGAAATTCTCTAAGTTGATGCAAGGAGAATTTGAAATGAGCATGATGGGGAGCTCAACTTCTTTCTTGGACTCCAAATTAAGCAATGTCAAGAAGGTATTTACATTTCACAATCTAAGTATACAAAAGAATTTTTGAAAAAGTTCGGCATTGAAGAAGGAAGAACCGTCTCTACTCTCCCATGGCAACAAATGTCAAAATTGACAAAGATGAGAAAGGCAAGTCCGTGGATGAATCAAAGTATCGAGTATGATTGGTAGTTTACTTTATTTAACCGCTAGTAGACCGGACATTCTTCATGCCGTATGCCTATGTGCTCGTTTTCAAAGCAATCCCAAAGAATCTCATATGAGTGCCGTGAAAAGGATTTTTCGATATTTGAAAGGCACCATTCAATATGGTTTATTTTATCCAAAGAATGAAATTTTTTTCTCTTAAAGGTTATAGTGATTGATTATGCGGGAAATATTGATGATCGAAAAAGTACTTCCGATCATGTCAATTTTTAGGCGATTGCCTAGTTTCTTGGTTTTCAAAGAAGCAAAACGTGTTTCTCTCTCAACGGCCGGCCGAATATATTTCCGCCGCATTTTGTTGTACTCAACTTCTTTGGATGAAACAAACCTTAGCGGATTACAAATGCTCATTTGAAAATGTACCTATCTTTTGTGATAATATATCCGCTATAAATATTGCTCAAAACCCGGTTCATCACAACCGTACTAAACATATTGAGATTCGACATCATTTTCTAAGGGATTATGTTTCAAAACGAAAAATTGAGATATCTTTTGTACCATCTCAAGATCAATTAGCGGACATTTTCACAAAACCGCTATCTTCCGAGACTTTTGCATCAATACGAGCTCGGTTAGGCATAATGCATATTGAATGAAGCTTACGTTTGCATTTTGCAAGTTTTTAAAACTTAGGGGCGAAAAATCGGATTTTTGGTTGAAAATTCGGATTTTTGAAAAACTGACAAAACAGTGGGATAAATAGGTTGAGGGCAACCGGTCGCCCTCAACGTCGATCGGTCGCCCTCAGCCTCGACCAGTCGCCCTGAGCTATTTTTTGGATTAAAACGGTTATGTCTTCAGCATTCGCCATTTTACCTTATTTTGGCCATTTTTCGTCCTCTTTGCCAAATACACACAATTTTCACTCAAAATTGATTTTCATGCATTCTAATCACAACTTGGACCTTATATAGCATGTTTATCATCATCATAGCTCATCTTCTCCGATCAAATGGTAAGAATGTTCCTTACTTTGCTCAATTGGGTTGAACCTTTGAGTTTATGGCTTTCTTGTATAATTGTTGATATATTTTGCATATGATATTGTTGAGCTTTGCTATTATTTTGTTTTGTATGATGCTTGATGTCATTTGGTGATGAAAATTTTTGGCTTGAATCATTTACAAGGGCTATATACAACTTCTTTTAATTTTTACGCCCACAAAGTGTTCGATAAAATGTCGCAATGAATATTTCAACTTCTACATGATTCTCTTGCTTTCAAAAGTCTTCTATACTTATTGAGATCATATTTTGGCAAATAAAACGAGCGTATGAACTCTTCATGTTACATTTCTCTCATTTTCCTTGGATTTTAAGCATAAATTGCTCAATGGTTAATAAACCGTCTCTTTTGCGCACTTTGATATAATTGTATGGTGTTTTTATCATCCTACCAATCTTTTTGATGATTCCAAAGGGGAAGAAACAGGAAATTGGCTCGTTAGCCAAAATAAGCTATTAAAAGCTCGCAACAAAAGCTATAAGCGATGTCTTTCTAAAGCCAAGAATACCTAGTCTATGGCTTGTATTATGGACTCAATTGCAAAAGATTATAAGTATTGTGACAGGGGAAGCTTCTTAGCTCATGATGTCTTTATGCATCTTATATAAGCTTGTTATAGCTTGCGCTTCTAACTTATAATAATCGTTTGTTGATATGCTTATAGATAGGGGGAGCTTTGTATGAAATGCTTTTAAACGGATAATTTACTTGTAAAACCGGAAAATTTATTTGTTTTTTAAATCGTCCTCGAGAAAATTGTTTTGGTTTGTAATCATCAAAAAGAGGGAGTTTGTTAGATAAATGTTTTTATCATGATTTTGATGATTTTGTTCAAATGAGTTTTTAAACCAAAACAATGTCCCTAAATGTTGTCTAAATAGTTCCGATCAATTTAAAATGTTTTTACCATGTTTCGGAGTATTTCTTAGAGTTTATTTTCGATAAAAAATTGGACAACACATTTGTTTCAGGCTTTGACCGGTCGCCCTATAGGGCAACCCGTACCTGAGTTGAGTTTTGAAACAGAAAATGGGATGTAAGAAAAAATGGAGAGGGCGACCGGTTGACCGGTGGGTGACCTGTACCTGGGAGTAGCCCTCTTGATTCAGTCTTCTCTGTTTCGTAAAATCTTCAAGTCCAACCGGTCACAGCTAAGGGCGACCGGTCACACCCCCCTCCGACCAATCCCCCTGTGTAAAAATTCGCAGAATTCAATTTCAATCTTATCTCTGTGCGACCGGTCGAACCCCATTTATCAAAGAAACTATCCGCGTTTTGACAACTTTTCCCTATTTTGTCGGATTGATTTCTAACAGCTATATTGATCATTTTAAATGGTTTCTTTAGCAGCAAATCACTCTCCAAGGAGGATCCAATGTCTGGAAATGAAAGCCAAGTCCTCTCCTATAAATAGAGGCTTCATTCAAGCAACAAGATACAACACTCCATACAAGCAAAGAGCAAACAAAGCAAACACTTTCATATATCTTGTTGTATTAGCCTAAGCACTTTCACTTGCACAAATTTGAGGTCTAGGCTTTCAATTCTTGATTACACTTGCACTCATATTGTTTCAATCATTATTGAGTTGTAATCTTGATTTTGGTCATCATTCAACACAAGACATCCTTGTGAGTATTCTTGTGGTAAGAATACACTTGGGTGATCTAGGTGATAGGTGTTTGAAGGTTGTGGTAATCTTCAAAGGTGTTGTAAGAGGGTTGTGGTAATCCTCAAGGTGTTGTAAGAGGGTTGTGGTAATCCTCAAGGTGGTGAAAGAGGGTTGTGGTAATCCTCAAGGTGTTGTATTAATTTTTGGTAAATTAATAAAATCTTTTTTTCTTTTTGAAATCCATCTCGGATATACTGGGGTGGTAGTAGATTAGGCCCTAGGTAGGTTGAACTACTATAAATCAACGTGTGCTATTTACTTTCCGCATTTAGCATTTCATCCTTGCTTGAGTTTTTCGAAAAAGAGGGCAAAATCTGAAAAACCGGGATAATCTATTCACCCCCCCTCTAGATTATTGTAGCCACTTGGACTAACACGAAGTGTCCCCCGGAAGGTGAAGAATGGCACTTTTGTAGAACTCCCTCCCACTCTTCTTGAGGAACACATCGTCGAATGATGGTGTCAGCGTACCTCTTAAAGAGCAAGGGGTCGTCCCACATGTAGAACTTGACATCATGGAGGAATTTCTTCTTTTGATAAGATGATAAATCCGGAGAACAGACCCCTGCAACCAAATAATTAACAAAATTTGCATACTATGGGAATTTAGCTTGTAACATCCGAAGTTGCTCATCGGGGAACTCCTCCTTAATTTCCTCCGTGCCTTCTTTCTCCTCCTTCTTGTATTCCAGTCTGGACAAGTTATCGGCTACTACATTCTAGCAGCCCTTTCTATCCCGAATCTCCACATCGAATTCCTGTAACAAAAGGATCCACTGAATCAGTCTTGATTTGGCATCCTTCTTGTCGAATAGATATTTGATCGCCGCGTGGTCGATGTAGACTATCGTCTTAGTTCCAATCAAGTAAGACCAGAACTTGTCGAATGCCAACAGTATTGCCATCATTTCCTTTCCAGTGGTGGTGTAGTTTTGCTGGGCGTTGTCTAAAGTTATGCTCGCATAGTGTTTGGCTCTGAACATCTTGTCTCTTTTCTGACCCAAAACACCAACTGCAAAGTCGCTGGCATCACACATTAGCTCGAAGGGCTGACTCCAATCCGGAACTACTATTGGTGCTGTCACCAAAGCCTTCTTCAGAATCTCAAAAGCCTGTAAACAATCATCGGAAATATTGAAAGCAATATCTTTTTCTAATAACTGACTTAAAGGTTTAGTGATTTTAGAAAAGTCACGGATAAACCTTCTGTAGAATCTGGCGTGCCCCAAAAAGCTTCGAATGGATTTCTCGTTTGTTGGAGATGGGAGTTTCTCAATTGCCACGACCTTTGCTCTATCAACTTCCAAACTTGCAGAAGAGACCCGGTGGCCTAAAACAATGCCATCTCGTACCATGAAATGGCACTTTTCCCAATTTAAAACAAGGTTAGTCTCCTCGCATCTCTACAAAACTAGAGAAATGTTATCCAAGCAATGATCATATGAGTCTCCAAACGCAGAAAAATCATCCATAAAAACCTCCATTATTTTCTCAATGAAATCATGGAAGATAGCCATCATGCATCGCTGAAAAGTTGCGGGTGTGTTACATAATCCGAATGGGATTCTGCGAAATGCAAATGTACCATAGGGACATGTAAAGGTCGTCTTCTCTTGGTCCTCTGGGGCAATCATGATCTCATTATACCCAGAGTAACCATCGAGAAAACAGTAGTAATCATATCCCGCCAAATGATCAAGAATCATATCAATAAAGGGAAGGGAAAAGTGATCTTTGCGAGTAGCATCATTTAACTTCCTATAATCAATGCAAATATTCCACCCAGTAACTACTATAGTGGCAATCAGTTCATCACTTTCATTTCTAACTACCGTCATCCCCCCTTTCATCGGTACCACTTGCACCGGACTTACCCAAGCACTGTCAGAAATAGCATATATAATTCCAGCGTCTAACCATTTTAAAACTTCTTTTCTAACGATTTCTTGCATTATAGGGTTTAATCTTCTTTGATTTTGCACCGAAGGTTTATACACATCTTCCATTCTAATCTTATGTATTACAATCGATGGACTGATGCCTTTTAAATCAGAGATTGACCAACCTATCGCCGACTTATGTTTTCTTAACACCCTAACCAATTTATCGAGTTGAACTGAAGTTAAAAGAGAGGATACGATTACCAGACTTGTGTTATTTGCTCCAAGGAATGCATATTTGAGATGCTCGGGCAAGGGTTTGACTTCTGGTTTCGAAATAGTCTCGTCGGATGGGCGCATGGGCTGCCCGTGCTCATGGGCACGAGCCATGTCGTCTTTAGGTCCTTCGTCTTTTTTCTCGACCACAGGCACGGGCTGCCCGTGCTCATAGGCATGGGTGATGCCGTCTTCAAATTTCTCAGAATTTTCTTCGACCTTGGCCTCGAGCTGCCCGTGCCAAGTGGCACGGGCCATGCCGTCATCGAATTTTTCATCTTTTCCTTCAGCTATGAGCACGGCCTGGGCGTGCTCTATAGCACGGGTCATGCACCCCTGTAGAACGGACTCCCTCATGTTTTTTTGCGTGTGCGCGCCTCTTGCGCTCCTCGGTAGTTCCTGCATGTTATCTAAAGCACAAACGCAATCATACAAGTGTTGGTTATCATAATCAATCATCATGTTTGAAGTTGAACACGAATGTGTCAACCCAAACTATAAATCATCCCTAAACAATGTATGATCTGCATACTCATCGATGCAAGATTCAACTACGTCTATGAAATTACAAGTCTCAACACCATCATGAAATTGAAGTGCCTTATAGATAGTAAATAAAACATGCTCATCATTAACCCGTAACGTTAGCTCTCCCTTTTGCACATCTATTAAGGCATTCCCCGTAGCTAGGAATGGACGCCCAAGTATCAAAGGGACGTTTTTATCCTCCTCCATATCCAGCACCAAAAAATCCACAGGGAATATGAATTTATCTACTTTCACAAACACATCCTCGATGATTCCCTTCGGATACGTGAGTGATCAGTCCGCGAGTTGTAAGGTGACCATAGATGGCTTCACCTCTCCCAATCCAAGTTGCCTGAAAATTGACAAAGGCATCAAGTTAATACTCGCTCCTAAATCACATAGTGCTTTCTTAAAGAAAACATCACCAATAGCACAAGGGATAGTGAAACTCCCCGAATCTTTTAATTTCTGTGGTAGTTTTCTTTGGATTATTGCACTGCACTCTTCTGTTAGATTGACTGTCTCGAAACCAGTCATCTTTCACTTCTTTGACATAACATCCTTCAAGGACTTAGCGTAATTGGGCATCTGCTCTAATGCATTTGCGAAAGGAATGTTAATATGCAGTTCCTTAAAAACATCTAAAAACTTAGCAAATTGTGCATCTAACTTTTTCTTTTGAAAACGTTTGGGAAAAGGAAGGGGAACATTAAGTTTAGGAATATCAAAGTTAGATGAAGATGTAAGCTTCTCAGCCCCTTTTTGTTCAACACGATGGTTCTCTACTCCTTCCTCGGCCTCAACCTCGCCATTTGCTTCAGTTTCCGCACCTTTCGGCATGTCAATCGCCGCTCCAGCAGGGGGCACAAGCTGGCTGTGTGGTGGCGTACAGGCCGTGCCATCCTGCGATTTTTCATAATCTTCTGGTATTTTCGGCCCCTCGTATTCTGTTCTACTCCTCAGATGAATGGTTTTACACTACTCGTTTGGATTAACCTCGGTGTTGCTCGGAAACTGGCCTTTCTGATGCTGCCCACCAATAATTGTAGCTATTTGACCAAATTGGGTTTCTATACTTTTCATTTAAGACCCCAGTTGTGCGACTTGAGATCCCAATTGTGTGACTTGGTTTTAAATTTTATCTATCTTTGCCTCATCCTTATTGAACATGTTCCTCGTCTCACCCATAAACGAGGTGTACATATTATCCTCCATGGTTGGCTTAGGCTCTGCAGTAATAACACCGTTTGTCACATTAAACCCCGGTGGTGGTTGCATCACGTTCTTCGTGTTCGCGTAGGAGAAGTTCTCATGGTTCCTCAAGACCGGATGGTAATGGGTAGGAGTTTGATTGTTCCGGAGATTGTTGAAATTCCGGTTTTTCACATAATTTGCTTCCTCTATCATATCTAGATGAACTCCCTCATTACTAGCACCCATGTTTCCCTCATTTCCCTTTGTCAAAGCACTTAATTGGTTCATCAGTACGACCATCTGGGTTGTCAACTCCTTAATTGGGTCCGAATCAAACACTTCGGCTACACTTTTCACATTAGTCCTCTCGTAGGGCCACTGATAGCTATTCATGGCCATCTCCTCCAATAAGTTGAACGCATTCTCCGGAAACCTCGCAAGTAGCGTGCCCCCTGCTGCAGCATCCACAAACGATCTAGTTTTTCCCATCAACCCATTGTAAAAGAAACAGAGCTGTTGATCCTCAGGAAATCCGTGTTGCGGGCACCTCCTCAACAAATCCCGGAATCTCTCCCAGGCCTCGTACAAAGGCTCAGAGTCAAACTGCCTGAACTGAGTTATCTCGCTTTTAAGTTGTAATATCTTGCTTGGTGGGAAATATTTGGACAAAAACCTCTGGCTCAGCTCATCCCAATTATTCACACTCCCCTGAGTTAGGGTTCCTAGCCAGTTCCTAGCCTTATCCCTTAAAGAGAAAGGGAATAGGCGAAGACGTATAGCATCATCAGTCACCCCATTCATCTTGATAGTATTGCAAATCTGTATGAAATTCGCAAGAGGAGAGTTGGGATCTTGGACGGAAACCCCAAACCGATTCTCACGCACCATCGATATCATTCTTTGGCTTGACTCAAAAATTATTCGCATTGATTGGGACATTGGAAATTCCACCATAGTTGCAATTGATTGGGCGAAAGTAATTGTGAATCACCTGTTGTTGGACTGCCGGAGCCACTGGAACCTCTGGTACTGGTAACTCGACATTGACCCTGTTGGCCCGGTTGTTACCTCCATTTTTGCCCCCATTATCGCCTCCGTTGTTACCTTCTACGTCTGCCATAGTCTGTTCTTGCTGTCTTTCTGCCCGTTTAGTAGCCGCACTATTCTTCCTAGCAAAAGCCTCAACCTCCGGTACGAACGGTTCTAATTCTCCTTGCTTCGAGCGAGTGATCATGCACTACCTGAACCAACTAAAGAAAACAAGTCAACCACAGTAAAAGTAGAATTAAACAACAAACTAAAAAGAAAAGAAAAAATGTCTAGATTAAGAATAGTTCTATTTATCACAATATTAGTACTAAAAATTTGATTATTCCCCGGCAACGGCGCCAAAAACTTGTCCAACTATTTTTTTAGCTTCACCGCAAGTGTACGGCGCAGTATATAGAATAGGGTTAGCAAGGTCGAATCCACAGTGATTAATAAATTAATGTACTAAGTATTGGATTATAATAGCCTTATTTTTATCTAAATGATCGAACTGTGATGGATTGGTTTTGTTAACACTAAAGCATAAATTAATCATAAAATAACAAAGCAAAGATTGATTGAAAGATCAAGTATGGATGGATGGATTCCTGGGTTATGGTTTCAGTCAATATCCCCCCTTTTATTATTAGATTAATCAAACCAAGGTTAAATGTATTCTTCTCTATAGACCAATCACCAAAGTAATTTACCCTCTCTCTCGAGATGTATGTAAAAGCGTTGATTGGAATATCTATGCTAGCATCTCTACTCAACATGAGATGTCCAACTCCCAAAAGATCAAAAAATTATAAGATCTCACAAATATTCACAAACTTCTCAATCATGCAAGCTATTTGTGTCAAGTACTCAAGATCTAGTATTGAAACTCATCGGTTAGAATTATGAATTGATACATCAAACAAGTTTAAATAAATGACCTTTTGATAAAACATGAATTAAAGCAAAGTGCTTGGATAGATGAAGAAAACTTTAACTTCAATTATCATTAATCATCAAATAAAAGTGTTCATTAACCTACTCCCAAACCCGGGAATCACAAGGTATTTAGCCAGACATCGAAGATAAACAATTCATAGACAAATTATTCATAATCAAAATCTAACTAATTGAAATAATGATACGATGGAATGAGTGAACTCGAGAACAATGATGATCTCTCGATCTATCTTCAATCCTCGAAGTTTCCGATGGAAAACTGATTTTCTCTCTGGTTTCTAGGGCAAAAATCAGCGTGTCCCTGTTTGTGGCCGCCCCGGGTCTATTTGTACTTCGTTTGGGTCGAAACCTAGTTGAAAACGAATCAAACTCTGTTTTTCCCGCAGAGGAGCACGGGCCGTGCCATACGGCACGCCCAGCCTGTGCTGGTAGCCGCACGTATTGTTCAATTCATAAAATGGAGCACGGGCCATGCTCTTTGGCATGGGCTGCCCGTGCTACATATCGAACCTTGTGGCCTGATGTCTGGGTTGAGCACGGGTCGTGCTGTATAGCATGGGCTGCCCGTGCTCACCTGTAGCAACTCGTACTCGACCGTTTTCTTCCATTTTTTGCCTAGTTTGTCCGACTTCTTCTCGACTCGACTCCAAACTTCGTACTTCACATCAATTATTGGCGGTTGCAATGCTCCAAATTGTTGCCAAAATGCTATAATTATCGATAATTTCCTACAAAACGAGCAAAGCGTAATCCTTTTCCACAAAATAGGTATATAACCCTATTTATTCATATAATGCATGCATATCAACACATTCTAGCCAAGATTAAGCCCAAAATACATGCAAAATACATGTCAATCACAGTGACAACTAATTACAACATCTGAGTAACAAAACAATTGCAAGCCCTACAAATCATAAAATACATAGATCTAAAATAAATTTTAAACCTAGACAAATCTAACTAATCTATAGAATCATAAAATCGCAACGAAGGCGTTGAACAAACGTGATTTTGTCATGAATCATTTGGTAGAAACTCATCCTAATCTTCTAAATAAAAACCCACATATGGTGACAACTTATTAACTGAAATAAACACTACAAGAAAAGGCTAATTTACCTATAGAAAAATCTATATATAAGTATTAATATAACCGTAAACTATATGCAAAATTATTGTAGGTAAAATCATTGTAGGTAAATATTCACCAACAAAATATAAAATTACTGATAAGTACCTATAATATTTTTGTCAGTAAATCTAATACATGATGGTGGTTTCTCAGTATAGTTTGGATGGAAATAATATTTTATTATGTCATTATTCTGTAGGTAACTATAAAATTTAATGACAACATCATTTCTATAGGTGAATTTTATCGGTAAATTGAAAGATGTTTTCTAGTGAGAACCCACTAATCAAGGACAAAAAACTACTTATTGAGCAATATTGTTCAGTTTTGATGATGGCGGCTTCAGTTGAATATATTGTACTTTTTTTTGGTTGGTGGAATTGGACTTCATGTTGAATTTGTTGTGGATTTCATGATGGTTGGTGGAATGATACTATTTTGTTATATTTTGAATCACACTTGCTTATTTCGCTATGGATTTTTTGCAGCTTTGTATTATATCTAGTAGTTACAAATTTGAAAATATACACAAAAGACATCTGTTTGTAACTGTTGTGTTTGATAGAGTAGACATGGGCTTCGAATCGTTGTCTTTGAGAAAATGAACATCATTTAGTCAAATGCTTCTATAAATACTAAGACATCGGTTTTGAACCGGTTTCTTAAAATTAAACGACAACGGTTTAAAACCGGCGTGAGAAAGTGATGTCTATTCATTAATATACCCTGGTTCTAAACTGGTGTCAAGTATCTTACCTTTTAACATTAGGGTCTTAGAAAGTGAATATTTTGTCTTTTAGATATCGCTTTAAAATCGGTGTCTATTTCAGAAACGACATCGATTTTGAGCTGCTTTCAAAAGTTCATACTTGTAACATTAGGTGCTCTAGCAACAGTTTGTTTACTAATAGACAACTGATTAAAATCGCTTTCTATTGGCCTTTTTACAATAGTGCAGGAAGCTGCTCATCAAAAAATCATTCATGACTAGTCTTGATAATATACCAACCAGAATGGAGCGAGATTCTTCCCCACACATATAAATTATCCCAAGAACTTTAAGAAGTCCCTAAGATGGTGCAGAATTATGGCAACCGCCATAATCGCGTACAAACACAAATCCATCAGATCCAAACCTAGATGGGACAGATGGTCAAATATCAGAAAGAGAACCTTGCAACCATTCGTGATAAAAAAATGTGTCAAAGATCTGGAGGACATACCAAGTTTATTCCAAAATGGGGAACCTATCGAAGTTACAAGAAAAATGACAGAGGATGAAATCTAATTGCTATTATCAAAGGAAAATCCGTTACCACTTAAAAGTAATGGATAAAATCAACCATGAAGATTTACATGACTTTGTTGAATCCTTGTAGTATTGAAACTTGTAGATTTAAAGATGAACACAAGAGATGAATCTATGACGATAGTGAACATAAACAATCAAGATCTATCGCCTCCACCAACAAGTCCCAACGTGGCAGAAAGTATAAGTTCGCATCAACTTGATGAACCAATGCCACATGCCGAAGATTTTACCGTACATAATGCTGATCATTTGGTAGGAACTAGTCAATGTTCCAAAAAACCAAATCTGTACAGTACGCCATATGAAAAATCACAATTATATTGGATCCCAAACATAACCACATGGATTGATAATAAATCTGAATATCCCATATTTCAAAAATTGAGAAATCCTATTTGATGATTGGGCATCTGCCATGAGAATTACGGTTGGAACGCTCGGTCTTGAGAAAGATAGCTCATTTTACTCCTTGAAATGAACCTCTAGCTAAAGATTAGTAAAAGTTGCATGGGATATGGCAACCTAAGATTTACGAAAAGAAGTTGTAGATGGGGATCATTGAAATGGATAGTTGATAATATGGTGCATATTCTAGCTATTTTAAGGGAATGGTCGTAATGGACTAGAGAAAATTTTCCATTTTCAATCAATGTCCCAGTTTGAAACATATAAATGTTTGGCCGTGAGACCTTTATAGAAGTATGCCCTGTTGAGTTTATAGGCTGTAAATCTGACATGATCTCTTAAGGCCTCGGAATAGAGATTATGTCAAAATAGGTCTAACAATGTGTCACAAACAAAACAAGTGACGGAAAATGACAGTTGTCATGCCTTGTGAAATCTGGAAACAAATTTGTTTTGGAGCTAAATATTATGTTTAATGAATTGTGCAATAAATTTATAACTTATGAAGTAAAATATAGCAAATTGGATTTTTAGAAGAAAACTAGAAATATTGATAGAAAGATACAAAACTATGAGGGGCAAGATTGTCCATGTATCGTAAAGTATAAATGTTAGGAAATTTATTTATTAGATTTTGATGATACCATGTAAAACTTAGACTAGGAAGTTGGCACCCCATTTTTAGAAGTCAACTGCACACTGGAATGAAGACTCAGCTGTGTGACAGCTTAGTATGGCCTAGAAGGGAGTCAAGGACTCGACTGAAGGAGAGTCAGCTGAGGAACAGTTGTGAAGTTTCAGTGAAGTCAACTTAAAGAGCCAAGTCTATCAGTTGAAGTGATAGTTGTGTCAATCCTATGATTGAAGCAGACTCAAGTCACCTGGGGTAAAGAGGACAGTCAAGTCAAGACAACTGAATTAGATCCATTGGAATAAAGTCAAGAATATTACACAATATAGTAATATATCAAGCTGCCAGGTCTTAAAGTTTTTGGCCCAGAAATATGCAAAAGAAATGAGCCAATGGGAAACACCGCGTCTTCTGTCAGACCCTACAAAGTTGAAGTGCCGATTAATAAGAGAAAAGATCCACATCACAAGTGCTGCAGACCAAGAAAAGACAAACCAAAGAACACAAAGTGACATTTGAAACTAATCTATCTCTTCAACGGGCAAATTTCAAATGCGCACTATAAAAGGCTGAGGAAGCATTTGAGAAAAGGTTACGAATGACACAGATCTTTTAAGCAATATTCAAGCAATTAACCTGCATATTCTCAAAGCTTTTCAAGATATTCCTCAAAGCCTAAAACTCGAAGAAACTTGATGCAACACAAGTTGTGAAGGAGAGACAACTTCAATAAGGTGAAGAGGAAACAATTTGAAGACAAAATAGGTCTACTTTCCAAGGTGAAGGGTTGTAGAAAGGTTCAAGGTCGAACCAAGTTTCAAGTTTGTTAGAGGGCTTCGCGATCAAATCCAAGAACTTGAGAAGTGAGCTGAAGTAGCCAGGCAGCTGCCTCGTGAAGAAGCTGAGTCGTAGGAGAATCCAGTTGTGTGATCAAGGCTGTCTCTAGACTGTTCACTGCTTTGTAACTCGATTTGTTACTTAGTAGTTTCCTCCAGGAGTTGGAGAAGAGTGGATTAGAAACATTACCCCATCTTCGAACCACTATAAAACTACTTGTGTCAATTTACTTTCAGCATTTAAATTCTTGCATTTACTTTATATCTATTGTTGGTTAATATTTGCTATCCAACTGATAAATAACTAAGTGCTAAAACAAGTGTTTAAAACAAGCTTAAAACCAATCAAAGGGTGGTAAGTCTTCCGCTGTTAAAAACCAAATCAACTAAGTTAAATATTTGGCGTAAGCAGCCGAGTTATACTATCAACAACTCTATCGATTCTGTTGAGTGGGTAACTTAGCTAAATAGTCAACTTAGTTATCCCCCAAGGACATATCTAATTTGAGTCAACTCTGTTGAAAAATCTTAAAAGGACTAAAATTGGAAATTTGTAAGGTTTATTCAACCCCTTCTAAACCTTACACCACACCCCTTTGGGACCTACAAGTGGTATCCGAGTGGTTGGTTCATTGAGTCTTCCACACTGGTTACTAAACTAGATCTCAATCTTTTTCAAAGGTTTTAACACTTGTGTTTTTCAATGTTTTTTTATCTTTTAAGCAAAGTTATTATTGTTAGGAATTCTATTGTTTAGATTTTGATGAATGCCATGTAAAACTTAGAATAGAAAGTTGGCTCCCCAATTCTTGCTTTGAAATGTATTGTAACAATTAGAGCGGCCAAGCCGAGTTAAGTCGCCTACGCTCCAACTTGCAAGAAGACAATGAAGGCTTGAAGGAAAACTCTGTTGTGAGACAAATGAGTACAACAAAGAAGAGCAGGGAACTCGATCAAGAAGCGGTGAAATGCAAAGTGGAACATCATCAAGTCAACTCAAGAGAAGCCAAGTCTCAAGGTCGGTGCGATGAAGAGTCATCCAATGATTGGAAGTCGACTCTAAGTCACCTGGGAAAGCGAGGAAATGCGGTCAAGTCGAGATAATCGAAAAGAACCGTTGCCGTAAATCAAGAGATTTACTTAAACAAGTAATATCTCCATACTACCTTTCTTGGAGTGCTCGACCCCCGAGCGTGCAAAAGAAATGAACGAATGGGAAGCATTACACCGTGTCGAACTCAAAAGGTGATAAAACATTTCATACGAGGAAATGGCAATTCCAAGAATCGCACACTAACGAACGATCGCAAAGTGATTTTCAAAAATGAGCCTATCTCTTCAACAGCAAATTTTTGAAAGTTCACTATAAAAGGCCGAGGAGTTTGATTGAGAAAGAGGATGCGTGGATGAATGACACACGTGAGATATACAAGCTTATCAATAATCAAAACATTCTCAATCCTCAAGCCTACATCTCAAGTACATCAATCCAACACTTACCTGAAGGAAAGAGAACTTCAATCGATTGAAGAGGAAAATATGAAAAACAAGGGGTCTACATTCCAAGAAGGATTGTAGAAAGGTTCAAAGGTGAACCAAGTCTTAAGCTTTTGGAGGGCTTCGTGATCAAATCCAAAGTGCTTGAGCAAGTGAGTCAGAGTAGCAAAGCAAATGCCTGTGAAGAAGGCGAGTCGTCGAGAAGCCACCGAGTGATCAAGGCGTCTCGGTGAGTCCCAAAGGATCAAGTCGGCCATTGTGTGATCAAGACTTGTATCCGGACTGTTACCACTTTGTAAACCGATCATTACTTAGTGGATTCCTCCGGAGTTGGAGAAGAGAGGAGTAGAAGAATTACCCCATCTTCGAACCTCTATAAAAACTTTCTTTGTGTCATTTACATTTCAAAGATTTAAATTTACGCACTTTTAATTGCTTATATCTGTGATAAATTTGCTATCCATTTGATAATCTATAAGTACTAAATCAAGTCAGAAAAACTTGCTTAATCAAACTTAAGGGTGTTAAGTCTTCCGAAAACAAAACCACAAACAGTCAAATTATAGCCAACAAATGAGTTACTCTATTAATAAATTTTGAGTCATTGAGAGATTAACTCTCTTGAGGACTAATTCGACTTGTCCATCAAGGACACAAACAGTAGAACTCTCAGAGATTTAAAAGGCCTAAATCGAAAATTTGGTAAGGTTTATTCAACCCCCTTCTAAACCTTACACTTACACCCCTTGGGACCTACAAGTGGTATCGAGCGGTTGGTTCATTGAACCCTCCGCATCAGTTCTTGAACTAGATCTCCAATCTTTTCAAAAGTCCGCTTTAGTACTTATCTTTCAAAACTCTTTTCTATCATTAAAAATTATTATCATGGAAGCAAATCTAACACGCATTCCTATGTTCACTATTGAAGAATTTGATGATTGGAAAATTCGTATGCGAGCTCATCTATCAAAGCATTACATGATGAGATGTGGATAGTGATAGAAGATGGGCCTCTGCAAATATTAAAGGTGAACACTGCATGTCAAGAGTTGCAAATTGAAGGGAAGAAGATCAGACCCGCACTACCATGGGTTGAAAAACTAAGAACCGAGTGGACAAATGATGACGAGAAAAAGATACAACCTGGACAATGTAGCCAAGGACATTCTTTACAAAACCTTGGATAAAGCCATGTTCAACAAAGTCAAATCTTGCAAAACGGCTAAGGAAATGCAGGACAAGTTGACTTTGATTTGTGAAGGTTCGAGCAAATCAAAGAAAACAAATTATCGATGGTATTAAGTTTGAAAATTTCAAAATGATCTCGGGAGAGAACCTGGACCAACTAGACGCCGATTTACGTAAAATCACAAATGAGTCAGTCTACACTTGGAAAGGAATATACACAAAAAGGAAATGTGTATGAAGATCCTAAAAAGTCTTCCAAAATGAATGGGAAATGAAGGTCATGGCATTGAGACACTCCATGGACCTATCAAAGACATCCAATCACGAGTTATTCTCGGACCTCAAAGCCTACGAGTTTGAGCCGAGAATGAAAGACCAGGAAGAGACAAATTGTACCCAAAACAAATTTTGCTCTAGTTGTCAAAGACGGAAGGAGAGCCGAGGTCAAAGAAGCAATTGACCCGGAAGAAATAGCCCTAATGGTTAAAAGATTTAACAAGTTCTTTAACAAGAACTACAAGAGAGGAAAGGGTGAATCCTCCGTAAGACACTCGGCTCCCCCAAATCAAGAGATGATAGGCCAACCAAGAGAATGATCATCAACAAGTTGAGTATCAAAGGGTCGACAACTCAAGAATAGAAAGAGTCGATCAAAAGGTGAATATCTATGTTGGAATTGTAGACAACCAGGTCACTATGCCATTGATTTGCTCATATCCTCGTAGTCAACAAGTACGAAAACGAAGAAGAAAGAAAGGTCTTGAGAGAAAGAAGACAAGAGAAGAAAAAGGCAATGATGGTCGCGGAGATTGGCTTTGAGACAAATGTCAAGAGAGACAAATGACTCGAGAGCAAGCGATGAAGCCGACTATTCAAGTGACTCGAAGAAGAAGCTTTGATCCTGTTTAATGGCCAAAGAACAAGATCAAGAAGATGAGGTACAATCTAACTCAACAAGCTCGGACACTAGTGATAGTGATAGCGATCGTGACACACACACTTCATCACCCACTCGATCTTTATGATTCATTAGGCAAAATGATGAAAGATTTTGAGCACATTAAAACCTCACACACACTATTGAATGAGGAAAACAAATTTACTCAAAAATCAAAACTCAAAGTGACTAAGGAGCCGAGTACTCTAAGTCAAATAGCCGATGAGAATAAAAGTTTAAAGGTGAAAATGCTAAATTAATAAGCGAAATTGTCGCTATAGAAAAGAGGAGAATGACCTCAAAAATGTTATCGCCTCATTCACTAAGGAATCTAAATCATTGGATGATCTTATTATGAGTCAAAGAGAATGTGGAGACAAGACAAAGCTTAGGATTTAATTCCTTTGTGCCATGTCAAACCTCAAGAGTAATTTTGGAAAAAGGATCTTCAAGTCATGAAGAGTCCGAAAAATCCAAAACTCTAAATGATGCACACACTTTCAATCCAAAGCACAATGCTATGCAAACTGGCCTTGGTTACAAAGGAAAAGGAAAACAAATGACCGAGAGTGTCTTTGAAAGGACAATGAGAAGAGATTCACCGAGTCCTCAAATAGACTCCAAACAAAGTACTCTCAGTAAAGAAGAAGCGAGCTACCAAAAATCCCAGAAAACTCATAGAAGAAATACATATGATGGGAATGGTAGAAAATATCCAAGCCAAGTCGATCGAATAATGTGAACTACCAAAATTGAGACTTATGGAATACAAGCCCAAATGGCAAAGGCCTAGAACTCAACAAAGGCCATTCCAAAAGCATAAGAGCTTTCATCGACACATATGCACCTAGGCACTACACTCAAAGACACCACAATTACCCAAGAAAGGCAATTGCTAAAACACATATGCAGCATACGGAAAAGAGACAATTGATGAACCTAGACTCCCAAGCAATTTGCCAGGATTGATTATAATTATGGCACCGATAGATGGCAACCTCTTAGAGTCAAATCATTTGGCTATAGGTTGGTTGGATCATCTTATAATTCTAACCCCTCAGACCCGCACAAGAATGGGTACCTAAAACTTAATTTCCTTGATTGCGGTTCAAGGAACAGTGAGTGCCAAGAACCTGGTACATGGACAATGGGTCGCTCCCGGACACATGACAGAAATAAGAGAAATCATCAAAATTCAAGGAAGTCAAAGGAGCAAAAGTCATATTTGGAGGAAATGAAGCTCCTGGTGAAATAAGAGGCACTCGGATCCATCAAAAGGAATGGTTTAGAAATCACGGATGTTGCATATGTTGAAGGACTAAACTTCAATTTACTAAGCATCATCAACTCTGCGACAAGGGCTACAATGTTGGATTCAATATGGGAATATGCCAAATCAAAAATATTGGATCTAATGAAGTTGTCTTTGCAAGGATGTAGACAGAAAAATATGTATGTAGTGGATTGGTCAATCGCAACACCCAAAGACTCTCTTCTACTAGCAAAAAGCACAAATTGAATCAAGTTAGGCGTGGCACAAAAAGTGAGTCACCGAACTTCAAAACAATTAATAAGCTAGCAAGAAGTCATCTTGTAGAAGGACTTCCAGGACTCGATATACAAGAAGGAAAGTATATGTGATGCATGTCGAAGGGAAAACAAATCAAGTCGTCATTCAAAGAAAAGACATGCCCATTCTCAACAAGAATATTGCATCCCGCTTCATATGGATCTATTTGGCCCAAAGGGAACCAAAGCATAAGTGGAAAGAAATACACCTTGGTGGTAGTAGATGACTACTTAAGATATACATGGACAATATTCATGTGCAAGAAGAAAGAAACTCTACAAAAGCTACCACAAATGGTGATGAAGAGAATACAAAATGAGAAGAGTCAAACCATTATCAAAATAAGATCGGATAGAGGAACCGAGTTTGTCAATGGAATAATAACTCGATCTTGTATTGAGAATGGTATTGGTCATGAACTATCACCGCAAGGACTCCACAAAGAAAATGGAGTTGCGAAAAGAAGGAAATAAACTCTCAAGGAAGCGGCAAGGACCATGTTAGTGAAGCGGGGTTACCAAAAAGATTTTGGGTCAAGCAATCAACACACTTGCTACACCCAAAAACAGATGTATGATAAATAGGCGGTGACAAAGACTCCCTATGAGATCCGGATCGAAGAAAACCAAATGTTGCATATTTCAGATATTTGGATGTAAATGCTTCATCCACAATAATGGCAAAGACAACCTAAAGGCTTTTGATGCTAAAGGCGATGAGGTATCTTCTTAGGATACTCACCAAAGCAAAGCCTACGAGAATACTCAACAAAAGAACTATGGTTACTGAAGAATCCATTCATGTAGTATTCGATGAGCCAAACATAAATGGAAAAGACATTGAAGAGTCACCGATGATAGGTGAAACATCCAATCTCACGCGAGAAGAATCCCTATCTTTGGCAAGGGGGATTATCAATTCGAGAAGAAGATGAGATAGCCAATCTCAAAAACAAACCGGAAAATCTGCGAATGAGTGATCACGAGAGAGTCGACCCAAAGAACACACGGTACCGCAAGTCGATCAATCCACGGCTAACTTACTTCAACTCGACGTAAGATGGCCGAGAGACCATCCACCGGATCTTGTCATTGGAGACATGAGAGAAGGTGTCAAGACAAGATCCGAACTCAACAAGAAGCAATGTTCACATGCTTCATCTCGCAGAATAGAGCCCAAAGATATGTCACAAGCATTGGATGACACACATTGGATTCAAGCTATGCAAGAAGAGTCAATCGGTTTGAGAGAAATAAAGTATGGGAATTAGTACAAAGACCCATACATCAAAATGTTATTGGAACCAAATGGGTATTCGTAAATAAGATGAACGAGGAAGGTTCGTGGTAAGAAACAAAGCAAGATTGGTAGCCAAAGGATATTGCCAAGAAGAAGGAATAGATTTTGATGAAACATTTGCTCCTGTAGCAAGATTGGAAGCTATAAGGATGTTTCTTGCCCATGCAGACTCACAAAAACTTCATTGTATATCAAATGGATGTAAAAAGTGCATTCCTAAATGGATTATTGGAAGAAGAAGTGTATGTTGAACAACCTCCAGGATTTGAGCGTAAGACTCTTGGAGACAAAGTGTACAAACTCAAGAAAGCCCTGTATGGATTGAAACAGGCACCCGAGCATGGTATGATACCCTCACAATTCCTAACGAAAATGGATTCACTAAAGGAAAGGTAGATAGAACACTTTTCGAATTCAAGACAAGAAGAGTATACTTTGCTTGTTCAAATATATGTGGATGACATCATTTTTGGATCCACTAACAAAGAGTCATGTGAAAAATTCTCAACCCTCATGCAAAGTAAATTTGAAATGAGCATGATGGGAGAGCGACATTCTTCCTTGGACTTCAAGTGAAACAAAAAGGATGGAACCTTCATAAGCCAAACAAAATACACCGAGATTTAATGAAGAGATTTGGTATGGAGGAGAAGTCTTCTAAAAATACCAATGAACACATCACCAAAATGGACATGGATGCGGATGGCAAGCCTCAGTAGATCAAACAAGATACTGAGCACTTATTGGATCATCGCTCTATCTCACGGCTAGCAGCCGACATCACCTTTGTCGTAGGTGTATGTGCAAGATTTCAATCTGCTCCAAAAGAGAGCCATATGACTCAGCTAAGAGAATATTGAGATACTTAAAAGGAAATCAAGAAGTAGGGCTATGGTATCCAAAGGAAGGTGGATTCAAGCTAATTGGCTATTCGACTCGACTATGCCGGATGCAGAGTGGGCAGAAAAGTACTTCGGCACATGTCAAATGCTTGGAAAGCAGATTAATTTCCTGGTTTAGCAAGAAGCAAAACTCAATAGCCACTTCTACAAAAGAGGCAGAATACATAGTCATGGGCAAATTTGTTGTGCCAAGTCCTATGGATGAGACAAAGATTGAGAGATTATGAAGTTGAAGAAAAAGAAATTCCAATCATGTGTGATAACACAAGTGCAATTGCAATCACTCAAAATCCTGTGTTGCACTCAAGAACAAAACATATAGATGTCGATATCATTTCATAAGAGATCATGTTGAAAAGAAGGACATTATCTTGGAATATATCTCAACCGACAAACAACTAGCCGACATCTTCACAAAACCATTATGTGAGTCAAGATTTGAAGAACTCAAACATGAGTTGGGGCTAATTGAGCTAAGCCGAGACACGTAAGAGTCAAAGAAACGAAATGGAACAGAAAGAAGGTGAAAAAGAGCCGAAAACAAAAATTAGCTCAATAAATCACCAGACGATCGGAAAAGTCACTATACCAAGTCACCGATAAATGAGTCACTAAGAGAAATGTGAGAAGCAGAGTTAAATCGGCTAAGAGATAAGTTTGAATAACTTATGAGCAAAGAGACAAAAACGCAATGTTTTTGACTAAGCGGGAATGTTTTAAGGGACACGTCGAAAGATAATGATGATGTGTACGCACATAAAGCTGCACACAAAGCCTATGATTGGATATAAATGCTGCCGCATTAAATACGAGACATGAATCGCTCAATATGCGTGCGAAATCCAAGCCGTTGATTTCGATCACGATTCAAAACCGCCTGCACGCCCTTTCATAAACCATATTTAAACCATTTTTCGTCCGTTTCTCTCTCACACTTCTAAAACTGCTCAATCTCTCTCTCAAAAAGCAAAGGCAAATACTCTCAAACCCTATCAATCTTCAAATCAAATTTCTGAATTTTTCCTTGAAATTATTCTCGAGAAATGGCACCAACGTATAACTTTACCAAGTTGGGAAAACAAATCCACACCGGTTCGACCGTGGATTTCGACGGAATGGTGAAGCGGGGTCCGACGACACCCTGGTGAAGAAAATCGCGAGAGAAGTTAGAAACGCCGATCAAAACCGCTTTCTAACACCGAGTATCCTATGACCTATGTGGAGGAGGTCGCATAATTCTACGTGAATGCCGAGATTCACGATGAAGGAATCAAGTCATCTGCTTCACGGGCAAAGCGGTGACTATCACGCCAAGATTTGGTGAATATTGCTCACTACCAGGAGGGAGCATCCAAATCAAAGAGGTCGATGTAAACTTGGCCGACGATGGAAAGAAATAGCCAAGTCCGACGTTGTTGACAAAATAATATACACAAAAAACAAGAGATCTGCCGAGGAGGACTATCACAAATTGTTGGATATTGTTGCCAAGTGTATCGACATCAAATTTGGCGCCTTTGACCAACCGTCAAAAGGCAAAATTGATTGTGATGGCTGCAATCATCGAAGAAAAGAAGATAAATCAATGAGTTTATCTACAAAGCCAGATCTGCTTAACGTGGGAACAAGTCCTTCAAAGAAGATGGGTCATTTGGAGGATCTCTCGGGATATGGCCTGGTGATTGGCGGTATTGGAGGTGAAAGGAGTACCTCTTGCACATGGGAAGGCCTTCCATGTTAACAAGAGGATGTTCGAGCTAATCTCTCCGTGCTCGGGAAGCGTCGCGTCGCGCCAAGAGAGCGACACCAGTGAGGGGAATCACCGACCCGAAGACACACCGCTTCCTCTCCAACCAAGAAGAAAGTTGCCCCCGCAGCTACCAAAAAGTCTGCGCCCCGCAAAGAAAGAAAACCAAACATGCTCCCGCCCTGCAGCGAGTCACCGCCCCTGCAGCAGAGTCACCCGCCTGCGGCCGTGTCACCCGCCCTGCAGAGCGGTCGAGAAGGACTCACAAATTCCTTCTCTCGATCGTCAAAAAGAGGAGAACCGACAAGCCTAGACGGCCAGCTCCTCGAAGCAAACACAAGCACCGCCCTACCGCCAAGACTCGAGGACACCGCCTCGAACTGTAAATTCCCCGGTACAAACCAGAGACGAAGAAGACTCGTCAAGCGGATCGAACAAGAGAAAACCAAATGAGTCGCCTACTCAGCCTAGCACAGATATCGAGACTACCTGGAGAAGTAGAGTCTCCGATGTAATTGATGAAACAGCCAAGTCTCTGTGAAGGTGATCGAAGAGGCAACTCCGAAGACACACCAGTAGTTCATACAAATTAAACTCAAGAAGAACCACCCAAGCGATAGTGATGTAATGATCCTATCTCCACCTTACCCGCACATCCAAAATCGCCTCATGCGTGAGTGGAGAAAATGGAAGTCGAAAGCAGTCAAGGAACAGCCTCCAACGGCCGAATTCATAGAAGAAGAAGAGGAACTGCTAAATTTCCTGGATTATCTCATGTGCTCTCCACTCTAGATGAAGACAACCGCATGGATATTCTCACAGATCTACAAGGACAAGGAGAGAGAAAAGCAAGTCAAGAAAGCCGAAGCACGCGAAAAGGCAAGTACCGCCTATCTCCTGGCCTGACAGTAACACTTCCATCCTCTCCTTGATGTCTTCTCCGAAAGTGATGAGGAACCCGAGAATGCTGGGCCGCCACGGAAAATTGCGTGATGCAGCAGCAGCATTGCACGAATCAAGAATCCTTCACGAGCAAAGACCGATGGAGGGACCGGAGAGTCCTCCGAACACAAATGAAATCGATCCAATGGGAGTGGTTCAAAAATAGCCACCGATGTTGTTTGCTACCACTTCCCCACTCACTCAAGAAGGCAATAAGGAAGGTGGCGATGAAACCGGGCTAGTGAGGACCCCACGAGCCAACCCCTATTGAAGGTGTGCCACCACCGCCCCAACTACTGAACCATCAATTGCAACAAATGGGGAGTTTGGAGACGAGTAACCCCACTCCAAGTCACTCACCAAATGCCACCGAGGGGAAACTCCTCCACCGCAGCAGTCGGAGGATGCTGCAGATGACTCCACAAAGAATGTAGGAGGCGAAGCAAAAGACACTCAAACACAAGAAGAACAGCAAGTTGCCACCAACGAAGCTCGAGCTTGAGATCTGTCTCACCGAGGTGCCAACCTGAAGGCTAATGACGCTGATGCAAATCGAGGCACGAGAAGGAACATGCCTCGGGAGTTAACACTGGCGATGAAAGCGCAATCCATGGGGTTGAGACTCCAATGGATGCCACGGTAGAAGACCCTAAGACAAATGACACGCCGAAAGGGAAGGCCAGGCCTCGCAGCAGAGAGACTCGCCGGAGGAAATGAAGGCCCACGGGAGGTTGAGACTTCCCGGGTAACACAGTGAAGTAGAGAACATCCTCCCGCAACCATCGATCCATCTCGAGAAGGAGATCGCGCACTTCATGATTCCCGGACAACCCCGATGTCACATTTCTCGGGATCGGAAGGCGAAGAAGAAGTCGAGTCAACCCCATGACAAATCCAAAAGACTCACGGATGTTCCGCACGAGGAAGTCGATCCCAAGACTACTCGTCGACCTTTAATTTTGATGATGAGCCACCAATGGAAATCTCATCATCGTCCGATGACGCTCGATAAGGCCGAGGACCGCTACTCAAAAGGAGAAATCACCGAGACCAACGAAGTCATTAAGATACCGAGGCTCGGCAAGCCGAGCCCATCGCACCACAAAACCCACCAACCGATCACTGCTCCGGCTCCTCAAGCTACAATGATCGATTCCCAAAAGAACTTCACGCCCACCGCTTATCATCGAACAAATCCCGGATGGCGGTGATGAATCCTTTGAGAATCTTTCCCTTTCTCACCGGAGATACCGAACTCCACGAAGAGTCGAAAAATGAGCAAGCACGCTATCACGCACCAGCTCTGTTTTTCACTCAGCACCATTGTTCCAAATTTTTTCGATTTCGACAGATGGCCATCACCGCAATGAAGAATCACCAATACGAAAGTGTTCAAGGCACTCTTTGCTTGAAGTTGAAAAGATGGAGAGGCATCGGCCTCCTTGGATATGCGCCGGACAACAGAGATGCCAACCTTACAAACCGACTTGAGAGGCATCACAGCTTAGGGTAAGGAATGGTGGCAACAAAGAAGAATCAATGCGTGTGGAACAGGTGAGATACTTCGACAATTATTCAAAAAGTCACTGGTGTGGAGAGTCAAAATGTTGATTTGAAAACGGCTGCGGGAACACATTGAACATATGCACGAAGCTCACACCGCCGAGATCAAGCTCGCCGCTGCGTGAGCGTAATGCAAATGATATACAGCGTTTGGAAGAACACATGACAAGAAAATTCAGCCTTCTCATGGCCGAGATGAAGCCGATTTCAGTGAATCCAACGCTACTCGTCAATTCGCGGCAAGATACAACGCAAAGCAGACTTGAAGCAAAATTCAACCATCGAGACTCGACTTCATGCTTGCCAAGATGTTCCCTGGGTTCCTCTATCCTTTGATGATGCCAAAAAGGGGAAGAGGAATACCTTAAAGCAAAAATCAAGTCGAAAAGAAAGGAGCGGTGACAAGGAAAAAATTGAGAAGGGAAAATCACCGAGGAAATTTTGAAATCAAGAAAGGAAAATCACGAGGGGAAGGATCAAAGAATATGACCTTGATGATTGCACAAACCCCCAACAGGGTCCTGTCACACAAAATGACATTATAAGCGAAGAAACTCCCCGTGACTCGCCACTCCAACACTCTGCTTTGTATCTATGGCCCGAGAAAGAGAAAAGAAATTGAAGCGAGGGATGAAGGAGGTGGAAGGAAGAATGGATGCCAGGGTGATGAACATTTTGAAAGAACACGGAGGCATTCCACTGACAGAGACACGTATGCCATTTCGGATGTCGGACAGAGCCAAGATCGCTTGACGAATTCAAAACGCTCGAATCAAGGTTATTTTGCAAATATGTCCTTGGCTCAAGCTTGGGACCTCAGATCTTGGAAAAGGGTCTCACATTATGTGAAGAAGTTTCACGACAAGACAACCGGCAGAAATCTGCTGGTCACTCCGCCGGCACTCAAATAGAAAGAAGAAGGCCCCAAGACAAGATACGCCCGCAGGTAGAGGAAGAAGCGGCGATGGAGGAAGAAGCTTGAGCACTAGGCCTCGCCCAAGAATATTGAATACGTAGATCCGGGAAAGAAAGGAGGGATCTACTTTGGGATGGGCTTGACCATGTGGCGAACTTGCAAGTGGCTAAAACCAACGCCGAGTATGCAAAAAGGATAGAAGAAGAAAACAAGAGACAAACTCGGCTATGGCAGGAGAGACAGAAAGAATAAGGAAAGATGAAGTGCCCGCAGAAGGCATATGAGAAGAAAAAGAAGGCAACATGATGACGAAGAAGAAGAAGAAGAAAGAAGAAGATGCCGATCAAGATGAAAGAAGGAGACAAATAAGGAGATGAAGTGTTCTTTGTCAACCCTTCGTGTATTTTATATATGTAAATACATACAATGTAAGTCTTCCGTAATAGTGCAAATTTTTTCATACTCTGATACACCTTGTAAAACATTGTGTTAAGTACAAGAATGATATGATCAATAAAAAGATTGATTATGCGCATACATTCTATGTCAATACACTATCCGTATGTATCTGTGTTATTTGCATCTTTGTATGATTTAAGTTTTGGCATCATCAAAAAGGGGAAATTGTTAGGAATTCTATTGTTTAGATTTTGATGAATGCCATGTAAAACTTAGAATAGAAAGTTGGCTCCCCAATTCTTGCTTTGAAATGTATTGTAACAATTAGAGTGGCCAAGTGAGTTAAGTCGCCTACGCTCCAACTTGCAAGAAGACAATCAAGGCTTGAAGGAAAACTCTGTCACGTGAGACAAATTGAGTACAACAAAGAAGAGCAGACAGAACTCGATCAAGAAGCAAAATGCAATGCGGTGAGTGGAACATCACCAAGTCAACTCAAGAGAAGCCAAGTCTCAAGTCAAGTGACAAAGAGTCATCCAATGATTGGAAGTCGACTCTAAGTCACCTGGGGAAAGCGAGGAAATGCAAATCAGTCGAGATAATCAGAAAAGAACCGTTGCATTAAAATCAAGAGATTTACTTAAACAAGTAATATCTCCATACTACCTTTCTTGGAGTGCTCGGTCCCGAGAAGCGTGCAAAAGAAATGAACCAATGGGAAGCATTACACCGTGTCGAACTCCGAAAAGGTGATAAAACATTTCATACGAGGAAATGGCAATTCCAAGAACGCACACCAACGATCGCAAAGTGATTTTCAAAAATGAGCCTATCTATTCAACGGGCAAATTTTTGAAAGTTCACTATAAAAGGCCGAGGAGTTTGATTGAGAAAGAGGATGCGTGGATGAATGACACACGTGAGATATACAAGCTTATCAATAATCGAAACATTCTCAATCCTCAAGCTACATCTCAAGTACATCAATCCAACACTTACCTGTGAAGGAAAGAGAACTTCAATCAGTTGAAGAGGAAAATATCGAAAACAAGGGGTCTACATTCCAAGAAGGATTGTAGAAAGGTTCAAGGAACCAAGTCTTAAGCTTTTGGAGGGCTTCGTGATCAAATCCAAAGTGCTTGAGCAAGTGAGTCAGTAGTAGCAAGGCAAAACCTGCCTGTGAAGAAGGTTCGAGTCGTGAGAAGCCACCGAGTGATCAAGGCGTCTCAGATCGAGTCCCAAAGGATCAAGTCGGCCGTTGTGATCAAGACTTGTATCTGGACTGTTACCACTTTGTAAACCGATCATTACTTAGTGGATTCCTCCGAGTTGGAGAAGAGAGGAGTAGAAGAATTACCCCATCTTCGAACCTCTATAAAAACTTTACTTTGTGTCATTTACATTTCAAAGATTTAAATTTCTCGCACTTTTAATTGCTTATATCTCACGATAAATTTGCTATCCATTTGATAATCTATAAGTACTAAATCAAGTCAAAAAACTTGCTTAATCAAACTTAAGGGTGTTAAGTCTTCCAATGAAAACAAAACCACAAATGAGTCAAATTATAGCCAACAAATGAGTTACTCTATTAATTCAAAATTTGAGTCATGTTGAGAGATTAACTCTCTTGAGGGACTAATTCGATCGTCCATCAAGGACACAAATGTGTAGAACTCAGAGATTTAAAAGGCCTAAATCGAAAATTTGGTAAGGTTTATTCAACCCCCCCCTTCTAAACCTTACACTTACACCCCTTGGGACCTACAATTATCATGGAAGCAAATCTAACTCGTATTCCAATGTTTACTGTGGAAGAGTTTCATGACTGGAAAATTCGCATGCAGGCTCATCTATCTGCTTTACACGATGAAATGTGGCTTGTGATAGAGGATGGGCCATTAGAAACTTACAAAGTCAACACTGCTGTAAGAGCAACATCTGTAGCTAAAGGAGAAGTTGCTGAAGAAAGACCAGTCATGGTTGAAAAATTAAGGACTGAATGGACAAATGAAGATCGAAAGAGATTTAACCTGGACAATGTGGCCAATGATATAATATACAAGACGTTGGACAAAGCCTTGTTCAACAAAGTCAAATCTTGCAAATTTGCAAAAGAAATTGGGATAAGATGACCTTAATTTGTGAAGTATCAGAACAAATTAAGGAAAATAAATTGATTGTTGTTGTTCAAAAATTTGAAAACTTTAACATGTTTGTAGGTGAAACCATGGATCATCTGGATGCTAGATTTACAGAGATAACAATTGAGCTTTCAGCTCTTGGGTAAGAATATACACAGAAGGAGATGTGTATGAAGATTTTAAAAGCCCTCCCAGCTGAATGGGAAATGAAGGTCATGGCCCTAAGACATTCAATGGACCTCTATAAAACATCCAACCATGAGCTATTCTCAGACCTCAAAGCCTATGAGTTTGAGCTGAGAATGAAAGAGCAGGAGGAAACAGTTGTACCCAAGACAGCTGCATTGTTGGCCAGTGATAGGAAAAGAGCTTAGCCAAAGGAAACCGTTGACCAGGAGGAGATTAACCTTATGGTCAAAAGATTCAACAAGTTATTTAACAAGAACTATAAAAGAAACAAGGGTGAGACCTCCAGAAGACATTCAGTACCATCCAAGGCAAGGGAGGACAGGCCACCTAAGAGAGCTGAGAATCAGAGAGCTGATAATCAAAGGACCGATAGAGCTGATCAGAGAGCTAAGAACCTATGTTGGAATTGCAGACGACCAGGGCATTTTGCTGTTGACTAGTCCTATCCACCAATCAACAAGTAAAGAAATGAAGAAGAAAGAAGAGTCTTCAGGGAAAGAAGACAGGAAAAGAAGAAAACCATATTGGCTGCTGAGACTACTGAGCCAGCCAAGTGCAAAGAGGCTTTGATCTGCCTCATGGCCAAAGAACAAGATCTAGAAGATCAGGTACATTTTAACTCATCTCATTCTGATTCAGGTGATAGTCACCACACACTTCATCACCCACAGATCTTTATGATTCATTGGAGGAACTTATTATGAGTCAAAAATAATGTGGAGACAAGACAGGCATATGATTTAATCCCTTTTGTGCATAGTCAAACTCCAAGAGGGATTTTGGAAAAGGGATCTTCAAGGAATGAAGGATCCCAAAACCGAAAACACCAAATGATGCACCCATATTTACTCCAAACCATAATCACAATTATACTGGCCTTGGTTATAAAGGGAAAGGAAAGAAGCCAGTTGAGTATGCTGAAAGGACAACTGAGAAGAAATTCAGACAGTCCTCAAGACACTCCAAACAAGTGTTCGAAGAAGAAAAAATTGAGCTACCAAAAACCCTAAATTTCATCAAAGAAATACATATGGTAGGAATGGTAGAAACTATCCCACTAAGCCGATTGGAATAATGTGAAACATCAACGCAAAGACCTATGGGATACAAACCTAAAGGGCAAAGACCTCAACCTCAGCAAATGTCATTCCCAAGGCAAAAGAGCTATTATCAGCACACATATGCACCCAAGTACTACACTCAGAGCTTTCATAACTATCCCAAGAAAGCAATTTCTAAAACACACACTCAAACATACAGACAAAATAGACAGTTGGATGATCCTAAAACCCCCCAAGCAATTTGCTAATGTGCATTATGATTATGGTACTGATAGATGGCAACCTCTTAGAGTTAGATCATCTGGCTATAGGTTGGTTGGAACATCTTATAGCACTAATCCCCCAGACCCAGACAAGTATGGGTACCTAAAAACTGATTTCCTTAATTGCAGGTTCAAGGAACAACTGAGTGACAAGGAACCTGGTACATGGATAGTGGTTGTTCCAGACATATGACAGGAAACAAGAGAAATCTGTCAAGATTCAAAGAGATTAGATGTGCTAAAGTTATATTTGGAGGAAATGATGCTCCAGGGAGATCAAAGGCACATAATCCATCAAGAAAAAATAGATTGGAAATCACATATGTTGCTTATGTTGAAGGCCTCAACTTCAACCAATTAAGCGTCAACCAACTATGTGACAAGGGCTACAATGTAGGATTCAACATGGGAATATGTCAGATCAAAGATGGTGAGTCCAATGAAATAGTGGTGCAAGGATCAAGGCAAAAGAATATGTATGTGGTAGATTGGTCTTTGCTACACCAAGCACATGTCTGCTAGCAAGGAGTACAACCGAATCAAGTTAGTTGTGGCATAAGAAGCTCAGTCATCTGAACTTCAAGACTATCAACAAGCTTGCAAGGAGTCATCTTGTAGAAGGATTTCAAGACTCAGTGTACAAGGAAGAAAGTATATGTGATGCATGTCAGATGGGAAAGCAAATCAAATCATCATTCAAGGATAAACCAAATCCTTGTTCAACAAGGATATTGCATCTGTTGCATATGGATTTATTTGGTCCAATTGAGCCAGCTAGCATCAGTGGAAAGAAATACACCTTAGTGGTGGTGGATGATTATTCAAGATATACATGGACAATTTTCATGTGTAAAAAGAAGGAAACACTGGAGAAGTTACCTCAGCTGATGAGAAGAGTTCAAAATGAGAAGAGTCAAACCATCATAAAGATAAGATCTAATAGGGGAACTGAGTTTGTTAATGGGATTATAACTCAATATTGTGTTGAAAATGGTACTGCTCATGAGTTATCAGTAGCAAGGACTCCACAACAGAATGGAGTAGCTGAAAGAAGAACGGAACTCTCAAGGAAACTGCGCAGAGACTATATGTCACTGTTTGGATTGCCTAAGAGATTTTGGGCTGAAGCCATAAATACAACATGATATACTAAAAATAGATGCATGATTAACAGACAATTGACCAAGACTCCTATGAGATTTGGACAGGGAGAAAGCCAAATGTTGGATATTTCAAGATATTTGGATGTAATGTTTCATCCATAACAATGTCAAAGATAATTTGAAGGCTTTTGATGCTAAAGCTGATGAAGATATCCTTTTGGGACACTTAGCTGAGAGTAAAGCCTATAGAGTGCTGAGCAAGAGGACTATGTTCACAGAAGAGTCTACCCATGTGGTTTTTGATGAACCCAATGTGAATGGAGAAGACATAGATGAGTTAGCTGATAAGCTGAATCAGCCAACTATGCAGAAGAGTCCTTATGTTGAAGCTGAAGCGAGAGCACTAAACCCTGATGATGATGAGATAGCTGAATCTCAAAGAAAGCTGGAAGGTCTATAGCTGAATGAAGATGAAAGAGCTGTTCAAAACAACTTAGCTATAAGACGGCTGAATCCAGCAGACTTACTCCAACCTGATGTGAGATGATTGAGAGACAATCCATCTGAGTTAGTTATTGGAGATGTTAGAGATGGCATAAGAACCAGATCCAGAGCACATCATGAAGCAATGTTCACTTGTTTTATTTCCCACATAAAGCCTAAAGATGTATCTCAAGCATTGGAAGACACACATTGGATTCAGGCCATGCAAGAGGAGCTGAATCAGTTTGAAAGAAACAAAGTATGGGAATTAGTTCAAAGGCCAACCCACCAAAATGTTATTGGTACTAAGTGGGTTTTTAGAAACAAAATGAATGAGGAAAGATCTGTTGTAAGAAACAAAGAAAGATTGGTAGCCAAAGGGTATTGCCAAGAAGAAGGTGTAGATTTTGATGAAACCTTTGCTCCTGTTGCCAGATTGGAAGCAATAAGGATGTTTTTTGCTTATGTTGCACATAAAAACTTCACTGTATATATCAAATGGATATAAAAAGTGCATTTCTAAATGGATTGTTAGAAGAAGTCTATTTTGAATAACCTCCAGGTTTTGAGCAGAAAACTATTGGAGATAAAGTCTACAAGCTCAAGAAAGCATTGTATGGATTAAAACAAGCACCAAGAGCATGGTATGATACATTGTCTCAATTTCCAACTGACAATGGATTCACCAAAGGCAAGGTTGATAGAACACTCTTAAGGATTCATCATGGAGAGAGTATACTTCTTATTCAAATATATGTGGATGATATTATTTTTGGTTCCATAAATAAAGAGTTGCGTGATAAGTTCTCAAACCTCATGCAAGGCAAATTTGAGATGAGCATGATGGGAGAGCTGACTTTCTTCTTAGGACATCAAGTCAAGCAATTGAAGGATGGAACATTCAAAACCCAAACCAAGTATACCAGAAATTTGATGAAGAAATTTGGTATGGAAGAGAAGTCTTCTGTGAAGATTCCTATGAATACATCAGTTAAGATGGACATGGATGCAGATGGCAAAGCTGTTGGATCAAACCATATATAGACATCTTATTGGATCTTTGCTCTATCTAACAGCAAGTAGGCAGATATCACCTTTGCAGTAGGTGTATGTGCTAGATTTCAATCTGCACCAAAAGAGAGCCACATGACTGCAGCTAAGAGAATCGTAAGGTATTTGAAGGGATGCTAGGAAGTCGGCTTATGGTATCCAAATGAAGAAGGGTTCAAGCTGGTAGGATACTCAGAATCATACTATGCTGGATGCAGAGTTGACAGGAAGAGTACTTCAGATATATGTCAAATGCTTGGAAATAGGTTGGTTTCTTGGTTCAGCAAGAACCAAAATTTAATAGCTACATCCACAGCTACAATAGAGTACATAGTTGCGGGCAGCTGTTGTGCCCAAGTCTTATGGATGAGACAACAGCTGAGAGATTATGATATTGAAGAAAAAGAGATTCTAATTGTGTGTGATAACACTAGTGCAATTTCAATCACTCAGAATACAGTGTTGCATTCAAGGACAAAGCAAATTGATGTCAGATATCATTTTATAAGAGATCATGTTGAAAAGAAAGACATCACTTGGCAATACATCTCAACTGATAAGGAGTTAGCTGATATATTCACAAAGCCATTATGTGAATCAAGGTTTGAAGAGCTCAAGAATGAGTTAGGGTTAATTGAGATGAGTTAGATTACTTAGAAGACTCACCCAACAGAGATAGAAGATCAGAAAATGGAAATAAGCAAGTTTAACATTTCGGCTAAGTGAAACAGCCTAGTCGGGAAGACAGCTATATCGAGTTAGCTGACAACTAATTGAAGAAGAGCTAAGTCACTTTGGAAATAAGCTGAATTAGTTATGAGCTAAATGACAAAGACTTCTGAGAAAATCCACATGGAGCGTCTGTGGATTTCAAGGGATCAAACAGGGCATTGATGAGGCCCTAGTGAAGAAGATAGCTGAGAAGTTGTGCACACATATCTAGAGGAAGTGGCAATAATCTATGTGAACGCCGAGGTGCATGACGATGAAATCCATTCATTCGTCCACGGCAAGGACATCAAAATCACTTCAAAAGACCTTGCTAAGCACTGTTTCTTACAGGCTAAATGTTTGAAGGGCATCCTTGAGAAGGATGTCAACATAGCTGCAGCTTGGAAGGAAGTTGCAAAGTCAGAGTATGCTGCTAAAGCTGTGTGTACAACTAAGAAAGACTTTCTGAAGGAAGACTGCCACAAACTGATGGACATCGTGTCCAAGTGCGTGGATATGAAATTAGGAGTTTCAATTAGCTGTCCAAGACTAAGCTGATCGTGATGGCTGCAATCATGCAAGACAAGAAGGTGAAATGGGATAAGTTCGTCTTTAGCCTAGTGTGCCAAAATGTGATAAACAGGTTATATAAAGAGGATGGGACCTTTGGATGTTCGCTGGGTTATGGCCTTGTCATTGGCCATTTGATGGAATTGAAGGGGATAACATTGCACCATGGAAAGCCATTCCATTCAAATAAGAGGATGTTCAAGGCAAACCTCTCTAGTGCGCAAAAGAAGGTCCATGTGAGAAAGGCGGAGACTAGTGAGGGGGAATCAGCTGACCCTACTGAAGACACAACTGAGACCTCCCCAGCTCTCTCGCCAAAGCTGTTATCTAAGAAGAGAGTTGCGATAGCCAAGCCTGTCCCTGCACCAGTAGCCAAATCAAAGAAGGCACCTACTTCGCAACCAAACCATAAGCTTTTGTCCGAGCAATCGATGCCCCTGCCCCGCAGCCGAGACTAAGGAGGAACCCCAAATTCTTTCTCAAGTCGTGAAGAAGAAGCGGACTGCCAAGTCTCGAAAGGCAGATGCTTCTAAGAAAGATTCTATTGAAACACATGTCTTCACCCTTGAAGAGCCTACAAGAGTGGAACTAGAAATTCCGTTGGTTCCCACTAAAAGAAGACGGTTGTTAAAGAAATATGCAGCTGGGACGATAGCCGAGTCCGGTACTCAGCCGTAGGAGACAATTGAGACTGCTGATGCTTAGGAAGAGCAGTCTCAGGCAAAAGTGAATGAGCCCAAGAAGACCGCGATCTTGATCAAATGAGAGATCAAGACCCAATCTGCGAGGAGGCACAAGGAGAAAGAAGTAGCTGAGACAGCCAAGCCTGTGGAAGAACAGGTTGTCTCACCCCCTCAGACAAATGCAGTTGAGTCTGAGGAGGAACAAACTCCTTTAACCACCATCCAAGAGGCCGGAGAGGAAGATGATGATGATTATCTTATAATGTACTCTCCTGTCTATCCAGACATCCAACGCAAACTAAGGGAGTGGAGGAAATGGAAGCTAGATTACTCAAGGCAGCAGTTCGCTCACCCTGAGTTTATTGAAGAAGAGGAAGAACTTCATAGCTTCCTTGGACATACAACTGTCCAACTTGCCCTAAATGAAGAATACTGCATGTGTACCATTCGACTCATCAAGGAGGAAGAGAAGGAGAGAGCTGAGGAGCGAGCCAAAGCCTTGGAGAAATCCAAGATGTGTTTGCACACAAGGACTTATGAGCATCTCTAGGAGTCAACTTAGTGATATGGAGGAGATGGACCATGTTGCAGTAGAGAAGGCCGAGTTACAACAGGCCACTAGAGAATCAAGAGCCATGCATGAGCTGAATCTTCAAGAAGGTCCAGGAGAGTCCTCCAAAGTCTCTCCTCGGACTGATCCTTTGGGAGTGGTGCAGGAGATTGAAACAGTTATTGCAGCGACCACATCCCCCATGCACTCTACTGATGACTCTCAGGGACATGGCGATGAAGCTGGGAATTTGGGCTCCCAAGCCAAGCCTAACCCTGAAGAAGATGTTGAGACACCTGCCCATACGACTGAACACTCAAAGGAAACTACAGCCGTGTCTCAGGAGCAGAGTAACCCCATCGTTGTTCACTCAGCTGGTGCGCCAGCTGAGGGGAAAACTCTCTCTGATGACGCTTTTGAAACAACTGAGGACCAGGTAACTCAAATGGACAAACCTACTAAAACCGAAGAAGTTTTTCGGTGAGGCTCGATCGATTGAAAGCGAGAACCCTACAAATCGCCCCAAATGAAAGCAGTCAGTTGCACAGGCTACCACAACTGCGGTAGATACCGCTGCCGTAGCTGAGGCACAAAGAGCTGGATCATTGCAGGAAACTCATGGACAAACCCCCCAAAGTGGAGCTTCGGGGATACTGTTTGTCCGTAATGATGCTTTTGAAGACATGTTCCCATTCAATGTTGAGCTGCCAGACATGGAGGAAGAGCCTGCCAAAGATCAAGAAAAGTATTCAGTGCAAGAACAACCCGTCATTCCTACATAGTCGATTGTGCCAATGAACGTTAATTTTGATGCAGTGTGGCTCAAAGCTGAGTCAAATCTGACGACTGAGTTCCATGAAGCCTTCAAGAAGATCCGTGAAGAGATTGAGAAGATGGAATACCATCTGGCATCTCTAGATCTACGTCTGGACAATCGGGATGCAACCCTCACTGCTGATTTGAGAGGGATTGTTGCTCAAATAAGGGAATGGGCTGCACAACAGACTGCCATGCAATTGGAGCAGGTTTGCTACTTCAAGGCCCTATTTGCTAAGATGCTAGTGTGGAGTGCGGATACTTCAATATTTTCAGCAGAGGATGAAGGAGTACATTGTCACGATGGAAACCGCACGTAAGTCGGACATGGAGCTACTCAAGCATTATCACGAGAGTGAGATTGTGCGCCTAGAGGACAGAATGAATCACAAATTCAGTCTTCTCATGGCCGATATGAAATTGGTGACAACTGAGTTAAAGGCTACTCGGTCGGAGTTCCGAAAAGCTCACTCCACAACAGATTCAAAGCAAATTTTTATCATCAGCCGACTAGATTTCCTACTGAGTGGTTTGTTCCTTGGGCTAACCCTTTCTTTTGGTCATGATGCCAAAAAGGGGGAAGATGAGGCCCTAAAGGGATTGAAGGAGGAGGCGAAGAAAGGTGACAAAGTTGAGGGGAAAAGAAGTTCTATAAACCTTCTTTTGAAACTAATATATGCTGAAACCCCGCAGCAAGGTGATATCACAGCTTCCATTCTCAGCAAGTTACCCTATAATCTATCTGTTGAAAAGAAAGTTGAGTTGGCCATTGATGAGTGTAAAATATACATGCATTTTAGGGCTTAAAAAAATGATATATAATTGATATATTTGCACGCATATTTAAAATGTTTTTACTTGGTTTCCTTTAAAAGGAATGATACTACGTATTCTTGTAATTCTTGCAGGAAACGGAGCTTAAAATGAAGAAATGTCAGTTGAGATGCCCGGATAAGATTGTCGAACGCAAAGAGAATATCAAAAAGAAAAACTGATAAGTTATATGGTTTCCTTGAGTATGCAGTCGAGTGCTATTTAATATTTATAGTGTTCTTGGGTGTTTTTTCGTTTTTCCCCCTATATTGTTTTTCTATAATTGCTCGAGGACGAACAATGCTTTAAGTTTGGGGGATTTTGATGAGTGTAAAATATACGTGCATTTTGGAGCTTAAAATAATACAGAATTGATGCATTTGCACGCATATTTACTTTGTTTTTACTTGGTTTCCTTTAAAGGGCATGGTATTGCGTATTCTTGTAATTTTTGCAGGAAACAGAGCTTGTGAAGAAGTCACATTTGAATTTGGATTAGAGGACAACTAAAGCATAATTGATTTAATTTGGGGGCAGGAACCAGAAATTACTCTAATTTGGGGGCTAGGTTTTCTAATTTTTGGGATTTTGGAATACCTTATTTCCAGAGAGAATGGGACTATATTCTTATGGGAACAATAGAAAATACAACAGATTTCACAATTTTTAGAGAAGGAGATCGACAGGGAGTCGGAGAGCTGAGATGGTGATAGGCGGAGTGGTTGTGGATAGAGAACTCAAGAAGGTGACGAGAGATAGAGAGTTTTTTCCTTTGTGCCTAGTGCCTAAGAGATGTTTTGAACTGAAAATTATGTGACCAAGAATAGTCTAAATTTTTTTACTCTAGCCCAACTATTTTTAACCTCTTCAAAAAAACATATATATTTTTTTTTAAAAAAATTCCCTTAACAAAGGAATAAAAAACAAGGGTCCGATGAGGCTAGAGGTTTCAATCCCGGGTTGAATATAAGGCCACAGAATTTCCACGCACGAAATAAACCGAGTCTAATTTGGCCTGGCATAAAGGTCAGATTAGGCCGTGAAAAATCAGCCCGATAGATTTCCGGGCTGGTCCAGCTTGGCCGATTTAACCATTTGGCCCGACGGTCGATACCCGGCTGGCCTATCACAGCCCGATTTACACCTCTAGCGAGGGTCGGGAAAGCCTCCTAGATCCGCCTATGCCAATAACACAAAATACTTTTAGCAACAATACAAGGAAAAAAACAAATAAAAGTTTGAAACAAACTAAAGACAAAAACGATTTTCTCATAATTGCTTTTAATATAGACAATATTTTTTTACAATGGTTCTAAACCATTTTCTTAAATTACCTATAGACAATGATTTTTCAAAATACTTATTAAAAACATTGTTTTTTAAAAAAAGTGCACTAATAGACAACGGTTTAGAAAGTTGTTGTCTTAGGCCTAAAAACACTATTGTTGTTTTGAAAAATAGGGCGCTAATAGACAACGGTGTAATAAGTTGTTGTCTTAAACTCGAAAAAATTGTTGTGTTTATAAAAAAAGTCCGTTGATAGACAACGATTGCACACAACCGTTGTCTTAGACCCTACAACACTGTTGTCTTTACAAAATGTCCGCTAATAGACAACGGTTGTGCCAAACACCATTGTAACTGCTTCAATAGACAACGATTTACCAAATACCCATTGTCTTTTATGTGTTGTCTATAAGCATTTTTCTTGTAGTGAATGTAAGTCTTCTGTAATAGCTCTGTGTATTTCCCTGTAATGTTCATTTTCTATGTAACTTAGCTGAGATGTATAGCTCTGTTATTTGATGTAAACAACTTTGTAAAGGACAAGAATGCTATGATCAATAAAATGATTATTCATAAGCATACATTCTTTGTTACTACACTGCTTGTATTTTTGCCGTTTATTTATGTTTTAAGTTTTGGCATCATCAAAAAGGGAGAAATTGTTAGGAAATTTATTTGATAGATTTTGATGATGCCATGTAAAACTTAGAGTAGGAAGTTGGCACCCCATATTCCTTGTAATTCTACATTATAATAGATAGGACTGGAAGAGATGAGTTAAGTCAGCTAAGTCAAGATTACAAGAAATCAACTGCGGACTGGAATGAATACTCTAGTGTGTGTCAGCTGAGTATGGCATAGATGGGAGTCGAGGACTCGACTGAAGGAGAGTCAGCTGAGGAACAACTGTAGGAAGTGTCATTCAAGTCAACTTAAAGAGCCAAGTCTATCATTTGAAGTGAAAGTTGAGTTAATCCTATGATTGAAGCAGACTCAAGTCACCTGGGGTAAAGGTAGCAGTCAAGTCAAGACAACTGACTTAGATACATTGGAATATAGTCAAGAATATTACTCAATATAGTAATATGTCAAGCTGTCATGCCTTAAAGCGTTTGCCCAGAAATATGCAAAAGGAATGAGCCAATGGGAAACACTGCACCGTGTCAGAACCTGCAAAGCTGAAGAGCAAATTAATACGAGGAAAGGTCAACATCACCAGTGTTGCAGACCAAGAAAAGACAAGCCAACAAACACAAAATGACATTTGAAAATAGCATATCTCTTCAACGGATAAATTTCAAATGTGAACTATAAAAGACTGAGGAAGCATTTGAGAAAAGGTTACGAATGACACAGATCTTTTAAGCAATATTCAAGCAATTAACCTGCAAGTTCTCAAAGCTTTTCAAGATATTCCTCAAAGCCTAAAACTCAAAGAAACTCGATCCAACACAAGCTGTGAAGGAGAGACAACTTCAATCAGTTGAAGATGAAACAATTTGAAGACAAAAAGGGGTCTACTTTCCAAGTTGAAGGATTGTAGAAAGGTTCAAGGTCGAACCAAGTTTCGAGTTTATTGGAGGTCTTTGTGATCAAATCCAAGAACTTGAGAAGTGAGCTGAAGTAGCCAGGCAGCTGCCTCGTGAAGAAGCTGAGTCACAGGAGAAGCCTGTTGTGTGATCAAGGTTGTCTCTAGACTGTTCATTGCTTTGTAACTTGATCTGTTATTTAGTGGATTCCTCCAGGAGTTGGAGAATAGTGGATTAGAAGAATTACCCCATCTTCAAACCACTATAAAAATACTTGTGTCAATTTATTTTCAGCATTTATATTCTTGCATTTACTTTATATCTGTTGTTGGTTAATATTTGCTATCCAACTAATAAATAACTAAGTGCTGAAACAAATGTTTAAAATAAGCTTATAATCAATCAAAGGGTGTTAAGTCTTCCGCTGTTAAAAACCAAATCAACTAAGTGTAACACTTGTTTTAGCACTTAGTTATTTATTACACTACACCCCTTAGGACCTACAATAAAATTTTCATAGTTTACGAAGCACAGTGTAACAAATTAAAGTTTGGTAGACAAAGTGAAAAAATGGGTAGAGTTTGGAGGGCTTAGTGTAATTATCTCTTATATATATGTTGTGCATTTGCTTGAACTGCGCATGCATTATTCCTGATATATCAATATTCATGTTTTCTACTGCATTTCTTTTCCAGTTTCATTGCTCCGTGAATATGCCAAAATTTCATCACTTGACTTTTCCACCTATAGGACATCATGCGGAGCTTAATTTGAAGTAATTTGCTAACAGTGTTGTCTGAAAATCAGAAAATCAAAGAATAACTAAGAAACCCCTATGAAGCCATCTCGGCCTTAGCTATAAAAAAACTTTCAATCAATCCTAAGGTTGAGTTAATTGTCTTATCTTTTCCTACTTGGCTAATCTAGCTTCCTCTATAACATAGGTTAGGCGCAGAAAAAAATTAAATAAACATATTAAATCAGTGAATAGCCATTGGTCCGAGTACAGGTTTGTTACTTGTTAGACTACTTCATCTTATCTTTAAAGAAATTTCATAAGTGATCAAAAAGTTATACACCAGGAATCTTGTGAGACGGTATGAGTCCGTAATACGGTGATACTTTTAGTGTAGCAAGTGATATTTTTAGTGTAAAAATATATTTAGACAAAGTATCACTTTTTGCACTAAAAGTATCACCGTCTCATGGACTACACCGTCTTACATAAGTTTTTGCGAAAATTATATTATTAAATTCGGACTACAAAATCTACAATTATATAGGGCGGGCTGCACAGCCCACACAATTAAACAAATTAAACCATTACGTTCAATTAAATGAGTTAGTCAATAGTTTTTTTTTAAAAAAAGAATGAGTTAGTCAATAGTCAAATTTAATTGAATGTTCTTGTTTTTTTTCCAAAATTTATTGCTTAAATCTATTTTGTGTGTCCTTGCATAAGTTAAAGTCCATTTCTCCTAATGTTTTTTTTAAACATTACTTAAATTAAAGTAATAATATGACATTAACTGTTACTTTCAGGAAATACAGTGTTAAGGGATGTATGGATGTGTTTCCAAGTCCAATTTTCAGTTTCTAGTGTTGGAAAATGAATTTTCAAACTTTATTGGTTTTCGTGTGAGAATTAAGAATGTGTTTGGATTGTTGTCTGAATTTCTGTTTGAAAATGAGAATATGTGTGGTTATAGTTTTTCAAATTTATTTTTGACATAGGTTTGCGTGATTGTAGTGTATTTTTACCTAGGTTTGCGTAATTGGAATGAAAAATTGTTTGGTTATGTTTTCAAAAGAATATTTTTCATAAAAAGTGAAAACTGGAAATGACTTCATTTCTACTGAAAACTTTTGAAACAAACACAAACCCATTTTTCGGAATAGTTGGAAAGTGTAAAAGAGGGTTAGGAAACACAACCATACATGATACACTCTTTCGAACTCTTATCTAGAACTTTGTGCTAATGGAAACCTTAGTTTGGGATGTATGGTACTGCATATATGCCCTGTTTTTTTTTGACAAACATTCATTTTATTTTCAGACTATTCCAAAATAGCATTTTTTTTATAAAATGATTTAGTTTTACAAGATTATTAATCTATCATTTCTTAATTGGGATAATTACAAAAACTACCCTTAAGGTTTAGTCTAATTACAAAAAAAACCCAAAAGAACTTTCAAAATTACAGAAACTACCCTTGAGGTTTCTGCTAATTACAACACCTGACAGAAATTAAGAAAGGTTCATTCTGCTCCTGACGGAATTTGAAAAAGAAAAAGAAAAATTGAAGGAAAAATATAATAAGTGACTGGTACAAAAGTGATGAGATTTTCAGCGGAAGACTTAACACCCTTAAATTTGGTTTAAGTTTGTTTTAACACTTGGTTTTAGCACTTGTTAATTATCAGTTGGATAGCAAATTATCAGCAGACATAAAGTGATATGCAAAAATAAAAATGCTGAAATGTAAATGCACAATAATTTTTATAGAGGTTCGAAGATGGGGAAATTCTTCTACTCCTCTCTTCTCCAACTCCTGGAGGAATCCACTAAGTATTGATCGAGTACAAAGTGGTTATCACCCGGATACATGACTTGATCACACAAATTGACTTGATCCTTTGGGACTCGATCTGGAGATGCCTTGGTCATACAAATGGCTTCTCGTCCGACTCAGCTTCTTCACAGGCCAGCTGCCTTGCTACTTCAGCTCACTTGCTCAAGCATCTTGGATTTGATCACGAAACCCTCCAATAAATTGAGACTGGTTCGACCTTGAACCTTTCTACAATCCTCCTTGGAATGTAGACCCCTTTTGATTCTTCAAAAGTTTCCTCTTCAACTGTTGAAGTTGTCTTTCCTTCACAACTTGGTGTTGGATTGATTTCCTTCGAGATTTAGGCTTAAGGATTTTGCTTGAATAACTTGAGAATATAATGCAGGTTATAATTCTTAATAATTGCTTGAATGCTCAGGTATGCAAGGTAGTCAAGGTTGTCAAAAGGTAACCTTTTCTCAAGATGATTCCTCAGCCTTTTATAGTGAACTTTTAAAAATATGCCCGTTGAAGAGATAGGCTAATTTTCAAAAGTCATTTGTGTTCGTTGGCTTGTCTTGTTGCAGTCCTTGATGTTTACATTTCCTCATATTAAATGAATGTTCAGCTTTTCAGAATCTGACACGCGGTGCAGTGCTTCCCATTGGTTTATTCCTTTTGCACGCTTCTGGGATTGAGCACTTTCGAACATTGCAGCATGGAAGTATTACTTATTTAAGTAAGCTTCTTGACTTCTGTGCAACAGATTCTTTTCAGTTGTCTTGACTTGACTACAATTCTCTAACTTCCCCAGGTGACTTCGAGTTAGCTTCCAATCAAAGGATGACTCAACCGTCACTCGACTTGAGACTTGGCTTCTAGAGTTGACTTGACGACACTTCACACACCAGATCCCACCGATACTCCTTCGATCGAGTTCTTGACTTCTCCTCCTTGCCATACTCAAATTTTTTCAAATGAGTCTTCATTCGATCTCAGTTGACTTCTTGTATGTCCAGGCATAACTGGCTTGACTTAGCTCGTACAACCTTATCTATTACAATGCAAATTACAAGGAAAATTGGGTGCCAACTTTCTAGTCTAAGTTTTACATGGCATTCATCAAAATCTAAATAATAAATTTTCCAACAATTTCCCCCTTTTTGATGATGCCAAAACTTAAAACATACATACAAAATGTAAATACCAAAGATACATACAGACAATGTAGAAACAGAGAATGTATGTATAGAATCAATATTTTTATTGATCATATCATTCTTGTTCTTTACACAGCTGTTTACAATGTGTATCATAGCAATCATAGAAGACTATATCTATGCAAATATAGAAATTACACAATTCTTATTCAATCGTACAGAAGACTTACATACATATGTATTTACAATCAGTAAAATACATGAAGGGGTGGACAACAACACTTCATCGCCTTCGTTGCCTCCTTCTTTCTTCTTCAGCTCTGTCGTCCTCTGCTCTTTTTCTCTTCTTTTCATCTTCAGTTGCCTTCTTTTTCTCGTATGCTCTCTTTGCAGCATCGTCTATTCTCTTTCTTTCTTACCTTTCTTCCCACAGCTGATCTTGCCTTTTATTTTCTTCTTCAATTCTTTTGACATAGTCAGCATTCTTCCTAGCCACTTCCCGGTTGGCTACTTCATCATATCCAGCCCAGTAGATCCTTCCCTTCTTGCCCGGATCTACATATTCAATGTTTTTGGGTAGAGGTCTTGGTTGAAAACCTCTGCCTCCACCACTCATTCCTCTTCCTCTGGGCGTATATTGTACTTGAGTTCTTTTCTTACCAGCTAAATGGCTGCTTGTATTCTGCTGCCTATCAGCTTCTTCACATAGCTTTAGACCCTTCTCCCAATACCCATGCTCGTGCCTGCTTCTGGTCCCTTCGTAAATACACTCAATTGAGTTGTCAAAGCCGCTACTTGTGTCATCAATGTTTTAATTGGGTCTGAATCCGAGATTTCGGCTACTCGTTGTACATTAGATCTTTCAGATGGCCACTGGTAACTGTTCATGGCCATTTCCTCAAGAAGGTTCAAGGCATCTTGTGGAAACCTTGCCAACAATACTCCTCCCGCTGCGGCATCCACAAAGGCCCTCGTTTGTCCCATTAAACCATTGTAGAAGAAGCATAATTGTTGATCCTCAGGAAACCCATGTTGTGGACATCTACGTAATAAATCCCGAAACCTTTCCCAGGCCTCATACAAAGGCTCTGAGTCGAACTGTCGGAATTGAGTAATCGCGCGGCATACAACATCGGCCCCGTTTGTGGTGTTTCCACAAGCATTCTCCAGAAGTCGTATTGATCATAATGGGGCATCGGGCGGGTACGAGCGTTTGTTGGAACCTCGAAGATGGTGTTCAATTGGGTCATAGACAGTTGTCTACGAACGTTCCCCAACTGAAATTTTATCATATACGGTTCAAAAGTCCCGCCTTGTTTGAGTACTTCCACGGTACTCAAAACTCCAATGTATATCGTTTAAAGGTCGGCCACCTTCGGCTCATGAAGTTTGTCCATCCAACCTTTGCGAAGAGACGCCAAACGCGTCCTCATGTATCCCCAAAGTTTGGGTACAATCATCGTCGGCATAGCGGGATGGAGTTATTTGGCGACCGACAAAGCGATTCCATCGCTCAAGATCATCGGCGTTTGTCAAGTCAACCCCATATGCCGCTGGACTGTTTTGGTCGACCTGCGGCGGTGCCACGTTGTGCCGCCCGCGTGCACGTCTCCTTCCACCCTCAGGGATTTCTTCGCTCGCCATGAAGGATGTGTACCTGAAATACATTCCATTAGCATCCCAATATCATCAATGGCAACAACAAAGTAGGGGATTAAAGCTAACATATTAGGTGATGCAAATTCACTTCCCTACTATACTTTGATCGATCAACTACCCCAAGCAAGCAAGAATTATGGCCATTCTAGACAAGTATTATCTCACACAAACATTGGCCATGCCTTATTCATCAATATTTCATCCAAAATCTCCTCAATTACACAAGCCCACAAGGTGTTTGATAAATTGCTTCAAAGAGTTTTTCATTCAAAACATAGCAAAAATATCAAGGCTAGCACCAATCATGATTCTTATTACATAAATGACAAGAAATTGCAAGGAAGAACGAAGCTCTTACCGGAATTTTCTTTCGAATCAAAGTGAAGAACTTGAACACTAGATGGTTTATCTTCAATTTTCTTCAATCACACGTGAATTCAATGCAAATTGTGGTTCTAATGTGATGGGGGAGTGATTAAATGAGAGAATTTGGGTAGAAATCACAAGAAATTTTGAAGGCAATGAAGGAGGAAGTAAAGGGCGCGCGATTTGGGGGATTTGGAGAAGAAGAACAGTTTTAAAAACTGTCATATTTAACCCCCTTCTGTATGGCGCACAGGTGGTGCGTCGAAGCACGGGCTACCCGTGTGCCACCCCGGTGAAATCCCTCTACTCTCTGCAGGGTGCACGGGTGGTGTGCCAACGCACGGGTTCCCGTGCGCACCTGTACATCAATTTAGGTATTTCATTTTTTTTTTGAATAAAAACACACAAAAATGAAACAAAAACACACATATCACACTCATTAATAGAAACACGCATATCAAATCACTCAAATCACACAAAATTGAAAATAGACACACACAAAGATGAAAGTCACACGAAAAACCATTGGGCTGCCTCCCAACAAGCGCTATATTTAACGTCTTTAGCTTGACGCTTGTTTTGTTAAATTACGGGTCGCGCAAGGTGGTGGATGTCACCTCCTCTTGAATTCCTCGGTGGAAATAGTGCTTAATCCATTGGTCGTTTACCATGAAAGTCTCGCCTTCTTTTGTGAACAATTCCACAATCCCGGGTGGATTCAATACTTTCTTTATCACGAATGGCCCCGACCACTTAGACTTGAGTTTTCCCGGGAAAAATTTAAGGCGTGAATTGTATAGGAGCACCGGTTCTCCCGGTAAAAACTCTCTTTTCTTGATCATCTTATCATGCCACCTCTTGGTTCTTTCCTTGTAAATTCGGGAATTTTCGTAAGCTTCATCCCGAAACTCTTCCATCTGATTCAAATGGAGCAACCTTTCCTCGCCGGCTTTCTGAAAATCCAGATTTAGTTTCTTGACCGCCCAAAATGCTTTGTGCTCCAATTCTACCGGCAAATGGCACGACTTCCCAAAGACAAGTTGATATGGAGATGTGCCCAATGGTGTCTTATATGCAGTCCTGTATGCCCACAAAGCGTCATCCAATTTTAACGCCCAATCTTTTCGGTTGATGTTCACCGTCTTTTCAAGGATTTGTTTGATCTCCCTGTTAGCCACTTCTGCTTGTCCATTGGCTTGTGGATGATATGCCAATGCAATTTTATGTTTCACCCCATATTTTTCCAACAAATTGCTCATCAATTTATTTACAAAATGTGACCCTCCATCGCTAATTAAAGCTCTTGGAGTGCCGAATTGAGTAAATATATTTTTCTTAAGGAATCGCATTACAACCTGAGCATCATTTGTTTTGGAGGGAATTGCCTCTACCAAACGGGATACATATTCCACAGCAAGTAGAATATATTGATAACCCGAAGACGATGGAAATGGGCCCATAAAATCAATCCCCCACACATCAAACAACTCCACTTCAATTACATTGGTCATTGGCATCTCGTGTTTCCTTGAAATGTTTCCCATGCGCTGACACCTGTCACATTGTTGCACAAACAAATAACAGTCATTAAATAAAGTGGGCCAATATAGCCCACTTTGCAATACCTTCATTTGCGGTGCGAGTGGGGCCAAAATATCCGCCGGGGTGAAGAGTGACATCGTTGTTGTAGGACTCCTCCCATTCTTCTTGAGGTACGCATCTTCTTATGATTTTGTCCGCACACCTCTTAAAGAGTAGGGGGTCATCCCACATGTAGAACTTTACATCATGTAAGAATTTCTTTTTTTGATACGGCGATAGATCCGGAGGTAGAACTCCGACAACCAAGTAGTTGACAAGGTCCGCATACCACGGGAACTTTGCCTCAAGCATGAGTAATCGTTCATCAGGAAACTCCTCTTTTATCAATCCCATACTTCCTTTTGCTCCCTCTTGATTTTCTAATCGAGACAAATGGTTGCTACCACATTCTCGCATCCTTTCCGGTCCTTGATTTCCACATCAAACTCTTGCAATAATAAGATCCATCGAATCAACCTCGGTTTCGCATCCTTCTTGTCAAAGAGGTATTTGATAGCCGCATGGTCGGTATGCACAATCGTCTTCGTCCCGATCAAGTAAGATCGAAATTTATCGAATGCGAAAACAATCGCCAACATCTCTTTCTCGATTGTGGTATAATTCTGTTGAGCACTATCCAACGTTCGACTTGCATAGTAGATGGATCGGAACAATTTTTCCCTCTTTTGACCGAGAACAGCCCCAACCGCAAAGTCGCTTGCATCACACATTAGCTCAAATGGTTGACTCCAATCTGGGGTGACGAGTATAGGTGCGGTCACCAATGTTGTCTTCAACGTTTCGAACGCCTGCAAACATTCATTGGAAAAAATGAAAGCGAAATCTTTTTCTAGCAATTGGCTTAAGGGCTTAGAAATTTTAGAAAAGTCACGGATAAACCTTCGTAAAATCCAAAGATGGCCTAAGAAGCTCGAATGGCTTTCGTTTGTAGGAGGTGGTAACTTCTCAATTGCCACAATCTTTGCCCGATCAACTTCCAAACTGCGAGAAGAGACTCGATGACCAAGTACAATGCCATCGCGTACCATAAAATGGCACTTTTCCTAATTTAGTACTAGATTGGTCTCTTCACATCGCTTGCAAAACTAGGGAAAGATTGTGAAGACAATTATCAAAAGAATCACCAAACACAGAGAAATCGTCCATAAACACCTCCATAACTTTTTCAATAAGATCATGAAATATAGCCATCATACAACGTTGGAAAGTGGGAGGTGCATTTCATAAACCAAATGGCATGCGACGAAATGCAAATGTGCCATACGGACATGTAAATGTTGTTTTCTCTTGGTCCTCCGGCGCAATCATGATTTGATTGTACCCGGAGTAACCATCTAAAAAGCAATAATAATCATAACCTGCAAGACAATCCAACATCATATCGATAAAGGGGAGGGGGAAGTGATCTTTTCGAGTGGCATCATTAAGTTTTCTATAATCAATACATATCCGCCACCCGGTAACAATTCTAGTAGCAATTTGTTCCTCATTTTCATTTTTTACCACTGTTACCCCCTTTTTTTGGCACCACTTGTACCGGACTCTCCCATGAACTATCAGATATCGCATAAATGATCCCGACATCCAACCATTTCAACACTTCCTTCCTAACCACATCTTGCATGATAGGGTTTAGTCATCTTTGGTTTTGCACTGATGGTTTATAAACATCTTCCATCCGAATTTTATGCATCACAATGGATGGACTTATGCCTTTTAAATCAGTTATAGACCATCCTAGTGCCGACTTATGTTTTCGTAAAACCCTTAACAGTTTGCCCCAAGGAATGCATATTTGAGGTGTTCAGGTAATTGCTTGAGTTCCGGAGTCGGTGTTGTTATTTCAGGGTCACGCACGGGCTGCCCATGCACCGACGCACGGCCCGTGTCCCCTTCAGAGAGCTCAATTCTTCCCTCAGCATCACGCACGGGTTGCCCGTGCGTGGACGCATGGGTGGTGCGTTTCTGCAAATTCGGTTCCCTTATTTCTGGCTTTGCGTTCTCGCCTCTTGCGCTCTTAGGTAGTTCCTGGATATGATCTAAGGCACAAACATAGTCGTACAAATCTTGGTTATCAAAATCAAGTACAACACTCGACATTGAGCACGAGTGGGTTAGACCAAATTCCAAATCATCTGTAGACAATGTATGATCAACATAATCCTCAATGCATGAACTAACTATATCCAAAAAATTACAATTCTCCACCGAATCATGAAATTTCATTGCCTTATATATAGAAAATAAAACATGCTCATCATTAACACGTAATGTGAGCTCCCTTTCTGCACATCTATTAAGGATTTACCCGTGCCTAGGAAAGGACGTCCAAGTATCAGTGGGACGTCTCGATCTTCTTCCATATCCAGAACCAAGAAATCCACGGGGAATATAAATTTATCAACTTTTACCAATACGTCTTCAATAATTCCCCTTGGATACGTAAGTGATCGGTCTGCAAGTTGCAATGTCACCGTAGTTGGTTTCACGTCGCCTAATCCAAGCTTCCTAAAAATGGACAAAGGCATCAAATTAATACTTGCCCCCAAATCACATAACGCTTTATTAAAGAAATTACCACCAATAGAACAAGGAATAGTGAAACTCCCCGGATCTTTCAGTTTTTGTGGTAGCTTTCTTTAGATAATCGCACTATATTCTTCCGTCAAATTCACCGTTTCACAGCTTGTCATCCTCCGCTTTTTTGACATAACATCCTTAAGAAATTTCACATAGTTCGGCATCTGTTCTAGTGCGTCTGCAAAAGGAATATTAATGTGCAATTTCTTAAATATATCAAGGAATTTGGCAAATTGATCATCAAGCTTTTTCTTTTGAAATCTTTGAGGAAAGGGAAGAGATATAGGCAACTTAGATATATTCGAGTTAGATGATGATTTTAGCTTTTCAGCCCCTGTTTGTTCCGCCTCTTTGTTCTCTTCTTTCCTATTTTCTTCAATATCATCCTTCATCACGGATTCTCCTGCTTCCGGCCTAGATGCTTCGTCCGAGAGTTTCAGATTCCCAAATTTTTCTTTAGGCCCCTCATATTCCGTACCGCTTCGTAAACGAATCGCCTTGCATTGTTCCTTAGGATTCATTTTCGTATTACTTGGAAATTGACCCTTTTGATGTTGACCACCCACAATTGTAGCCAATTGACCTATTTGAGTCTCCAGATTCTTTATCGAGCTTGTCACTTGTTGTTCTCTCTTATCCATCCGAAGGTCTTGCTTAGCGAGGCGGCTCCTCGTATCATTCATGAAAGCATTAGATTGATTTATGAAGGAGGTGAGTGCATCTTCCAACGACGATTTGCCTTCCCCATTACCGCCTCCACTTGAAGCATTAAATCCCGGCGGAGGTTGCAACACATTCTTTGTATTTGCATAGGAAAAATTTTCATGATTTCTCAACCCTGGATGGTAGTGCGTTGGGTTTGAATTATTTCGGAAATTATTGAAATTCCGGTTATTCACATAATTTACCTCTTCCATCGGATATAGAAGAGCTTCACTACCCATGCTCGTGCCTGCTTCTGGCCCCTTCGTAAATACACTCAATTGAGTTGTCAAAGCCGCTACTTGTGCCGTCAATGTTTTAATTGGGTCTGAATCCGAGATTTCGGCTACTCGTTGTACATTAGATCTTTCAGATGGCCACTGGTAACTGTTCATGGCCATTTCCTCAAGAAGGTTCAAGGCATCTTGTGGAAACCTTGCCAACAATGCTCCTCCCGTTGCGGCATCCACAAAGGCCCTCGTTTGTCCCATTAAACCATTGTAGAAGAAGCATAACTGTTGATCCTCTGGAAACCCATGTTGTGGACATCTACGTAACAAATCCCGAAACCTTTCCCAAGCCTCATACAAAGGCTCTGAGTCGAACTGTCGGAATTGAGTAATCTCGCTTTTTGAGCCAAAGTTTTGCTCGGTGGAAAGAATTTAAACAAGAACTTTTGGCTCGATTCATCCCATGTGCTTACACTGCCTTGCGTCAAAGTACCCAACCAATTTCGCCTTATCCCGTAAAGAGAATGGGAACAGGCGCAATCTTATGGCATCATCCGAGACTCCGTTCATTTTGATCGTATTGCATATTTGGAAAAAAATGCGCAAGGTGAGAGTTAGGATCTTCAGTTGCGAACCCCCAAACTGATTCTGTTGCACCATATTGATCAGTGCCGGTTTGAGCTCGAAGTTGTTGGCATTGATAGGAATATGGGCAATACCACCGTAATTACGATTCGTTTGTGGTCGAAAGTAATCACGAATGGCTTGCTGTTGAACCGATATCGGTAACTAATTTCCACCATTATTTGCCGGTATTGGTAACTCGTTCAAATCCCCCATTATCGGATTGTGTTGTCTTTCAGCCCGTCTAGTGGTAGTACTGATTCTCCTCGCGAAAGCCTCAACTTCCGGTATGAGCGGTATTAAGTCCCCCCGCCTAGAGCGCGTGGTCATGCACTACCTGGACCAAACTAAAAGAAACAAGTCAAATAATGTGGAATTAAAGTCAAACCAAAATAATAAAAAAAATGAAAAGAATGTCTAAATTAAGAATAATTCTATCTATCGCAATATTAGCACCAAAAATTGTATTAGTCCCCGGCAACGGCGCCAAAAACTTGTTCGCCTATGTTTTTAGCTTCACCGCAAGTGTACGGTGTACGTTATAGAATAGGGTAGCAAGGTCGTATCCACGGAGACTAATAAATTTATGCGCTAAATATTGAACCAAAATAGACTTATTTTTATTTAGACGATCGAAATTTGATGATTGTTATATTGAGATCAAGACAATTTGAATCACTAAAACACAAGATTAAGATAACACAAATGATAGAAGTATCAAGATAATGAAATGGATTTATGAGTTAAGGTTTCGATTAATAACCATCTTGTTGTCCGGTTTAATCAAGCCACGTTATTACCAATATTCCTATAAGACGATCACAAAGCTATTTTATCCTCCCTCTCGAGATGCATATAAAACGTAGATTGAAATACTTATGCTAGCATCTCTACTCAACATGAAGCATTCAACTCCCAAAAGTTTAAAAGATCAAATGTCCTCACAAATATTTACAAACCTCTCGATTCATGCAAATATTTGTGTCGAGTATTCAAGATCTAATATTGAAACTCATCTCTCGAATTATGAATCAATATATCAAACAAGTTAAATCATTGATCAAGTGATAAAACAAGAATAAGCTCAAAATACTCAAATAGGCTTCAAGATAATAACTTCAACTAATATTAAAACATCCAACAAGAGTTCATTAATCTACTTCCAAAACCCGGAAATCTCTATAGTTTAGCTACACATGATTAAACAACTTAGAAACAAAGTGTTCAAAGCCATTACAAATGAAGATGAAAGATTGAAACTAAAAGAGAAGCAAGAAAAACTTAGGAACGTCGACAATCTCTCGATATATCTCCGTTCTTCAAGCCCCGATGCAACCCGATTGTCTCCTTGATATCTCCTTCCAAGAGTTGACCCTTGTCTTGTGTTGTAGATCCTAAAAATGCCAGAATATCCTTGTGTGCGCCCCAAAAAGCCTTTTTATACCCACCATCAAGTTTAGGGCATAATCTCATAGACATGGGATTCAGCATGACGACGGGTGGTGCGTCGGAGCACGGGTTACCCGTGCGCCACCTCTTTAAATAATCCAACTCTCTCGAAGGGCGCACGGGTGGTGCGTCGAGCACGGCCTACCCGTGCGCCACTCCGGTGAATCCAGTCATCCTCTGTAGGACGCGCGGGTCATGCGTCGATGCATGGGCTACCCGTAAGCCATGCTGCAGCTCTAGTTATCTTCATACAGGGGTGCACGGGTGGTGTCTGAGGCACGCCCAACCCATGTGCCCCTTGTCTTTTCCGTAGACGCTCAATTTTCGCTCTTTTAGGCTTCACTTTTCGTATACCCACTCAATTCTCCGTGTTTCCACTTTGCTCTCCTCGTATCCGTATTCAATTTGCTTCAAATATCATGAGATTCCTACAAAATAAGCAAAGTGTAATATCTTTTCCACAAAGAGTGAATATGTAACATTTAACGCGAGTATGTGCATGTTTACACATCATTATAGCTCGAAATACGCCTCAAAATACATGCAAAACTCACACCTATCACACTACTAGAGTTTATTTTTTTCCACTTATGCTGGCTGGCTCAACTAGACCAAATAAATCCATATGCAATAAATGCAATATCCTTGTTGAAGATGGACTTGACTTCTCTTTGAATGATGATTTGATTTGCTTTCCCATCTGGCATGCATCACAAACACTTTCTTTCTTGTATACTGACTCCTTGCAAGCTTGTTAATTGTTTTGAAATTCAGATGACTCGACTACTACATTGTGCCACCAAAACCAACTTGATTCTACCGTACTTTTGCTAACAGACAAGTGCTTGGTGTGGCAGTCAACCAATCTACCACATACATATTCTTTTATCTGGATCCTTGCAACACCACTTCATTTGATTCAGTGTCTTTGATTTGACACACTTCCATATTGAATCCAACATTATATCCCTTGTCACAGACTTGGCTGATGCTTAATAGGTTGAAATTGAGGCCTTCAACATATGCAACATCTGTGATTTCTAATCCATTTTTCTTCATGGATCCAGTGCATCTTATTTCCCCTGGAGCTTCATTTCCTCCAAATATGACTTTTGCGCCTCTAATTTACTTGAATTTTGACAGATTTTTCTTGTTTCCTGTCATGTGTCTGGAACAGCCACTATCCATGTACCAGGTTCCTTGGCACTCAGTTTTTCCTTGAACCTGCAATCAAGGAAATTAGGTTTTAGATACCCATATTTGTCTGGGTCCTGAGGGGTTAGTATTGTAAGATGATCCAACCAACCTATAGCAAAATGATTTGACTCTAAGAGGTTGCCATCTATCAGTGCCATAATCATAATTAACTTTGGCAAATTGCTTGGGGGTTTTAGGTTCATACAATTGTCTCTTTTGTCTGTATGCCTGCGTATGTGTTTTAGCAATTGCTTTGTTTGGGTAGTTGTGATATCTTTGAGGATAGTGCTTGGGTGCATATGTGTGCTGATGATAGCTCTTTTGCCTTTGGAATGACATTCGTTGAGTTCTAGGCTTTTGCCATTTTGGCATATATTCCATAGGTCTTTGCTGATATTTCACATTATTCCAATCAGTTTGGCTTGGGTAGTTTCTACCATTCTCATCATTTGTATTCCTTTGGTAGAACTTCTGGGGATTCTGGTAGCTCTATTTCTTCTTCATAGAGTACTTCCTGTTTGGAGTTTGTTGAGGCACTTTCCTGGATTTCTTCTCAGTTGTCCTCTCAGCATACTCAGCTGGCTGCTTTCCTTTTCCTTTATATCCAAGGCCAGTTTGTTTGTGATTGTGCTTTGGAGTGAATGTGGTTGCAACATTTGGTGTCTTGGGTTTTTGAGATGCTTCATTACTTGAAGATCATTTTTTCCAAGATTACTCTAGGAGTTTGACTGTGCACAAAGGAATTGAGTCTTATGCCTGTGTTGGGAAATTAATTTTTTGATTTTGATGAATGCCATGTAAAACTTAGAATAGAAAGTTGGCACCCTATTTTGTTGTAAATTGCATTGTAATAGATAGGTCTGGTTGAGCTGAGTTAAGTCAGCTATGCCTGAACATGCAAGAAGTCAACTGGAGACTAGAAGGAAGACTCCGTTGAGAGGCAGCTGAGTGTGGCGAAGAAGAGAAGAGAAGACACTGAAGGTGCAGCTGAGATGCAGTTGAGTGAAGTGTCAGTCAAGTTAACTCAAGATAGCCAAGTCTCAAGTTGAAGTGACAAATGAGTCATCCAATGATTGAAAGCTGACTCAAAGTCACCTGGGGAAGTCAAGGAAATGCAGTCAAGTCGAGATAACTGAAAGAGATCCGTTGCACAGAAGTCAAGAGAATTACTTAAACAAGTAATACTTCCATCTTGCCTTTCTTAAAGTGCTCGATCCCGAAGCGTGCAAAAGGAATAAACCAATGGGAAGCTCGCACCGTGTCGAACTCGAAAAGTCAAGACTCATTCATACGAGGAAATGTCAATTCCAAGAACTGCAACAAGACAAGCCAACGACCACAAGTGTCTTTTGAAAATTAACCTATCTCTTCAACGGGCAAATTTTCAAAAGAACACTATAAAAGGCTGAGGAATCTATTTGAGAAAAGTGTGAACTTTGTGACCTGGAACTTTCAAGATCTTATTCAAAATATAACCTACTCAAGACATTCAAGTTCAATCCTCAAGCCTAAATTACGAAGGAAATCAATCCAACACTCACCTGTGAAGGAAAGACGACTTCAATCAGTTGAAGAGGAAACATTTGAAAAATCAAGGGGTCTACATTCCACGAAGGATTGTAGAAAGGTTCAAGGTCGAACCAGTCTCAAGTTTTGGAGGGCTTCGTGATCAAATCCAAGAAGCTTGAGCAAGTGGGTCTGTAGTAGCAAAGCGCACGCCTGTGAAAAGCCGAGTAGTACGAGAAGCCGCCATTGTGTGACCAAGGCATCTCGGGCCGATTCCCAAAGGATCAAGTCACCGTGTGTGATCAAGACTTGCATCCGGGTGATAACCTCTTTGTACACTGATCAATACTTAGTGGATTCCTCCACGAGTTGGAGAAGAGAGGATTAGAAGAATTACCCCATCTTCGAACCTCTATAAAAATTTATTGTGTCATTTACATTTCAACACTTTAATTTCTGTATATTATTTCAATATCTGCTGATAAATTTGCTATCCAATTGATAATCAACAAAGTGCTAAAACCAAGTATTAAAACAAACTTAAACCAAATTCAAGGGTGTTAAGTCTTCCGCTGAAAACATATCACAGTCAAGTTAAGTTTTAGTCAAAATAGCCGAGTTATTTTATCAACAGCTCAGTCGAGTCTGTTGAGTGGCTAACTCTGCTGATTAACTAACTTAGATGTCCATCAAGGACTCAGCTGTGAAGTATTAACTCTGAACGTTTTAAAAGGGCTAAATCGAAAAGTTGGTAAGGTTTATTCAACCCCCCCTTCTAAACCTTACACTCAATCCCCTTGGGACCTACAAGTGGTATCAGAGCGGTTGGTTCATTGAGCCTTCCGCACTGGTTACTGAACTAGATCTCCAATTTTTCAAAGCTTGCTCTAGCACTTGATCTTTCAAAACTCCTTTATTTAGCAAAAGTATTATAATGGAAGCAAATTTGACACGCATCCCTATGTTCACTATTGAGGAATTTGATGACTGGAAAATTCGTATGCAGGCTCAATTATCAGCATTACACGGTGAAATATGGATAGTGATAGAAGATGGGCCACTCCAAATCTTAAAAGTGAACACATTTGCAAGGAGAGAGTGCGTGTGAAGGAGAAGAGGATGTTGCACACAGACCAGCTGTTAGGAAATTTATTGTTTAGATTTTGATGAATGCCATGTAAAACTTAGAATAGGAAGTTGGCACCCCAATTCTTGTTGTAAAATACATTGTAATAAATAGAGTTGGCCAAGGTGAGTTAAGTCAAGTCCTACGCCCTAACATGCAAGAAGACAAATCAAGACTAGAAGGAAGACTCATTGCTGAGAGACAAATTGAGTATGGCAAAGAAGAGTAGATGGGAACTCTATCAAGAAGCGGTGAGATGCGGTGAGTGGAGTATCCGTCAAGTCAACTCGAGAAAAGCCAAGTCTCAAGTTGAAGTGAAAGAGTCATCCATGATTGGAAGTCGACTCTAAGTCACCTGGGAAAGCAAAAAAAAATGCAATCAAGTCGAGATAATCAGAAAGATCCGTTGCACGAAATCAAGAGAATTACTTAAACAAGTAATATCTCCATATCACCTTTCTCGAGTGCTCACCCTGAAGCGTGCAAAAGGAATGAACCAATGGGAAGCACTACACCGTGTCGAACTCTTAAAAGGTGAAAGAACAATTCATACGAGGAAATGGCAATTCCAAGGACTGCAACAAGACAAGCCAACGATCGCAAGTGACTTTCAAAAATAAGCCTATCTCTTCAACGGGCAAATTTTTGAAAGATCACTATAAAAGGCCGAGGAGTTCATTTGAGAATAAGAGACACAAGTGTGACACAAGTTCTGACCAACCAAACAACGTTCAAGCAATTATTAGAAAATCAAACATTCTCAATCCTCAAGCCTACACTACGAAGAACATCAATCCAACACTCACCGTGAAGGAAAGATAACTTCAATCGGTTGAAGAGGAAAACACTTTGAAAAATCAAGGGGTCTACATTCCACGAAGGATTGTAGGAAGGTTCAAGGTCGAACCAAGTCTTAAGCTTTTGGAGGGCTTCGTGATCAAATCCAAAGAGCTTGAGCAAGTGAGTTGTAGTAGCAAGGCAGCTTTGCCACTGTGAAGAAGCCGAGTCGTCACGAGAAGCCACCGAGTGATCAAGGCGTCTCAGATCGAGTCCCAAAGGATCAAGTCACCGTGTGTGATCAAGACTTGTATCCGGACTCTACCACTTTGTATCTTGAACAATACCTAGTGGATTCCTCCAGGGAGTTGGAGAAGAGAGGAGTAGAAGAATTACCCCATCTTCGAACCTCTATAAAAATTTCATTGTGTCATTTACATTTCAAGATTTTTTAATTCCGCATCTTAACTGTTTAAATCTGTTTGATAAATTTGCTATCCACTTGATAATTTCTAAGTACTAAACCAAGCATTAAATCCTTGCTTAATCAAACTTAAGGGTGTTAAGTCTTCCATTGAAAAACAAACCACGATTGAGTTAATTTAGACTTAACGGTGAGTTATTCCATCAACAACTCGGTTGAGTCTCATTGAGAGACTAACTCTACTTGATTATCTAAATCACACTTCCACCAAGGACACAAATGTGTAGTATCAACTCGAATATTTAAAAGGACTAAATCGAAAATTTGGTAAGGTTTATTCAACCCCCCTTCTAAACCTTACACTTACACCCCTTGGGACCTACAAGTGGTATCGTGAGCGGTTGGTTCATTGAACCCTCCGCACCGGTTCTTGAACTAGATCTCCAAACTTTTCAAAGTCTCGCTTTAGTACTTAAATTTTCAAAACTCTTTTTATCATTAAAAGTTATTATCATGGAAGCAAATTTGACACGCATTCCTATGTTCACAATTGAAGAATTTGATGATTGGAAAATTCGTATTATGCGAGGCTCATCTATCATCATTACATGATGAGATGTGGATAGTGATAGAAGATGGGCCACCGCAAATCTTAAAAGTGAACACAAATTTTGTAAGAAGATCTGCAATGAAGGAGAAGACGATGTTGCCCCGGACCGATCATGGTTGAAAAACCAAGAACTGAATGGACAAATGATGACAGAAAAAGATACAACCTTGACAATGTAGCCAAGGACATCCTTTACAAAACATTGGACAAAGCCATGTTCAATAAAGTCAAATCATGCAAAACAGCTAAAGAAATCAGGACAAGTGACATTGATTTGTGAAGGCTCGAGCAAATCAAAGAAAACAAATTATCGATGTGGTCTGACAAATTTGAGAACTTCAAAATGATCGCAGGAGAAAACCTGGATCAACTGGATGCTCGGTTCACAGAAATCACCAACGAGCTATCTTCACTTGGAAAGGAATATACACAGAAGAAAATGTGTATGAAGATCTTAAAAAGTCTCCCAACTGAATGGGAAATGAAGGTCATGGCACTGAGACATTCCATGGACCTATCAAAGACATCAAATCATGAATTATTCTCGGATCTCAAAGCCTACGAATTTGAGCCGAGAAGAAAAGACCAGGAAGAGACAGTTGTACCCAAAACAATTGCTCTAATTGTTAAAGATGGAAAGAGAGTCGAGGTCAAAGAAGTCATTGATCCAGAAGAAATAGCCCTGATGGTTAAAAGGTTCAACAAGTTATTCAATAAGAACTACAAGAGAAGCAAGGGTGAATCTTCCGAGAAGACACTCAGCTCCCTCCAAATCAAGGGAAGATAGGCCAACCAAGAAAAACAGATCATCAAAAAGTCAATATCAAAGGGGTGACAATCCAAGAATGGAAAGAGTGATCAAAAGGTTGAATATCTATGTTGGAATCTGAGACAACCAGGTCACTATGCTATTGATCGCCCATATCCTGTAGTCAACAAATACAGAATGAAGAAGAAAGGAAGGTCTTGAGAGAAAGAAGACAAGAAAAGAAAAAGGCAATGATGGTCAGAGATCACGAGACAGCCAAGTCAAGAGAGACAATGATTGAGAGAGCAAGAAGGCGACTACTCAAGTGACTCAAGAAGAAGCCCTGATCCGCTTGATGGCCAAGGAACAAGATCAACTTGACCAAGAAGATGAGGTACACTCTAACTCATCAAACTCGGACTCTAGTGATAGTGATCAGACACAAACACTTCATCACCCACTCGATCTTTATGATTCATTAGGCAAAATGATGAAAGATTTTGAACACATTAAATCCTCACACACACTATTAAATGAGGAAAACAAACTACTCAAGAGTCAAACTCAAAGCCGACTAAGGAGCCGAGTACTCTAAGTCAAATAGTCGATGAGAATGAAAGTTTAAAGGCCGAGAATGCTAAATTAATAGCGAAATTGCTACTATAGAGAAGAGGGAAAATGACCTCAAAAATGTTATTACCTCATTCACTAAGGCATCTAAATCATTGGATGATCTCATTATGAGTCAAAGAGAATGTGGAGACAAGACAGGCTTAGGATTTAATTCCTCTGTGCTATGTCAAACTCCAAAAGTGATTTTGGAAAAAGGATCTTCAAGCAATGAAGAGTCTAAAAAATCCAAAACTCTAAATGTTGCACACACATTCACTCCAAAGCACAATTACAAGCAAACCGGCATTGGTTATAAAGGAAAAAGAAAACCCGATTGAGTGCGCCTTGAAAGGACAAATGAGAAAAGATTCAGTCGAGTTCCTCAAAGAAACTCCAAACAGAAAATACTCTGTAAAGAGGAAGCGAGCTACCAAAACCCAGAAAATCTATAAAAGAAATACATATGATGGGAATGGTAGAAAATATCCAAGCCAAGCCGATTGCAATGAAGTGAACCATCAAAGATAGACTTATGGGATATAAGCCCAAATGGCAAAGGCCTAGAACTCAAAGAAAGGCCATTCCAAAAGTATAAGAGCTTTCATCAAAGACACATATGCACCTAGGCACTACACTCGGAGAGACACCACAATTACCCAAAGAAGGCAATTGCTAAAACATATACACAGGCATACGCATAAAAGAGACAGGTTGTATGAACCTAGAATCCCCAAGCAATTTGCCAGGATTAATTATGATTATGGCACGATAGATGACAACCTCTTAGAGTCAAATCATTTGGCTATAAGTTGGTTGGATCATCTTACAACTCTAACCCCTCGGACCCGGACAAGTATGGGTACCTAAAACTTAATTTCCTTGATTGCGAGGTTCAAGGAACAATGGGTGCCAAGGAACCTGGTACATGGATAGTGACTGCTTCCCGGACACATGACAGAAACAAGAAAAATCTGTCAAAATTCAAGGAAGTAAAAGGAGCAAAAGTCATATTTGGAGGAAATGAAGCTCCTGGTAAAATAAGAGAGCATTGGATCCATCAAGAGGAATGGATTAGAAATCACAGATGTTGCATATGTTGAAGGACTCAACTTCAACTGCTAAGCATCATCAACTCGTGACAAGGGTTATAACGTTGGATTTAACATGGGTATATGCCAAATCAAGGATATTGAATCAAATGAAGTTGTCTTTGCAAGGATGTAGACAAGAATATGTATGTCGTGGATTGGTCAATCGCAACACCCAAAGACTTTTCTACTAGCAAAGAGCACACAATCAAGTTAGGTACGTGGCACAAAAAGCCGAGTCACCTAAATTTCAAAACGATTAACAAGCTTGCAAGAAGTAATCTTGTGGAAGGACTTCCGCATTCAAGATACAAGAAGGAGAGTATATGTGATGCATGTCGAGAAGGGAAAACAAATCAAATCTTCATTCAAAGAAAAGACATGTTCATCTTCAACAAGAATATTGATCTCGCTACATATGGATCTATTTGGCCATGGAACCAAACCAAAGATAAGTGGAAAGAAATACACCTTGGTGGTAGTAGATGATTGCTCAAGATATACATGGACAATATTCATGTGTAGGAAGAAAGCAACTCTACAAAAACTACCACACGGTGATGAAGAGGATTCAAAACGAGAAGAGCCAAACCATTATCAAAATAAGATCGAGACAGGAACCGAGTTTGTCAATGGAATAATAACTCGGTATTGTATTGAAAATGGTATTGGTCATGAACTATCAAGCAGCAAGGACTCCAAACAGAAATGGAGTTGTAGAAAGAAGGAATGAACACTCAAAGAAGCGGCAAGGACCATGTTAGTGAAGCGGGGTTACCAAAAAGATTTTGGGCTGAAGCAATCAACACAAACTTGCTACACTCAAAATAGATGTATGATAAAAGACGGTGACAAAAAGACTCCTATGAGATTTGACCGGAAGAAAACCAAATGTTGCATATTTGAATATTTGGATGTAAATGCTTCATCCACAACAAAGGCAAAGACAATCTAAAGGCTTTTGATGCTAAAGGCGATGAAGGTATCTTCTTAGGATACTCACCGAAAGCAAAGCCTGACGAATACTCAACAAAAGGACTATGGTTGCGGAAGAATCCATTCATGTGGTATTCGATGAGCCAAATGTAAATGGAGAAGACATTGAAGAGTCACCGATAAGCCAATCATCCAACCATACGAAGAGTCCCTATCTTTGAGGCGAAGTGTCGAATTATCAATTGAAAGAAGATGAGATAGCCGAATCTCAAAAACAAATGGAAAATTTGCGCTAAGTGAGCACGAGAGAGCGACCACGCATACAAATTGCAAGACGATCGAATCCAGCTAACTTACTCCAACTCGATGTAAGATGGCCGAGAGACCATCCACGAAACTTGTCATTGGAGACATAAGAGAAGGTGTAAAAACAAGATCCGAACTCAACAAGAAGCTATGTTCACATGCTTCATCTCGCAAAATAGAGCCCAAAGATGTGTTACAAGCATTGGACGACGCACATTGGATTCAAGCTATGCAAGAAGAGTCAATCGATTTGAAAGAAATAAAGTATGGGAATTAGTGCAAAGACCCATACATCAAAATGTTATCGACACCAAATGGGAGTTCAGAAACAAGATGAACGAGGAAGGTTACTGTGGTAAGAAACAAAGCAAGACTAGTAGCCAAAGGATATTGCCAAGAAGAAGGAATAGATTTGATGAAACATTTGCCCTGTAGCAAGATTGGAAGCTATAAGGATGTTTCTTGCCTATGCGACTCACAAGAATTTCATTGTATATCGGATGGATGTAAAAGTGCATTCCTAAATGGTTTATTGGAAGAAGAAGTGTATGTTGAACAACCTCCGGATTTGAGCGTAAGACTCTTGGAGATAAGGTATACAAACTCAAGAAAGCCCCGTATGGATTGAAACAGCACCTAGAGCATGGTATGATACTTTGTCACAATTCCTAATCGAAAATGGATTTACAATAGGAAAAGTAGATAGAACACTTTTCGAATTCAAGACATAAAGAGTATCTTTGCTTGTTCAAATATATGTGGATGACATCATTTTTGGATCCACAAACAAAGAGTCATGTGAAAAGTTTTCAAACCTCATGCAAAGTAAATTTGAAATGAGCATGATGGGAGAGTGACATTCTTCCTTGGACTCCAAGTGAAAATTGAAGGATGGAACCTTCATAAGTCAAACAAAATACACGAGAGATTTAATGAAGAAATTTGGTATGGAGGAGAAGTCTTCACGTAAAAATACCAATGAATACATCGATCAAAATGGACATGGATGCGGATGGGAAGCTCAGATCAAACAAGATACGAGCACTTATTGGATCATTGCTCTATCTCACAAAGAAGCGTGCCAAACATCACCTTTGTTGTAGGTATATGTGCAAGATTTCAATCTGCTCCAAAAGAGAGCCATATGACAGAAGACTAAGAGAATATTAAGATACTTGAAAGGAAGCCAAGAAGTAGGCCTATGGTATCCAAAGGAAGGTGGATTCAAGCTAATTGGCTATTCGATTCTATCTTTGGATGCGAGTGGGCCGACAGAAGAGCACTTCGAGCACATGTCAAATGCTAGGAAACAGTGATTTCCTGGTTTAGCAAGAAGCAAAATTCCATAGCCACCTCTCAAACGTGAAGCTGAATACATAGGCTGCGGGCAAAATTGTGCCCAAGTCCTATGGATGAGACAACAAATGGTGAGAGACTATGAAGTTGAGGAAAAGAAATTCCAATCATGTGTGATAACACAAGTGCAATGCCATTACTCAAAATCTTGGCCGCACTCAAGAACAAAGCATATCGATGCGGATATCACTTCATAAGAGATCATGTTGAAAAGAAGGACATCATCTTGAAATATATCTCAACCGATAAACAATTGGCCGACATCTTCACAAAACCATTATGTGAGTCAAGATTTGAAGAACTCAAACATGAGTTGGGGTTAATTGAGCTCACCGACACTCGGAAGAATCAAAGAAAACAAATGGAACACTAAAAGGGAAAAGAGTCAACTCACAAATCCGCTAAGTAAATTAGCTATATCGGAAAGACAATTTATACCAAGTCACCAAGAATGAGTCACTAAGAGAACTGTGAGAAGAAGAGTTAAATCGGCTAAAGGATGTTTAGTCACTTATGAGCAAAGTGACAAAAACGCAAATGATCGTTTGACTAAGCGGGAATGTTTTTAAGGAATACCTCAAAGATAATGATGATGTGTACGGACATAAAGCGCACACCAAGCTTATGATTGGATATAAATGCTTTGCCGCATTAAATACGAGACATTAAATGCTAAATAGGCGTGCAAAATCTAAGCCGTTGATTTCGATCACATTTCAAAACCACCCGCACGTCCTTTCATAAACCATACTTAAACCATTTTCGTCTGTTTCTCTCACACACTACCAAAACTGTTCATTTCTCTCTCTCAAAAGCAAAGGCAAAAATTCTCTCGAAGCCCTATCTATCTTCAAATCAATCTCTCGAGTTTTCTTTGATAAAATCCTGATAAATGGCACCAACCTATGATTTTACCAAGTTAGGAAAGCAAATCCACACCGGGTCTTTGTGGATTTCGACGGCATGGTGAAACAGGGGTCCGACGACACCCTAGTGAAGAAAATTGCTGAGAAATTAGAAACGACCGGTGAAACCGTTTCTCGACGTTAGAATATCCGATGACCTATGTGGAGGAGGTCGCACAATTCTACGTGAATGCCGAGATTCACGATGAAGGAATAAAGTCATCTGCTTCACGGAAAGCGGTGACTATCTCTCGCCAAGGATTTGGCGAACATTGCTCACTACCAACCGAAGGAGCATCGAAATTAACGGCGATGTCAACTTGGCCGATGCTTGGAAAGAAATAGCCAAGCCCGACTACGTTGATAAAATAGTGTACACAAACAAGAGAGAGCTCGCCAAGGAGGATTATCACAAGTCGTTGGACATAGTTGCCAAATGTATTGACATCAAATTTGGCGGCTTTGACCAATCATCAAAGCTAAGCTGATCGTGAATGGCTGCGATCATCGAAGAAAAGAAAATAAATCGGGCTGAGTTTATCTACGGCGACTACGCGAACGTAGGAACAAATCCTTCAAGGAAGATGGCACATTTGGAGGATCCCTAGGATATGGCCTCGGTGATTGGCCTGATGGAGGTGAAAGGAGTCCCTCTTAGACATGGGAAGGTGTTAGGAATTTTATTGTTTAGATTTTGATGAATGCCATGTAAAACTTAGAATAGAAAGTTGGCACCCCAATTCTTGGGCTGTAAAATATATTGTAACAATTAGAGATGGCCAAGCTGAGTTAAGTCGCCACGCCCCTAACTTGCAAGAAGACAAATCAAGATCGGAAGGAAGACTCTGCGAGACAAAATTGAGTATGGCAAAGAAGAGTAGACGGAACTCTATCAAGAAGCGGTGAGATGCACTGAGTGGAGCATCACAAGTCAACTCAAGAAAAGCCAAGTCTCAAGTTGAAGTGACAAGAGTCATCCAATGATTGGAAGGTGACTCTAAGTCACCTGGGGAAAGCAAGGAAATGCAACAAGTCGAGATAATCGTAAAAAGGACCGTTGCACGTAAATCAAGAGATTTACTTAAACAAGTAATATCTCCATACCACCTTTCTTGGAGTGCTCGATCCCGAGAAGCGTGCAAAAGGAATGAACCAATGGGAAGCACTACACCGTGTCGAACTCAAAAGTTGAAAGAACAATTCATACGAGGAAACGACAATTCCAAGAACGCAAGCCAACGACGCAAAGTGACTTTCAAAAATAAGCCTATCTCTTCAACGGGCAAATTTTTGAAAGTTCACTATAAAAGGTTGAGGAGTTTGCTTGAGATAAACAGATGACACACACGTGAGATATACAAGCATATTAGAAAATCAAACATTCTCAATCCTCAAGCTACATTACGAAGTACATCAATCCAACACTCACCCGTGAAGGAAAGAGAACTTCAATCGCTTGAAGAAGAAATCTCAAAACAAGGGGTCTACATTCCGGGAAGGATTGTAGAAAGGTTCAAGGTTGAACCAAGTCTTAAGCTTTTGGAGGGCTTCGTGATCAAATCCAAAGAGTTTGAGCAAGTGAGTCAGTAGTAACAAAGCGCAAAATGCCCCTGAAGAAGCCGAGTCGCACGAGAAGCACCGAGTGATCAAGGCGTCTCGGATCGAGTCCCTAAGGATCAAGTCGGCTGTTGTGATCAAGACTTGTATCCGGACTTACCACTTTGTAAACCGATCATTACTTAGTGGATTCCTCCAGAGTTGGAGAAGAGAGGAGTAGAAGAATTACCCCATCTTCGAACCTCTATAAAAACTTTATCGTGTCATTTACATTTCAAAGATTTAAATTCCCGCACTTTTAATCGCTCATATCACGATAAATTTGCTATCCATTTGATAATTTATAAGTACTAAATCAAGCTCTAAAATCTTGCTTAATCAAGCTTAAGGGTGTTAAGTCTTCCAATGAAAATAAAACCACAATTGAGTTAAATTATAGCCAACAAAAGTTACTCCATCAACAACTCAATTTGAGTCTGTTGAGAGATTAACTCTCTTGAGTGACTAATTCGATCGTCCATCAAGGACACAAAATGTGTAGAATCAACTCTGTAGATTTAAAAGGACTAAATCGAAAATTTGGTAAGGTTTATTCAACCCCCTTCTAAACCTTACACTACACCCCTTGGGACCTACAAGTGGTATCGAGCGGTTGGTTCATTGAACCCTCCGCATCAGTTCTTCGAACTAGATCTCCAAACTTCTCAAAGTCTGCTTTAGTACTTAAACCTTCAAAACTCTTTTTATTAAAAGTCATTATCATGGAAGCAAATTTGACACGCATCCCTATGTTCACTATTGAAGAATTTGATGATTGGAAAATTCGTATGCGAGCTCATCTATCAAAGATTACATGATGAGATGTGGATAGTGATAGAAGATGGGCCTCTACAAATATTAAAGGTGAACACAAACTGTATTTAATAGTTGCGGTGAAGGAGAAGAAGATCTTTGCTCCCACACCATGGTTGAAAAACCAAGAATCGAGTGGACAAATGATGACAGAAAAGATACAACCTGGACAATGTAGCCAAGGACATCCTCTACAAAACCTTGACAAAGCCATGTTCAACAAAGTCAAATCATGCAAAACGGCTAAAGAAATGCAGGATAAGTGACATTGATTTGTGAAGGCTCGGAAAGCAAATCAAAGAAAACAAATTATCGGTGGCGGTACAAAAATTTGAAAACTTCAAAATGATCTCGGGAGAGAACCTGGATCAACTAGACGCTCGGTTCACTGAAATCACAAATGAGTCATGTTTACACTTGGAAAGGAATATACACGATGAAAATGTGTATGAAAATCCTAAAAAGTCTTCCAAATGAATGGGAGATGAAGGTCATGGCACTGAGACATTCCATGGACCTATCAAAGACATCCAACCATGAGTTATTCTCGGATCTCAAAGCCTACGAATTTGAGTGAGAAGGAAAGACCAGGAAGAGACAATGTACCCAAAACAAATGCTCTAATTGTTAAAGATGGAAAGAGAGCCGAGGTCAAAGAAGTCATTGATCCAGGAAGAAATAGCCCGATGGTTAAAAGGTTCAACAAGTTCTTCAATAAGAACTACAAGAGAAGCAAGGGTGAATCTTCCGAGAAGACACTCGGCTCCTCCAAATCAAGGGAAGATAGGCCAACCAAGAAAACAGATCATCAAAAAGTCAATATCAAAGGGCCGACAATCCAAGAATGGAAAGAGTCGATCAAAACGTTGAATATCTATGTTGGAATCAGAGACAACCAGGTCACTATGCTATTGATCGCCCATATCCTGTAGTCAACAAATACAGGAATGAAGAAGAAGAAAGGAAGGTCTTGAGAGAAAGAAGACAAGAAAAGAAAAAAGGCAATGATGGTGCAGAGACTGCTGAGACAACCAAGTCAAGGGAGACAAATGATTCAGAGAGCAAAGGAAGCCGACTATTCAAGTGACTCGAAGAAGAAGCCCCGATCCGCTTGATGGCCAAAGAACAAGATCAACTCCGATCAAGAAGATGAGGTACAATCTAACTCAACAAACTCGGACACTAGTGATAGTGATCGTGACACAAACACTTCATCACCCACTCGATCTTTATGATTCATTAGGCAAAATGATGAAAGATTTTGAACACATTAAATCCTCACACACACTATTGAATGAGGAAAACAGCTTACTAAAAGTCAAAACTCAAAGCCGACTAAGGAGCCGAGTACTCTAAGTCAAATAGTCGTTGAGAATGAAAGGTTGAAGGCTGAAAATGCTAAATTAATAGCGAAAATTGCCGCTATAGAAAAGAGGGAGAATGATCTCAAGAATGTTATTGCTTCATTCACTAAGGCATCTAAATCATTGGATGATCTTATTATGAGTCAAAGAGAATGTGGAGACAAGACAGGCTTAGATTTAACTCCTCTGTGCTATGTCAAACCTCAAGAGTAATTCTCGAAAAAGGATCTTCAAGTCATGAAGAGTCCGAAAAATCCAAAACTCTAAATGTTGCACACACATTCACTCCAAAGCACAATACTAAGCAAACCGGCCTTGGTTACAAAGGAAAAGGAAAAACTTAGATTGAGTGTCTTTGAAAGGACAAATGAGAAGAGATTCACCGAGTCCTCAAAGATACTCCTAACAGAAAATACTCGTAAAAGGAAGCGAGCTACCGAAAATCCCAGAAAATTCATAAAAGAAATACATATGATGGGAATGGTAGAAAATATCCAAGCCAAGTGATTGGAACAATGTGAACTATCAAAGACAAACTTATGGAATATAAGCCCAAATGGCAAAGGCCTAGAACTCAAGAAAGGCCATTCCAAAAGTATAAGAGCTTTCATCAAAGACACATATGCACCTAGGCACTACACTCAAAAACACCACAATTACCTGGGAAGGCAATTGCTAAAACACATATGCAGCATACTGACAAAAGAGACAACTATATGAACCTAGAATCCCCAAGCAATTTGCCAGGATTAATTATGATTATGTCACCGATAGATGGCAACCTCTTAGAGTCAAATCATTTGGCTATAGGTTGGTTGGATCATCTTACAATTCTAACCCCTCGGACCCGCACAAGTATGGGTACCTAAAACCTAATTTCCTTGATTGCGTTCAAGGAACAGTGAGTGCCAAGGAACCTGGTACATGGATAGTGGTCGTTCCCGGACATATGACAGAAATAAGAGAAATCTGTCAAAATTCAAGGAAGTCAAAGGAGAAAAAGTCATATTTGGGGAAATGAAGCTCCCCGGTGAAATAAGAGGCATTGGATCCATCAAGAGAAATGGATTAGAAATCACAGATGTTGCATATGTTGAAGGACTCAACTTCAACTTACTAAGTATCGATCGGCCTCGTGACAAGGGCTACAATGTTGGATTCAACATGGGTATATGCCAAATCAAAGAAATTGAATCAAATGAAGTGGTCTTTGCAAGGATGTAGACAAAAAATATGTATGTAGTGGATTGGTCAATCGCAACACCCAAAGACTTGTCTACTAGCAAAAGAGCGCAATTTGAATCAAGTTGGCTATGGCACAAAAAAGCCGAGTCACCCGAATTTCAAAACAATTAACAAGTCGGAAGAAGTCATCTTGTAGAAGGACTTCCGGACTCGAAGATATACAAGAAGGAGAGTATATGTGATGCATGTCGAAGGGAAAGCAAATCAAGTCGTCATTCAAAGAAAAGACAAGCCCATCCTCAACAAGAATATTGCATCTACTTCATATGGATCTATTTGTCCCAAAGGAACCAAACCAGGCATAAGTGGAAAGAAATACACCTTGGTGGTAGTAGATGACTACTCAAGATATACATGGACAATATTCATGTGCAAGAAGAAAGAAACTCTACAAAAACTACCACAAATGATGAAGAGGATTCAAAATGAGAAGAGTCGAACCATTATCAAAATAAGATCGGATAGAGGAACCGAGTTTGTGAATGGAATAATAACTCGATTGTATTGAGAATGGTATTGGTCATGAACTATCGGCGACAAGGACTCCACAAATGAATGGAGTTGCGAGAAAGAAGAATAGAACCCTCAAAGAAGCGGAAGGACCATGTTAGGCAAGGTGGTTACCAAAAAGATTTTGGGCTAAAGCAATCAACACACTTGCTACACCCAAAACAGATGTATGATAAATAGACAAATGACAAAGACTCCCTATGAGATCCGGATCGAAGAAAACCAAGTGTTGCATATTTGAATATTTGGATGTAAATGCTTCATCCACAACAATGGCAAAGACAACCTAAAGGCTTTTGATGCTAAAGTTGATGAAGGTATCTTCTTAGGATACTCACCAAAGCAAAGCCTACAGAATACTCAACAAAAGAACTATGGTTACAGAGGAATCCATTCATGTAGTATTCGATGAGCCAAATGTAAATGGAGAAGACATTGAAGAGTCACCGATAAGTCAATCATTCAATCATACGAAAAGTCCCTATCTTCAAGCCAAGCCGGAATTATCAATTCGGAAGAAGATGAGATCGCTGAATCTCAAAAACAATGAAAATTTGCGCTAAGTGATAACGAGAGAGCCGACCACACCAACACACCGCAAGTCGATCAATCCACTAATTTACTCCAACCTCGATGTAAGAAGGCCGAGAGACCATCCACGAACTTGTCATTGGAGACATAAGAAGGTGTCAAAACAAGATCCGAACTCAACAAGAAGCTATGTTCACATGCTTCATCTCGCAAATAGAGCCCAAAGATGTGTCACAAGCATTGGACGACACACATTGGATTCAAGCTATGCAAGAAGAGTGAATCGCTTTGAGAGAAATAAAGTATGGGAATTAGTGCAAAGACCCATACATCAAAATGTTATTGGAACCAAATGGGTATTCGAAATAAGATGAACGAGGAAGGCTCTGTGGTAAGAAACAAAGCAATACTAGTAGCCAAAGGATATTGTCAAGAACAAGGGATAGATTTTGATGAAACATTTGCCCTCGTAGCAAGATTAGAAGCTATAAGGATGTTTCTTGCCTATGCAAATCATAAGAATTTCATTGTATATCGATGGATGTAAAAAGTGCATTCCTAAATGGTTTATTGGAAGAAGAAGTGTATGTTGAACAACCTCCGAGGATTTGAGCGAAAGACTCTTGGAGACAAGGTATACAAACTCAAAAAGGCCCCCGTATGGATTGAAACAGGCACCCAGAGCATGGTATGACACCTGTCACAATTCCTAATCGAAAATGGATTCACAAAAGGAAAAGTAGATAGAACACTTTTCGAATTCAAGACAAGAAGAGTATACTTGCTTGTTCAAATATATGTGGATGACATCATTTTTGGATCCACTAACAAAGAGTCAGTGTGAAAAATTTTCAAACCTCATGCAAAGTAAGTTTGAAATGAGCATGATGGGAGAGTCGACATTCTTCCTTGGACTCCAAGTGAAACAAAATCAAGGATGGAACCTTCATAAGTCAAACAAAATACACCAGAGATTTAATGAAAAAGTTTGGTATGGAGGAGAAGTCTTCAAAAATACCAATGAACACATCACAAAATGGACATGGATGCGGATGGCAAGCCTCAGATCAAACAAGATCTGAGCACTTATTGGATCATCGCTCTATCTCACAAACCTAGCAGGCCGGACATCACCTTTCTTTGTAGGTGTATGTGCAAGATTTCAATCTGCTCCAAAAGAGAGCCATATGACAAAGAAATGCTAAGAGAATATTGAGATACCCGAAAGGAAGCCAAGAAGTAGGCCTATGGTATCCAAAGGAAGGTGGATTCAAGCTAATTAGCTATTCGATTCTCGACTATCTTTGGATGCAGAGTGGACAGAAGAGCACTTCACGCACATGTCAAATGCTAGGAAACAGACTAATTTCCCCCGGTTTAGCAAGAAGCAAAACTCAATAGCCACCTCTACAAATGAGGCGAGAATACATAGTCAAGGCAATTATTGTGCCCAAGTCCTATGGATGAGACAAAGAATGAGAGACTATGAAGTTGAGGAAAAGAAATTCCAATCATGTGTGATAACACAAGTGCCATTGCAATCACTCAAAATCTGTGTTGCACTCAAGAACAAAACATATTGATGTCGAGATATCACTTCATAAGAGATCATGTTGAAAAAAGGGCATTATCTTGGAATATATCTCAACGATAAACAACTAGCCGACATCTTCACAAAACCATTATGTGAGTGAAGATTTGAAGAACTCAAACATGAGTTGGGGTTAATTGAGTGAAATGACACTCGCATTTAATTAAAGAAAGAAATGGAACAAAAGGGGGAAAAAGAGTGAAAAATGTAAATCAAAAAAATCACCGATCGGGAAAGACAAATACACCGAGTCACCGATAGCTGAGTCGCTAAGAGAACTCGTGAGAAGTAGAGTTAAATCGGCTAGGAGATAAGCTGAACAACTTATAAGCAAAGTGACAAAAACGCAGCTGTTTTTGACTTAGCGGGAATGTTTTAAGGAACACGTCGGATAATGATGATGTGTACGGACATAAAGCCGCACACCAAGCTTATGATTGGATATAAATGCTGCCGCATTAAATACGAGACGTGAAATGCTCAATAGGCGTCGAAAATCCAAGCCGTTGATTTCGATCACAATTCAAAACCGCCCGCACGTCCTTTCATAAACCATATTTAAACCATTTTCGTCCGTTTCTCTCTCTCACACTTCTAAAACTGTTCATCTCTTTCTCTCAAAAGCAAAGGCAAAAATACTCTCGAAACCCTATCAACCTTCAAATCAATTTCTGAGTTTTTCCTTGATATAATCCTGAGAAATGGCACCAACTTATGACTTTACCAAGTTAGGAAAGAAAATCCACACCGCTCTACGGTGGACTTTGACGGAATGGTGAAGCGGGGGTCCGACGACACCCTAGTGAAGAAAATCGCCGAGAAGTTGGAAACGTCCGGGCTAAAACCGTTTCTAACGCTAGAATATCCGATGACCTATGTGGAGGAGGTCGCGATATTCTACGTGAATGCCGAGATTCACGATGAAGGAATCAAGTCATCTGTTCACGGAAAGCAAATTTGACTATCACCGCCAAGGATTTGGTTGAATATTGCTCACTACCAGCAGAAGGAGCATCCGAGATTAAAGAAGCCGATGTAAACTTGGTGACGCCTGGAAAGAAGTAGCCAAGTCCGACTTTGCCGATAAAATAATATATATAAAGCAAACAAGAGACCGGGAAGGAGGATTATCACAAGTTGTTGGACATAGTTGCCAAATGTATCGACATCAAATTTGGCAAAATTGACCAATCACAAAGGCGAAGCCGATTGTAATGGCTGCAATCATCGAAGAAAAGAAGATCAATGGGCCGAGTTTGTCTACAAAGCAGACTCGCCCGAACGTGGGGAACAAGTCCTTCAAAAAAGATGGCTCATTTGGAGGATCCCTAGATATGGCCTAGTGATTGGCCGGCTATTGGAGGTGAAAGGAGTCCCTCTTAGACATGGGAAGGCTTTCCATGTTAACAAGAGGATGTTGAGCTAACCTCTCCGGCACTCGGGCGAGCTTACGCCAAGAGAGCGACACCGGTGAGGGGAATCACCGACCCCAAGATACAAATGCTTTCCTCTCCACCCAAGAAGAGAGTCGCCCAAAGAGCCTACTAAGAAGATCAAGTGCCCCCGCAAAAAAGAAAACCAAACATGCTCCTCGCCCTGCAGCAGAGTCACCCGCCTCAAAGCCGTGTCTCCCCGCCGCAGCAGCGGTCGAGAAGGACTCACAAATACCGTCTACGATCGTCAAAGGAGGAGAACCGACAAGCCAAGACGGCCGGCTCCTCGAAAACACAACACCCGCAAAGACCGGCCCCGCTAAGACTCGAGGACACCGCCTCAACTGTAAATTCCCCTGTACAAACCAGAGACGAAGAAGACTCGTCAAGCAAATCCGAACAAGAGAAACCAAATGAGTCGGGCTTACTCGGCTAGCACAAATACCGAGACTACTTTGGAGAAGTAGAGTCTCCGGATGTAGTTGATGAAACAGACCAAGTCTCGCTGAAGGCGATCAGCAGAGGCAACCAAGACACAACAGTAGCTCACACAAACAAGAAAGAACTCGGCGGATAGTGATGTAATGATCCTATCTCCACCTTACCCGGACATCCAAAATCGCCTCATGCGTGAGTGGAGGAAATGGAAGTTGAGCAAGTCAAGGAAACAGTTCCAACGGCCGAGTTCATAGAAGAAGAAGAGGAATCGCTAAATTTCCTCGATTAACTATGTGCTCCCTGGATGAAGACAATCGCATGCATACATCCTGCAGATCTACAAGGACAGGAGAGAGAAAAGCAAGTCAAGAAGCCGAAGCACGTGAGAAGGCAAGCATCCGCCCTATCTCCCACACCACAGAACACACATCCTCTCCTTGATGTCTTCTCCTGACGGTGACGAGAACCGAGAAAATGTCGCCGCTACGTAAGAGTTGCAAATGCAGCAAGCATTGCACGAGTCAAGAATCCTTCACGAGCAAAGACTAATGGAGGGACCAGGAGAGTCCTCCGAACACACCTGAAATCGATCCAATGGGAGTGGTTCAAAAATAGCCACCGATGTTCTTTGCTACCACTTCCCACTCACTCGGAAGAAGGCAATAAGGAAATGGCGATGAACCGGGCTAGTGGGGACCCCAATCGAGCCAACCCCTATTTAAGGTGTACTACCACCGCCCCAACTACCGAACAATCTATCCAAACAGCCGGGAGTTTGGAGACGAGTGACCCCACTCCAAGTCACTCACCGGTGCGCCACCGAGGGGAAACTCCCTCCACCGCAGCAAGGTCGGAGGATGCTGCAGATGACTCCACAAAGAATCAAAGAGGCGAAGAAGAGAAATTACAATCACAAGAAGAACAAAGAAGTTGCCATCAATGAAGCTCGAGGCAGTTGAGACTGCTCACCGAGGTGCCAACCGCTCCGGGCTAATGACGCTCGATGATGCGCTTGAGGCACATGAAGGAACAACCCCGGAGTTAACACTGGGGCGATGAAAGTGCAATCCATGGGGTTGAGACTCCAATGGATGCCACTGTAGAAGACCCTAAGACACCGACATCGTCGAAAGGGAGGACCAAGGCCTCGCAGCAGAGAGAGACTGGAGGAAATGAAGGCCCACGGGAGGTTGAGACTTCCCGGGTAAAGAAGTCAAGTAGAGAAACATCCTCCTGCTATCATCGACCCATCCGAGAAGGAGATCGCGCACTTCATGATTCCCGGATAACCCCGATGTCACTTTTCTGGGATCGGAAGGCGAAGAAGAAGCTGAGTCATCCCCATGACAAATCCAAAAGACTCACCAAGGGTGTTCCAAGCACGAGCAAGTCTGATCCTAAGACTACTCGTCAAACTTTTAACTTTGATGATGAGCCACCACTGAAATCTCATCATCGTCCGATGACGCTACCGATAAGGCCGAGGACCGCCTATCTGAAATGGAAAAATCACCGAGACCAACGGCCGTTAAGACAAAACGAGGCTCAGCAAGCCGGGTCCACTTCACAACAAGACCCGGCTCAACAAGAGACCACTGCGCAGCTCCTCAAGCTGCAGCAGGATCGATTCCCAAATAAACCGCCCGCGCACCACTCATCATCGAACAGATTCCAGTCGGCGGTGATGAATCTTTTGTAGAATATTTCCCTTTCTCACTGGAAATACCGGAACTCCACGAAGAGTCGAAAAAGCGAACAAGCACGCTATCACGCACCACCTCCTGTTTTCACTCGAGGCACCATTGTTCCGGCCGATTTTGATTTCGACAACAGTATGGCCATCACCGCAATGAAGAATCCTGAAGTTCGAGAAGTGTTCAAAGCACTCTTTGCTGAGGTTGAACGGATGGAGAGGCATCGAGCCTCTTTGGACATGCGACTGACAACAGAGATGCCAACCTTACAAAATTGACTTGAGAGGCATCACAATGGGATAAGGGAATGGTGGCAACAAAGAGAATCAATGCGTGTGGAACAGGAGATACTTTAGAACTTTGTTCAACAAGTCTGGCGGTGTGGAGAGTCGAAAATGTTGATGCAAAAACGAAGTGAGAGAACACATTGAGCATATGCATGAAGCTCACACCGCCGAAATCAAGCTCTGCGTGAGCAAAATACAAATGATATACAAATTTGGAAGAACACATGACTAGAAAATTCAGCCTCCTCATGGCCGAGATGAAGCTGATTTCAGCAGAATCCAACGCTACTAGATCTGAATTCCGTCTTTGCATACAACGCAGCACAGACTTGAAGCAGAACTCGACTATCCGCAGTTCGATTTCATGCTTGCCAAAGATGTTCCCCTCGGGTTCCTCTATCCTTTGATGATGCCAAAAAGGGGAAGAGGAATACCTTAAAGCAAAGAAAATCTGAAGCTGAAAAGAAAGGAGCAAACTGAGAAGGGAAAATCAACTGAGGAAGTCTTGAAATGAAGAAAGGAAAGCTTGTTGAGGGGGAAGGATCGGCAGATGTAACATTGATGATTGCACAAACCCCCAACAAGGTCCTGTCGGTGACATTATAAGCAAAGAAACTCCCGTGACTCGCCACTCCAACACTCTTGTATCTATGGCCGAGAAGAGAAAAGCAATTGAAGCGGGGATGAAGGAAGTGGAAGGAAGAATGGATGCCAGGGTGATGAACATCTTGAAAGAACATGGAGGCATTCCAAATTAGCAGAGACACTTATGCCATCTCGTATGTCGGGACAGAGCCACGATCAGGTCGATGAATTTAAAACACTCGAATCTGGAGGGATACTTTGCAAATATGTCCATGGCTCAAGCTTGGGACTTGTCTGGGAAAAAGGTCTCACCTTATGTGAAGAAGCTGACATGCAAAGACTTCCGACAACACTGCTGGTCACTCCGCTGGTCACTCACTGGAAAGAAGAAGACCCCAAAGACAAGATACGCCTGAGGTAGAGGAAGAAGCAGTAGTGGAGGAAGAAGCTTGGACCTAGGCCTCCGCCCAAGAATATTGAATACGTAGATCCGGAAAGAAAGGAGGGATCTACTGGGCTGGGCTTGACCAAGTGGCAAATTTAAAAGTGGCTAAATCTAACGCTGAGTATGCAAAGAGATTAGAAGAAGAAAACAAGAGACAAACTCAGCTATGGCAGGAGAGACAGGAAAGAATAAGAAGAGATGAAGCTGCCAGGAAAGCATATGAGAAGAAAAAGAAGGCAACTGACGACGAGAAAAAGAGAAGAAGAGAAGAAGATGCTGATCAAGATGAAAGAAGGAGACAACGAAGGAGATGAAGTGTTCTTTGTCAGAACCCTTCGTGTAGTTTATCATGTAATTACATACAATGTAAGTCTTCGTAATAATAAAGCTATAAATTCTTTATTTTTTGTGAAGACAATTATATACTCGATACACCTTGTAAACAAATTGTGTTAAGTACAAGAATGATATGATCAACAAAAAGATTGTTTCTGCAAGATACATTCTATGTCAATACACTATCTGTATGTATCTTTGTTATTTACATCTTTGTATGGTTTAAGTTTTGGCATCATCAAAAAGGGGGAAATTGTTAGGAATTTTATTGTTTAGATTTTGATGAATGCCATGTAAAACTTAGAATAGAAAGTTGGCACCCCAATTCTTGCTGTAAAATATATTGTAACAATTAGAGCTGGCCAAGCTGAGTTAAGTCAGCTACGCCCTAACATGCAAGAAGACAACTGAAGACTGGAAGGAAGACTCTGCTGCGAGACAGCTGAGTATGGCAAAGAAGAGTAGACGGAACTCTATCAAGAAGCAACAGATGCAAAACAGTGGAGCATCATCAAGTCAACTCAAGAAAAGCCAAGTCTCAAGTTGAAGTGACAAGAGTCATCCAATGATTGGAAGTCGACTCTAAGTCACCTGGGAAAGCAAGGAAATGCAATCAAGTCGAGATAATCAGAAAAGGACCGTTGCAGAGAAATCAAGAGATTTACTTAAACAAGTAATATCTCCATACCACCTTTCTTGGAGTGCTCGTCCCGAGAAGCGTGCAAAAGGAATGAACCAATGGGAAGCACTACACCGTGTCGAACTCGAAAAGGTGAAAGAACAATTCATACGAGGAAACGGCAATTCCAAGAACTCGCAAGCCAACGATCGCAAAGTGACTTTCAAAAATAAGCCTATCTCTTCAACGGGCAAATTTTTGAAAGTTCACTATAAAAGGCCGAGGAGTTTGCTTGAGATAAACAGATGACACACACGTGAGATATACAAGCATATTAGAAAAATCGAAACATTCTCAATCCTCAAGCCTACATTACGAAGTACATCAATCCAACACTCACCGTGAAGGAAAGAGAACTTCAATCGGTTGAAGAGGAAATACTGAAAACAAGGGGTCTACATTCCAGAAGGATTGTAGAAAGGTTCAAGTTGAACCAAGTCTTAAGCTTTTGGAGGGCTTCGTGATCAAATCCAAAGATCTTGAGCAAGTGAGTCAGTAGTAACAAAGCGCAAACGCCTGCGTGAAGAAGCCGAGTCGTACGAGAAGCCACCGAGTGATCAAGGCGTCTCCAGATCGAGTCCCTAAGGATCAAGTCGGCCGTTTGTTGATCAAGACTTGATCCGGACTGTTACCACTTTGTAAACTGATCATTACTTAGTGGATTCTCTAGGAGTTGGAGAAGAGAGGAGTAGAAGAATTACCCCATCTTCGAACCTCTATAAAAACTTTCTTGTGTCATTTACATTTCAAAGATTTAAATTCCTACACTTTTAATCGCTCATATCTCTGGCGATAAATTTGCTATCCATTTGATAATTTATAAGTACTAAATCAAGCTCTAAAATCTTGCTTAATCAAGCTTAAGGGTGTTAAGTCTTCCAATGAAAATAAAACCACAGTTGAGTTAAATTATAGCCAACAAATGAGTTACTCCATCAACAAAATTTCAAAAAGTCTCATTGAGAGATTAACTCTCTTGAGTGACTAATTCGATCATCCATCAAGGACACAAATTGTAGAATCAACTCAGTAGATTTAAAAGGACTAAATCGAAAATTTGGTAAGGTTTATTCAACCCCCTTCTAAACCTTACACTACACCCCTGGGGACCTACGGAAGGCATTCCATGTTAACAAAAAGATGTTCCGAGCAAACCTCTCGGCGCACGAGAAGAGAGCCTACGCCAAGAGAGGCGACACGAGTGAGAGGGAATCACCGACCACAAGATACACAGCTGTTTCCTCTCCACCAAAGAAGAAAGCTCGCCCTGCAATAAGAAGATCACGCTCTCCGCAAAGAAAGAAAGTCAAACATGATCCTCGCCCCTGCGCAGCAGAGTCACCGCCCCCGCAGCCCGTGTCTCCCGCCTCAAAGCAGTTAGCCGGTCGAGAAGGACTCTAAAATACCTTCTCCGATCGTCAAAAGAGGAGATCGATAAGCCAAGACGGCCGGCTCCTCGAAAAGGACACCAAGATCGCCCCCACCGCCCAAGACTCGAGACGAACTGTCTCGAACCGTAAATCCCTCCGGTACTAACTAGAAGACGAAGAAGAATCATCAAGCGCTCCGAGCTTGAAAAACCGGCCGAGTCACCACTCACCGAACAAATACTTAAACCGCTGAAGCGATCGAGTCCCCGTGATGTAATTGATGAAACAGCCAAGTCTGCGAAGCAATCAACAGAGGCAACCTCAAGACACAACACAGTAGTCCACACAATGGAAACACAAGAAGAAGCCGATAGAGCCGATAGTGATGTGATGATCCTATCTCCACCTTACCCAGACATCCAAAATCGTCTGCGTGAGTGGAGGAAATGGAAGTTGAGTAAATCAAGGGAACAGTTCCAACGGCCCGAGTTTATAGAAGAAGAAGAGGAACTATTAAACTTCCTTGGACTAACCACTGTGCTCCCAAAGACTAGATGAAGATAATCGCACGGACATCCTGCAGATCTTAAAGGACAAGGAGAAGGAAAGGCAAGCGAGAGGAAGGCGAGGCACGTGAGAAGGCCAAAGATCCGCCCTATCTCCCAAACCACGAAACACACACATCCTCTCCTTGATGTCTTCTCCGATGGCGGTGATGAGGATCCTAGAATGTCTTGTTGCCCGTAAGAGTTGCAATGCAAAGAAGCATTGCACGAATCCGAATCCTTCACGAGCAAAGATTGATGGAGGGACCAGGAGAGTCCTCCGAACACACCGAAATTGATCCAATGGGAGTGGTTCAAAGAAATCGCCATCTGTTGTTCTTTGCCACCACTTCCTCGCTCACTCGGAAGAAGGCAATTAGGGACCCAGCGATGAACCGGGATAGTGGGGACCCTAGTCGAGCTAACCCCTATTGAAAGTGTCTTACCACCCTGCCCCAACGGCTGAACATTCATTAGCAATAGCCGGGAGTCCGAGACGAGTGACCCCATTCCAAGTCACTCACCGGTGCGCCCCAGGGGAAACTCCTCCACCGCAGCCAGTCGGAGAATGTTGCGTATGACTCAACAAAGAATCCAGGAGGCTAAGTAGAGAAAATACAAACACAAGAAGAACAACAAGTTGCCATCAACGAAGCTCGGACATGTTGAGACTGTCTCACCGAGGTGCCAACCGCTCCTCGAAGGCTAATGACGCTGGCGATGCGATCGAGGCACGAAGGAATGCCCTGGGAGTTAACACTGGGCGATGAAAGTGCAATCCATGGGGTTGAGACTCCAATGGATGCCACCACGAAGACCCTAAGACAAATGACACCTCCGAAAGGGAGGTCCAAAACCTCGCCAGCTTGAGATTGAAGGGAGGTAATGAACGCCACGGGAGGTTGAGACTTCCCGGTAAAGAAGTCAAGTAGAGAACATCCCTCCCGCTATCATCAACCCATCCGAAAAGGAGATAAGCGCGCTTCAAGATTCCCAGGATAATCCCGATGTAACCTTTCTAGGATCAAAAGGCGAAGAAGAAGTCGAGTCATCCCCATGTGAGATCCAAAAGACTCACCAAGCGGATGTTCCAAGCACGAGCAAGTATGATCCCAAAACTACTCGTCAAACCTTTAATTTTGATGATGAGCCACCAATGGAAATCTCATCATCGTCCGATGACGCTCGATAAGGCCGAGGACCAGTCTACTCAATTGGAGAAATCACCGAGACCAACGAAGCCGTTGAGACACAAGGAGCTCGGCAAGTCGGGTCCACTTCACAACAAACCCCAAACAACCAGAGTCCACTCACGCAGCTCCTCAAGTCACAGCAGGTCGATTCCAAAAAGAACTTCACCGCTCATCATCGAACAAATCCCGATTGGCGGTGATGAATCCTTTATAGAATCTTTTCCTTTTTCCCCGGAGGTACCCGACCTCCATGAAGAGTCGAGAACGAACGCGCGCCGCTACCACGCACCAGCTCCCGTTTTTCCATCGTGCACCATTGTTCCAAATGCTAATTATGATTTTGACGCCGCATGGCCATCACCGCAACGCGGAGGAATCGATTGAAGTCCGCGAAGTGTTCAAGGCATTATTCGCGAGATTGAACGGAAGGAGAGGCATCGAGCCTCTATGGACATGCGATCGGACAACAGATGCCAATCTTATCACGATTTAAGAGGCATATAACAACGGGGATCGGGAATGGTGGCAACAAGAAGAAGCAATGCGTGTGGAACAAGTTAGATACTTGAGGACATTGTTCAACAAGTCAGCTGGTATGGAGAGTGAAAATGCTTGATGCAAAAACGAAGTTCTGAAAGAACATATTGAGCACATGCATGAAGCTCACATTGCCGAGATAAAGGCTGCTGCGAGCAAAACAAGAGTGATCTACAAATGCGTTTGGAAGAAACCATGAATACAAAATTCAGCCTTCTCATGGCCGAGATGAAGCTGATTTCAAAGAGAGTCCAACGCTACTCGATCCGAATTTCGTCTTTGCATACTCTGCAGCAGACTCGAGACAACTCTACCATCAAAGCAGAGCTCGACTTCCGCTTGCAAGATGTTTCAGTGTCCCTCTCTTTTTGATGATGCCAAAAAGGGGGAAGAGGAATACCTTAAAGCACGAAAAGATCCGGCCGAAAAAGAGATGCACTGTGAAGGGAAAGACAAATGAGGAAGTTACTGAAACAAAAGAAAGGAAAATCTCGAGGGGGAAGGATCGAAAGATGTGACCTTAATGATTGCACAAACTCCCCAACAGGGGTCCTGTCACAAATGACATTATCGCGAAAACTCCTCCCTGTGACTCTGCCACTCCAACACTCTGCTATATCTATGGGTGAAAAGAGAAAAACAATTGAAGCGGGGATGAAGGAAGTGGAAGGAAGAATGGATGCCCTGGGTTATGAACATCTTGAAACAACACGGAGGCATTCCAATAGACAGAGATACTTATGCCATCTCGGATGTCGGGACAGAGCCACGATCGTTGATGAATTTAAAACACTCGAATCAAATAATATGTCTATGGCTCAAGCTTGGGACTTGTCTTGGGAAAAGGGTCTCACGTTATGTGAAGAAGGCGACAGCAGCAGACTACCGGCGATCCACTCTGCTTGGTCACTCTGTCACTCACCGAAAGAAGAAGACCCCAAAGACAAAGACACGCCCGAGTAGATGAAGAAGCGATGGTGGAGGAAGAAGCTTGGACCTAGGCCTCTGCCCAAAAACATTGAATACGTAGATCCGGCAAGAAAGGAGGGATCTCTTTTGGTCTTGACCAAGTAGCAAATTTGCAAGTGGCTAAAAGTAACGATGAGTATGCAAAAAGAATAGAAGAAGAAAACAAGAGACAAACTCAGCTATGGGAGGAAAGACAGAAAGATTAAGAAGAGATGAAGGCGCCAGGAAGGCATATGAAAAGAAAAAGAAGGCAAAGCGGACGATGAGAAAAAGAGAAGAAGAGAAGAAGATCTTGAACAAGATGAAAGAAGGAGACAAATGAAGGAGATGAAGTGTTGTTTTCCACCCCTTCGTGTATTTTATTATGTAAATACATACAATGTAAGTCTTCAAACAAAGCTATAAATTCTTTATTTTCTCATGTAGACAAATATGTGCTTTGATACACCTTGTAAATTGTGTAAAAGAACAAGAATGTTATGATCAATAAAAGAATTGATTCTCGCATACATTCTATCTCAATACACTATCTGTATGTATCTTTGCTATTTGCATTTTTGAATGGTTTAAGTTTTGGCATCATCAAAAAGGGGGAAATTGTTAGGAAATTTATTGTTTAGATTTTAATGAATGCCATGTAAAACTTAGAATAGGAAGTTGGCACCCCAATTCTTGTTGTAAAATGCATTGTAATAAATAGAGTGCCAAGCCGAGTTAAGTCGCCTACGCCCTAACATGCAAGAAGACAATCAAGACTAGAAGGAAGACTCATTGCGAGACAGACAAATGAGTATGGCAAAAGAAGAGTAGACGAACTCTATCAAGAAGCGAGATGCGGTGAGTGGAGTATCGATCAAGTCAACTCGAGAAAAGCCAAGTCTCAAGTTGAAGTGACGGAAGAGTCATCCAATGATTGGAAGTCGACTCTAAGTCACCTGGAAAGCAAAAAAAAAATGCAATCAAGTCGAGATAATCGAAAGATCCGTTGCCGCGAGAAATCAAGAGAATTACTTAAACAAGTAATATCTCCATATCACCTTTCTCGGAGTGCTCGGTCCCGAGAAGCGTGCAAAAGGAATGAACCAATGGAAAGCACTACACCGTGTCGAACTCGAAAGGTGAAAGAACAATTCATACGAGGAAATGGCAATTCCAAGGACTCGCAACAAGACAAGCCAACGATCGCAAGTGACTTTCAAAAATAAGCCTATCTCTTCAACGGGCAAATTTTTGAAAGATCACTATAAAAGGCCGAGGAGTTCATTTGAGAATAAGAGACACAAGTGTGACACAAGTTCTGAGACCAACCAAACAACGTTCAAGCAATTATTAGAAAATCAAAACATTCACAATCCTCAAGCCTACACTACGAAGAACATCAATCCAACACTCACCGTGAAGGAAAGATAACTTCAATCATTTGAAGAGGAAAATACTTGAAAAATCAAGGGGTCTACATTCCACGAAGGATTGTAGGAAGGTTCAAGGTCGAACCAAGTCTTAAGCTTTTGGAGGGCTTTGTGATCAAATCCAAAGAGCTTGAGCAAGTGAGATGCCCTGTGAAGAAGCCGAGTCGTGTCGAGAGAAGCCAACCGAGTGATCAAGGCGTCTCTAGGCGAGTCCCAAAGGATCAAGTCACCGTGTGTGATCAAGACTTGTATCCGGATCAATTACCACTTTGTATCTTGATCAATACCTAGTGGATTCCTCCAGGATATGGAGAAGAGAGGAGTAGAAGAATTACCCCATCTTCGAACCTCTATAAAAATTTCATTGTGTCATTTACATTTCAAAGACTTTAATTCCTGCATCTTAATCGTATAAATCACGATAAATTTGCTATCCACTTGATAATTTCTAAGTACTAAACCAAGCATTAAATCCTTGCTTAATCAAACTTAAGGGTGTTAAGTCTTCCGCTGAAAACAAACCATAGTTGAGTTAATTTAGACTTAACACGGTGAGTTATTCCATCAACACTCGTTGAGTCCGTTGAGAGACTAACTCTACGATTATCTAAATCACTTGTCCACCAAGACACAAAATGTGTAGTATCAACTCTGAATATTTAAAAGGACTAAATCGAAAATTTGGTAAGGTTTATTCAACCCCCTTCTAAACCTTACACTTACACCCCTTGGGACCTACACCAGCTATGGTTGAAAAACCAAGAGCTGAATGGACAAATGATGACAGAAAAAGTTACAACCTTGACAATGTGGCTAAGGATATACTTTACAAGACTTTGGACAAAACCATGTTCAACAAAGTCAAATCTTGCAAGACAGCCAAAGAAATCTGGGATAAATTAAGCTTAATTTGTGAAGGATCTGAGCAAATCGAGGAAAATAAATTATCTATTGCTGTACAAAAATTTGAAAACTTTAAGATGCTTGCAGGAGAAACCTTGGATCAACTGGATGCTCGGTTCACAGAAATTACCAATGAGCTATCTGCACTTGGAAAAGAATATACACAGAAGGAAATGTGTATGAAAATTCTAAGAAGTCTCCCAGCTGAGTGGGAAATGAAAGTCATGGCCCTGAGACACTCCATGGATCTATCAAAAACATCCAATCATGAGCTATTCTCAGATCTCAAAGCTTACGAATTTGAGATGAGAAGAAAAGACCAAGAGGAGACAGTTGTGCCCAAAACAACTGCTCTAATAGTTAAGGATGGTAAAAGAGCTGAGGTCAAGGAATTCATTGACCAAGAGGAGATTGCCCTGATGGTTAAAAGGTTTAACAAATTCTTCAACAAGAATTACAAAAGAGGTAAAGGTGAATCCTCCAGAAGACACTCAGCTCCCTCCAAGTCAAGGGAAGATAGGCCACGCAAAAGAACAGAGCATCAAAAAGTTGAGTATCAAAGAGCTGACAATCCAAGGATTGAAAGAACTGATCAAAAGGTTGAAAATTTATGCTGGAACTGCAGGCAACCTGGTCACTATGCTATTGATTGCCCATATCCTGTAGTCAACAAATACAGGAATGAAGAGGAAAGAAAAGTCTTCGAGAGAAAGAAGACAAGAGAAGAAAAAGGCAATGTTAGGCTGACCGGGCCGAGACAATCAAGTCAAAAGACACAGCAGAATCGGAGAGTAGTGAAGCTGACTACTCAAGTGACTCTGAAGAAGAAGCCTTGATCTGTCTAATGGCCAAAGAACAAGACCAACCTAACCAAGAAGATGAGGTACACTCAAACTCATCACACTCAGATTCTAGTGATAGTGATTGTGACACACACACTTCATCACCCACTAATCTTTATGATTCATTAGGAAAAATGGTGAGAGACTTTGAACACATTAAATCCTCACACACACTACTAAATGAGGAAAACAGTGTACTCAAAAGCCAAAACTCACAACTGACTAAGGAGCTGAGTACTCTAAGTCACATAGCTGATGAGAATAAAAGTTTAAAGGCTGAAAATGCTAAGCTAATAGCAGAGATAGCTACTACAGAAAAGAGGGAAAATGACCTCAAAAATGTGATTGCCTCATTCACTAAGGCATCGAAATCTTTGGATGATCATATTATGAGTCAAAGAGAATGTGGAGATAAGACAGGCTTAGGAATTAATTCCTCTATGCCAAGTAAAGTTCCAAGAGTGATTTTGGAAAAAGGATCTTCAAGTAATGAAGCATCTCAAAAATCCAAAACTCCAAATGGTGCACATACATTCATTCCAAAGCACAACCACAAGCAAATTGGCCTTGGTTATAAAGGAAAAGGAAAACGACCCATGAGTATCTTTGAAAGGACAAACGAGAAGAAATCCAACCGAGTTCCTCAAAGAAAATCGAAATAGGAAGTACTCAGAAAGAAGAAACAGAGCTACCAAAAGCCCCAGAAGTTCTATGAAAAGAACACATATTATGGGAATGGTAAAAATTACCCAAGCCAAGCTGATTGGAATATTGTGAGCTATCAGCAAAGACCTATGGAATATAAGCCTAAATGGCTAAGGCCTAGAACTCAGCAAGGGTCATTCCAAAGGCAAAAGAGCTATCATCAGCACACATATGCACCCAAGCACTATCCTCAAAGATATCACAACTACCCAAACAAAGCAATTGCTAAACCACATACACAGGCATACAGACAAAAGAGACAGCTGTATGAACCTAAAATCCCCAAGCAATTTGCCAAAGTTAATTATGATTATAGCACTGATAGATGTCAACCTCTTAGAGTCAAATCATTTGGCTATATGTTGGTTGGATCATCTTACAATACTAACCCCTCAGGACCCAGACAAATATGGGTATCTAAAACCTAATTTCCTTGATTGCAGGTTCAAGGAGCAGCTGAGTGCCAAGGAACCTGGTACATGGATAGTGGTTGTTCCAGACACAAGAAAAATCTTTCAAAATTTAAGGAAGTTAGAGGTGCAAAAGTCATATTTGGAGGGAATGAAGCTCCAGGAGAAATAAAAGGCATTGGATCCATCAAGAAAAATGGATTAGAAATTACAGATGTTGCATATGTTGAAGGCCTCAATTTCAACTTACTAAGCATAAGTCAACTCTGTCACAAGGGCTATAATGTTGGATTCAATATGGGAGTGTGCCAAATCAAGAACATTGAATCTAATGAAGTAGTGTTGTAAGGATGCAGACAAAAGAACATGTATGTGGTAGATTGGTCAACTGCAACACCAAACACTTGTCTGCTAGCAAAACCTGAAATTGAATCAAGTTGGTACAGGCACAAGAAGGTCGAGTCACCTGAACTTCAAAACAATTAACAAGCTTGTAAGGAGCAATCTTGTGGAAGGACTTCCAGACTCATTATACAAGAAGGAAAGTGTATGTGATGCATGCCAGATGGGAAAGCATATCAAATCATCATTCAAAGAAAAGACATGTCCATCTTCAACAAGATTATTGCACCTGCTACATATGGATCTATTTGGTCCAGTTGAACCAGCTAACATAAGCAGAAAGAAATACACCTTGGTGGTAGTAGATGATTACTCAAGATATACATGTACAATTTTCATGTGTAAGAAGAAAGAAACCCTGCAGAAACTACCACAGCTGATGAAGAGAATCCAAAATGAGAATAGTCAAACCATTATCAAAATTACATCTGACAGAGGAACTGAGTTTGTCAATGGAATAATAACTCAGTATTGTATTGAAAATGGTATTACTCATGAACTATCTGCAGCAAGGACTCCACACAGAATGGAGTTGCATAGAGAAGGAATGAACTCTCAAAGAAGCGGCAAGGACCATGTTAGGCAAGCAGGTCGCTAAATGATTTTGGGTCAAGCAATAAACACACTTGCTATACTCAAAATAGATGCATGATAAACAAGCAAACAAAAGACTCCTATGAGATTTGGACAGGGAGAAAGCCAAATGTTGCATATTTTAAAATATTTGGATGCAAATGCTTCATCCACAACAATGGCAAAGATAATTTAAAGGCTTTTGATGCTAAAGCTGATGAAGGTATCTTCTTAAGATACTCAGCTGAAAGCAAAGCCTACAGAGTGCTCAACAAGAGGACAATTGTTACAGAAGAGTCCATCCATGTGGTGTTTGATGAACCCAATGTAAAGCCAACCATGCAGAAGAGTCCCTATGTTGAAGCTGAAGCTGGAATTATAAACCCAGATGAAGATGAGATAGCTGAGTCTCAAAGACAGCTGGGAAATATGCAGATAAATGATGATGAGAGAGCTGATCAAAATAACACAGCTGCAAGACGACTAAATCCAGCTAACTTATTACAACCTGATGTAAGGTGGCTGAGAGACCATCCACCAAAACTAATCATTGGAGATGTAAGACAAGGTGTGAAAACTAGATCCAGAACCCAACAAGAAGCTATGTTCACTTGTTTCATCTCACAAATAGAGCCAAAAGATGTGTCACAAGCTTTGGATAACACACATTGGATTCAAGCCATGCAAGAAGAGCTGAATCAGTTTGAAAGGAACAAAGTGTGGGTATTGGTTCAAAGACCTACTCATCAAAATGTTATTGGCACTAAATGGGTGTTCAGAAACAAGATGAATGAGGAAGGTTCTGTGGTAAGAAACAAAGCAAGATTGGTAGCCAAAGGGTATTGCCAAGAAGAAGGAATAGATTTGGATGAAACTTTTGCTCATGTGGCAAGATTGGAAGCCATAAGGATGTTTCTTGCCTATGCTGCTCACAAGAACTTCACTGTATATCAAATGGATGTAAAGAGTGCATTCCGTAATGGGTTATTGAAGGAAGAAGTGTATGTTGAACAACCTCCAGGATTTAAGCAGAAGACTCTTGGAGATAAAGTATACAAACTCAAGAAAGCTTTATATGGGTTGAAACAGGCACCAAGAGCATGGTATGATACATTATCACAATTCCTGATTGAGAACGGATTCACAGAAGGCAAAGTGGATAGAACACTCTTCAGAATTCAAGATGGGAAGAGTATACTGCTTGTTCAAATATATGTGGATGACATCATCTTTAGATCCACAAACAAAGAGCTGTGTGATAAATTCTCAAATCTTATGCAAAGCAAATTTGAAATGAGCATGATGGCAGAGCTGACATTCTTCCTTGGACTCCAAGTGAAACAATGAAGGATGGAACCTTCATAGGTCGACAAAATACACCGAGATTTAATGAAGAAATTTGGTATGGAAGAGAAGTCTTCTCGAAAATACCAATGAATACATCGATCAAAATGGATATGGATACGGATGGCAAGCACATGGATCAAACAAGATACGAGCACTTATTGGATCATTGCTCTATCTCACAAAGAAGGCGGGCGGACATCACCTTTCTTTGTAGGTGTATGTGCAAGATTTCAATTTGCTCCAAAAGAAAGCCATGTATCTATGACCAAAAGAATCTTGAGATATTTGAAAGGAAGCCAAGAAGTTGGCTTATGGTATCCTAAGAAAGGTGGATTCAAGCTAATTGGTTACTCGGACTCGACTATCTTTGGATGCGAGTTGTCGACGGAAAAGTACCTCAAGTACATGTCAAATGCTTGGAAATGGATTAATTTCCTGGTTTAGCAAGAAGCAAAATTCAAAAGCAACCTCCACAATGAAGCGAATACATAGCGTGGGCAAAATTGTTGTGCCCAAGTCTTATGGATGAGACAAAGAAATGAGAGACTATGAAGTTGAAGAAAAGGAAATTTCAATTATGTGTGATAACACAAGTGCAATTGCAATCACTCAAAATCCTGTGTTGCACTCAAGAACGAAGCACATTGATGTCAGATTTCACTTCATAAGAGATCATGTTGAAATGAAGGACATCACCTTGGAATATATCTCAACTGATAAGCAGTTAGCTGATATATTCACAAAACCATTATGTGAATCAAGATTTGAAGAACTCAAGCATGAATTAGGGTTAATTGAGCTGAGTTGACATGCAGAAGACTCAAAGAAAAGAGATGGAACATGAAAACATGAAAATAGCTGAACTCTTGAATCAACTAAGTGAATCAGCCGTATCGGAGAATCAGCTGCATCGAGTTAGCTGACAGCTGAGTGCTTATGTGCAAAGAGAGAAGAGTTAAATCAGCTAAGGAATAAGATGAGTCATTTATGAGCAAAGTGACAAAAACGCAGTCGTTTTTACTAAGCGGGAATGTTTTTAATAATGACGTCAGCATAATTGTGACGTGTACAGTCAAAAGCTGCATACCAAGCTTATGATTGGATATAAATGATGCCGCATTAAATGCGAGAAATTAAATGTTAATCGGCGTGCAAAATCTAAGCCGTTTATCTTGATCAAATTTTAAAAAACCACCCGCACGTCTTTTCATAACCCATACATATACCATTTCGTCCAATTTTCTCTCACTTTACCAAAACTGTTCATCTCTCTCAAGAGCAAAGAAAGCATTTTTACTCTCAAAACCCTACAAATCTCCAAAGCTTATCTTCAAAGTTTCATTCGGTGAATCTTCAAGAAATGGCATCTATTTACGACTTCGTCAAGTTGGGAAAGCAAATCCACACGGGATCTACTGTGGACTTCGAAGGCATGATCAAACAAGGGTCAGACGAAACCCTTGTGAAGAAAATAGCAGAGAAGTTGGAAAAATTAGGACTGAAACCCTTTTTGCCGATGGAGTTTCAAATGACCTACATGGAGGAGGTCGCACAGTTCTATGTGAATGCTGAAGTTCACAATGAGGGCATCAAGTCCTCTGTTCACGGGAAAGATTTCACCATCACTGCCAAGGATAAGGCAGAACACTGTTCGTTACCGGCGGAAGGAGTGCCGGAGATTTAAGAAGCTGATGTTAACCTGGCTGCTGCTTGGAAGGAAGTGGCCAAACCTGATTGTGCTGCGAAGGTTGTCTACACAACATAGAAGAAGCTGCTGAAGGAAGATTACCACAAGTTGCTGGACATTGTTGCAAAGTGTGTGGACATCAAATTTGGAAGCTTTAATCAGCTATCCAAAACAAAGCTGATCGTGATGGATGCGATCATGGAGGAGAAGAAAGTAAACTGGGCCGAGTTTGTATACAACAGACTCTGCCAGAATATTGGGAATAAATCCTTCAAGGAGGATGGTTCGTTTGGAGGTTCCCTGGGGTACGGACTGGTGATTGGCCGGATGATGGAAGTTAAAGGAGTTCCTCTTCGACATGGAAAGGCGTTCCATGTTAACAAAAAGATGTTCCGATCAAATCTCTGCGGAGCACAGAGGAGAGCTTATGCCAAGAGAGTGGACACAAGTGAGGGAGAATCACCGACCAAGAAACAAAATTCACCTCCCTCTCTCAAGAAGATGGCACGCCCGTAGCGAAGAAAAAAAAACCGCACTTTTGCCCCTGTAATGGAGTCACCGCCCTCGATCGTGTCTCTCCCCTGCAGCCGCAATGGAGAAGGAACCGTTAATCCCTTCTCCGGTGATTAAAAAGAAGATGATCACACAACAAGGAAGGCAATTGCTTCTAAAACAATCTGCTAAGGCATTTACCTTTGACGAACCGAGGAAGTGGAACCGATATTCCTCCTGTGAAAACCAAAAGAAGAATAAGAATCATCAAGCGCTTGAGCTTGAGAAAACAAATGAGTCGCCACTCACCGAAATGCATCAGCGGAGACAACTAGAGAAGTAGAGTCTCCCGATTATTATTGAAAGCACCCGAGGATCTTTGGCCGATCAGCAGAGGCAAATTGAAGACACAATCAGTAGTCGAAGCAGACACAACACAAAAGTAATCGAGAAAGCAAACTCTCCTGTTGGACAGGGGTTGTATCCCTTCCCGCAATGCTGCGAGGTGTGGAGCACCAAAGTTTGCTACCTTCAATCCCTGAGAACGAGAGACAGCAGGGAGAAGATGATAAAGATGATGACGATGTGATGATCCTATCCCCACCATATCCAGACATCCAAAATCATCTGCGAGAATGAGGAAGTGGAAGCTGAGTCAATCCAGGAAACGGTTCCAAAGACCAGAATTAATTGAAGAAGAAGACGAACTGTTGAACTTTCTCGGATTGACCATTGTGGTTCAAGCACTGGATGAAGAAAACTTCACAGATATCTTGCAGATCTTCAAAGACAAGGAGAAGCAGAGACTGGCAGAGGAAGCTGATGCTCGTGAAAAGGCCAGTATTTGTCTCTTTACTGGAACCACTGATCATACACATCCTCATCTTGACATTCTCTCTGGGAGTGATGAGGATCTGGATCCTGCTGTTGCTACAGAAGAATTGGAGATGCAGCAAGCCTTGCGGTAATCTAGGGTCCTACATGAGCAACGGTTATTGGAAGGACCAGGGGAGTCTTCCACATCACAACTGGAGATTGATCCGATGGGAGTGGTGCAGCATATTGCCACTGTTGTTGCTGCTACCACTTCCCCTGCTCACTCAGAAGAAGGTGTTAAGGGAAATGGCGATGAAACTGGGATTGTGGGGACCCCATTCGAGCCAACCCCTAATGAAGGTGTCTTACCATTTGCCCCAACGGCTGGATACTCAAAGGGAACAACCGGAGTCCGGAGACGAGTGACCCCATTCCAAGTCACTCACCGGTGGTGTGCCGAGTGGAAACTCCTCCACTGCGGCAAGGTCGGAGGATGCTGCAGCTGACTCCACAACGAATCTTGGAGGCGAAGTGGAGAAGGAACAAAAAATGGATACACAGCAAGTTGTCACTGACGAGGCTCGAGGCGATTAAGACTGCTCTCAAACAAATGCCAATCGCTCTGCGGAGCCAATGACGCTAGCGATGCGGTCGAGGCACGAGGAAGAATCGCCCGGGAGTTAACACTGGGCAATGAAAGTGCAATCCATGGGGTTGAGGCTCCGGTGGATGCCACCTCGAGAAGACCCCAAGACAGTGACACATCGTCGAAGGGATCGCCCAAGCCTCGCTATAGCCGAGACCGCAGAAAGGTAATGAAGGCCAATGGGAGGTTGAGACTTCCCTGGGTAAAGAGACGAAGCACGTAACATCCCTCCTACTATCATTGATTCATCCTCGAAAAGGAGATAACTGCTCTACACGATTCCCAAGACAATCCTGATGTAACCTTTCTGGGATCTGAATGTGAAGACGAAGCTGAGTCATCCCCTATTGCCGATCCAAAAGACTCAGCTGAGGATGTTCTCCCAAGCACGAGTAAGACCGACCTTAAGGCTACTCGCCAAACCTTTAATTTTGATGATGAGCCACCCCTGCAAATCTCATCATCGTCCGATGACGCTACTGACACGGCCGAGACCGACTCAACTCACATGGAAAAACTAGCGAGACCGAAGGCCGTTGAGACAACCGAGGCTCACCGGCCGGGTCAAAACCCCAACGACCACAAGCGACACCAATCAAATCGCGCGAGTTACCCAACCTGCAGCAGAATCGATGCAACCGGGCACATCACGGGCACGAGTTACCATTGAACATATTCCCGTTGTCCGTGATGATCCGTTCGAAGAATCGTTCCCTTTCTCTCTAGTGCTACCTGACCTTCTTGAAGAATCAGCTAGAGACCAAGAATGTTTCCATAAACCTGATCCCTTTATTCCAACAGATACCATCGTCCCAGCAGATTTCGACTTTGACGCTGCTTGGCCGCCAGCTGAGACAGAAGTGACAGCTGAGGTTCGAGAAGATTTCAAGGCCACATTTGCAGATATAGATAAGATGGAGAGGCACCACGCCTCACTGGACATGAGGCCGGATAAACGAGATGCAAATCTTACTGCTGATCTGCGTGGAATAATTGTCAAGATCCGGGAATGGTGGCAACAACAGCAGACAATGCGTGTAGAACAAGTTCGATACTTCAGAACTTTGTTCAATAAATTGCTAGTCTGGCGGGCTGAGAATGCTGATATGAAGACAAGAATACAAGAAAACATCGGTCGAATGCATGAATCTCACAACACAGAGATGCAGCTGCTGCGTGAACTTCATAAGAAAGAGATTTTGCGCGTAGAGGAGAACATGGAGAAGAAATTCAGCCTCCTCATGGCTGAAATGAAGCTGGTGATAGCTGAATCCAACGCCACTCAACTATCAGCCGCTTAGACTTCATGATTGCCAGCTTGTTTCCAGGGGTTCCTCTCTCCTTTGATGATGCCAAAAAGGGGGAAGAGAAATACCTAAAGGCGATGAAAGGTTCGGAGCCGAGAAGAAGGATCACATGTGAAGGAGAAGACATCTGAAGAACTAAGAAGAGAGAAGAAGGAAAATCTGTTGAGGGGGAAGGTTCGAAAGATATGACCCGATGATTGCAAAAACCCCAACAAGGTCTTGTCACAACCGATATCATCAAAGAAACTCCCGATGACTCGCCACTCCAACACTCCGCAATACCCATGGCTGGGGTGCGAAAAATAGTAGAAGCGAGGGATGAAGGAGGTGGAAGGAAAGATGGATGCCCGAGTTATGGATATTCTAAAACAACATGGAGGCATTCCAATAGACAGAGACACCTATGCCATTTCAGACGTCGGAACCGAGGGTTACTTCGCAAATATGTCCATAGCTCAAGCATAGCCGACTTAACTCAAATCTACCCTATCTATTACAATGCAATTTAGAACAAAAATGGGGTGCCAACTTTCTATTCTAAGTTTTACATGGCATTCATCAAAATCTAAAAATTAATTTCCCAACAATTTCCCCCTTTTTGATGATGCCAAAACTTAAAATGTTCATACAATAATTAAACAAAGAAAGATACGTCATGACAATGTAGAATCACGAATGTATGCGTAGAATCAATCTTTTATTGATCATAACATTCTTCTTGTTCTTTACACAAAGTTCTGGGGTGTATCGAGCTTAAATAGAGTTTAATGGAACCATGCTATTCTATATCTACGCAAGTATAGAAATTATACAATTTTATTCGATGTACGAGGACTTACATAAAGATGTATTTACATAGTAAAATACATGAAGGGGTGGGGACAAAGAACACTTCATCTCCTTCACGCCTCATTCTTTCCTCATCGACTATGTCTTCTTCCTCGATCTATTTCTCTTCTTCTCTTCTTCTTCACCGCTTTCTTTTTCTCATATGCTTTTCGGCGCTTCATCTCTTCTTTTTCTTTCTTGTCTTTCTTCCCACAGCTGAGTTTGTCTTCTATTTTCTTCTTCAATTCTTTTTACATATCCATCATTGTTCTTGGCCACTTGCAGGTTGTCTACTTCGTCGAATCTAGCCCAATAGATCCCTCCTTTCTTGCCTGGATCTATATATTCAATGTTTTTGGGCAGAGGTCTAGGTCTGAAACCTCTTCCTCCTCCACTGCTTCTTCCTCTGCCTCTGGGCGTGTATTGTACTAGGGCCTTCTTTTTCCCAGCTGAGTGACAAGCAGAATGGATGCCAGTAGTCTGCTGCCTGTCAGCTTCTTCACATAGCTTGAGGCCTTTTTCCCAATACAAATCTCAGGCCTGAACATGCAAGAAGTCAACTGGAGACTAGAAGGAAGACTCCGCTGAGAGGCAGCTGAGTGTGGCAAAGAAGAGAAGACAGGAACTCGACTGAAGGTGCAGCTGAGTGAAGTGTCAGTCAAGTCAACTCAAGATAGCCAAGTCTCAAGTTGAAGTGACAGATGAGTCATCCAATGATTGAAAGCTGACTTAAAGTCACCTGGGGAAGTCAACGAAATGCAGTCAAGTCGAGATAACTGAAAGAGATCCGTTGCACAGAAATCAAGAGAATTACTTAAACATGTAATACTTCCATACTGCCTTTCTTAAAGTGCTTAGTCCCAGAAGCGTGCAAAAGGAATAAACCAATGGGAAGATCTCGCACTGTGTCGAACTCAAAAGTCAAGACTCATTCATACGAGGAAATGTCAATTCCAAGAACTGCAACAAGACAAGCCAACGACCACAAGTGTCTTTTGAAAATTAACCTATCTCTTCAACGGGCAAATTTTCAAAAGAACACTATAAAAGGCTGAGGAATCTATTTGAGAAAAGTGTGAACTTTGTGACCTGGAACTTTCAAGCTCTTATTCAAACTATAACCTACTCAACACATTCAAGTTCAATCCTCAAGCCTAAATTACGAAGGAAATCAACCCAACACTCACCTGTGAAGGAAAGACGACTTCAATCAGTTCAAGAGGAAACATTTGAAAAATCAAGGGGTCTACATTCCACGAAGGATTGTAGAAAGGTTCAAGATCGAACCAGTCTCAAGTTTTCGGAGGGCTTCGTGATCAAATCCAAGAAGCTTGAGCAAGTGGGTTGTAGTAGAAAGGCAAAATGCCTGTGAAAAAGCCGAGTCGTCGAGAAAGCCACTGTGACCAAGGCATCTCCAGACCGAGTCCCAAAGGATCAAGTCACCGTTGTGTGATCAAGACTTGCATCCTGGACCGATAACCACTTTGTACATTGATCAATACTTAGTGGATTCCTCCAGGAGTTGGAGAAGAGAGGAGTAGAAGAATTACCCCATCTTCGAACCTCTATAAAAATTTATTATGTCAATTACATTTCAGCACTTTAATTTCTGCATATTATTTCAATATCTGCTGATAAATTTAATATCCAATTGATAATCAACAAAGTGCTAAAACCAAGTATTAAAACAAACTTAAACCAAATTCAAGGGTGTTAAGTCTTCCGTTGAAAACATATCACAGTCAAGTTAAGTTTTAGTCAAAACAGCTGAGTTGTTTTATCAATAGCTCAGTCGAGTCTGTTGAGTGGCTAACTCGGTTGATTAACTAACTTAGCTGTCCATCAAGGACTCAGCTGTGAAGTATTAACTCTGAACGTTTTAAAAGGACTAAATCGAAAAGTTGGTAAGGTTTATTCAACCCCCCCTTCTAAACCTTACACTCACACCCCTTGGGACCTACAGCCTGTCTTGTCTCCACACTCTTTTTGGCTCATAATAAGGTCATCAAATGATTTAGATGCCTTAGTGAATGAAACTATCACATTTTTGAGATCATTTTTTCTCTTTTCTATAGCAGCTATCTCTGCTATTAGCTTAGCATTATCAGCCTTCAGCTCTTTATTCTCATCGGCTATGTGACTTAGAGTACTCAGTTCCTTAGTCAGCTATGAGTTTTGGCTTTTGCGCTGGCTATTTTCCTCATTTAATAGTGTGTGTGAGAATTTAATGTGCTCAAAGTCTTTCATCATTTTGCCTAATGAATCATAAATATCAGTGGGTGATGAAGTGTGTGTGTCACAATCACTATCACTAGAATCTGAGTGAGATGAATTAGAGTGTACCTCATCTTCTTGGTCAGGTTGATCTTGTTCTTTAGCCATTAGATAGATCAATGCTTCTTCTTTAGAGTCACTTGAGTAGTCAGCTACACTACTCTCTGAGTCTGTTGTGTCTTTTGACTTAGCTGTCTCAGCAGTCTCTGCGGCCAACATTGCCTTTTTTCTTTTCTTGTCTTCTTTCTCTAAAGACTCTTCTTTCTTCTTCATTCCTGTATTTATTGACTATAGGATATGGACAGTCAATAGCAAAATGTCCTGGTTGTCTGCAATTCCAACACAAGTTTTCAACTTTTTGGTCAACTCTCTCATTTCTTGAGTTGTCAGTTCTTTGATATTCGACCTTTTGATACTCAGCTCTCTTTGGTGGCCTATCTTCCCTTGACTTGGAGGGAGCTGAATGTCTTCTAGAGGATTCACCTTTATTTCTTTTGTAGTTCTTGTTGAAGAACTTGTTGAATCTTTTAAGCATCAGTGGGTCAATGATTTCTTTGGTCTCAACTCTCTTCCCATCATGGACTATAAGTGCAGCTGTTTTGGGTACAACTGTCTCCTCTTGATCTTTTCTTCTCAGCTCAAATTCATAAGCTTTGAGGTCTGAGAATAGTTCATGATTGGATGTTTTTGATAGGTCCATCGAGTGCCTTAGGGCCATGGTCTTCATTTCCCATTCAGCTGGGAGACTCCTTAGAATCTTCATACACATCTCCTTCTGTGTGTATTCCTTCCCAAGTCTTTGAGAGCTCATTTGTAATTTCAAAATGAATCTAGCGTCCAAACCGATCCATTGTTTCACCTACAAGCATTTTAAACTTTTCAAATTTTTGAACTACAACAGATAATTTGTTTTCTTTAATTTGCTCTGATCCTTCACAAATTAAAGTTAATTTATCCCAGATTTCTTTTGTTGTTTTGCATGATTTGACTTTATTGAACATTGTTTTGTCCGTCTCTTGTAGAGAATGTCCTTGGCCACGTTATCCAAGTTGTATCTCTTTTTGTCATCATTTGTCCATTCATCATTGGTTTTTCAACTAGTATGGGTCTTGGTTTGGTTTCTTTGTTTCTTCTCCTTTAGTTGCAAATGCTTCTTCTTGCGATTGTGTTCACTTTCAATATTTGCAATGACCCATCCTCTATCACTAGCCAAATTTCATCATGTAAAGCGAGATAGATGAGCCTACATACGAATTTTCCAGTCATCAAATTCCTCAATAGTGAACATGGGAATACGTGTCAAATTTGCTTCCATGATAATAACTTTGCTGAATAAAAGAAAATGGCTTTTGAAAGAACAAATGTTAAAATTTTTTTTGAAAGATTAGAGATCTAGTTTAGTAACCAGTGTGGAAGGCTCGATGAACCAACCGCTCTGATACCACTTGTAGGTCCAAAGGGGTGTGAGTAAGGTTTAGAAGGGGGGGTTGAATAAACCTTACCAACTTTTCTATTTTAGTCCTTTTAAAATATTACAGAGTTAATTATACAGCTAAGTCCTTGAGGGACAGCTAAGTTAGTTAACCAGCAGAGTTAGCCACTCAACAGACTCGATTGAGCTGTTGATAGAATAACTCAGCTGTTTAGTATAAACTTTAAATTGGTTGTGATGATTTTATCAGCGGAAGACTTAACACCCCTAAATTTGGTTTAAGTTTGTTTTAACACTTGGTTTTATCACTTTGTTAATTATCAGTTGGATAGCAAATTATCAGCAGACATAAAGTGATATGCAAAAATAAAAATGTTGAAATGTAAATGACACAATAATTTTATAGAGGTTCGAAGATGGGGTATTTCTTCTACTCATCTCTTCTACAACTCCTGGAGGAATCCACTAGGTATTGATCAGAGTACAAAGTGGTTATCAATCCAGATACAAGTCTTGATCACACGGCTGACTTGATCCTTTGGGACACAGTCTGGAGATGCCTTGGTCACACAGCTGGCTTCTCGTCTGACTCAGCTTCTTCACAGGGCAGCTGCCTTGCTACCTCAGCTCACTTGCTCAAGCTTCTTGGATTCGATCACGAAGCCCTCCAATAACTGAGACTGGTTCGACCTTGAACCTTTCTACAATCCTCCTTGGAATGTAGACCCCTTTTGATTCTTCAAAAGTTTTCTCTTCAACTGTTGAAGTTGTCTTTCCTTCACAGCTTGGTGTTGGATCGATTTCCTTCGAGATTTAGGCTTGAGGATTTTGCTTGAATAACTTGAAAATATATTGCAGGTTATTATTCTTAATAATTGCTTGAATGCTCGGTATGCAAGGTGGTCAAGGTTGTCAAAAGGTAACCTTTTCTCAAGATGATTCCTCGCCTTTTATAGTGAACTTTTAAAAATCACCCGTTGAAGAGATAGGCTAATTTTCAAAAGTCACTTGTGTTCGTTGGCTTGTCTTGTTGCGATCCTTGATGTTGACATTTCCTCGTATTAAATGAATGTTCAGACTTTTCGAGTCGACACGCCGATGCGATGCTTCCAATTGGTTTATTCCTTTTGCACGCTTCGGGATCGAGCACTTTCGAACATTGCGGCATGGAAGTATTACTTATTTAAGTAAGCTTCTTTACTTACGTACAACGGATTCTTTTTTGATTGTCTTGACTTGACAGCTTTCTCTAACTTCCCCAGGTGACTTCGAGTTATATTCCAATCAATGGATGACTCAACTGTCACTTTAACTTGAGACTTGGCTTCTTGAGTTGACTTGACTCACACTTCACACAGCTGTATCCCAGTTGACACTCCTTCAGTCGAGTTCTTGACTTCTCATCTTGCCATACTCAAATTGTTTTCACAAATGAGTCTTCATTTCGATCTTGATTGACTTCTTGTATGTCCAGGCATAGCTGACTTGACTCAGCTCGTACAGCCTATCTATTACAATGCAAATTACAAGAAAAATGGAGTGCCAACTTTCTATTTTAAGTTTTACATGGCATTCATCAAAATCTAAACAATACATTTCCCAAGATTGTAGTATGATGTTTTATCTCAGAATTTTTCTGCATGTTTTAGGATGGTTATAAGTTTTATGATTGATATTGTAAAATTCTCAATAGATACAACAATTATTCTTATCATAATATAGAAGTTGGAACTGTATATACACATATTAATCATCATAAGGCTTTAACAAATTTATACTACTTTCTCTGTCCCACTAAGATAGACAAGTAGGGTATTTCACACATTAAAAAAACATAATAAATATAATTGGGATCTTAATCTTTTTCCATATCTTTTCTACCTTGCTCTTGCATTAAATGAGAGTATGTCATTGTTAGTCTCAAGAAAAGTGGATTAAATAGGGATCGTTTAGTCTATTATTATGTTATTAATAATCTCAATAAGCTGAAACAAGTCTATAATTTGGGACGGACGTAAAAGGAAAAAACTGATATATCTTAGTGTGGGACGAAGTGAGTGATAAATTACATAACAAACTTCCACCTTACCCAACAAATTTACTTAGAGTGAGTTCGGTTGTACTTAAACACTGATTAAAGTTCTAAAACGCCCATTTCAGAACATTAATATGTGAACTACTTAATTTGAAATAATGTGGTAACAAACAGCTTCGTAAAGGCTCTGTTGTTTGAAAATAAGAGAATTAACTAACAAACTAGTTCATTAACTGCCATAACCAGGCCATTTCTTATTAAATCAATGAATAGCCAACTTTGCTAATCTTCCTCTATTATACATCGCTTAGGCGCAGAAAAAATTAAATACATAATAAATCAATAAATAGCATGGTCCTTAGCTGTCTAGGAGTTCGAGACTTGTAATGTCCTTTAATAGCTAGATATCAAGGGTTGTTATTTTTCTGAGTACGTCATGGGTATTATCCATGCTACACCAAGTATAGTATATTTGGTGTATTAATGAATAATAAGTGTCTCATTTTGTACCTGAATGAATGACAAGTGTTTTAATATATCAGAAATGAGACACTTGTATGGTAGATTTACACCAGGTGTTTGGGCACCATGTGTGCCATCTATAAGATTAACAAGATTATGCGTAAGGTATTGATTAATGAATTGACGAATGACTCACAAGTGAAGGAGGCATGTTGAAATGTCATTTGTGAGTTGTCTCACATTAATTAAATAGAGGAAGAGAGTCTTGTTTATAAGATAACTGAGTTGCTCCTCCTATCACCAATTGGTTTTAGGATGGAATCACACTTGGTGGGTTTGAGTTCTCCCTCATATTGGGTATACTTATAATGTGGGTCGTACAAGTCCTCCAAATTTAACAAGTGTGAAATGTTTTCTTGCCCCTCACTTCCAAACTTCTACTTTTGCTAAAATTAATCATTATCCCAAAGGAAACAATCCATGATAAAGACCATTCATTAAGTTTCTTAATCCAAGATTAAAAAATAATATAGTCAAAGAAAGTAACTGTTGGTTTTTTTTTAAAAAAAAAGAAACAAAAAACTAAAATTGAAGAAATGGATATTTTGAACCTAAACGATAAACGGAAAGCCGAGCCCTTGTTTTTAACTTGATCCTATAATTTTAAAATTATGCAATTTGAGTCTTATTGCCGTCGATGGAATGTTGTAAAAATATTGGAAATTGACAATTAACTCGCACATAATCCCCTACAATTGAGAAGTTTTTGAATGTCGACTCTTTTGATGACATGGCAGATATTAATCCACATCAATATAGCTATTGATGACGTGAATTAATCTCTACAGTTTCATCCAAAGGTAGTCGGAAATCAAAAAATGAGAAATTTTAGGGGTTCACATTGAGTCTTGTGTAAAATTTCAATAGTTTTGCAATATTCCGACAAAAATAGGATACAAATTGAACAATTTTATAGCACCAAATACGAATTTTAACACAAAAACTTATATGAGATCGTCTCACGGATCTAGTTCCATGAGACGGAGCCCCATACCCTGCAACCTGTAACCCGCGACCCGCAACCCATGGATCTGATATACCCCAGCAAACCCGCCCTTTTTTGTTTCATTTTGTTTTGACTTTCTCTCTCTTCGTATTCTCATTCCACATAGCAAGGCTTGAACACAAGATATCAAAACCGATCTCTACTACTGCTCAACCCTCGCCCACGTCTCTGAAACTGTGTGTTTTCATACTGAGCATTGCCATTCAACATTTGAAAGCAAAACCAAGTTTTCCTTTCAATTTCTATCCGTGTGTTCGTTTCGTTTGGTACTGTAGCTATTTTCGAAAGTTGTTTCATGAATTTTTTGGTTCTGTAAACCCTGTTAATTTCTGTATTTTAGGGTTTAATTTTCAGTTCCTATTTTGTTAGGGTTTTTTTTAGTATGTTTTTTTCAAGTGAAGTGTAGACTACGGGTGTTAATTCACGCATGTTCTTAGATGTATTTTTAGGTTTATGTAGTTCGTAATTGAAATACCAGTGTGTTTATGAAGTTCTATGCATATTTATAGTATCAGTTTTGACCTTACAAGTATTATTTTTTGTTGTAAATGTATTAGTTGTTATACTCAAAGTATTACATGTGTTTTGCATGTATTTTCCAGGTTTGTGTATTTAGTATGTAAGTTTTGAGTATCACTTTTGCCCTTACTAGTATTACTTTTAGTGTTGAAAGTATCAGTAGTTGTAAAGGAAGTATTACATGTGTTTTTTATTATGCTCTTTATATAATTGTGTAATACTATCAAAAGTATCACCTTTTATATAACAAGTATAACCTTTTATATAACAAGTATAACTTTTTATATAAGAAGTATCACCTTGTATACAAAAAGTATCATGAGTTTTTTGTAATGATAGTGTTGCATATGTTTTGTAATGAAATTATACTATGTGTTTATTTTGAGCATGTGTTAAAGTTGTATTTTTAGTTTTCTGTATTTCTCATACGAAGAACCATTGTGTTTATGTTCCTTTACAAGTATTACTTTTTATATAACAAGTATAAATTTTCGTTTAAAAAGTATCACAATAAAGTGTATAATGTGTTTTTGTAATGAGGATATTGCTCCATATGTTTTTTGTAGGGAATTACAATGGCTGATGAGTCAGCAATAGTTCCTGTTACGGGTAAGGGAGATAAAAAAAAGAAAGCAGAAAGAAAAAAAGGGTATTACAAAGCTAAAGCTCGGAAGTCTGTTGATACAAAAAGAGCAGGAAAAAGGAAAGTAGACAAGAATGTAGCACCAAAGAAAGAAGAAATTGAAGAAGAGGAGCAAAAGGTTGTAAAGAAGATGAAGATTTCAGGGAAAGTAAAGAAAGATGCGACTGAAGAAAGGTAATATATAGTATTGTGAGTAATAATCTTTTTTCTCGTGTTTTCTGTTAACATTGTTTTTTTTTGCAGCGAAGACAAAATAATTGTGGCGGACGAGGATGAAGGTGGCAAGAAGAAGAAAAAAGCTAGGTATAAATGTATTTTTTGTTAATTATTAGATGTTTTCTATGTGAACAATGATTTAGTTTGTTAATTATTAGTTATTTTCTGAAAATATGTCTTATTTAATTTCAGGGATTTCATTTCTCAGTGTAAACCTCAGGAGTTGTTTGAGGTTATAAGTAGTTTAAATGATAGACAAAAGGAAGATGTAGTAAATATAGGCTTTGGGGGTTTGCTGAAGTTTTCAATCGAGTCATCATTCCCCATGGATATGGTTAGAGGACTAGTAAAAAGTTTTAATGGTACTAGTCGAATGTTGAGATTTCACAATTTTGCTTTTGCTGTAACTGCTGACGATATTCAGGATGTTTTTTTAGTACCTAGGGGTAATGGTCAGGCTATTGAAGAGCTTAATCGGGGTGAGTCAGTTGTTTTTATGGACGAGTTGAAGGAGAAGTGCGTCATTGATTTGACGGTTTAGTGCCTAATTTGAGAAGTGTTTTTAGTACGTCATTGGATGGCGGTGATGATTTCAAGAGAGTTTTGTTAGTTACTGTTTGTCTGTATTTTTAACACTTAGGAGCAATAGGAAGGTTGATTTGAACTGTATAAAATGTTTGGCTAACGTGAATAGGATAGGAGAGTACGACTGGTGTTCTTACATTTTAAAAAAGTTGTGTGTTGGGGTGAATAAGTACAATGAGAATCCGAACGCAAGGTATGTCAGTGGTTGTGTTATTGTGTTGCTTATTCTATACTTTCATAGAATGAAATTGCAAGGCAACGCTGAACCGAGCAGTCTACCTCTGATTTCTCATTGGGATGCCAAAAAGTTGAAAAAAAGGATGAAGGAAGAAATTTCGATGGGTGGGCTGGGGCACGGTGAGTGGGTCACTGACACATACCCTGTTAGCTCAAGATGGACAGTAGACGCCGAGAAAAAGCGTGGTGAGAAAGAGCCCGACAAAGAGACTGATGAATCAAATGAGGATGATAAAGAAGAGATTGAGAAAGTGTCGGACGAAAAAAAGAATGAAGGAACCGAGAAGGAGAAGCCTGATGACAATATGGATAATACATCAGATTTTATAAATCTGAAGCATACCAGAGGCGATGAGCTTTTGGATGACGAGGTGCACATGATGGCTAGAGCTATAAGTTGTATATGCTTTAGTGATTTTGTCAATTATGGAGTATCACTTTTAACTGTAATAGTATGATGTTTATGACTAAAAGTATCAGTTTTATTAATATAAGTATACTATATATGAGTCTGCTTTTTGGGGATATTTCTCAAGTATAGAGTATCAATTTTACCCATAAAAGTATTACTTTTGGCTCAGAAAGTATCACTTTTAGGGATAAAAGTATTACATGTATTATTTTATATGCTTTAGTGATTGTCAATTATGGAGTATCACTTTTAACTGTAATAGTATGATTTTTATGACTAAAAGTATCAGTTTTATTAATATAAGTATACTATATATGAATATGCTTTTGGGTGATATTTCTCAAGTATAGAGTAGCAATTGTGCCCATAAAAGTATTACTTTTGGCTTATAAAGTATCACTTTTAGGGGTAAAAGTATTCCATGTATGAGTGTTTTTCTGTCAAGTAATGTAGTATCACTTTCACCCCTAAAAGTATCACTTTTAACCTTAAAAGTACAATTTTTTCTCTAACTATTTTATTTTTTATAATTGTAGAATGTCCATGAAGCATTCCTGCTATTTCGGAGGAACTTCAATGTTCTGACCAGATGTCACATGGAGATGTTTAACAACCTAAAGAATGAAGGCAAGCAAGAGAAAAAAACTGCAAGTTCTTCACAGTCTCCAGTGACTGAGAAGTTTTTTTCGGATGTTAGACTTCATGAATACATTGACAAAGTTGAGGAGAACTTCGAAAGAATGAAAAACTTGGCAGATGAGATGCCAAACTTTGAGCTGCTGACTCCTGAAGATCTGAGGCTGACATTGAAAAGTTTGGTGATGAAATTCATAGAGAATTTTTTTCTCAAGACGAAGGAGCTTATGGAGAGAATGATGAAAGAGTGTCTGGGGAGGCAGAGGAAAAACTTGAGCCCTGGCCTGTTGCAGAGGGAGCAATTTTCCATTGCCAATTCATGAAGAAAAACAAAGATGTTCTTGAGCATATGAGCTGGAAGGAGAAAAACATCGTGTATTATTGCTTTTTCACGCACAAACGAATGATAGAGTAAGTATGCTGAAAGTATTTTGATTTGAGTATCACTTTTGAATTTAGAAGTATAACTCTATGTGCATAAAGTATCAATTTTTCCAAATTCCTTCGCTCATGATGGGGCTCACTATATTGCCTTTGATGGGATTTCCACAATGAACTCATCGAAAGATCCATGTTAGCATTATAGACGTATGGGTTGTATTGCTTAACAAAGATCTCAGATCCTCAAATTGTTTCTATTTCAATGCCCAACACTCTGTAAGTACTACTTTTATCTATAATAGTACGCCATTGAAGCAAAAAAAAACCATTTTATTCTTTTAATCAATTTCTTTTTTTTTTTTTTACATAAGTTGTATCTTCAGAACTTGTTCAATAAAGTTGGAGACCAGGATAATTCAAAAAATATAAGAGATTGCTGGAACAACATGATATTGTCTGGGAATTACAAGGATTTGAGAATTGTGGATTTGGTAAGATTGATTTTTGTTTGCTTTTTAAGTGCTAAGTATCTATTTGTTATGTGCAGATTTTTGTATCAGTATGTTATGTGCAACACTAGTTCTGCACTGTCATTAATTTTGCGGATCGAAAGGTGCAATATCTTGACAATATGGTGCACCATGAAGATGTTGTTGTTGATTATGTGGATCTGGCAAATTTGGTGGTAAATAACTATATTTCATTGCATCATTTTTTTATTTTTTGAAAATGTAAGTAGTGTTTAAATTTAATATACCATTTTTCTTTAGCAAAGAGAAATGTCAGTTTTCCTGAAGGAGCAGCAGCACCCCAAAGCTGAAGAAGTTGAGGGATATGTGTTTGAAAATGTCCCTTTTCCATGGCAGAGCAATTTGAAAAACATCTATTGTGGTGTTTTTCTAATGCATCACATGAAAAACTTCAGGGTCTGTGTTTACACTGAGCCAAATTTGTGTCTGGTAATAATCTTTTTTGTTTGTGTTTGAAGTTTTAATGTCATAAAAATCCTTTGTATATTAATTTTTTTCCTTTGTTATTGTAGCCACAAGAACAACGTAAGTTGAGGGCGTCGTATTGTTCAAGGATTGTGCTGCATCATTTAAATGAGATGAGGGTTCAAATGGAGAAAGATGTTCTGCTGTTCAGAGCTATGAAGGAGAAAAAGAACAAAAGAATGTTTTGATTTGCAATGTAGAACTAATGATACTTTTTTGGATGTTATTAGTACTGATGATTGATAGGGTAATAGGATGTTTTTATGTTTTCTTGGATGGTTTTGAGGTTTTATTAGTACTTTTTAGATGTTATTAGTGCTGATGATTTTAAGTTAGTTTGCTGGTACTTTGATGTTATTAGTACTGATGATTTTAAGTTAGTTTGTTGTTTTCTTTGATGTTTTTGAGGTTTTATGCTTGTTGGGGTACAATTCTGTATGAGGAAACATGCTTTATGTTTTCGTGTTTAAAGTATCACTTTCGTGCTTAATGTATGACGTTTTACTAAGAAAGTTTGTTTTTTTTTTCTGTAATAGGTATTAGTATTTGTATGGAAATGATGCATGGTTTATGTTATATGTATTGAAAAGTATCACTTTTTGATTTAAAAGTATCAGTTTATGTGCATAAAGTATCAATATTTGCCAACAAAGTATAACTCGAATGGTTATATTTTGTCACAATTAAAATTGTATCTTTCTTGCTTTACTAAGTGTAATTTCATCGTTCCAACTATCAATATGTTGCCAATACTCCAATTCTTGCATCGCACAATTGATATGTTTGATTACTTTGAGCTCATTACAAATAAACCTCATGTATGATCGATTTTAATTAACAAAGTATCACCTTTTACCAAAAAAAGTATATTTTTAAATTTTCACTAATTTATATGCATAAAGTATCACTTTTCACCAACAAAGTATCAGTTTTTGTGCATAATGTATTACCTTTCTTACTAGCAAAACATCAAATAAATAAGGCCAAAGTATTAATTCAAACAAACTACAAAACAATAGTATCAGTTTGATACAAAAGTATTCAGTTGAATACTAAAATAATCTAGGATTAGGAGTTTTTGAACCAAACTCCTTTGATGGATGTGTGTCTGACATTTCACCGCTTCTCTTTTTCTTATTTTTTTGGAAATGCCTTTTATCCTTTGTTTTCTCCCCTTTGTAACTGATCGTGCTGGATCCAAAATGCTTGTAGAAGAACTTGAAAGATCATTGCGCTCTATTGAATCGGGTATATCTATCAACGCATCAACAGCCATAAAATCCCTGTTGTAGCCATCTTCTAAAATGGCTCTTGCATCCTCATTGAATTGGCATTTCAAAACAAGATTATTATATTTGCCTGCCATTTCATGTCTCTAAGGAATGCAATCATTAGGCTTATCTGAACTTTGAATCCTCGAACCGAACTTTTCCCACAATTCAGTTTTTGCAATCTTTGTCCATCTTTTGGCGATGAAACAGTCCGGAATTTTGGATATAGAATGCATATATAGCACTCTTAAGCTGTGAGAACAAAGTAAACCACATTTTTCGTACTTTTTACAAGAACAATTAATCAGAGTATGTAAACAATCATACACCACACGATGACAACAATTATCATCATTTGATAAAATGTCATAAACCATTAAGTTCTGTTCAACCTCAACAAAGGTGCGGTTGGTAGATATAATTTTAATGAACTCATCTTCAACAAGGTCAATGGTAGCACAGATTTTGGATGACAACTTGTTGTGTACTTTGTGTTTGTTCCTTCTCCACATCGCCTCCTAGATTCGTTGTGGAGTCATCTGCAAAGATCCTCCGACCTTGCTGCAGCTGGAGGGAGTTTCCCCCTCACCGGGCGCACCAGATTGAATGACTTGGAATGGGGTCACTCGTCTCCAAACTCCCTACTGTTTCTACCGAGTGTTCACCATTGGGGCGGTGGTAAGATACCTTCATTAGGGGTTGGCTCGACCTGGGTCCCCATTAACCCGATTTCATTGCCATTTCCTTAGTTCCTTCTTCCGAATGAGTTGGGGGAAGTGGTGGCAAAGAACAACGGTGGCAAATGTGTCGCACCACTCCCATTGGGTCTATCTCCACCGTGCTTTGGAGGACTCTCCTGGTCCCTCCATCATTCTCTGTTCATGAAGGAGTCCGGATTCGTGCAATGCTTGCCGCATTTGCAACTCTTCCGCGGCGAAAGAACAGGTCCGTCCTCATCGCTTTCTCATAGGGCGCCAAGGAAAGGATGTGTATGTTCGTGGTGCCGTGATAGGGCGGATGTTGGCCTTCTCACGTGCCTCGCCTTCCTCTCCCTGTCTCTCCTTCTCCTTGTCCTTGAAGATCCGCAAGATATCCGTGCGCTTTTTCTTCATCCAATTTGACCACAAAGGGTCACTCCAAGAAAATTCATCGCTTCCTCTTCTTCGATAAACTCGTGCCACTCGGAACTGTTCCTGGATCGACTTAACTTCTACTTCCTCCACTCTCGCATGACGATTTTGGATGTCCGGATAAGGTGGGGATAGGATCATCACATCATCATCTCTATCGCCTTCTTCCTTGCTGTCCCTCATTCTCGGGGATAGAAGGTAGCAAGCTCGTGTGCTCTATTCTGTCATCTGCGTGCATTGCGGGAGGGGATGCGATCCGTCAACAGAGACGAGTTAGATTTCTCGGCTACTTCTTGTGTCTCAAATGCTCGAACTACGATTGGGTCTTGATTTGCCTCTGTTGATCGCCTTCAGAGACTCGTTCATTTCATCAATAATTTACTGAGACTATACTTCTCCAGCCTCTCAGATATCTGTTTGGTGAGTGGTGACTCACCATTTTCTCAAGTTCGAACGCTTGAAGATTCTTCTTCTTCTCCTAGTTTGTACCGGGATTTCTGTTCGGAGAGAGTTTCTTATAAGTCTTGGCGGCGGGGCCTGTCGTTGTTTTCTTCTAAGGAGTGGCCGTCTTGGCTTATCGCTTCTCCTCTTTTTGACGGCCGGAGAAGATATTTGAGATTCCTTCTCACCCACTCTTGTTAGGGCGGAGACACGGCTGCGGGGGCGGAGTGACTCACCAGTGCGGGCGGGGAGCAGATTTGGTTTTCTTTCTTTGCAGGGGCAACAGCTTCTCTTTGCGGTACCGCAGGGCGCACTTTTCTTTTGGTGGAGAGGAAACAACAGATCTTGAGGTCACCGATTCCCCTCACTTGTATCAGCTCTCTTGGCGTAGGCTCTCTTCGTCAGGCGCTTGAGAGGTTTGATCTCGAACATCCTCTTGTTTACATGGAACGCCTTTCCATGTGGAAGAGGGACTCCTTTTACCTCCATCACCGCCAATCACTGTGCCGTATCCCGTGATCCTCCAAATGCTCCATTCTCCTTGAAGGATTTGTTCCCTACATTCTCGCGCAGTCTGCTTTGAGACAAACTCAGCCTTTTCCATTACTTGATTTTATTCAATGATCGCAGCCATGACGATCAATTTTGCTTTGATAGTTGGTCAAACCTGCCAAATTTGATGTCTATGCATTTGGCAACTATGTCCAACAGTTTGTGGTAGTCCTCCTTCAAAGAACCTCTTGTTGGTCGTGTAGACTATCTTATCAAGATAGTCGGTCTTGGCTACTTCCTTCCAAGCAAGAAAGTCTACATCAACTTCATTGATTTCTGGTGCTCCTTCCGCCGGTAATGAGAAGTGTTCTGCCAAATCTTTGGCAGAGATGATGAACTCCTTCCCGTGAACAGAGGATTTGATTCCCTCATCGTGAATTTCAGCATTCACGTAGAATTGAGCGACCTCTTCCACATAGGTCATCGGGAGCTCCATCGTCAGAAATGGTTTTAGCCCGGACTTTTTGAGCTTTTCAGCAATCTTCTTTATGAGGGCGTCATCGGACCCCTGTTTGACCATACCCTCTTAATGTGTCTAATGTTTATGATATATTCAAATCCATATATATGGAAATAATCTCACGCCCACAGTCAATACAACTTATCCATTATTGATGATGCAACTTTTTGTGAAACTAATCACCATCATTACAGGTTATTCAGTACGAGTTGATATGAATACAAGTATCTAATTATTAGAAATGTCAAAATGGGCTCGGCCCGAGGGGCTGGGCTATAACTTTGGAGGCCCGAAAAGATTGCAACTACGTGGCTCAAAATTAATGTTGGGAAATTATTTTGTAGATTTTGATGAATGCTATGTAAAATTTAGATTAGAATGTTGGCACCCCATTTTCCTTGTAATTTTTATTGTAATAGATAGGGTTGAATGAGCTGAATCAAGTCAGCTATGCCTGGGAAGACAAGAAGTCAACTGAAGAAGTAAAGTGAAGACTCTACTGAGGAACAACTGAGTATGGCCAAGATACAAGAGCAAGAACTCGACTGAAGCCGTAACAACTGAGGGACAGCTGTGTGAAGAGTCAGTTAAGTCAACCAAAGAAGCCAAGTCACAAGTTGAAGTGACATATGAGTCTTTCAATCATTGCAGCAGACTCAAGTCACCTGGGGAAAAGGCAGCTGCAAAGAGTAGTTACCTGAAAAGAATCCGTTGCACAAAAGTCAAGAACATTACTTAAATAATTAATACTTCCATGCTGCCATGTCTTAAAGTGCTCAGTCCCAGAAGCGTGCAAAAGGAATACACCAATGGGAAGCACTGCACCTCGTGTCAGAACCTGAAAAGCTGGGCATTCATTTAATACGAGGAAAGGTCTACATCTGAAGACTGAAGACCAAGAAAAGACAAGCCAACGAACACAAGTGACTTTTGAAAATCAGCCTATCTCTTCAACGAGCAGATTTTTGAAAGTTCACTATAAAAGGCTGAGGAATCTCATTGAGAAAAGGTTACCTGAACCACGAACGATCAAGCAATATTCAAATTGTAACCTGCAAAATATTCTCAAGTTATTCAAGCAAAATCCTCAAGCCTAAATCTCAAAGGAAATTGATCCAACACCAAGTTGTGAAGGAAAGACAACTTCAAACTGTTGAAGAGGAAACTTTTAAAGAATCAAAAGGGGGCTACTTCCCAAGGAGGATTTTAGGAAGGTTCAAAGTCGAACCAATCTCAAGTTATTGGAGGGCTTCGTGATCAAATCCAAAAAGTTTAAGAAAGTGAGTTGAAGTAGCAAGGCAGCTGCCCTGTGAAGAAGCTGAGTCGAACGAGAAGTCAGCTGTGTGACCAAGGCATCTCTAGACTGAGTCTAAGAAACAAGTCAGCTGCGTGATCAAGACTTGTCTCTAGACTGATAACCACTCTGTAAACTGATCATTACTTAGTGGATTCCTCCAGGAGTTGGAGAAGAGAGGAGTAGAAGAATTACCCCATCTTCGAACCTCTATATTAATTACTTATGTCATTTTCATTTCAGCATATTTACATTCCTGCATACATATTTTATATCTGCTGATAATTTGCTATCCAACTGATAAAATAACTAAGTGCTAAAATCAAGTGTTAAAACAAAGTTAAATAAAAATTCAAGGGTGTTAAGTCTTCCAATAAAAACTCATCACAAACCAAGTTAAGGTTTAGACTAAACAGCTGAGTTATTCTATTAGCAGCTCTATCGAGTCTGTTGAGTGGCTAACTCTGTTGATTGACTAACTTAGTTGTCCTTCAAGGACTTAGTTGTGTATTAACTCTGTAATAATTTGAAAAGGACTAAAATTGAAAAAGTTGGTAAGGTTTATTCAACCCCCTTCTAAACCTTACTTACACCCCTTGGGACCTACAAGTGGTATCAGAGCGGTTGGTTCATTGAGCCTTCCACACTGGTTACTGAACTAGATCTCCAATCTTTCAAAGAAACTTTTAACACTTGCTCTTTCAAAAATCATCTCTTATATTCAAGCAAAGTTATTATCATGGAAGCAAATTTGACACGCATTCCCATGTTCTTTATTGAGGAATTTGATGACTGGAAAATTCGTATGTAGGCTCATCTATCTGCTTTACATGATGAAATGTGGATAGTGACAGAGGATAGGCCACTGCAAATACTGAAAGTGAACATAGCCGTCTGAGCAAACAGAATCAAGGAGAAGAAGCTGCTGCTGAGGCAAGACCAGCCCTGGTTGAGAAACCAAGGACTGAGTGGACAAACGAGGACAGAAAAAGATACAACTTGGACAATGTAGCCAAGGACATACTTTACAATACCTTGGATAAAGCAATGTTTAACAAAGTCAAATCTTGTCAAACTGCAAAACAAATCTGGGATAAATTAACTTTAATTTGTGAAGGATCTGGGCAAATTAAAGAAAACAAATTATCTGTTGCTGTACAGAAATTTGAAAATTTTAAAATGCGTGCAGGTGAAACCTTGGATCAGTTGGATGCTATATTCACTGAAATCACAAATGAGCTATCAACACTTGGGAAAGAATATACACAGAAGAAAATCTGTATGACGATTCTAAGAAGCCTCCCAGCTGAATGGGAAATGAAGGTCATGGCCCTGAGACATTCAATGAACCTCACAACAACATCTAATCATGAGCTATTCTCAGACCTCAAAGCCTATGAGTTTGAGCTGAGAAGAAAATATCAAGAGGAGACAGTTGTACCCAAAACAGCTGCACTTATAGTCAAGGATGGGAAGAGAGCTGAGGTCAAGGAAGCCATTGACCAGGAGGAGATTACCCTTATGGTTAAAAGATTCAACAAGTTCTTTAATAAGAACTACAAGAAAAACAAGGGTGAAACCTCCAGGAGACATTCAGCTCCCTCCAAATCAAGGGAAGATAGGCCACCCAAGAGAGCTGAGCATCAAAAGGTTGAATATCAGAGAGCTGACAATTCAAGGACTGAAAAGAATGACCAAAGAGCTGAGAACCTGTGTTGGAACTACAGACAACCAGGACACTTCACTATTGACTGTCCATATCCAGTAGTCAATAAATACAAGAATGAAGAAGAAAGAAGAGTCTTCAGAGAAAGAAGACAGGAAAAAAAAGGCTATGTTGGCCGCTGAGACAGCTAAGTCTAAAGAAGCAGCAGACTCAAGGAGTAGTGAAGCTGACTACTCAAGTGATTCTGAAGAAAAAGCAATAATCTGTCTAATGGCTAAATAACAAGATCAACCAGACCAAGAAGATGAGGTACACTCTAACTCATCTGTCTTATTGTGACACACACACTTCATCACCCACTGATCTTTATGATTCATTAGGCAAAATGATGAAAGACTTTGAGCACATTAAATCCTTACACAAACTATTAAACGAGGAACATAGCCAGCTCAAAAGCCAAAACTCACAGCTGACTAAGGAGCTGAGTACTCTGAGTCACATAGCAGATGAGAACAAAGAGCTGAAGGCTGAGAATGTTAAACTAATAGCATAGATAGCTGCTATAGAAAAGAGGGAAAATGACCTCAAAAATGTGATTGCATCATTTACAAAGGTATCTAAATCATTGGATGACCTTATTATGAGCCAAAAAGAGTGTGGAGATAAGACAGGCATATGATTCAATTCTTTTGTGCACAGTCAAACTCCCAGAGTGATTTTGGAAAACAGATCTTCAAGTAATGAAGCATCTCAAAAATCCAAAACACCAAATGTTGCACCCACATTCACTCCAAAGCACAATCACAAACAAACTGGCCTTGGATATAAAGGAAAATGAAAACAGCCAGTTGAGCATGCTTAGAGGACAACTGAGAAGAAATTCATCAGAGTTCCTCAGTAAACTCCAAATAGGAAGTACTCTGTGAAGAATAAACAGAGCTACCAAAAAACCCAGAAGTTTGCCAAAGTAAGTTATGATTATGGCACAGATAGATGGCAACCTCTTAGAGTCAAGTCATTTGGCTATAGGTTGGTTGGATCATCTTATAGCACTAACCCCTCAGGACCCAGACAAGCATGGGTACCTAAAAACTAATTTCCTTGATTGCAGGGTCAAGGAACAACTGAGTGCCAAGGAACCTGGTACATGGATAGTAGCTCTTCTAGTCATATGACATGAAACAAGAAAAATCTGTCAAAATTCAAGGAGATTAGAGGTGCAAAAGTCATATTTGGAGGAAATGAAGCTCCAGGGGAAATAAGAGGCACTAGATCCATCAAGAAAAACGGATTAGAAATCACAGATGTTGCATATGTAGAAGGCCTTAACTTCAACCTGCTAAGCATCAGCCAACTCTGTGACAATGGCTAAAATGTTGGATTCAATATGGGAGTGTGCCAAATCAAAATAACATGTATGTGGTAGACTGGTTTACCGCCACACCAAGCACATGTCTGTTAGCAAAGAGCACAGCCGAATCAAGTTGGTTGTGGCACAAGAAGTTGAGTCATCTGAATTTCAAGACAATCAACAAGCTTGCAAGGAGTCATCTTATAGGACTACCAGACTCAGTGTACAAGAAAGAAAGTGTTTGTGATGCATGCCAGATGGGAAAGCAGATCAAATCATCATTCAAAGAGAATTCTAGTCCATCTTCAACAAGGATATTAAATCTATTGCATATGGATTTATTTGGTCCTGTTGAACCAGCCAGCCTAAGTGGAAAGAAATACACTTTAGTGGTGGTGGATGATTATTCATGATACACATGGACAATCTTTATGTGCAAAAACAAAGAAACCCTGCAGAAGCGGTTGATGAAAAGAGTTCAAAATGAAAAGATCCAAACCATTATAAAGATAAGATCTGATAGAGGGACTGAGTTTGTCAACGGGATAATAACTCGATCTTGTGTTGAAAATGGTATTGCTCATGAGTTATCTCTGCGACAAGAACTCCACAAATGAGAATGAAGTAGGCTGAAAGAAGGAAATGAACTCTCAAGGAAGCTGCAACGACCATGTTAGCTGAAGCTAGACTGCATAAAAGATTTTGGGTTGAAGCCATCAACACTGCATGCTATACTCAAAATAGATGCATGATAAATAGACAGCTGACAAAGACTCCCTATGAAATCTGGATAGGAAGAAAACCAATATTGGGTCAGAATATTTGGATGTAAATGCTTCATCCACAACAATGGCAAAGATAATCTAAAGGCTTCAGATGCCAAAGCTGATGAAGGCATCTTTTAGGGATACTCAGCTGAAAGCAAAGCCTATAGAGTAATAAACAAGAGGACTATGGTCACCGAAGAATCTATTCATGTGCTTTTTGATTAGCCCAATGTGAATGAAGAAGACATTGAAGAGTTAGCTGATAAGCTGAATCAACCAACTATGCAGAAGAGTCCTTATGTTGAAGCTAAAACAAGAGAAATCAATCCAGATGAAGAAGAGATAGCTGAATCTCAAAGACAACTGGAAAGTCTGCAGCTGAATTATGATGAAAGAGTTGCTCCAGACAACACAGCTGCAAGGCGGCTGAACCCAGCTGATTTACTTCAACCTGATGTGAGATGGATGAGAGACCATCCACCAGAGCTAGTCATTGGAGATGTGAGAGATGGTGTAAGAACCAGATCCAGAGCTCAGCAAGAAGCAATGTTCACTTGTTTTATTTCTCAAATAGAGCCAAAAGATGTGTCCCAAGCATTGGATGACACACATTGGATTCAAGCCATGCAAGAAGAGCTAAATCAGTTTGAAAGGAACAAGGTATGGGAATTGGTGCAAAACCAACCCATCAAATTGTTATTGGCACAAAATGGGTTTTCAGAAACAAGATGAATGAGGAAGGATCTGTGGTAAGAAACAAAGCAAGATTGGTAGCCAAAGGGTATTGCCAAGAAGAGGGACTAGATTTTGATGAAACATTTGCTCATGTTGCTAGGTTAGAGGCAATAAGGATGTTTCTTGCCTATGTTGCACAGAAGAACTTCATTGTACATCAAATGGATATGAAAAGTCCATTCTTAAATGGATTGTTGGAAGAAGAAGTCTATGTTGAGCAACCTCCAGGCTTTGAGCAGAAGACTCTTGGAGATAAGGTGTACAAGCTCAAGAAAGCACTATATGGACTGAAGCAAGCACCAAGAGTATGGTATGATACATTGTCTCTATTTCTGACTGACAATGGATTCACCAAAGGCAAAGTGGACAGAACACTCTTCAGAATTCAAGATGGAGAGAGTATACTGCTTGTTCAAATATATGTGGATGATATCATTTTTGAATACACAAACAAAGAGCTGTGTCATAAGTTCTCAAATCTCATGCAAGGTAAATTTGAAATGAGCATGATGGGAGAGCTAACCTTTTTCCTAGGATTTCAAGTTAAGCAGCTGAAGGATGGAACCTTCATAAGTCAAACAAAATACACCAGGGATTTAATGAAGAAGTTTGGTATGGAAGAGAAGTCTTCTGTGAAAATACCAATTAATACATCAATCAAGATGGACATGGATGCAGATGGTAAGGCTGTAGATCAAACAAGATACAGAGCACTTATTAGTTCATTGCTCTACTTAATGTACCAAATTAGACACATCACCTTTGCGAAAAGGTGTATGTGCCAGATTTCAATCTGCACCAAAGGAGGGTCACATGACTGCAGCTAAGAAAATCCTAAGATATTTGAAGGGATGCCAGGAAGTCGGCTTATGGTATCCAAAGGAAGGTGGATTCAAGCTTATTGGTTACTCCGACTCAGACTATGCTGGATGTAGATTTTGTTTGATAAATGGTTTTATCATGATTTTGATGATTTTGTTTTTATACCAAAACAATGTTTTTAAAGGTTGTCCAAATACTCCTAAATAATTTAAAACGGTTTTACTATTTTCCGGAGTATTTCTTCAAGTTTTATTTTCGACAAAATTGGACAACACTTTTAATGATTTTATGTAAATGGTTTCTTTCACCAAAACAATGTTTCTAAATGTTGTCCTAATACTCCCGATCGGTCTAAAATATTTCCACTATTTCTCGGAGTATTTCTTGAAATTTATTTTCGATATAAAATTTGATAACACTTTTGTTTTGAGGTCAACCGGTCGCCGTATAGGGCAACCCGTACCTGAAAGTTGAGGAAAACAGAAAACTTCATGTTTGCAGAAAATGGTCAGGACAACCGGTCGCCCTATAGGGCAACCGGTGCGGTGGACCGGTCGACCGGTGGGTGATCGATACCTAGGAGCAATTTCTCAAACAGAGCTTCCGACTCGTTTTTGGTCTTGCTCAACCGGCCATGCGCGCAAAGTCGACCGGTCGGACCCCCGTCGACCGATCGCCGCCTGTAAATGTGTTTTCTCATTTTCAAACGTCTATTTGTCTTGACGGTCGCCTTTTAAGTTTGACAAAAAAAATTCTAACCGTTGTCAAAGTGACACTTTTCCTTAAATTGTGGAATTGATTTCTAACAGCTATAATCTTGTTTTTAATTGCAATTTTTTGTAGAAATCAGATTCCAAGAGGAGCCTATCAAGTATCAATCATCTCCTATAAATAGAGGAAGTTTTGAAGCACAACAACATGAGAGAAAACTACAACACAACAAGATACACTCAAGAATACACTTGTTCTTACATTGTCATATTTCTTGTTGTAATTTGCCTAGCTTATCACTTTCACATCCTTGAGGTGTAGGCTATTCTTGATTACACTTGCACTCAATTGTATAATTCATTATCGAGTTGTAATCTTGAATTTTTGGGTTATCATTCAACACAAGATATCCTTGTGAGTGTTCTTGTTGTAAGAACACACTTGGGTGATCTAGGTGTTAGGTGTAAGAAGATTGTGGTAATCTTCTTGTTGAGGTGTTGAAGAATTTGGTATTCTTCAAGGTTGAAGATTGTGGTAATCTTCACAAGGTGCCGTTGGAGATTGTGGTAATCTTCAAGCGAGATTGTGGTAATCTCAAAGGTGGTGTTGAAGAAGAGTGTGGTTCTCTTCAAGGTGTTGTTGTAAGTTGGTGTTGTATTAATTTTTGGTAAATTAATAAAATCTTTTTTCTTTTTGAAATCCATTCCGGATATACTGGGGTGGTAGAGGATTAGGCCCTAGGTGGGTTGAACCTCTTTAAATCGACGTGTGTTGTTTACATTCCGCACCTTTATTATTGTCTTTGAGCATTCGGTTCGAAAAAGAGGGTAAAATCGAAAAGATGGAGATAATCTATTCACCCCCACCTCTAGATTATCGTAGCCGCTTGGACTTACAAGTGGTATCAGAGCCAAACTCTTTGGCAAGCTCGTTTCACATCGTGAGTGAAGAGAAACGATCGTCGGCTATGAACGAAGCTCATCTTTCTGGCACCTCCACCACCAAGCCACCTCGGTTTGATTCCAAAATGTTTATATTTTGGAAAGAAAGAATGGAATGCTATTCACAAGGTTGTGGGTTTGATATTTGGAACACCGTCATAAATGGAGAATCTATTCCGACGAAGAATACACCACACACCTCTAAAGGCTTAAAAGAGCTCAATGATGAAGAGAAGAGAATCATCTCCTTAAATGGTAAAGCTCTTAGTATTTTGTATTGTTCACTTACTACTTTGGAATTTGATCATGTTGTAGGTATTCGATCGGCACATGAAGTATGGCAAAAATTAGAAGCCATCTATGAAGTGTATGCAAATGAAAGGAGCAACTCAAAAGCATCTACTTCACAAATGGATACAACATCAAATCCAACAACATGGGATGAGCCTTCTACAACCTCCCATGATGAAGAAGTTGAACAATGCCTCATAGGCATCGAAGAAGAAAACGAGGTAAGTTCTAAACCCTCTACTTCCTATGATAATGATTATAGTGATTTACAAAATGATTTTGATGAACTACAAGATGAATTCCAAAACTTACTTGTTAAATACAAATATTTGAAAAAGGAATTCATTGTTTTAAAGAATGATAAGGATAGTTTATTTACTTCCTATGAATCACTATCATGTGCTCACACCACCACTCTTGACAAGGTTAGAAACCTTGAGAAAGACAATAGTACTCTTGTTGAGGATATAAATTGCTTGAAAAATGATTTATCTAAATCCAACTTGAGTACCGATAGAATGACCAATATTGTTGATTGTTGTAATAATTCGAAATTAGAACTTGATCATAAGCCTTAGGGTGTCAATCACATGAAAAATAATCAAGTCTCTAAGCACGTTGGTCATTATGCTCCTAGAATTATTACATGTTTTTATTGCGGTAAAAAGGGTCATACGGTAAATACTTGTTGGGCTAGAAATAGCTCTAATTGTTGTTGGAGACCTAAAAGTCTCAAGACTAATCCCAAAGGACCCAAACACATGAGGGTACCACAAAACAATGTCATATTACGTGCCGGCGAAATAATGATCGAAGAAAATTTATACCGCCAAGAAGACATCAAATGACCGTTTCATTTGATCAAAGAAGGAGAAACTATTTTCGACAAAGTCAATTTCCAAGAAGAGGATATAATCAAAAATGGGAAGAACACAATCCTTGGAAATGGCAAAGACATCATCAACAAGATGATTTTCAAAGAAGAAGAGACTTTCAACAATGGGAAGGCAACAAACCTTGAAATGGAGTAATCAAAGAAGTCATCATCAACAAAGTGACTTCTCAAGGGGAAGATATCATCAACAATGGGAACGGCACAACCCATGGAAATGGCGTAATTGGTAACCCGTATCTCCCCATTTAAAATATGCATTTTATTTTGTTATGCATGTTTTTGTTTGTGTCTTTATTGCAATATGACTTTTCAAGTATTGATTTTGTTTTTTTTGGTCTTCAATATATATGTTTGTTTTTAAAATTCTTTTGAAAAAGGAGACCTTATATGATATTTTTAAAACTCTTGTGCATTTTTGTAGACTAAAGTGTATTATCATCTCTTATGGATTTTTATGGCATGAGCTTACTTGTGATATCTCTTAGCCTACACTTTTATCATTATGATTTGTGCTAGATTTGTTTTAAGAATTGTGTAGGATTTACATATTTTCACAAATGGCCATTTTGTCAAGAAAGGCATAAATTATCGAGGTACGTTTACTTGTGTTACTTTTACTCTTATAGACTCGATATATGTATTGCCATATGCCTATGTGCTTGTTTTTCATAGTATTTCATACAAGTGCCATTAAGAGGATTTTTAGATTTTTTGAAAGGCACTATTTGATATTTGATTGCACATATTTACTTTGTCAACTCTTGTTCAAATACTTCTTTTAAATGAGGTCTCAACTATATATCGGATTTTCAAATTTCAAAAGAGACCTTTTATAGCTTTCTTAAGCTTATTTGAACTTGCATGATTTATTAGACTCTTGATGATATTCTAAATGCATAGAATGTGTTTCTTGCTTCATGGTCTATATATATAGTGTCTATTTTTGTGATTGATGATTGAGGCATGTTTTTACACTTGGGCTATTTTTCTCTTGCTTATATAAGCGATGTCGTTAATGAGTTTGTCAAGTTGTGTAGATGAGAAATGAAGTACTCCAAATATTGTTACCTCAAAATATTTGGATGTAAATGTTCTATTATGAACACCTTAGATCAATTGGATGCCCTATGATGATAGTAATGAAGAAGACAAAAAAGGGTATTCCGGAACAAACTCGATGACCAAGGCAACATTGGTCGAACTAAGGCAAGGTTAGTAGCTCGAAGGTATTTTCAAGAAGAAGGTATTGATTTTGATGGAATATTTGCACTTTACTTGCCCATTCTTGTTTTAAGAAAATTTCAAGCTTTACCAAATGGATGTTAAATCCAATTTTCTAAATGGTTTCATTCAAATAGAAGTCTATCGGATTTTAAAATTTTAGGCCAAATGATTTTTATAAAAGGTCCTGTACGGTTGAGTATCCCGTATATGATTTGATAGACTTAGCTATTTTTGCAAAATAATTTTACAAAAGGTAAAGTTGATACTACACTTCTTGTTTTGAAAAAGGGCAAGGTTGTTTACTTGTGCAAATTTATATTGATAATATTTATGGTGCTACTAATGAATATTTGTGCAAGATATTTTTCCAAGTTGATGCAATGTGTACTTGAAATGGGCATGATGGGGAGCTCAATTTCTTGCTTGAAGGAGTTAGGCATTGAAGAAGGAAGAATCATCTCAAACTCTATGGCTACCAATGAAGAGATTGACAAAGGTTGAGAAAGGCATGTCGGTTGACAAACAAATTCGAGGTATGTTTTCTTGTATTATTTCTATAGACTCGACATTCCATATGCCTTATGTCTATATGCTCGACTTCTAAAATTATCCCAACAAATCTCATTAAAGTGCCGTTAAAAGAAATTTTCAAATATTTATAAGGCACTTCTTCTTATGACTTGTTCATCCAAAGCTTTTAAAACGTTGTTTTTTTTGGGATAACAAGTCCGGTGAAAATTATTCAAAATAAAGTTCGTCATCATCGAACTAAATATATTGTGATTCGATGTTTTTTTAAAAGGGATTGAGTTTTTAACAAAAACTTGAGATGTGTTTAATTTCGTCTCAAGGACAACTCGCGGACTTTTTAATCGCCCACCGCCGGGTATTTTACCTCATTTCGAGCTTGATTATGACATAATGTATATTGAATGAGGTCTACGTTTGCATTTTGCACGTTTTTAAAACTTAGGGGCGAAAAATCGGATTTTTGGATCAAACTTCGGAATTTTGCAAAACAAAAAAAAAAGGGGAAGGGCTGAGGTCGACCGTCGCCCACCTCTCCAACCGGTCGCCCCTGCTGAGTTTTCAGATATATTGCTTTATGTTTCCAGAATTTGGCATTTTGGCATTTTTCTTCTCTATTTCGTCCCCTTTGTCATTTGCACACACATTTCACTTCAAATGTGTTTTGTTGCAGGAATTACATAGTTTGGGGATTATCTAGCTCGATTATCATCATCAATGCTCATCTTTACCGATTGAATGGTAGGAATTTCACTCTCTTTAGCTCAATTGGGTTGAACCCTTGAGTTTGTGGCTTATATGTATCTTTCTTGATGGAATTCATATATTTTTGTAATGAGCTTATTGATTGTTTATGATTGATATTTGTTAAATTGTATTTGGTGATGAAAAACTTAGCTTGATTTCATTTACAAGGGCTATATATATCTTTTTCAATTTTTGACGCCCGCCAAGTGTTTGATAAAACGTTTCAATGAAAAATTCATCACCTACATGTTTCGATACATCGGTTTAGTTGTGCACTTTGATATGATTATATGATGTTTTTATCGTGCTAACATTCTTTTTGATGATTCCAAAGGGGGAGAAACAGGTTATAAGCTCATTAGCTCATAAAAGCTAAGCTAAGCTTAACAAAAGAAGCCATAAGCTATGGCTTGATAAAGCCATAAGTTGTGCATTATACTTAGTCCAATTGATGTATGATGGACTTATATACTTGTCTAATGATGTTTTGTTGACAGGGGGACCTTATAAGCTCTTGAACCTAAGATCAATATGTAAAAGCTAAGCTTTTAGCTTGTGGTTGATTGCTTTTACATTACTCTTGTTGTGCATATTGATAGGGGGAGCTTTTGCTATATATGTTTGAATATCTCTACTCCCATCCTTGTGTTTATATTGCATGGAATGTTGTCGCTCACAACGGATAGCTCTTTTTAACCGGTAAAATTGTTTTGTTTTCAAAATTGACCTCGTTAAAATTGTTTTGGTTTGTAATCATCAAAAAGGAGGAGATTGTTTGATAAATGGTTTTATCATGATTTTGTTTGTATACCAAAACAATGTTTTTAAAGGTTGTCCAAATACTCCTAAATAATTTAAAATGGTTTTAATATTTTCCGGAGTATTTCTTCAAGTTTTATTTTCGACAAAATTGGACAACACTTTTAATGATTTTATGTAAATGGTTTCTTTCACCAAAACAATGTTTCTAAATGTTGTCCTAATACTCCCGATCGGTCTAAAATATTTTCACTATTTCTCGGAGTATTTCTTGAAGTTTATTTTTGATATAAAATTGGATAACACTTTTGTTTTGAGGTCAACCGGTCGCCGTATAGGGCAACCCGTACCTGAAAGTTGAGGAAAAACAGAAAACTTCATGTTTGCGAGAAAATGGTCAGGGCAACCGTCGCCCCCTATAGGGCAACCGGTCGATCGCGACCGGTCGGCCCGCGGTGATCGGTACACTGGGAGTAATTTCTCAAACAGAGCTTCCGACTCGTTTTTGGTCTTGCTTGACCGGGCTGCGATGGGTCGACCGGTCGGACCCCGTCGACCGGTCACCCCTGTAAATGTGTTTTCTCATTTTCAAACGTCTATTTGTGCGCGACCGTCGCCCTTAAGTTTGACAAAAAAATTCTAACCGTTGTGCAAAGAGACAACTTTTCCTTAAATTGTGGAATTGATTTCTAACAGACTAAAATCTTGTTTTTAATTGCAATTTTTGTAGAAATCAGATTCCAAGAGGAGCCTATCAAGTATCAATCATCTCCTATAAATAGAGGAAGTTTTGAAGCACAACAACATGAGAGAAAACTACAACACAACAAGATACACTCAAGAAAACACTTGTTCTTACATTGTCATATTTCTTGTTGTAATTTGCCTAGCTTATCACTTTCACATCCTTGAGGTCTAGGCTATTCTTGATTACACTTACACTCAATTGTATAATTCATTATCGAGTTGTAATCTTGAATTTTTGGGTTATCATTCAACACAAGATATCCTTGTGAGTGTTCTTGTGGTAAGAACACACTTGGGTGATCTAGGTGTTAGGTGTAAGAAGATTGTGGTAATCTTCTTGTTGAGGTGTTGAAGAATTTGGTATTCTTCAAGGTTGAAGATTGTGGTAATCTTCACAAGGTGCCGTTGGAGATTGTGGTAATCTTCAAGAGAGATTGTGGTAATCTCAAAGGTGGTGTTGAAGAATAGTGTGGTGCTCTTCAAGGTGTTGTTGTAAGTTGGTGTTGTATTAATTTTTGGTAAATTAATAAAATCTTTTTTCTTTTTGAAATCCATCCCGGATATACTGGGGTGGTAGAGGATTACGCCCTAGGTGGGTTGAACCTCTTTAAATCAACGTGTGTTGTTTACATTCCGCACCTTTATTATTGTATTTGAGCATTCGGTTCGAAAAAAAGGGTAAAATCGAAAAGATGAAGATAATCTATTCACCCCCACCTCTAGATTATCGTAGCCGCTTGGACTTACAAGTGGTATCAGAGCCAAACTCTTTGGCAAGCTCGTTTCACATCGTGAGTGAAGAGAAACGATCGTCGGCTACGAACGAAGCTCATCTTTCCGGCACCTCCACCACCAAGCCACCTCGGTTTTATTCCAAAAATTTTATATTTTGGAAAGAATGAATGGAATGCTATTTAAAAGGTTGCGGGTTTGATATTTGGAACACCGTCATAAATGGAGAATCTATTCCGACGAAGAATACACCACACCTCTAAAGGCTTAAAAGAGCTCAATGATGAAGAGAAGAGAATCATCTCCTTAAATGGTAAAGCTCTTAGTATTTTGTATTGTTCACTTACTACTTTGGAATTTGATCATGTTGTAGGTATTCGATCGGCACATGAAGTATGGCAAAAATTAGAAGCCATCTATGAAGTGTATGCAAATGAAAGGAGCAACTCAAAAGCATCTACTTCACAAATGGATACAACATCAAATCCAACAACATGGGATGAGCCTTCTACAACCTCCCATGATGAAGAAGTTGAACAATGCCTCATAGGCATCGAAGAAGAAAACGAGGTAAGTTCTAAACCCTCTACTTCATATGATAATGATTATAGTGATTTACAAAATGATTTTGATGAACTACAAGATGAATTCCAAAACTTACTTGTTAAATACAAATATTTGAAAAAGGAATTCATTGTTTTAAAGAATGATAAGGATAGTTTATTTACTTCCTATGAATCACTATCATGTGCTCACACCACCACTCTTGACAAGGTTAGAAACCTTGAGAAAGAAAATAGTACTCTTGTTGAGGATATAAATTGCTTGAAAAATGATTTATCTAAATCCAACTTGAGTACCGATAGAATGACCAATATTGTTGATTGTTGTGATAATTCGAAATTAGAACTTGATCATAAGCCTTAGGGTGTCAATCACATGAAAAATAATCAAGTCTCTAAGCACGTTGGTCATTATGCTCCTAGAATTATTACATGCTTTTATTGCGGTAAAAAGGGTCATACGGTAAATACTTGTTAGGCTAGAAATAGCTCTAATTATTATTGGAGACCTAAAAGTCTCAAGACTAATCCCAAAGGACCCAAACACATGAGGGTACCACAAAACAATGTCATATTAGGTACCCGGCGAAATAATGATCGAAGAAAATTTATACCGCCAAGAAGACATCAAATGACCGTTTCATTTGATCAAAGAAGGAGAAACTATTTTCGACAAAAAGTCAATTTCAAGAAGAGGATATAATCAAAAATGGGAAGAACACAATCCTTGAAATGGCAAAGACATCATCAACAAGATGATTTTCAAAGAAGAAGAGACTTTCAACAATGGGAAGGCAACAAACCTTGGAAATGGAGTAATCAAAGAAGTCATCATCAACAAAGTGACTTCTCAAGGGGAAGATATCATCAACAATGGGAACGGCACAACCCATGGAAATGGCGTAATTGGTAACCCGTATCTCCCCATTTAAAATATGCATTTTATTTTGTTATGCATGTTTTTGTTTGTGTCTTTATTGCAACATGACTTTTCAAGTATTGATTTTGTTTTTTTTTTGGTCTTCAATATATATGTTTGTTTTTAAAATTCTTTTGAAAAAGGAGACCTTATATGATGTTTTTAAAACTCTTGTGCATTTTTGTAGACTAAAGTGTATTATCATCTCTTATGGATTTTTATGGCATGAGCTTACTTGTGATATCTCTTAGCCTACACTTTTATCATTATGATTTGTGCTAGATTTGTTTTAAGAATTGTGTAGTATTTACATATTTTCACAAATGGCCATTTTGTCAAGAAAGGCATAAATTATCGAGGTACGTTTACTTGTGTTACTTTTACTCTTATAGACTCGATATATGTATTGCCATATGCCTATGTGCTTGTTTTTCATAGTATTTCATACAAGTGCCATTAAGAGGATTTTTAGATTTTTTGAAAGGCACTATTTGATATTTGATTGCACATATTTACTTTGTCAACTCTTGTTCAAATACTTCTTTTAAATGAGGTCTCAACTATATATCGGATTTTCAAATTTCAAAAGAGACCTTTTATAGCTTTCTTAAGCTTATTTGAACTTGCATGATTTATTAGACTCTTGATGATATTCTAAATGCATAGAATGTGTTTCTTGCTTCATGGTCTATATATATAGTGTCTATTTTTGTGATTGATGATTGAGGCATGTTTTTACACTTGGGCTATTTTTCTCTTGCTTATATAAGCGATGCCGTTAATGAGTTTGTCAAGTTGTGTAGATGAGAAATGAAGTACTCCAAATATTGTTACCTCAAAATATTTGGATGTAAATGTTCTATTATGAACACCTTAGATCAATTGGATGCCCTATGATGATAGTAATGAAGAAGACAAAAAAGGGTATTCCGGAACAAACTCGATGACCAAGGCAACATTGGTCGAACTAAGGCAAGGTTAGTAGCTCGAAGGTATTTTCAAGAAGAAGGTATTGATTTTGATGGAATATTTGCACTTTACTTGCCCATTCTTGTTTTAAGAAAATTTCAAGCTTTACCAAATGGATGTTAAATCCAATTTTCTAAATGGTTTCATTCAAATAGAAGTCTGTCGGAGATTAAAATTTTAGGCCAAATGATTTTTATAAAAGGTCTTGTACGGTTGAGTATCCCGTATATGATTTGATAGACTTAGCTATTTTTGCAAAATAATTTTACAAAAGGTAAAGTTGATACTACACTTCTTGTTTTGAAACAGGGCAAGGTTGTTTACTTGTGCAAATTTATATTGATAATATTTATGGTGCTACTAATGAATATTTGTGCAAGATATTTTTCCAAGTTGATGCAATGTGTACTTGAAATGAGCATGATGGGGAACTCAATTTCTTGCTTGGACTTCAAATCATTCAATGCCAAGTAGATGGTTACATTTCAAAAGAACTCTTGAAGGAGTTAGGCATTGAAGAAGGAAGAATCATCTCAAACTCTATGGCTACCAATGAAGAGATTGACAAAGGTTGAGAAAGGCATGTCGGTTGACAAACAAATTCGAGGTATGTTTTCTTGTATTATTTCTATACACTCGACATTCCATATGCCTTATGTCTATATGCTCGACTTCTAAAATTATCCCAACAAATCTCATTAAAGTGCCGTTAAAAGAAATTTTCAAATATTTATAAGGCACTTCTTCTATGACTTGTTCATCCAAAGCTTTTAAAACGTTGTTTTTTTGGGATAACAAGTCCGTGAAAATTATTCAAAATAAAGTTAAATCATCATCGAACTAAATATATTGAGATTCGATGTTTTTTTAAAAGGGATTGAGTTTTTAACAAAAACTTGAGATGTGTTTAATTCCGTCTCAAGGACAACTCGCGGACTTTTTAATCGCCCACCGCCGGGTATTTTACCTCATTTTGAGCTTGATTATGACATAATGTATATTGAATGAGGTCTACGTTTGCATTTTGCACGTTTTTAAAACTTAGGGGCGAAAAATCGGTTTTTTGGATCAAACTTCGGAATTTTGCAAAATAGAAAAAAGCAGTGGGCTGAAGGGGATGAGGTCGACCGGTCGCCCTAGCCTCCGACCGGTCGCCCCAGCCTCCAACCGGTCGCCCCTGCTGAGTTTTCAGATATATTGCTTTATGTTTCCAGAATTTGGCATTTTGGCATTTTTCTTCTCTATTTCGTCCCCTTTGTCATTTGCACACACATTTCACTTCAAATGTGTTTTGTTGCAGGAATTACATAGTTTGGGGATTATCTAGCTCGATTATCATCATCAATGCTCATCTTTACCGATTGAATGGTAGGAATTTCACTCTCTTTAGCTCAATTGGGTTGAACCCTTGAGTTTGTGGCTTATATGTATCTTTCTTGATGCAATTCATATATTTTTGTAATGAGCTTATTGATTGTTGATGATTGATATTTGTTAAATTGTATTTGGTGATGAAAAACTTGGCTTGATTTCATTTACAAGGGCTATATATATCTTTTTCAATTTTTGACGCCCGCCAAGTGTTTGATAAAACGTTTCAATGAAAAATTCATCACCTACATGATTCTCTCGATTTCCAAAGTCTCATATATTTATAGAGATCATGTTTTTACAAATCAAATGATTTTTTCATAAGCTTCTACAAGTCGTATGATCGACTTTTCGCTCCCATTTGGCCTATAAGCTTCATTGTTCAAATAGCTCGATACATCGGTTTAGTTGTGCACTTTGATATGATTATATGATGTTTTTATCGTGCTAACATTCTTTTTGATGATTCCAAAGGGGGAGAAACAGGTTATAAGCTCATTAGCTCATAAAAGCTAAGCTAAGCTTAACAAAAGAAGCCATAAGTTATGGCTTGATAAAGCCATAAGTTGTGCATTATACTTAGTCCAATTGATGTATGATGGACTTATATACTTGTCTAATGATGTTTTGTTGACAGGGGGAGCTTATAAGCTCTTGAACCTAAGATCAATATGTAAAAGCTAAGCTTTTAGCTTGTGGTTGATTGCTTTTACATTACTCTTGTTGTGCATATTGATAGGGGGAGCTTTTGCTATATATGTTTGAATATCTCTACTCCCATCTTGTGTTTATATTGCATGGAATGTTGTCGCTCACAACGGACAGCTCTTTTTAACCTATATATGTTTGAATATCTCTACTCCCATCCTTGTGTTTATATTGCATGGAATGTTGTCGCTCACAACGGATAGCTCTTTTTAACCGGTAAAATTGTTTTGTTTTCAAAATTGACCTCGTTAAAATTGTTTTGGTTTGTAATCATCAAAAAGGGGGAGATTGTTTGATAAATGGTTTTATCATGATTTTGTTTTTATACCAAAACAATGTTTTTAAAGGTTGTCCAAATATTCCTAAATAATTTAAAATGGTTTTAATATTTTTCGGAGTATTTCTTCAAGTTTTATTTTCGACAAAATTGGACAACACTTTTAATGATTTTATGTAAATGGTTTCTTTCACCAAAACAATGTTTCTAAATGTTGTCCTAATACTCCCGATCGGTCTAAAATATTTTCACTATTTCTCGGAGTATTTCTTGAAGTTTATTTTCGATATAAAATTGGATAACACTTTTGTTTTGAGGTCAACCGTCGCCGTATAGGGCAACCCGCACTGAAAGTTGAGGAAAACAAAAACTTCATGTTTGCGAGAAAATGGTCGAGCAACCGGTCGACCGGGCGGTGACCGACTGGAGCAATTTAAAAAACAGAGCTTCCCGACTCGTTTTTGGTCTTGCTTGACGGGCCACGATAAGTCGACCGGTCGGACTCCCCCGACCGGTCACCCTGTAAATGTGTTTTCTCATTTTCAAATGTCTATTTGTGCGCGACCGTCGTCGCTTCTTAAGTTTGACAAAGAAATTCTATCCGTTGTCAAAGCGTGACGACTTTTCCTTAAATTGTGGAATTGATTTCTAACAGCTATAATCTTGTTTTTAATTGCAATTTTTGTAGAAATCAGATTCCAAGAGGAGCCTATCAAGTATCAATCATCTCCTATAAATAGAGGAAGTTTTGAAGCACAACAACATGAGAGAAAACTACAACACAACAAGATACACTCAAGAATACACTTGTTCTTACATTGTCATATTTCTTGTTGTAATTTGCCTAGCTTATCACTTTCACATCCTTGAGGTCTAGGCTATTCTTGATTACACTTGCACTCAATTGTATAATTCATTATCGAGTTGTAATCTTGAATTTTTGGGTTATCATTCAACACAAGATATCCTTGTGAGTGTTCTTGTGGTAAGAACACACTTGGGTGATCTAGGTGTTAGGTGTAAGAAGATTGTGGTAATCTTCTTGTTGAGGTGTTGAAGAATTTGGTATTCTTCAAGGTTGAAGATTGTGGTAATCTTCACAAGGTGCCGTTGGAGATTGTGGTAATCTTCAAGAGAGATTGTGGTAATCTCAAAGGTGGTGTTGAAGAAGAGTGGTGTGCTCTTCAAGGTGTTGTTGTAAGTTGGTGTTGTATTAATTTTTGGTAAATTAATAAAATCTTTTTTCTTTTTGAAATCCATCCCGGATATACTAGGGTGGTAGAGGATTAGGCCCTAGGTGGGTTGAACCTCTTTAAATCGACGTGTGTTGTTTACATTCCGCACCTTTATTATTGTCTTTGAGCATTCGGTTCGAAAAAGAGGGTAAAATCGAAAAGATGGAGATAATCTATTCACCCCCCCTCTATATTATCGTAGCCGCTTGGACTTACAGATTTGATAGGAAGAGTACTTCGGGTATATGTCAAATGCTTGGAAACAGATTGGTTTCCTAATTTAGCAAGAAGGTAAACTCAATAGCCATATCCACAGCTGAAGCAGAGTACATAGCTGCAGGCAGCTGTTATGCCCAAGTTCTATGGATGAGACAACAGCTGAGAGACTATGGAATTGAAGAAAATGAAATTCCAATTATGTGTCCTAACACAAGTGCTATTGCAATCACTCAGAATCATGTGTTGCATTAAAGAACAAAGCACTTTGATGTCAGATACCACTTCATAAGAGATCATGTTGAAAAGAAAGATATCGTTTTGGAATACATCTCAACTGATAAATAGTTAGCTGACATTTTCACCAAGCCCTTATGTGAATCAAGATTTGAAGAGCTCAAGCATGAGCTAGGGTTAATAGAGCTGAGTTAATACTCAGAAGACTCAATCAGAAGAGATGGAAGATAGACAGTGAGAAATGAACAAGTTTTTCACATCAGCCAAGTGAAACTGCCATATCGGAAAGTCAGTTGTATCGAGTTAGGTGACAACTGAGTTGCTTAATGAAAGGAGAGAACCTGAGTTAAGTCACTTTTGACATAAGCTGAGTCATTTATGAGCTAAGTGACAAAAACGCAGTCATTTTTAATGAGCGAGAATGTTTTTAAGGATGACGTCAGCGTAATAATGACAGTTACAGTCAAAAGCTGCATAGTAAGCATATGATTGGATATAAATGCTGCCGCATTAAATGCGGTTCAGCGTGCTAAATCTGAGTCGTTGATCTTAATCAAATTTCAAAAATCAAAAACACGTCCTTTCATAACCCTTATATACTCATTTTTCAGTTTTCTCTATCCCACACTCAAAACTATTCATCTTCAAAGCAGAAGCAAGCAAGTTCTTTTCTCTCGAAAACCCTACGAATTCACAAGAAGGTTTATCAAGTCTTATTCGGTAAAACTCTCTAAAAATGGCACCAAAACTCAATTTTGTTAAGTTATCAAAGCAAATCCACTCTGGATCGACTGTGGATTTCGAAGGAATGATAAAGTAGGGTTCTGATGAAACCCTAGTAAAGAAGATAGCTGATATGCTGGAAAAGTCCGGTCTCAGGCCTTTTCTTATGTTGGAGTACTCGCACACCTACCTGGAACAGGTGGCGCAATTCTATGTGAATGTCGAGGTGCAGGACGAAGGTATCAAGTCCTCTGTCCACCACAAGAACATCATGATTACTGCTAAGGACTTTGCAGAGCACTGCTTATCGCCGTCGGAGGGCATGCCGGAAATATACGAAGTTGATGTCAACTTAGCTGCTTCATCGAAAGAAGTAGCCAAACCGGAGTGTGCTGCGAAAGTCATCTACACGGCTGAGAAGAAGTTGCTGAAGGACGACTATCACAAGCTGATGGATGTCGTCTCAAAATGTGTGGATATGAAGTTTGGCAGGTTCAATCAACTGTCAAAGACTAAGTTGATCGTCATGGCTGCGATCATTTAAGAAAAGAAAGTTAATCGGGGCGAGTTCGGCACAAGTGATGCGCGCGAACGTTGTGAATAAATCGTTCAAGGAAGATGGATCCTTTGGAGGATCACTCCGTTGTGGCCTAGTCGTTGGCCATCTGATGGAAGTGAAGGGCATTCCCCTTCAACATGGAAAACCTTTCTATGTAAACAAGAAGATGTTCAGGGCTAATCTTTCAGGAGCCCAGAAGAGAGCCCATGCGAAGAAGGCGGACACAAGTGAGGGGGAATCAGCTGACCCCGAGGACACAGCTGTTTCCTCCCCTCCCAAGAAGAAAGCTGCAAAGAAGAAGGTTGTCCCCGCAGCAAAGTCAATGGACGCCCCTGCCACTGCAGCCGAGTCACCTGCCCGAGCAACCATGTCTCCTGCCCACGCAGCCGAGGTGGAGATGGAAGTCCAAGTACCTTCTCCAGCCATCAGAAAGAAGAGGACTGCCAAGCCAAGAAAGACAGCTCCTCCATCCAAGAAAGATGCTCCGGTCCCTGCCGCCAAGGTACCTGAAAAATAGGAATCCGAACTAGAAATTCCTCTGGTGAGGACAAAGAGAAGGAAGAGAATCTCCAAGCTTTTAGAGCTTGAGAAGACAGTTGAGTCTGCAACTCAGCTGGAGAAAACTCCTGAGACTGCTGAAGAAGTGCAGTCTCTAGAAGTTGTTGACGAAAAAGCCAAATCTGTTGAAGGTGATCAGCAGAGGCTCGTAGAAGACCCAGTTGTTGCCCACCCTTCTCCCCGGGCTGGCCCTGCATGAGGGGAGGGGGGCGAAATTGAAAATATTTAAGTGATAGGAGACGATATTTGAAATATTTAGGGAGTCAAATAACTTATATATAAATCACATATATGAAGAATTAAGGATAATGTGATTGCTCTGTAGTGGAATATGATTGATGTTAATTTTAAGTATGTAGGTTACAACCTTCCGATTAATGGCATCATCCTATATTATTTGCTTAAGTTTTTGCAAGCAGTTACTATTTCTTTTTTTTTTTTTTTTTTTTTGTATTGTTATTCTGTTGGCTCTTGGTCATATGAACATATTGGCTTTTGTAATGTACGGACATAGTTCTTTATGTTCATTGCAATGAGTTCGTAAAGTTGGCCATGGTTTATTTACTTCATATATTGTTTAAAGTCCGATGTGTAGTACTGCCTTATATAATTTTAAAGAAGTTGTTATTTAACGTATCTCACCAAATTGCATATATTATAGTCGTATGGTATGCATATACACTAATAATTGAAAAATACTTTTGTTTTTCGTACACATTTTGAAGCACCGTTAAATGTCCCGTATTTTTTAAGTAAAACATTTACTTCACCTTTAATAGTTATACGTGTAGTACTTGACAAATAATATTTCAGTTTAATATATTTTATATTATTTAAATTTGTCTAAAAATTTCTAAAGTTATTTATAAGAATGATTTAAATATTACACAAATAATTAAATATAATATTAATAATATATAAATAACTAATTGTAGTTAAATAATTGTTATTTATATTAGAGGGTCATTTAGACTTTTCCGTTGTTAATATGGATGGCAAGAAATGGAGTGGATAGTGCATCAGGGCCACAGCTGGTGGGATGGGGAAACCGTAGGGTTATTTTTCTGTTTGTGACATTTGCCACAAATATTTGCAAATATGGGGTGGAAATGGGTTGTATTGCAACTTTAAGTGTAGGCGCCCTTACAAGGGGCGCAAGGGCGCCTGCTGCTGTACCTTTTGTTTTTTTTTTTTGTCTCTGCCACGTAGGCACCCCTTTGACCGGCGCCAACAACTTGATTTTTTTAATTATTTTCAAAATTGAAAATTTAAATAGAAAACACACAATTTTCGGATATTACTGAATCGAAATATTACTCAATCGAAACACGATTACATAATAAAGTAAACATAATTAAAAAAAACAACAAGAAAATTACATATTAAAACACTGAAATAAGATACGGCATGCCATTACAACATAAGTACGCGAAATCAGTATGCAAAAAACAGGAACACTTCACGATCAATCTTGGCATGAAGAAGAACTTCCTTGCTCAGCATTAGATTGTGATGGCAAGTAGTGTTTAGGGTGACCCGACAAGTTGCTTGAGCCTTGTGTTTCTGGCTCTGGTACATTAAACAATTTTTGAAGCTTATCAAATAAAGGTTCTCCCTCCATCATATAAGCATCCGGAGTAACGGTGTCATCATCCTAAAAATTAAAGAAAATGAATGATTAATATACTTACATTACATAATGTTATATAATACAACTCGCATGATGAAAATAAGAATATTTAACTTACCGAATGCCAAGTGACCCGTGAGTTGTCATTTTGCACGAAATTGAGTTTACAATCCCAATGTACACCCGGCGATTTATCATTTTGGCGAATAAAGTATAGCGGGCTTGAAGATGTTTAACTCATTGATTTACCTCGGCGAACTTAAAATTGCATTGGAATGCAAATTTCAGAACTGCTCTCGCCTCCAGAATGGCCACACTATTGTTCGTTTCACCAACTACGCAGCTGTCTTTACTCTTCTCGTTTAGTAGTGAATCAACGAGAATGATGTCCATCGGCAATGTCCACCTTGTATTTTTTGCATTATAGAGACTCATCAATAACTGGGAGTTAGCCTTCTGTGGGGATGGTAGAGGGGACCAGTTGAACTCATCCATTGAAAGGTGGAGTGAAAATAGAAATAATATAAATTTTTTGGGTTGGTAGAGGGGACCAGTTCAAGTTGCAATCAAATGAAATTTTTAGCATGTATTTATAGGCAGTGTGAAGTATTCATAATGGCATTTTTGTAAATTTGTTAAGTTATTCAAAGAAGGCTCAACAGCTAATACAAATATGTTGACAAGATGTATCACCGGATAAAGTTGGCATCCGATAAAGTCGAGATCTAGATAAAACCGACATCCGATAAAGCTTTGTTGACAATACTGTACATGTGTATAAAGCTTACACCGATAAGACGTTTCAATGTAAATGTAGTAAATGTATGTGAGATAAAGCTTACACCACCACCACGCGCCGCCGCTCACCACCACCACGCGCCCCACTCACCACCACTCTACACTCACCACCGCCACTCACTCACGAAAGAAGAAAATTGAGGAGGAAGAAGAAGGAGGTTTTTTTGGTTTATGGAGGAGAAAGAAGGGAGGCATCCTTTATAAAGGGTAGCGCCCTCCCTAGGGCGCCCGCAGTCTGGATGTCGGTGGCGATGGCGCCCCTTTGCGCCGCGCTGCTTTCAAAAAAAAAAAAGTCAAGCTTTGGCGAAAGAGCGCCATAAGAGCGCCCCGCGCGCCTAACCCAAGGGTGCCTACACATATATTTTCAAACTCTCCGGTTTTCACCCCATATTTGCAAATTTTTGTGGCAAATGCCACAATCGGAAAAATAAGCCTTATATGGGCGTCATTACATGTCGGGCCAAGGGCTTTGATTTGAACCAAATGGAATAGAGAAATTACCGGAAAATATCTCTCATTTTGGAAAGAGACATTGTTTACGCTCACATCATTTTTGTACTCTTTTTTTTTTACTTTTTTATGCTCTTACATACTTTTTTAAATTATTGTTTTCACTTAAATTTTATTAGATGAAATATGTTTGAAAAAATTATGAAACAACAATGTAAAAAATATCCAAAAAATTTGGCGGGCGCGTAAAACGATGTCAAGAAAGTCGTGAGCGTAAAAAAGTGAGGAAATAGTGTGGCCACTGTTCTGGAACCGCCGATTCCGGTTCCTCATTTCGGAGGAACTGGAACCGAAACCGTTGCCGCACGGTTCTGGTTCCAAAACCAGAACTAACGGTTCTGGTCCGGTTCAGAACCCGGTTCCCCACGATTCCGGTTCTGGTTTTAACTGGAACCGTTTGTTTATCTTTAATAATTTTTTATTTCTTAAAATAGTTTATCAATTTCAGTTGAAAAAAGAAGGAAAATAAAGAAAAAGACTTGGACTTAATATTCAATAAAGTTTTATACTTAATATTAATAATAATATTAAACTATCTATATATACTATTAGATTATAGAAGAATCACAGTTCACGTAGTTCGCTTATAACATTTGGTCTAAAATGGGTGTCATGTAGTTACGAAAATAAAACATCATAATAAACATTAAACATTTCTTCTAGTATGTATTTACCAAAATAAATTGTTGGTTTTAACCTTAAAAATGGTTCCATCACGGTTCCACCGACGGTTCTAACCGACGGTTAAAACCGCTGGTACCACGATTTTTTAGACATAGGAACCGGAATTGAAACCAACCCACACGGTTCCGGTTTCGGTTTTGAACCCAGTTTCGGTTCCATTTGGCCACCCCTACAGGGCCACAACTGGTGAGATGGGGAAACCGTATATGGGCGTCATTACGTTCCGGGCCGAGGGCTTTGATTTGAACCAAATGGCATAGAGAAATTACCGGAAATATCTCACCTTTTGGAAAAAATACACTGTTTACGCTCACATCATTTTTGTACTCTTTTTTTTTTTTTTTTTACGCTCTTACATACGTTTTTACATTATTGTTTTCACTTAAATTTTATTAGATGAAATATGTTTAAAACAATCATGAAACAACAATAAAAATATCCGAAAAACTTAGCGGGAGCGTAAAAATGTCGAGAAAGTCGTGAGCGTAAAAATGTGAGAAAATAGTTGGGAGCATAAACATGTGTCTTGTTTTTCGAATATTGAGCAATTGTGTCCAAAGCCCAATGAAATAATGGGATGGATATGGAATAAAAATGGTATTAATGAATCCACCCCATTAAGGCCAACTAAACCGGCCAGGCCTAGTTTATGAATTAATAAAATGGTAAATACAATAATACCTCCTGAACTGGGTCATATATCTCATTTACCCCCTTAAACTTGCAAATGTAACACTTACCCCCTCAATCAAATTTAAATATAATTTATAGACAAAACAACCCTTAATAAAAATAAAACTACATAATTTTAGATATTTTATGCCCTATTCGATTTACATTCTTAATAAATTCAAAAGGTGATTTTTTTTAAATTTTACCTTAAGTAATTTAAACTTTAAATACCTAAAGCAATGTACGATAAATACGCAAAAAAATTAAATATGAAATATGAATGAAAAAACGCAAAACTATTAACTGTTTAATTTAAATAAACTTTCAATACAAGAAAAGTATGAATAAATATATCTTCTTAAACCTAATTTGGTTATATATTCTACAATTCTTCATTTATTTCCTGTTTATTCAAAATGATTGATAGTCCAAAATATAACATTAATAAATTATCATTTTTAATGAATAATCGAAATTATTAATGAGATGTCCTCCTAAAAAAAGATATTATTAATGAAACGAATTGAAAGCATACCAATAAGTTCTTTAAAGTATCTTAGACATTAAATCTTGTTATTTGAGCAAACATTATTTAAAATATTTAAATATTACCAAAGAAAATATGTCTTATTTCTTCTTTCTTACTAAAGTATTACATATATCATTATATCAAAAATATAAATTATCAATACTTTAATAAGAATGTGTATGTTTATTCAGTATACAAAAATATATTTAATAATTTGAATTAATTAAGTTACTAATTGTGTTTTCCAAAAAAATGGTTTAAATAAAGAGCATAAAATGAAAAATTGAGGTACAATTATTAAAACATGCTAAAAATAATTGTTATTATGGGCAATTTTATCGATACATTAAATTCTATTTTGATTAAGGGGGGTAAGTATTATATTAGTAAGTTTAGGAGGATAAATAAGACATTGGGCTCATGAGGTGATATTGTATTTTGCCGTTAATAAAATGTAAGATTTGTAAAATTATAAATGTTGATTTTTCGCTCCTCCATTTTTATTCGAAACAATTGAATATTAACTACATTTGTTTTAGTACGATCTTGAATGGTTGGGAAATCCTGACAGGGGTGAGTGTGATGAGATTGAACTCAAGTGAAAGTTTGGGATATTGAGCATTAAACCACTTGCACCACACTCGATCTCCAAATATTAACTATAATTGAATCCAAATGAATTAAATAGTAAAAAAAGTTATGTAGTTTTATACTTTCTTAATTTAAACTATTAAAAATTTATTATTTTGAGTAAATTGAATTTTCATAGATTTCACGTGTTTTAAATTGATAGGATTTTAGACACACTGTGAATATGAATTTAATAGTTATTAATTTAATTTTTTCCACCGAACATTGTATTTATTTTGTTTAATTTCTTACGAAAATCATGATTAAAGATGGATAACTATAACTAAATATATGGTAATTGTCAGATATGAAAGACAAACTGTATACTCTACAGTCCAAATAATACAATACAAATATAGAGAACAAAATCACAATTTCAAAACTGACATAAAAAAATAAAAATAAATATGATATACGACACAGAATCAACAAAAAATATTTAGATTTAAATATTGATATAGGATATTTGTATATATTCAAAATTGATTGTGTAGTGATTTTAGAATAAAATAGATATACATATATGGATCTTGTAGAAATAAACATCGTATATACTTTTTGGATATAAAATCAGTAAATATTTATTATATAAAAAATTATTTATTTGTTGTATTATTTAGGCTATATTTATTTCTTAATCTAAAACAATAAAAGAATATTGCTCATTTGTATATGTTAGACAATTTTCTCATATAATCATGATTTAAGTTGAATTATATTTTTATTAATAAATTTAATGGCACCCTATGATTTTATTTATTAAAGTTACATATATTGTAATTTATTGGTATAAATCTCAATTGTCTCCTGATCTAATATAATTTAGTTTTGAAAAATTATTATAGAACATATAACTTTTAAAGTTTTAGACAACTCAACAAATGTTTTTTTAATAAATTTATAAACTCGCTTCAATTATGTAATTAATTTATTATATTCTATTTTTATAAATTATATAATCAATTTGTTCTTTTTTCTTCCCATTTTTCTAAATTTTTCGTTTATAGTTGGATATTTAACAAGGTTTTTGTATGCATGTATTAAATTATTGTAATGATTACTATCTAATAAATCCCATATTATTTTGTTCGGTCAAGACGTATCAACCTGTAATCCATTTCCCCGTTCAAAGAACGGGGCGGGTCTGAGTATTGAGATATCCATCATGTCCCACCTCATTACAATTCCTACAATATATCATTTTTTTAATATCAAACTATACAATACTTTATTATATATACCGCGTGCATCATACGTGTGATATACTAGTACTTATAAAGCATTAGATTAAACTCAATCGGCTGTGATTCTTAACTGTATAAGTAACTACTTGCACTTCCAAATAAGTATGGATGATGCATACATACTCCTTTCTGATCTGCAGATCTACAAGAAACTGATGAAAAACTCTGAATAATGCTTGAGAAGAACAAATCCACTAGTATATATTCGAATCGATCTAAAAAGACAAAAAGAAAAAAAAAGAATGAAAGACAAAACTAATGAACAAACCCACTCCCACAGAGGGAAAAAAAACTACTCTGTTAGAAGGAGAAAACTTTTCCCACCAAGGGGGGGATTGAAAAAACCATAGACAGAAAGAAAGGAAAAAAAAAGAAGCTACTTTCCTCTCCTCCAATGGTGGAAGGAGGGTAGGACTGTAAATGAACAGAGCGTTCGACAAACAACTCGTGAACAAGCCCGGATAATGTTCGTTTATGTACGTTTATTTAGTTAAACGAACATAAATGAATAAATTTTAGGACTCGTTAAATAAACGAACAAAGTCTGAACAATACTATACTCGTTCATTAATAGATCGTGAACAAGTTCGTTTAGTGTTCGTTTATAATTGTTAATGAACACACTCGTTTAGTTTTCATTTATAAATGTTCATGAACAAACTCATATTGTGTTCGTTTATAAATGTTCATGAACAAGTTCGCATAGTGTTTGTTTAGAATTGTTCATCAACAGACTCATTAAAGGCTTGACTCTTAGCTCGTTTATGATTCAATTAATAATAAATAATGTTATTCAATTTAAAAATATTTAATTTCAAAATGGATATTTTATATGTTAATGATTATACAGTTCTTTTGTTTAACTTAAATAAGTAATATAATAACTTAATTTTATTAAATTAAACTTAACTTAATTATATTAACAAAAAGCTTTAATATATTACAAATTACAATCTAGACATTACTGAAGAAAGAAAAAGCGTAAAAGGTTAAAACTTTTTATATGCACCTTTAATGAACAAAGAAAAAGTGTCAAAGTTGAAACTTTTTATCTCCAAAAAAAGCCCTAGCACTACTAAGAACTCTAGAGCCGCAACACAACTCGCAAGTCGCAAGTCCCTGTTCTTGATTTTTTCCATCTTTATATTCTCAAAGTCACCCAATGGTCGATGCTCTCTATATTCGAAAAAAATAGAGAAATTCCAACCCCGAGTTAATGTGTAATCCCAAGTACTATACCATATTGCAATATGTTAGGAATGTTGATACAATACAATATGTAAAGTCAGAATTAGACACCTAATCAGATGAAGGAGTCTTTATTTGCCCAGGAGATTCTGTTAACTTCAATGTATTGGAGTGGTGGAAGTCAAACAACTTGAAGTTCAGAGTCTTGTCGAAAATGGCTTGCGAAATCTTGTCAATTTCAATTATCACGGTAGCTTTAGAATCAACATTCGATCTTTGTGGCAGGGTAATTGATACATATCGTTCATCTTTAGAAACATATGCAGTTCAAATGCTACTTTGTGGTAGCGACCGGTTAAGAAACTTTTACAATCTCATAAGAAAAGCAATAGTAAGAATTTATTTTGATTTTATATTATTCTTTTTCTCTAATATTTGAAGTTATATGATTGTTTATCTAATATGTTATATTATGTAGTTTGATGAAGATGTGAAAGACATAACACTAGCTTGAACTTAAAGGTAATCTTTTAAGGCCAATTCCATTATAATTAGGATTTTTATTGTGGGTGGTGCTATTTACACCCCCATAATTGATAAATACACCCATCTCCATATAATTGCAAAAATATTATTCACTTAAAAAATTATATTACCTTTACTAAAGGAAGAAGTTCTAAATACACCTACATCCTTCACCCACATTCTTCTTCTTCTTGAATAAAGTTGAAACTTTTTTAACCATAGATTTTCCAGCACTCAAATTGTTGCAGATATATGGATAATAAAGAAATCATATCTCAAAATAATGAAAGTATATTATTCATTTACAGCTTAAAGTATGTTATTTCTTAAATTTTTAATTTGAAAAATATCGTCGGATAACAGCGGTGCGACACTTGGCACGATCACACACTATGACAAAAAATCCATCATGTCATATGGGACCATGGCAAAAAATCCATCATGCCATCTTGCCATGTGGCACAATTGGTAAAATTCATCATCCTTGGCAAAAACATCCATCGTGCCATCATGTCATGTGGCACGATGGCAAAATACCCATTGTGCCTTCGTGCAACCTAGAGCTTTTTACGCCATTATGCCTTTTGTCGTTGTCTTCCCAAACATAATCAATCAACATAGATACAAAATTACCCAAATAATTACCTAACATCTACGAACAATTACCCATTAAATTCTACTTAATAAGACCGAAGTCGATGGTGGTGGTGGCACATCATTGTTTTCATCCTCCATCAACAGTCTTCTTTTTCGATAAGTGACCAAGTCTCGAGCCATCATCAATGGCATAGTAAATTTTTGCATAGTAACTTGTGGGTGTATTTATCATTTGGGGGGAGGGGGGAGGAGAATAGTGAAAGGGTAAAATTAGAAATTATGGGGGATGTATTTAGTAACTATGTTACATTTTAAAAAGTGGATGGATGTGTATTTAGTAGGTGAGTGTATTCATCAATTTTAGGAGTATGAATAGCGCCACCCTTTATGAATATGTTGGTCTTGATGCGAAATAGTTTATTTGAGTAACAATGGTATTTATGCCAATTTGCTATTGGCTTATTTTATTATCAGCGGGGTATTTCTAGAAGATGTTGTTTCCATTTGTTTGTTGTTAACTGATGGAAGAGTGACCGTGAAAATCTTTTCAGTATACTGAAAACGTACAGTGTAGCTAATAGAATAATGGCAAATAAGGCCGTATTCCTTAGGGATTGAATACGAAACCCTTAGGCTATAGTAAATATCGTATTCCAATTTTATTGAAGAGACCGAAAAATCACAAGTTTTATCTAATCTAAATCCTAAATTAACAAGTATAAATAAAATATATAAATTATTAAAAAACCGAACTCCACAAGTCTTTTCAACAAATACGAAAGCAACCCTAGGCACATAATCTCAACATGCTTCTTCAATATTAAATCCAATCAATATTTATCAAAACCAATTTATGTATTTCTATGGGTTCAAGTCCTAAATTAGTTAATTCCCCCTACCGGGTGGTGCATAAACAGTTGAATTAATAACAATTGCAGATCTCCCAATATATTCCAATTACTATTAATTCCTAAAAGATCTTTGAATTGAAGTACTCCCCACAAACAGTTGTAGATCTCCCAATATGTTACCCCCGTTCATGTTTGAATCCGATTTTCGTTTGTTAGAACTCACCTCCCGAATTATGAACTAAGAAATATGACATGCAAATTATTGATCAGATAATCTACAAGAAAAAAGCATTCTAATTCATATAATAGACCACATAAACCAATTAAGAAAACAACCAATATAGATTTAACATGAATCCACAGTTTTGATTATGTCCTAGGATCAGAAAGATTAGCCCAACATAATTGATAACAAATTCATAAACAAACTTGAACAAATAGTTTGACATCGTTTAAATGCAAACAAGAGATCTAAACTAAGAAATAAAAACCCTTATTTCTAGGATGGATCCTCCTTCCAAGTCATCGAACCCTTGTGCTTCCATAGATGCGAAAGGTCTTGTGGTGTTCTTCGTAGATTAGCCCTCCTCTCTTAGAAGACTGTTGATTTTTGTAATCCTAGTGTATTGTGGTGTATTTTCAGATGTAATGCTTGTTAATTCGTGCTGGCCTTGGTCCCTTTATATAGTCACTTTGAGAGATTGCTAATAGAGTTCTTACGGGAAAAGCAAACAAAAATCAGCCTTAGGACGAATCGCACAGCCATGTGCAGATCACACGGTCCGACCCTGTAAAGTGTTTCAGTCTCTTTTTTTTCTCCAAACATACCACACGGTCATGTGCAGGTTACACGTCTAGTCATGCGATGTGTCTCTGAAATTCTTCCCTCGAACATGCCGCACGAACGTGTAAAAACATATGGGGACAATTCACATGGTCGTGTGAGATTCACACGATCTGGCCTTGTGACTTGTTTTTCTCCATTTTCTTCGTGTATTCGTTCATCTCTTCGCATTCTACAATCATGTCCGGACCTTCTAACTGTTATCTTTTCATTTAAAAAAATGCAAGAATACGCAGTATCATGACCTTCGAAGGAAACCAAGTAAAATGCACTAAATATCCATGCAAATGAATCAATTATATATTATTTTAAGTCTTAAATGCATGTATATTTTATACGTATCAAAATCTCCAAAACTTAAAACATTGCTCGTCCTCGAGCAAACTAAGAAAAATAATCTCAAGGGGTACAAAGAACACACAAGAACACTATAAACATTTAATCCCATTCAACTCCATATCTAAGTAAACCATGTAATTCATTATCAAAAAAATCATCAATCACAAGTTTGGCATAATCAATACTCTCTCGAGTACTTGACATCGCGACTCACAAGTAATAGTGTATCACTCATCTCTCAAAGTAAATATGACGTGTATACGCTCAGTTCAATTCAATGAATGTAGAACTACCATAGGCATGCAAATTGTCTAACATCTCTACCACTTAAGTGTGCACAATTTAAAAATCAAAAAGGACTTATCACTTGGTTATAATGTTTGGTAAGGGTAGGAAAATTTTGGATTAAGTAACTTGACTTGAGCAAATAGAATTGAAGTACACACACTTTCAATTCACCAACCCTATTTCATCTCTAGAATCATTCTTTCAAATTGATTTCTTTTTCAACTGATACTCCACCTTTTTTCCTTTTCTATTCTTAGGCCCCTTGCCTTTTTTTCTTTTGCCGTAAGCTTTCAATTTTTCGAATTTTTCTTTTTCCTTTCTTTCTTGTCGATTTTCTCTCTTTCTTTTCAGAAATTTTCTTTTTTTTCGAGCTTCATTATTCTTTCATTTACCTAGGCACTACTCATCCCTCTTTCGTTTGCCAACATTATTTCTCAATATTTCACCACAACTCCCCCAAACTATTCATCTTCTATGAGCTCAAGTAGTTTTGGGATAAAATTTATATTTAAGTTCAAAGCATCAAAATATGGCTAACAGTAAAAACATTTAGGCTCAAAGTGGCTAACTAGTGAAGCATGAGTTTATAGGTAGGCTTTTTAGGCTAAGTAAGCTTAGACAAAGATGACCTTAAATCATCTTCAAAATTGCATACACACATGGCTTCAATATAGATACCAATGCAAGTTCTAGAATTCTAACAATCATGAATGACACACTCAAGAAAAAAATACGACTGCATAATATAAAAGGAGTTTGAGGCTCAAAAGCTCACAGGCTTATTTTTCGCAACATGCACAAATGCCCAATTTTCTCAATTAATGTCAAACAAGCAAAAGATATCTTCTCAACAATTCATCACATTATTCACAAAAATACTTCATCTCATGAATCAAATGCTCATAGTAAAATCATACAAAAGCTTTTTGTACTTTTTCGAATTATAATCCTAAATCACACAAAAGCAACTAAACATGTTAAAGCGATAAACATACTAAAACAAAAACTTAAAAAAAATAAAAAAAAAATTCAAAGTTTTTATGCAAACTTTATATACTTCTACATGCAATCCTAAATGCAATGCCAAAATACAACAGTATGTATTTACACATTCTTGACAACCCCCCAAACTTAAAATATGCTTCGTCCTGAACATATGAGAAAATTATCAAAAGAAAGAGGAATGCATAAAAAGTACTTACAGACTCACTATGGGGGTGGAGGTGGAGAGTAGTGGCCCTGTGAGATGTGCCACTGATCCATACAAGACATCATCTCGTACATCTGATGCTGCTGTTGAGTGATGGCGTCAAAGCGCTGCAAATACTCAGTATGATACTCATCACCTGTCGCCGATAACTAATAAGTATCTTCCATTAATGTGCCCATGTTGACATCCATCCTTTCAAGCCTATCATTAAAATTCCTAGGCCGACTACCCTCTTGTCTAGAGGATTCCACTATCGGGTTTCATGCCTAGGCTCATTTTGCTCCTATTGAGCAACAGTCCTTTGGTCACCCCTCATCAACCAATTACCCCTATTCCTAATTGAGGTAGCGTCCGAATTTGGGAGCCGAATTTTGGTTCTATCCACATGAACCAACCAATGATCATGCACATCATATGTAATCATCTCCATTGCGGATAAAACAGTCACATCAATCTTTTCCCTCATTGGCTCGCGCATACCCCTCAAAATTGACATTAAAATACTCGGCTATAGGAATAATTATCCCACCAATGCAAACTTTCCCCTTTTCTTGCTTTCTCACTCTCTCAAATTGTCTCACTATTACCACTTTCGTCCCTGATGCCATACACCAAAGTATAAACAATTCAGCAACCCGAATGATCCTTTTACTATCTTCTCTTGTGAACATCGTTTCCGTTTATGTACGTTGCACATAGCGAAACACGGGGTTCCTAATGTTAGACGCCTTAGAGGTACCCAATGTATAAATTCTTTTCCCCGTGATCTCCTTCCAAAATACGAGTATATCAAAATTCTCATGCTCTTCAATCCCATAAGCCGGAGTTCTATAAATTGCATTCAAATCATCAATAGATAACTCCCTCGGCTTATTATCTAGCCTAAACCGAATACCCATAAAATTCCTCTTATGGACTACCAATTCAAAACTACTCAAGAATTCACGAGTATAAACCACATAAGTAGTTCAATTCCCATTCAAACAATTCATGCCAATCAATACGCCAACACAAAGCACGATAATCCTCCAATAAACCCAAATTAGTAAGAGTAAGTTCATCGGGATACCTTTTAGAAATCCATGGTTGGAGATAAAGCACCTCCCACCGAGCCCAGTGTGTTTCGTCCGACGTGACTACATTAGAGAACTCCGATTGGTTCATCTCGTACTCGGGTTCGGGCTCCGGAGGTGATTCCCTTCTCCTCCTTGTGTTCCTCCTAGTTTCTCTTTCTCCTCCTCTAGAAGCCATTGATATGGAGTTTTGAAGTTTTGAAAATCTGAAATTTGAAGAATGAAAACCCCCAAAACTTGAAGGAGAACTTAGGAAAGTTGATAAATTGGAAGAATTTTGTGATGGGTTTCTTGAAAGGAAGAAGTATTTATGTTTGTGTTTGAAGATGAATTCGAAGAAATTTGAAGATGGGTTGGGGTATTTGAAGGAGACTTTTTTGATGGTTGGGTTTGGAAAGGTGAAAGTGGGATAAGATTTGAGTGTTTGAGTTTAAAAACGAGCGGAAAAATTTGACGGCCCGTTCACATGGCCTATGTGCATTTCACACGGTCGGGCTGTGTGGCCCCGCTCTACTTCTGTTGTCTGTCGCGACCGTTCACACGGTCAGACCATGTGAATGGTCTCTGTGCTGCATATCGCACGGCCGTGTGAAATTTTACACGGTCGTGTTTTTTATTTTTGTTTTTTTTAAATTTGGAGCTTGTCGTGACGCCTCTACACAATAACTCACAAAATAAATTAACTTAAATTACGTTAATAATAAAATCAAAAATGAATTAAAATCAAATTAATGAAGGCGATAAAAATAAAATGAAAATCAAAATTAATTGGGTTGCCTCCCACAAAACGCTAAGTTTTACGTCTTCAGCCAGACATCAAATTTCTAGTATTACTGTCGCTGAACTGTGTCATTTAAAGTCTTTGAGCTCTCGCATTTTGTACCATTCATCAGACAAATGGCATTGCACCGCTCTCTCGGATTAAGCTCAGTATCGCTTGGAAAGTTGCACTTTTGGTGCTGGCCTCCCACTGCAGTCTTGCATTCACGTTCGTGTTCATCTGAGTAACCTATTCCTCAATCCCGTCTATCTTTGCTTCATCTTTATTCACTCTTGCCCTAGTTTCTGTAGTCATCGTTGAAGTTTCTTTGCTATCCACAAAATTAGCCTCTTCTTCAACAGCTATAGGATCTCTAGGAGTCAATTGATGCATAGCTTGCAGTTTCATATTAAACACGGATAAATGTTCTGTGAGCATGGAAATCTCTCGGATGGCCACTGATAACTATTGTTTGCCATCTCCTCTAACAATTCTAGTGACTCATGTGGCACTACAACATAAATGACATTAGGTAACACAAATTTGTAACACTTTTTACATAAGGTACATATGTAACACATGTTTGTAACACTTTTTACATTGCAATATTTATGTAACACTTTTGTAGCACTTTATCAGTATATAACACTTATATGTAATACTTTTACATAAGTAACACTTTTTAAGTATCACTTGTTTTATTATTTCTTTTGTAACGCAAATAGGTAACACTTTTATCAATATGTAACACTTATATGTAACACTTTTATATAAGTAACACTTTCTAAGTATCACTATGTTTTTTGTTATTTCTTTTGTAACGCAAATAGGTATCACTTTATTTAAGAAGCACCTTGGCAACACTTTATTTTATTGATTCTAACAATTTTTAAGCTATATTTTAGTAACACAAAATTATATAACTATCATTAAATCATTTCAAAGATTTATTTTAATTAATTGATGTCACCAAACCTAAAAATTGTAGACATCATGTAATCTGTTTTTTTTAACTGAATTTTTGTTTTCTTTTTACAAAGTATTTTAGTTTTGCTTTTATTTTTTTATTTTTTACGAAGGCAATTAATTCCGTCTTAATACCGACAAAAAATTCGCATGTATATATTTTATTATAATTATTTATTTATTTTTTGATTTTTACTAACGGAGACCAATTTCATTGTTAAATCTTTTTTTATTATTTTTTTAAAAAAATTACCAATGAAAATTGATGTTGTCGGAAATTACTTAGGAATTTTTTCCGTCGGTAAATTATTTTTTCGTTATTTTATTTATTATTTAAGTTTTTTATCAAGTAGAACTTTTTATCCGTCATAATTAATTTTCTAGTTTTATATATTTTTTATTTTTACTGATTGAATATTTATCAGTCGGTAAATTTATTTTATATATTTTTGATATTTTTAATTTGTTGTGTCCTTTAATATATAATATAATATGATTTTCAAACTATATATTATACAATATAAAAATTGATATATACAGTGTATAATATAATTTAATACATATATTATAAAATATAATCTTTATTATATAAAATATCTTATATATATACATAATATATATATATGTGTGTGTGTATATAAAACAAAGCAAAAGTTGTAATAAGAATCAACTTAGCTTAGTGGCAAACTGCTACTTCCATACATAACAGGTCGTGGGTTCGAATCTACTTGGTGGCAAAAATAGTATTTCTACGAAGTGCTACAAAAAAAGTGTTACATAAGATTCATATGTAACAATTAGAAATATTTCTTCAAAGTGTTACCAATAGAAAACTCAATGTAACATTTAGAAAAAGTGTTACTAAAAGATAATAAAAGTGATACTTTAGACTATAGGTAGCACGGGCAAGTGCAGCGCCATAAAAGTGCCACCTATTGTCTATAGTAACATTTTATGGCCATTAGGTAACATTTTTTGAGTGTTACCTAATATCATTTATGTTGTAGTGTGGATATAACCCAAGTAGAGCACCACTAGATGCAACATCTATAATAGCTCTCGTGTTGCCACTCAAACCATTATAAAAATGTTAGTAGTTGGGATACCTATGTTGAGGGAATTTCCTCAACAGTTCCCTAAATGTATCCAATGCTTCATGTAGAGGCTCTGCTTCTAATAGCCTAAACTGGGTGATTTCACTTTTCAGTTGCAGCGTCTTACTTGGGGGAAAATACTTAGCTAGAAACCCCTGACTTAGTTTAGCCCAATCTGCTGCGGGTGGTGATAAAGAGAATGTGAAAAGGCGGCATCGAATGATATCCTCCGAAACACCATTCATCTTAACCGTATCGCAAATTTCTAAGAATTGCGCCAGATGTGGATTTGGATCCTCAACGGCTCTCCCTCCAAACTAGTTTTGTGAAGCCATCTGCATCAATTTATATTTTAGTTCAAAGTTATTTGCATTGATCGGCAGATGGGCGACACCCCCATATGTTTGACTAACTTCTGACTGGAAGTAGTTTTTAGCTACCCTCCTCACGAGCCTTTTCACTATCCCATCATGTTTGTACACCCCAAGTGGGCGTTCCTCTTTTTTCCTATTATTCACAACATTCTGATTATTCCCATCCACCATCGCTTTAGATCTTTTTCTTAACTATTTCGATGTTTTCTCGATTTCTATATCATTGGGTATTGGTTGGGCAGATTTGGAACGCGTGATCAATGCACTATCTGCACTCAACAAAAATATTGTTAGAACCAAGGCAATAAAATTATTTACAAAGAAAAAAATCGATAATAAAAAATAAAAATATGTACAAAAAATCGAAAAAATATTGCTTCAATTAAGATTAAACTATTAAACTACTTATTACTATATTGTTTCAATTAAGATTGAACTACTTATTACTATATCGAAGTTGAATCTTTCAATCCCCGGTAATGATGCCAAAAACTTAACCGTGAAAATCTTTTCACTATACTGCAAGCGTACAATGTAGCTAATCGAATAATGGCGAGCAAGGTCGTATTCTTCAGGGATTGAATACGAAACCTTTAAGCTATAGTAAATATCATATTCCAATTTTATTGAAGCGACCGAAAAATCACAACTTTTATCTAATCTAAATCCTAAATTAACAAGTATAAATAAAATATGTAGATTGTTAAAAACCCGAACTCCACATGTGTTTTCAACAAATACGAAAGCAACCCTAGGCACATAATCTCAACACGTTTCTTCAATATTAAATCCAATCAATGTTTATCAAAACCAGTTTATGTATTTCTATGGGTTCATTTCCTAAATTAGTTTATTTCTCCCTCCCGAGTGGCGTATAAACAATTGATTAATAATAATTGTAGATCTCCTGATACGTTACAATTACTATTAACTCCCAAAAGATCTTTGAATTGAAGTACTCCCCACAAACAGTTTTAGATCTCCCGATACATTACACTCATTTACGTCTGAATCCGATTTTTGTTTATTAGAACTCACCTCCTGGATTATGAACTAACAAATATGAAATGCAAATTATTGATCAGATTAATCTACAAGAAATAAGCATTTGAATTCATATAATAGAACACATAAACCAATTAAGAAATCAATCAATATAGATTTAACATGAATCCACAATTTTGATTATGCCCTAGGATCAGAAAGATTAGCCCAACATAATTGATAATAAATTCATAGACAAACTTGAAATCAAATGTTTGACATCGTTTAAGTGCAAACAAGAGATCTAAACTAAGAAAGAAAAACCCTTGTTGCCAGGATGGATCCTCTTTCCAAGTCTTCGAACCTTTGTGCTTCCGTAGATGCGAAAAGCCTTGTGGTGTTCTTTGTAGATTAGCCCTCCTCTCTCAGAAGACTGTTGATTTGTGTAATTCTAGTGTATTGTGGAGTATTTTCGGATGTAATGACTTGTTAGTTCGTGCAGGTCTTGGTCCCTTTATGTAGGTACTTTGAGAGATCACTTGTAGAGTTTTGATGGAAAAAAGGAAACAAAAATCAGTCGCAGGTTGAATCGCACGGCCGTGTGCAGATCATACGGTCCGACCGCGTAAAGTATTTCGGTATCTATTTTTGCTACAAACAAACCACACAGTCATGTACAGGTTACACAGTCTGGTCGTTCGATGTGTCTCTAAAATTCTTACCTCGAACATGTCGCACGAACGTGTAAAAACACGGGTACAATTCATACGGTCGTGTGAGATTCACACGGTCTGGCCCTGTGACTTGTTTTTCTCTATTTTCTTCGTGTATTTGATCATCTCTTCATATTCTTTAATCTTGTTTGGGCCTTCTAACTGATATATTTCCATTTAAGCTCTGTTTCCTGTAAAAGTTACAAGAATACGCAATATCATGCTCTTCTAAGGAAACCAAGTAAAATACACTAAATATTCGTATTATAGGTCCCAAGGGGTGATACAATAAATTCTATAAGGGGGATGGGGTTGAATAGATTTTACCAAATTTTTGATTTAGTCCTTTTAAAGTTAGAGTTTAGTCACAAGTCAGCTGGGTCCTTGGTGGACAACTTAGTTTAGTTGCACAGCAGAGTTAGCCACCTAACAGACTCGACTTAGCTGTTGATAAGATAACTCAGCTGATTCAATTAACTCTTTAAATATTCAGTAGACTTGGTTTTTACAGCGGAAGACTTTACCCTTGCTTGAAATATGTTTTTCACACTTGTTTTAAGCTTAGTTATTATCAGTTGACTTAGCAAATTAAGCAAACAACAATATAGATATGCAAGAATGTAAGTGTGCTGAATGTAAATGACACAAGCAATTTTATATTGGTTCAAAGATGGGATAATTATTCTAATCCACTCTTCTCCAAACCCTGGAAGAATCTACTAATGTAATTGTAACTTTGTTACAAAATGGTGACAGTCCAAGCTTGTTTTGGTTTTTGGGACTCAACTTCTTCACAAAACATATGTCTTGCTACTTCAGTTCCTTCAAACTCTTGGATTTGGTCAAATAGTCCCCCAACGAGTCCAAAGCTTCTGGTTCGAATTGGAACCTTAGTACACCTCCTTCAACCTTGGAGTGTAGACCCCTTGTTCTTTAAACAAGTTTTCCTCTTCAACAATTTGAAGTTGTCTTTCCTTCACTGAGTATGTTGGATTGATCTCCTTCGAGTTTTAGGCTTGAGGATATGAATAGAATGCTTGAGAGATACTTGTTGCTTTGCAGATTAATGGTTATTGCTTTGCTTGCTTCCGTAACCTTCTCTCTGATGCATCCTCTGCCTTTTATAGTGTTAGTTTTAAAAATATATCCACTGAAGAGGTAGATGTACTTTTCAAACCACACTTTGAGGTCGTGGGCTTGTCTTGTCTTGCATCTTTGATATGGACTGATCCTTGAATTTAATTCTCTGCAGCCTTTCCTTAAACTCTACAGGTTTTCAGGGACATCCTATTGGTTCCTTGTTTTTTGCACTCTATCAGCAAAACAACTTTAAGGATGGCAGTCTGACACATTCCTACTTTTAGCAAACAATTGACTTTGCTTTGACAACGGATCTCTTCAGGTTTCTTTGATCCTTTCTGCTGCATAACCACTTTGACAATCAACTCCACTTATCTTGGAATGACTTAGCTGTCAGTGTGCTGACTTAGACAACTTTTCTACCACTTGACTGAAACTTCACTGCACTTTGCTCAGGTGCCACTCAACTGGGTCTTTTCTTAGATCTTCAGTCAACTTCTTCAATCTTCAACTTGGCTGCTTTGACTTAGCTAACAGAACCCTATCTATTAAAAGTTGATTTATAGCAGAATTGGGGTGACAACTTCCTAATCTAATTTTTATATGGTATCATCAAAATCTATTACATAAATTTCCCAACAATTTCCCCTTTTTGATGATACCAAAACTTAAATAAAAAATAGCAAAGTAAACAGTGGATAACAAAGAATGGATATATGAATATGTTATTTTGTTGAACATATCATTCTGGCACTTTACAAAGGTTTACAAAGTACAACGAAAAAGATAAACAATGTACTTACAATTTTACGTATTATTTACGTTGAAGTAAAAATACAACATGAAGGTGTCTTCAGTAGTCTTCAATGCCTCTTTTGTTTCCTTCTTCTCTCATCTTCTTCGGCTCTCCTTCTATCTTCATCTATCTTCCTCTTCTTCTCTTCTCCTTCCCTCTTCTTTCTTTCATAGGCTCTTTTGGCAGTTTGGTCTTCCCTTCTATGACTCTCTTCCCATTCTTGTTGTTGCCTTTTGTTTTCCGGCTCTTGCCTCTTGTTGCTTGGGCGTTCTTCCCGCAACTTTTTTGTTTGCAAGTTCATTAAATCTAGCCCCGTATAAGCGTTCTTTCTTCAAGGGATTTATGTATGTGTAATTTATAGGCATGCTTGGTGGAGTGCTTCTGCCACTTCCACCACTTCTTCCATTTTCTCTTCCAGAAACAGCTCTTCCCCTCTGAGTATACTAAACAGGATATGCTCTCGAAGTCTGCTAACTGTTTCCTTCAGTCTGCTGCATTATAATTGATTTTCAAATCTGTAAGCCTTTTTCCCAGTATAGTTCCCATGCCTGTTCAAGGGTCATTTTCTCGAAAAATCCATCCTCCTAGAGAGTTTGGAACTTCTACAGTGATCTTGGTTCTCCTTGCATCTGGAGCGGGAGAAAGTTCTCGAGGGAGCTTTACTGCTGGAGAGTCTTTAAGTAACCCTGCTGGGGGACCATCGAACTTGGTTTTCAAACCTTCTATTCGACCATGCTGCCTTTCATCATTTTTAGCGAAATCAGCTTCGATGGCTTCTCTGGTCTTCTTGAAGGCTAACTCAGCTTTTTCTTCAGCTGATAAGCATGTGGTAGCTGCGAAAGTAGAGAGCGGGAGGATGAGTCATGATGGGGTTTTTCAAGCACGATCTTCAAGGGGGTCTTCTTCATTCCACTTCATTCCCCCTTACCATCTTCCCCATTTATGACATCATCACGAATGAGAGATTTCTGAGAGTAGTTGGACAGAATAAGATCCAGTTTCTCATGCGTTGTTGAGTGAGCTATTCTGTGTTCTGATCATAGAGCCTTCATTTATGCAGCAATGATATTCATTTCTTCGTTCATGACAATCATCTCCGTGCACAGATTGGCTTTAGTCTTCAAAAGGTCTTGTTTGTGCTGAGCTTTCAGCAATTCCATATCCGTCTTGTGCGCCTGGTCTATTATGAAAATATGATCCCTCTACCTCTGCTGAAACTTCGCATTTTTCGAAGACTCCAAATCATCAATTTTGCGAATAGTGATTTGAATTAGCTGACTTGTTCTTGTCTTAATGCCTTTGTCTAAGTCTTTGTCCATTCCTTATCCTTAGAATTTATTACGAATGTCTCCGGAGATGGTCGCATTGTGATTGTCTGATTGGTTGAGAGCATCAAAACCTCTTTCCATGTTTTTAATTTCCGAATAGATAGTCTTGAAGGCTTTTCGAAAGTCTGTTGCTTAAGTTGACTGTTCTTTGGTCCATACTGCATCGAAATCAAATCCAAACGGCACTACTCGTAGATCATCTGGGCCTTCAAATTCTTCATTTTCATGGTGTACTTGGCACTTTCTACAACAGATTCGGTTTCGAGGGGTACATTAGCTACAAAAGGGAAGTAGTCTGAGAATAAGTCATCTGGACCAAGAGGAATTTCTCCCACTCCTCATTCGGGAGCCTTTCTTTTGTTCTGTAGACTGGCTTCATCTCTATGTGCCTCAGTTGTTTAAGCGTCATCGGCAGTGGCAGCTGTATTAGCCTGCGGAGCTGACTTATCCTCAGTTGTCTTAATAACTTCATTGGACTCGGTTGGTTTTTCTCTTTGAGTAACCGGCACCTCAGCTGCCTCAACAGCATCATAGGCTGGTGATGGCACCATTGGGGGGTGAGCTATCAACCAAGAAAAATTTTTCGAGAGCAGCTTTCTCGCTAGCATTTCTCATTTTTGCTACAGTTTCCTAGATTTTTGGGTCCTTGGCTGGTTTTTCTTTGGGAGCAGGCTCAACTTTGCCATTTGTGTCAAGGAATTCCATAGAAACATTTTCCTCAGATTCATGCAGCGCACTTATTTCTTTCTTTTCAGGTGACTCTGGCTGAGGAGCTAGCATCTTTCCTTTGTCTTTGGCAATTTTACCCAAGGAAGTCTCAACCTCTTTCGGGCTTTCATTAGCAGTATCAACCACTATAGGGCCTTCTACATTCCTGTCTGCAGTCTCATCTGCATATGGGTCTTCAACAGTGGCATCCTTCGAGGTCTCAACCTCTTAGATTGTGCTTCCAGGACCAACAGTCTTAACTTCCAAGGTCTTCTGCCCATCTTTTGCTTTAGATGCAGCTGCAACTTCTTTGGCCTTCATTGCAGCTAGAATTTCAGCTGAGACAGTCTTAACCATCTGAGCCTTGTCAATCCCACTCTACTATTATGGAGCAGTCTCGCCATTGCCTCCTAACCCCGTTTGTGAAGTCTCCCATAGCATCCTCCAACCCACCTTTGTGGTGTGTGTAGTTTCCCCTCAATGGTGCACCGGCTAATTCCGCGACTAGTGGGGTCACTGGACATAAGAGACTCAAATTGTAGTTCCCTTTGAGTATTCAGTAATTTGGGGCGGTGTCTAAACACCTTTCGCGGGGTTGGCTCGAGTAAGGTTCCCTCTTCATCTCTTTTCTTAGCTTCATCGCCAATTTCCTGGTATGTCCTTTGGAGTGCGTAGGTGAGGTCGAGGCATCAATGGTCCTCACCATCTCCAAAATGCCAAGGGTAGGAGAGTTTGCATGGATGATGGCTCTCCAGGGCCCCTTTGCAATGTTTGATCATGAAACTGCTTAGACTCTCTTAAGGCTTGCTTCATCCCAACCTTCTCAACTGGATCAACAACATCTAGCTCTTCTACATCACTGTCACTGCTGGTGGCTGGCTGTAAGACATTTTCAGGGGCTTCCGTGAAAGCGCAAGTGTGAGGCTTTTTATACTCCTCAACTGCCTTGGCTTTCTCTATTGCCTGACTTTTTCATCCTCATTTATGTTGAAAAGGATATTGGTGCAGTTGTTTTCGTCCAGCGTTGTTCGAACACCAATATTTCCCAAAAATTCGAGGAGGTATTCTTTCTCCTCAATAAAGTTCGGTCTTTGGAATTAAGACCTGGCCAAACTCAGCTTCCAGGCTCTCCAAATCCGTAGCCTCTCTTGTATGTCAAGGCAAGCATAAGATAACATTATTAGATCATCATCCTCCTGCATGGGCTCAAGAGCAACCCTTTCTTTCTCAACAACCATCGCACCTGTCTGAAGGGAATTTACAGCTAACTCTCCTTGACCGTGGTCAGCTACGTCAGGCTCAAATTCCTCAACTACTTGCCTAAAAGTTGTCTCTTGCTCCTGAGTGGCTTCCACGCCACTTCCTTCTTTCAAAATCTGCTGCTCATGCTCAACAGCCTTCTCGACTCTTTCAGCTGTCCCAGACTCAGCTGGCTCAACAGCTAAGTTAGATTGTTTTACCAGTCTCCTTTTGGTCTTTCTTTTTAGAGGAACTTCAACTTTCTCATCTACGTGTTCAAAGAATGGCGGACTGCCAATTTCAACTTTTTCACTATAGGCGGCTTCCGGCGCAATTGCTTGCATTCTTCGTCTGTGGTGAGGGAGCTGGGACAGGGGCTTTTATGGCTGCGGGGGCAGAAGCTTTCTTCTTCGGTGCAGGCTTAGGGGATGGGGCTTTAACAGAAGTAGTTGTTTCCATGGGTCCATGTTCAGCTGATTCCCCCTTGCTCGTAGCTGCTTTCTTTACATGAGCTTGCCTATGGGCACCAAACAGGTTTTCTCGGAACATCTTATTATTGACATGGAAGGGTTTCCTATTTCGGAGAGGAACACCCTTCACCTTCATCAAGTGGCCTAAGATCAGGCCATAACCGAGTGAACTTCTAAACATTCCATCTTCACCAATGGACATGTTTATCACATTCTGGCACAACTTGCCAAATATGTACTTGGCCCAGTTGACTTGCTTCTCCTCCATGATCGCCGCCATGACAATCAGCTTAGACCGAGAGAGCTGATTGAACGACTCAAACTTCATATCCACGCGTTTAGCTACCACATCCATCGACTTGTGGTAGTCTTCTTTGATCGAACTTCTTCACGCAATGTAGTTTGGCTTTGCGGCGACCTCGGGTTTGACTATCACCTTCCAGGCAACAACCAAATATGCGTCCTTCTCAGTTATCTCCTTAATCCCACTAGAAGTCAGATAACAATGGTCAACTAAGACAGCAGTTGTTAGCTTAAAGTCTTTGATGTGGGTCAATGAGCAGATCTTATCATCGTGAGCCTTGAGCATTCACGTAGTAAATAGAGACCTCTTCGAGGTAAGTGTGAGAAAACTCCATGGATAGAAATTTCTTAAGACCAACTTTCTCAAATTTTTCAGAGATCTTCTTGGCTAAAACCTTGTCCACGCCCTACTTGACAAGGCCTTTGAAATCCGCGTTCCTCTAGTCGGATCTTCTCAAAAGCTTAGCATAATCATATGATGGTGCCATTTACTGTCTTGAGGCGAGATTCGAATGAAGATAAGAACTAGGGTTTGAACTTCTTTTGCAGAGAAAAAAATATTGAGTATTGTTCGTAAGCAAGAGTGTATGTGAGAAGAGAGAAAAATGAATTTCTCTTTATATGGGATGTGAAAGGACAATTTTTGGAATTCAAAAAGTTTAAAATTGATCAACGGTTGAGATCACGTTTTGAAAATTTCATTAATTTCCCTGCATTAAATGCGGCGGCATTTATATCCAATCATGGGTAAACTTGTGTATGCTTTTTACGGACATCATAATTATCTTTGACGTCAAGGCTAAAAACATTCCCCTCGCATGAAAAATGACGTATTTTGTCACTCAGATCATAAATAACTCAACTATCTTCATTATAACTTGACTCTGCTTCTCTCTTGATTGATTAACCACTTGGTTGTGCAGCTAACTCGATACAGCTGACTAGCCATATAAGCTGTTTCACTTGGCTGAAATGTGAAACTCTTCTGATATGCATTTATGTGTTTCGGAACTCTGCTGAATATGTCTTCTGAGCTTTCTAACATAGATCAATCAATCCAAGCTCATTCTTAAGCTTTTCAAATCTTGATTCACATAATGGCTTTGTGAATATATCAGCTAACTGCTTATCAGTTGATATGTATTCCAATGTGATGTGTTTCTTTTCAACATGATCTCTTATAAAATGATATCTGACATCAATGTGCTCGGTTCTTGAGTGCAATACTGGATTCTGAGAAATTGCAATGGCACTCGTGTTATCACACATTATTGGAATCTCTCTTTCTTCTATATCATAATCTCTCAGCTGTTGCCTCATCCATAAGACATGGGCACAATAGCCTGCTGACAATGTACTCTGCTTCAGTTGTGGATGTAGCTATTGAATTTTGTTTTTTGTTGAACCAAGAAACCAACTTATTTCCAAGAATTTGACATGTACCTGATGTACTTTTCCTATCAACTCTACATCCAGCATAGTCTGAGTCTGAGTAACCAACTAACTTGAATCTTCTTTCCTATGGATACCATAAGCCAACTTCCTGGCATCCCTTCAAATACCTTAGGATTTTCTTGGTTGCGGTCATATGACTTTCTTTTTGGAGCATATTCAAATCTAGCACATACACCTACAACAAAGGTGATGTCTGGCCCACTTGCAGTTAAATAGAGCAAAGATCCAATGAGATCTCTATATCTTGTTTGATAAACAGCTTTGCCTTCTGCATCCATATCCATTTTGACTGATGTATTCATGGGAATCTTCACAGATGACTTCTTCTCCATACCAAATTTCTTCATTAAATCTCTGGTATATTTGGTTTGACTTATGAAGGTTTCATCCTTCATTTTCTTGACTTGAAGACCTAGGAAGAAAGTTAGATCTCCCATCATGCTCATTTCAAATTTTTCTTACATAAGGTTTGAGAATTTGTCACGCAACTCTTTTTTTGTGGATCCAAAGATGATGTCATCCACATATATTTGAACAAGCAGTATACTCTCTCCATCTTGAATTATGAAGAATGTCATATCAACCTTGCCTTTGGTGAATCCATTGTCTATAAGAAACTGAGAAATTGTGTCATATCAGGCTCTTGGTGTTTGTTTCAAACTGTATAATGCTTTCTTGAGCTTATAGACTTTATTTCCAATAGTTTTCTGCTCAAAACCTGGAGGTTGTTCCACATAGACTTATTCTTCCAAAAGTCCATTTAGAAATGCACTCTTCACATTCATCTGATAAACGGTGCAGTTCTTGTGTGCTGCATATGCAAGAAACATCCTAATTGCCTCCAATCCGGCAACATGAGCAAAGGTTTCATCAAAATCTATACCTTTTTCTTGGCAATACCCTTTGGCTACCAATCTTGCTTTGTTTCTCACTACACATCCTTCTTCATTCATCTTATTTCTGAATACCCACTTAGTACCAATAATATTCTGGTGGGTAGGCCTTTGAACTAATTTCCAAACTTTATTTATCTCAAACTAATTCAACTCATCCTGCATAGATAGAATCCAATGTGTCTCATCCACTGGTTGTGTCACATCTTTAGGCTCAATTTGGGAAATGAAACAAGTGAACATAGCTTCATGTTGATTTCTGGATCTAGTTCTTACTCCATCTCTAACATCTACAATAACAAGCTCTGGAGGATGGTCTCTCAACCATCTCACATCAGGTTGGAGTAAGACTGTTGGATTCAGTCTTCTTGCAGCTTAGTTGTCTTGAACAACTTCCTCGTCATCATTCAAGCTAGAGACTTTCGATTGTCTCGAGATTCGACTATCTCATATTCATCTGGGTTGAGCCTTCTAATATCCGCCTCAACATAGGGATTCTTCTAAACAGTTGGCTGATTCATCTTATCAGCTAACTCATCAATGTCATCTCCATTAACATTAGGTTCATCAAAAACCACATGGATAGACTCTTATGTGACCATAGTTCTCTTTTTCAGCACTCTGAAAGCTTTACTCTCAGCTGAATATCCCAAAAAGATACCTTCATCAGCTTTAGCATCAAAAGCTTTCAAGTTGTCCTTGCCATTGTTGTGAATGAAGCACTTGTATCCAAAGATATGAAAATATCCAACATTTGGCTTTCTCTCTATTCAACAATACATCTTCGTAATGAAAATAGAGTGGAAACATGAGTTAGCTTTTCAAGAATATAATAAGCACTGTGAACTATCACCTTCAAAAAGATAGTTGAACCTTTTTCTTCAATCGGAATACGGATGAGATCAGAATACAAGTAAGATCAGAAAGGCCATCATTGAGGCAAACGATGCAATTGCTTGAATTACTAGGTTGGGTGGGCTAAACCTTCGACACCAGCACTGGATTTGCACAAAGAGAAAGACAAGACCGTCTAAGGCGCAAAACCCTTATTGTCCAATCCCCTCACAGCTGTTTATTCTCTAACAAGAGCATTCGATGCATTATAATAAAGAATTATGTCATTTCCTTGCAGAAAGAGTCTATTGAAGTTTAGGTTATCCCTCTAACTCGGCTAGTGACACATCAAACCTCTTTCCTTTTTAGAAAGGCCTTGATTTAAGCATCAAAACAAGAGTGACAGGGTACCATGAGTTCTGAAGTATTTTTCTACCTATTGTTGGCATCTATATCACCTTTTTGCGCAAAGAGCTTATTCGAGCGCAACGAGTCATGAAAAGAATAGCCACTTCCTTATCTCATAAGGGTTTTGGACAAGCGTCTATTGATCATACACTATTCGAGTGTAGCGGCGAGTATTAATGGCTTTAGCCCAAAATCTCTTAGGCAATCCAACTTGATTAACATGATCCTTGCGGTTTCTTGGGAGTTACATTCTTTCTTTCATTACTCCATTTTGTTGTGGAGTTCTTGCGGTGACAATTCATGAACAATACTATTTTCCATGCAATACTAAGTTATAATGCCATTGACAAACTCAGTTCCTCTATCAGACCTTATCTTGATAATGGTTTGACTCTTCTCATTTGGAACTCTTCTCATCAGTTGAGGAAGCTTCTGCAAAGTTTCCTTCTTTTTGCAAAAAAATAGTCCATGTGTATCTTGAATAATCATCTACTACCACTAATGTGTATTTCTTTCCATTGATGTTGGTTGGTTCAATAGGATCAAATAAATTCATATGCAATAAGTGCAAGACCCTGGTAGAAGAAGGACTTGGCTTGTCCTTTAATGAAGACTTGATTTTATTTCCCATCAGGCATGCATCACAAATACTTTCCTTCTTGTATACTGAGTCTGGAAATCCTTCCATAAGATGACTCCTTTCAAGCTTGTTGATTGTCTTGAAATTCAGGTGACTCAGCTTCTTGCACCATAGCCAACCTGATTCGGCTGTACTCTTAGCTAACAGACATGTGCTTGGTTTAGCAGTTGACCAATCCACTACATACATGTTTTTCTGACTTGAACCTGATAGCACAATTACATTAGATTCATTATCTTGATCTGGCATACTCCATGTTGAATCCTACATTGTAGCACTTATCACGCAATTTGGTTGATGCTTAGCAGATTGAAATTTAGCCCTTCAACATATCTTTGCATTTGTGATTTCTAGTCCATTTTTCCTTATGGATATTGTGCCTTTAATCTCCTCTGGAGCTTCATTTCCTCCGAATATGACTTTGGCTCCTTTTATTTCCTTGAAATTAGAAAGATTCTTCTTGTTGCCTGTCATATGTCTGGAACATGCACTATCCATGTACCAGGTTCCTTGGCACTTAGCTGTTCCTTGAACCTGCAATCAAGGAAATCAGTTTTTAGGTACCCATACTTGTCTGGGTCCTGAGGGGTTAGCACTATAAGGTGATCCAACCAACCTATAGCCAAATGGTTTGATTCTAAGAGGTTGCCATCTATCAGTTCCATAATCATAATTAATATTTGCAAACTGCTTGGGAGTTTTAGGCTTATACATATGTCTCTTTTGTCTGTATGTCTGTGGGTGTGGTTGTGTATTTACTTTCTTAGGAATATAATGAAACTTTTGTGCGTATTGGGCATGGTGCTTGGGTGCATAAGTATGCTGATTATCATTCCTTTGCCTTGGGAATGATCTATTTTGAGTCTGAGGTCTTTGCCACTTGGGCTTGTATCCCTTTGGACTTGGCTGATATCTCATTTGATTGTTCCAATCAGCTTGGCTAGGATAATTTCTACCATTCATATCATATGACTTTCTTTGCTGTAACCTCTGGGACTTTTGGTAGTTCTATTTTGGTTTCATAGAATACTTCTGTTTGGAGTCTGTGATGGATTAATTTTCATTTCGGATGTGCTATCAACAGATTACTGTGGCTTCTTGCCATTGTCTTTATATCCTAGGCTAGAATGGTTGTGATTGTATTTGTGAATGGGTGTAGGTGTAACATATGGTGCTTTGGATTTTTGGACTCCCTCATTAATTGAGGATTTTTTTTTCCATAACCACTCTTGGAGTTTGAACATGCATAGAGGAATTAAATCATATGCTTGTTTTATCTCCACTTTCCTTTTGTATCATTATCAATTCATCCAATGATTTAGAGGCCTTGGTAAATGATGCAATCACGTTTTTCAAATATTTTTCCTCTTTTTCGTTTTAGCTAAGTCTGCTTTGATCTTACCCATCTCAGCCTTGACTCAGTGTTCTCGGCTATATGTGACTTAGAGTACTCAACTCCTTAGTCAGCTGTAAGTTTTGGCTTTGAGTTGGCTTTTTTCCTTATTGAAAAGTGTGTGAGATTATTTTAACGTGCTCAAAATCTTTCATCATTTCGCCTAATGAATCATAAAAATCAGTGGGTGATGAAGTGTTTGTGTCACTATCACTATCATTAAAATTAGAATGATGAGTTAGAGTGTACCTCATCTTCCTGTTCTTTGGCATCTTGTTCTTTGGGCATGAGGCATGTCAAAGCCTCTTCTTGATGTCGTGAAGTAATCGGCCTCACCGTTGTTGTCGACTCAAATTGATTCTTTGCCCTTGGTAGTGTCAGCTTCAACAGCTAACATGGCTTTCTTCTTTTCTTATCTTCTTTCCCTGAAGACTTTTCTTTCCTCCTCATTTCTATATTTGTTGACTGGTGGATAGGGGTTGTCAATAGCAAAATGTCTGATTATGTCCGCAATTCTAACACAGGCTTTCAGCTTTCTAGAAGTCAGCTCTGTCCGCACTCTGATTATTAGCTCTCTGATGTTCAATCCTCTGATGGTCATCTCTCTTGGATGGTCTATCTTCCCTTGCTTTGGAAGGTGCTAAGTGTCTCCTGGATGATTCACCCTAGTTCTATATTTCTTGTTGAAGAACTTTTTGAATCTTTTCATCATAAAGGGCAATCTCCTCTTGGTGAATGGCTTCCTTGAATCGGACTTTTGGATTCTCCGGCCATGAGTGCGATTGTCTTGGGTACAATCGTCTTTTCTTGCTCTTTCCTTCGAGCTCGAATTCATAATCCTTCAAATATGAGAATAGCTCATGGTTGGATGTTATTGTTAAGTCCATTTAATGTCTCAAGGCCATCACATTCATTTCCCACTCAGCTGGTAGCGACCTTAGGATTATCATACACATTTCCTTTTGTGTGTATGCTTTGCCTAGAGCTAAGAGTTCATTGGTTATCTCTGTGAATCGACATCCAAATAATCCGGACTTTCACCGCAAGCATTTTGGAATTTTCAAATTTAGACAAAGAATCGTCAATTTATTTTCTTTAATTTGATCAGATCCTTCACAAATTAAAGTCAGTTTTCCCAATTTCTTTAACCGTTCTATAATATCTCACTTTGTTAAATATGGCTTTATCGAGGGTTTTAAACAAAATGTCATTGGCAACATTATCCAAGTTGTATCTTTTTCTGTACTCGTTTGTCCACTCGCATTGAGGATTCTCGACCATGGCTGGTCTTGGTGCAACAAGTACAACTTGGACAACAACAGTAGCAGCAGCACGTGCGCCACGTGCAATAGGAGCCTGCAAGCCTCTCCTCAATCTGCAAGGTACAATGAAAGAAGTGACCACGGAGTAGGAGCCCTAAACTATGTTTACTTTTATTATTTGTAGTGGTCCATCCTCAGTGACGAACTATATTTCATCGTGTAGAGCTAAAAGATGTGCCCGCATGCGTAATTTCAGTCATCAAATTCCTCAACAGTAAACATTAGAATATGAGTAGATTTGCTTGCATGATAATAATTTTCTTTGCAAGAAAAGTTTTAAAACTGCAAGGGTTGTATCCTTTGAAAAAGAATGAGATCTAGTTCAGTACCGTTGCGGAAGGCTCAATGAACCAACCACTCTGATACCACGTGTAGGTCCCAAGGGGTGATATAGTAAAGTCTAGAATGGGGGGTTGAATAGATTTTACCAACTTTTTGATTTAGTCCTTTTAAAGTCAGAGTTTAGTCACAAGCCGGTTGGGTCCTTGGTGGATGCTGACTTAGTTACTTGCACAAAGTTAGGAGTTAGCCACTCAACAGACTCGACTGAGTTGTTGATAAGATAACTCATCTGATTCAGTTAACTCTTTAAATATTCAATAGACTTGGTTTTTACAGCGGAAGACTTTCACCCTTGTTTGAAATATGTTTTTCAGTACTTTTTTTACGCTTAGTTATTATCAGTTGACTTAGCAAATTAAACAAACAACAATATAAATATGAAAGAATGTAAGTGTGTTGAATGCAAATGACATAAGCAATTTTATAGTGGTTCGAAAATAGGGTAATTCTTCTAATGCACTCTTCTCCAACCCCTGGAGGAATCGAGTAATGTAACTGTAACTTTGTTACAAAATGGTGACAGTCCAAGCTAAGCTTTGATCACACAACTGGCTTTGCTTCTAGGACTCAGCTTCTTCACAAACAGCTGTCTTGTTACTTCAGCTCCTTCACACTATTGGGTTTGTTCACACATCCCTCCAACGAGTCCAAAGCTTCTGGTTCAAATTGGAACCTTACTACACCTCCTTAAACCTTGGAGTATAGACCCCTTGTTCTTTAAACAAGTTTTTCTCTTCAACAATTTGAAGTTATCTTTCCTTCACTGAGTGTGTAGGATTGATTTCCTTCGAGTTTTACACTACAAGAAATTGGAGTTTTACCCACACATACATATGTGGGTAAAAACATGTATATGTGTGGTTAACATGTTTTACTCACACATTATGCAAATATTAATAAGTGTCACTATATTTATGTAGAATAAACCTTTAGCGACACAATTATTTATGTATGGGAAATCTTAATCCTTTACCTACACATATATGTGTCGATACATATGTATATTATGTGTAGGTAATATGTTTAGCATAGTGTATAATGATGATATGGATGATGACATGTAGGGCTTTAGATAGTTGACACGTGGAAATGATTATGTGTGGGTAATATTAATATTTATATGTACACATCAGTTTTTAACCGATGTCTAATTAAGAAAATAACCGATGTTGAAACCCCTGTTATTAAAGGTGGGGTTTTCAACATCTGTTTTCCACTGATGTCAATAAGTGAAACAACATCGGTGACAAACGATGTTTATATTAGAATAATTGTTGTCGTTACATCATAATACATCACTTTATAACCGATGTTGTTTGTTACTGATTTCATTTGGCATTTTTTCACCCCTCTAATTAACGACAATAGTACCAATATTCACCAATCTAAATCAACCAACAATTAATTACAATCTAAATTAACAAATATAGCCAACATTAAACCATCCAATCAAAATGTGCACAACAAATATACGTAAAGACCAAAATGTGGCTATACAAAAGAGTACTTAAAGGCCTTAATGTTGCAACGTCCTCATAGTTTCCAATTTGTTAACTTACATTGCAAATCTTTACTAGTAAAGTTTTTAAACAAAATTCACTAAGTGCTAGTAGAAATTAAACAAACACATCCTGAAACATTCTTCGACCTTGCTGGTACAGACACAGAAACATCCTTCGACTACTCTGGTAAAACAACCTGAAAAGATGGGAGCAATTCTTAGTACAATAAAGCTAATTATAGATGATAAACTATCAAAAAATCACTTGCGTATTTTTAGTCAAGAAATTATGATTAGTTCCAGATTTCTAGAAAGTACAACAGCAGCAACAAGGTCAGAAATACCCAAGAAGTTTATAAATATACAACAACAAAGACATGATAATTACAGCTAAAAGAATATATCTACTGTGTTCTCCAGAATAATTGTATGTTCAATGTTCAACCAAAGCTCCTTAGCAATCTGAAATGGCCATGCACACTAGAAGCATGGTCATTCGAAAATGAATTGTACAATGCTTCAATCTCAATGGTATGTATCGTTTGCCTTACTGAAATAATCAATACCATTTTTTTAAAATCCTGTCAAGGTTGCAACATCAGTAAAATTCATTTAAAAGCACTATTTCTAATATTTTTCTAGACGTATGTTTCCCAGTAGTTTGTTGCATGTCTAGTATATTCCAAAAAAATGCATTAGCGAGGAAGAAAACTCTGCTCTCAAATTATTATGCCAATGTTATTCTACTAAAAGGTGTTGTGGTTTGTTGCTAAATGTTATTGTGGTTTGTTGATAGTTTCTAGAACCACATGGGTGTTATTAGTTACAGGGTTAACATAAACTATATTGTCTTGTTAGCTACTCATGTACTAAATATTTCTCTCTTCTACTGGATTAATGAAAAACACATGCAAATGTTTACAAGAATGCATAGAAAGGACTTAACATATCTAAACCAATATTTGTTTTGAGTTAACAATGATATGTGATGATAACCATATACAAACAAGATTGATCGTAACTTTTGTATCAACACTATTCATGACTTTCTAAGATTTTTTCCCAAGAATGGGAAGAATTAGATGATTGCTTTACCCCAAAAATATATATAAAACAAACTTCAACTGCATAGTAGAAGATATCAATTGATAAACATTGATTCAAATTTATTCACTTAATCAATACCAATAATTAACCAAACGAAAAAAAGCACTAGAAAAGCGTGAAAAGGAGCAGCAACAAAAGGGTTTTTAGGAATCAAGATAAATAAAAAAAAACAAGAGCATGTATAAATTACCAGAAGCCCTTGTAACTGTAGAACTCAACATCCAAACAGATTAAACATAAATTTCGGGTATGAATTTTAGTCTATTTAATTATTTTTATAAAATAACAAACCCTCTAAATTAAAAAAAAAATTAATTACAGAAATGAAGAAGACTATTCGCTGATTACCACAGATTAACGAAGAAAATCAAATCAAATGAAAAGGAATAAGAATTTACCGAAGAACACATCGACTCACAGGTTTTGTTGGTAGTGTGGAGAATAACTGTAAATAAAGAACTGACGAACACGACGAGCGGCTTCGTGTTGGCGTGAGAAACTGTAAAACTGAAGAACAGGGTAATAAAATAATTATAGGTTAAAATTAGATTAATTAAGGACATGATTCCTCTAATACGGCACTGTTTAAAACTAGATGTGGGCTTTTTTTGCCACATCATCTTTTCAAATTAAATGAAGAAATATAATAAATACACATCTAGCCACACAATTGTTTTTGTAAATAAGTGTAAGTAAACTGTGTATATTTAGCCACACATTCATAACATTTTTAATTATGTGTGGGTAATGGTTATTAGCAACTCTAAAACTCTAAAAACTGGAGGGATTTTTTCCCTCTATATTATAATGTAGCTAATGGTTATTAGCAACACATAATAAATGTGAGTAAGTAAATTAGATTGGCTTATTTTATTACCCACACATATCCAAATTATGTGTAGTTGCATACCCATATATTTTTATGTGTGGGTGTTTATGTGTGGATAAAACTCTAAATTCTTGTAGTAAATTAGGCGTGAGGATATGAATAGAATACTTGAAAGATATTTTCTCTTGCTTTGCAGGTTAATGATTATTGCTTTGCTTGCTTTCGTAACCTTCTCTCTGGTGCATCCTCAGCCTTTTATAGTGTTAGTTTGAAAAATATATCCGTTGAAGAGATAAATGTTTTTTTCAAACTACAATTCGAGGTCGTTGGCTTGTCTTGTCTTGCAACTTTGATGTAGACTGATCTTTGAATTTAATGCTTTGCAGCCTTTCCTTAAACTCTGCAGGTTTTCAGGGACATTCTATTGGTTCCTTGTTTTTTGCACTCTTTCAGCAAAACAACTTTAAGGATGGCAGTCTGACACATACCTGCTTTTAGCAAACAATTGACTTTGCTTTGACAACGAATCTCTTTAGCTTTCTTTGATCCTTTCTGCTGTATAACCCCTTTGACAGTCTACTCCACTTATCTTGGAACGAGTTAGCTACCAGTATGCTGACTGAGACAACTTTTCTGCCACTTGAATGGAACTTCACTGCACTTTACTCAGCTGCCACTCAGTTGGGTCTTCTCTTAGATCTCTAGTCAACTTCTTCAATCTTCAACTTGGCAACTTTGACTCATCTAATAGAACCCTATCTTTTTCAAGTTGATTTATAGTAGAATTGGGGTGCCAACTTCCTAATCTAAGTTTTACATTGTATAATCAAAACCTATTGCATAAATTTCCCAACACGTGCAAATGAATCGATTATATATCATCTTAAGCCCTTAAATGCATGTATATTTTACACATATCAATGAGTCGATGTGCAAGTCTGACTTTGTTGCATGGTTACAAAACTGGCAAACACTTTTTTTGCTGATGTTACTAAAAAAAAGACAACTGAACTTGTGTTGTTTACTTATTTAAGTGGTTGATTGTTACTTTTTTGGATTGCTATTTGGATTTTATATTTTTTAATTTTGTTGTGTTGTAGGGTTGAATTTATCATATTTTTTGATGATTTTTAGGGTATTTGTTAACAAGTTAATGAATGACTTATGGATTATTTTTCTCTCTCTAGATCTCAAATATTACGTTTATATGGTGGTTTTGGTGTCAATTTTTAAGTTTAAATAACAAGTATCATATGGAGAAATTAAAAATGAGAATGGTAGGATTGTTTTTGTTTGTGTATGTAAAACAATCAAAATATTCAATATACGCAACATCAAGTAGAAAATATTATTAAAGCATATGTTTTATTACTTGTGAATTGAATTTATTTATTATTTATACTATAAATTGACTAATGAGAGTAAAATTTTAAAATTATGAATGCATATAAAAATTTGAGATTAGAAATCTACATGAATTATTTCCTAATTATGGAAATACAAAAACATGCAAAATTTCACAAAATTGGTTATTTTGAATAATATGAACGAAATTTCCACAACCATAAAGCCTAGGACTAAAATTGTCGAACTCTAAAAATTACAAAACTAAATTTGATATTTTTGCTAAGGGGCAAAATTGTCATAAGACTAAAATCGCAGCTTCAAAAGTTACAGAACTAATATTGCAACACTCCTATAGATACATGACTAATTTTGCATTTTACCCCTAGAAAAATCAAGAAAACAAATTTCTCTAAAAATCTTATTTACTCTAAGATTAAAATCATCTTTAATACAAATGAAATTGAACAACGTAAGGGAAAAACAATCAGATAAAAAAGTACTCACTAAATTTCATATATCTAATAAGTCAAAACAACTACCTGTTGGGTTTTCTTGAGAAAAAAAGAAGTCACCAGTACAAAATATTGATTTTACATCAGTTTTTTAATAATCGATATAAAAAACGGTCTGTGGCAGAATTGTAATTTTTTAAAATTTGTTTACATGAGTTATTCTCGAGAACCAATGTAAATTAAGATTTTAAAAATGTTTACATCAGGTATTCTGGAGAACCGACTTAAATAGTTGTATTTTCTACGTCTGTTGTTTTATAACCGATGTAATAAAAATTTATTCTTTAAATCGGGTATTTTGGGAATCGGTGTAAACTTTTGACTAGAATTCAGAAAACCGCCCAATTTTTTTTTTCTTTCTTCTAAGTTTTATTCCGCAACCCCAAACTTGCCCCACCCAACTCCGCCATCGGCCATTCATCGTCCACCGCTAGCTCTCCGACGTGTCAGATGTAAGTTTTATAAATGTAGATTTTATAAAGATTTCCTAGTGGCGACGGGTTTAAATCAAGTTGATGAAATAGGAGAAATGTTAAATTTAGAGTCTTAAAAATTTAAAGCCTTAAAAAAACAAGTGTGATAATTTGATAGCAAAACTGTACAGTGAATCGATTTGGACACTTCATTCTCGATTAGAGATCTCGACTAGTTGGCTGCAATTGACAATTTTTAATTTCTTTATCAACACAATAAATTTTAAAAATCTTGTGGCAATCATTCAACCAGTAAGTGGATTTACTCTTGACAAAATATTTATTAATTTATTTTATGTGTACTATATGTAAACGGTGCACAAAAATTTTTGACCCATAAATTTGATATTTTTCGCGCCCGAATCGACTGACTCGCTGGCCTTACATAAGGAGTGGCCATGATTAGGGTTCCTCCATCCCAACCTACTATTACAGTTTAAACAATTGAATTTTTTACTATCATCAAACACTTCCGAATATTTTATAAAATATTTTTAATGAGCTTTGATAGGGAAATTACCATATTGATCTCGCTTAGGTCGAAACTACGTTATTGACTCTGCAACGCCTGAAATTACTAAATTACTCTAAGGGTTTGCGGTCTTATTATATGGTCTCGATCCAATCCAAAAGTCCGGATCGGGTCGCCTGGAGCTCTCCGCCATAGACGAGGCTTGTCAAACTCCCAGATCATTGCACGTGTACAAAGGTCCGCATTTCATGGTGAATAAGACTATAAATACGACATGCACCAATATAAAAGGTAACTTATCATCCTTATTAAATTTTCTTGCTCTCTAGCTTTAAGTACCTCATTATCTAATCTGACTTAAGTATCGCAGAACTTTAGTTGGGGCCACTACAAAAAAAAAAAGAGTTTACCTACAGAAAAATTTGTAGATAAATATTAAATAAATTTTTTGTAGATTAATATGTTTTATGTTAATATTTCTCAATAAAATATAAAATTGTTGGTAAATACCTACAATATTTATGTCTGTAAATTTAAAAATATCGGTAATTTATTAGTATAATTTGAAAAAAATAATATTTTTAATTTTATTGATATTCTGTAGTATAAAAGTTAGGGACAAAATTTCTATCGAGTAAATTATATTGATAAACTAGAACTTTGCGTAGCTAGCCTAATATGTATATTGTTTCAGGTTCCTTTTGAACAAAGTACTTCACATTGCTAATCCACGATCCGAAGTGAAGTACATCTGGATTTCTTCTTAAATCATTATAAACCCATTATCCACTTGTATCAGATGAAGCCTTTTGCTTGAATTGAGAACGAAATCTCGCCAATCAACTTAATTAATATAAAAGGTGCTTTTAATATTCTCATTTTGGAAATTCTTTTTTTTTGATAGAGAAAATTGATAATAGAAATTTTGCAAAAAGAATAATGAATTTTGATACCGTATGTGATTGGACATAAGATGTAAATGTAGTAATATTATTAATTGATTTGATATAGAGATAGTAAAACAGTGATCAAATATCTTTGGCAGTTATAAATATGTAAATTAGTGAGTGAAGAATAAAAATTATGGGAAATGTGTAATGATGATTAGTTATTTGATTTAATTTTTTTTAAAAAAATAAATAGAAGTGATTCGTGGCTGAAAATGAGTGAATATTGTATTTTCCAAAAATTTTCATAAGCAACCACGACATTTTGAGAAAAAAACAATTATCTAGCATAATGAAAATGAGATTTTTCTTTTTTAATTGGCTACCTATATAATTAGCTCTTTCCAGTGAGCTAGCACCTGCACCATAAACTAAAAGGTGCCTACATGGCTACATATATATAAAATGCACATCTAAGGAAACCAATTCTTTAAGTACGCGTGAAAAAGTCAGTTCATGATAATAGACAAATTTAATTGAAAACACTATAAGTATTGGTTTACCCCAAATCCTAGAAATCTCACAGCCACTAAGGTCTCTCAAGTACCTTCCAATAATGTCCACCATTCCAAACAAATTTCCTTCCCTAATCTCCGACGACCACGACGACAAGTTGCTAAATGAGCTCCCAAAAGAACGTTTTTGGGAAGCCTTGGACATTTTCCAGTGGGAAGGCTTCTGGTTCGATCCCAACTTCATCAAGTCCGCCATCACCTTCAAATCAAGCTTCGAGGCCCGGGACGACGACGTTCTCCTTGCGTCAACCATGAAAGCAGGTACTACATGGCTCAAAGCACTCACCTTGTGCATCATGCAAAATAAAAATACTCACCAAACACATGATGAATATCATCATAAACATGTCGATATTTTAACCACTGAAAATCCTCATTTCCACATCCCCAACATAGAAACCATAACTTATTCAACCAAGGCCCCAAAATTTGACATCTACGACTCATCAGCTCCTCGTCTTCTTCAAACGCATCTTCCATACGCCGCGCTTCCAGATTCTATCAAGAATTCTGCGTGCAAAATTGTGTACATTACCCGGAACCCAAAGGACACTCTGATCTCAATGTGGCATTTTTTCAACTCCATTTACAAACCACATCAAGACCCAATTCCACTACAAAAGGCAGTTGATTGTTTCTGTTCTGGGGTCCATATGTACGGGCCTTTCTTCGAACACGTGGTGGAGTACTGGCAAGAGAGCCAAAAAAGGCCTCAGAAAATATTGTTCATCAAGTATGAGGAGCTGAAAAGTGATCCAAAGCGACATGTTTCCAAGATTGCTGAATTCTTAGGGAGGCCATTTGCAAATGAAAATGAAGTTGATGAGGTGGTGTGGAGGTGCAGTTTGGAGAGGCTCAAGAATTTGGAGGTGAACAAGAGTGGATCCGTATTGTTGTATGTGCCAAACAGTTCTTACTTCAGGAAAGGCGAGGTTGGGGATTGGAAAAACTATTTGACGCCTGAGATGGAAGAACAAATCAACCAAACAAGTCGCATCAAGCTTGAACCATGTGGCCTCTTTCTTTAGTTGTGTTTGTACTTGTGTGTGTGTGTGTGTTTTTTTTTTTCCAACTTGAAAGCTTGTACTTGTGTTTTTCTCACTTTGAGTTAAAAAAATAAAAAATTAAAGCTACGGATTTTGTTTGCAAAAAGGTGCCGCGTGCTATATTATATCTTCCCTATAACTCCATCTGGCGAGGAAAAGCCTTTTTGTGGGTGTAAATTTTTAAAAGAATCATAATTTACATGACTAGATGACACACAATTTTAAAATGAGGGATGGACAACTGGAACACCCACGACTGCTGCGAGGATTATTTATTTATTGTTTTTTAATAAATTGAAAGAATTAATAAAAAATTATAAAATTTATATCGAGCTGATTCAAGATGCTATTGAAAGCTAAGAGATATGACCAATCTTATATAATGTTCGCCATTTTTTCCATTATATGATCCTGTCATATTAACGCTTTCTCAAATTCTATATTTTGGGGATGAGCCGCAACATCATAAAGGGGGCGTTGTAGCACCACCCCCCAAAATTGGGCAGCAAACTTTTAACGTTGGCACTGCAGCACCTGTTGCCCAGCGTCGTGAGACGTACTGCACAAGGAAACTCGTCTGACGGGTTTTTGACGAAAATATAAGTATATTAACATAACTTGGGGTCGTGAAAAAGGGGATTCAGACTTTTTTTAGAGCACAATGCAAGGCAAGAAACGCGGAGTAAGAATGCAGGATGATGATTGAATATAACTCTCATCTGGACAGTGAGAGGATTTTTTTCTATGCTTAAAATTTTGGTGCATGGATTCTACTGATTCACGATAATGGAATTCATGCCCAAAAGTTTAAATTAAGCAACAGGGAGTGATGACAACCTCAACCTGGAATATATCACACTTAACTAGATGGCTAATGCAATTACGACATTGTTTTAAATGAGTGATAAAAATACAACAAGAGTTCAGAAAAATAGGATTTCATCACCACGCGGAGTCAAATAAACGCGTACATTAAAATGTCAGCAGAAATAATCATATTTGCAATAATGTCATTGTGAAGCGCACACAAATCTTTAAGACGACTAGTCTAACGTTGTACACTTAATTGATTTAGTACAGAAATTGGTGAGCAGTATGCAATTAATTGGCGTAGTCACCTAACAAGAATAGATTACCCACTCAATTAATGGTCCATTCTCTTTTTTCTGGCATAGAATATGGCTAATTTCATAAACTTCTTTAAAGAAAAGGAATCTTCCCCTCCAACACCACATGATTAAGAATTCAAGAACAAGGAAAATAAAATAAAAATAAATGAATAATGGGCATTTTCTAAGGTGCTAAAGATCCAACATCTCAAGACAGAGGAAACCTAAATGCTATAAAAAGAAAACGGGAAAGTAATAATTAGAGAGAAAACATACTATTTGTTGACGTGCGTTTTGGTCAACAAGCAAAATATGGGGAAATATAATACGTGGAAATGGAAATCTATTCTAATACAGGGCTAATTCTACCTTTTTACATAAAGCGCCAAACAGAAAGTGTCTGGTCGGTTTTTCTTTTACAGATGTACTTTTACAAACGTTTTTCTTCTATTTTCTCTCTTGTCTTTTTCCTCATAAATGAGGTCTATTTATACCCATTTTATTAGTGGGTTTTAATAATCACTATTACGCATAATAATAGGGACATGTGTCCTTCCCTAAGCATGCATGTTGGCCAAGTATTTGCCACTTGTTGACTCATCTTATTATTATGCTCACAAGTGGCAGCTTCCTGTGCTAATGGGGCACTTAGCTTAATTGGATGGCTATCCTTTAAATTTTCCACCAAAGTCGAGCTCGGACCGAGCCGAGCCCAACTCGTGTCACATCATCAGGTCAGCTACTAACGTCACCAGCTCGGTCCCACATGTACATGTGTTGAATGGCCACGTGGGCTGATTCGCTTCAAGCTCAGCTCGGTGTCATCAATGGCCCCCAAGTTTAATTCCGATGAGAGAATTTCTGGAGTCGGATTTAAACTTTAATGCCAATCATGATCTTTAATGGGGAAGAGGAAACCTCAAAAGTCACTCATTTTTGACATTTGTCGTGTGGCAATTAAGGCCTGAAATGGCGCATTAATTGGGATGTCATGATGATGGACACGTGGCGCCTTTTGGTTGGACCAACTCTGTGCAGGAACCAAAGAGGTGGGACAGCTTTGGCAGCGGAAGACGAGGATGTTACGTTTCTGACAGTTTTTGAAATTGAAAAGACACGACTTTTGAGTTGGTGTCCCATTTTTCGAGGGAACTTAACCTATAAATACCCCTTTCACTTTCCACTTTACACTTTTGCATTCCCAATCTTCCGAGCAACATCTCTTGAGAGCGAGCAGAAATTTCGTGTCGGTCCTTAGAGTTCAGAGCTTTCAGAATCATTTAGGTATTTTCCAAAACCCTTTTTCTTTTCTTTGTTTCAAACAATGTCTTTTTCCAAAGATAGCCTCAACCGCAACTATAGCGTTGAGGTTGAAATCGAGGATCCACCTTCTAATCCCTCTGTTTCTTCTTCTCCAGTTAGAAGAACTTCACTACGCAGCCCCCAGTTTCGTCGAGCTTTCAAGTTCGAAACATACGCCCCCATCCGAGACTCCACTTGAGCAGATGCATACCATATTTGAACTCGTTCCGGTTACCATCTATCGAGAGGGTATTTTTTACGAGCCTGGGTTAGTTCGAGAAGAGTCCGGCGAAGAGGCTTCGCACTCCGATCCCCTAGACAATCAGCAAGAGGAAGAAGAAGACATGAATCCGCACGAGCATGAACAGGAGCAGAGGGAAGGTGAGGCCTCCGAAGGTATAGGGGCTGCAAGGCCCGTAGGACAAGCGGGCCATAGGCACGGGGATGGCAGGCGCGGAGGAGGATCCCATCTACATGTGGAGGATGGGTGGGGACCCTCCGACCAAATGATACGCCAAGCATGTTGATGATTCGAGACGTGGACGCCCTCCCCCAGACGTATAGGATCCTGGCCAACGTCACTTTTTGGTTGCCAGATGGCGCAGAGTGTCCCGAGCACCCGCCGGATGGGTGTTTGGTTGTCTATGTTCACAACCTTCTATTCGGGTTGCTGGTGTTGTTCGAGCAAAAATGATATCCCCGCCTCGATTCTCTCGAGATGAGATGAGCAGCCCGGAAGGCGAATCCATCGACATCGTGCCGGGGGCAGCCATTAGGGTTGTACTATGTGCATACCAGGACCGGATACCCAGACGAATTGGTTGAAGGCCTTCCACAATCCTTGAAGGAGTGGAAGGATAAATGGTTTTGGGTGAGCGGCGAGTGGTAGACTCGCGTTGGGGCGGAGGGATTAATCTTCCATCCTCCTTCGGATTTTACATACAATTTTCGTAAGTGTATCCCTTTTTTCCTCCTTTTTTCTTCATTTTCACATTTTCTTTCCTTTTCTTTTATTTTCACTAACTCTTCTTTGTTCATTTTTCATAGGGAACCGACCCTCTGATAGCCGTCTTTCGAACGTTTCTTTCTTCCTCAATTCTTTTTTTGTCCTTTACATAATCAATCTTCTTGCGGTGGTGCGGGTAGATGTCTTCGCCCACCTTCAAATAAGCGTGTGAGATACGGCCACCCAGACCAAAGAGATCGGCCCGGCCCGATCTGATCATCGAGGTAGCCGGAGAGAAAATTTGGGAGAAGACGAGAGGGCATAGTAATTGAGGAGCCCGGTCAGATGGAAAGGACCGGGCCAACCCTACCATTGCCTCTTGTGCAGATTCCAGCAGGTGGGGTCCCGAGGACCTTCTCGGACGACCTCAGTCGGGAGGGTCATTTTATCCCCCCGAGTCAAGAGAGGGAGGAGGGGTGTGAAAGGATGGCCAGGTCGCGGCATCGGTGGTTCGTGGAGTTTGCCAAATGTTCCACGCCTACTGATGAGCAAGTGAATAATTTGCTTGAAGTCGGGCAAGCCGCCAGGACGTGCGTGCTGCGTGGGCCTGGACTACGGTGTTGAGCGCTTCGCTTAGAGACCTACCGGAAGGAAAAGGCCTAGGTATGTCGTAGGGTTATCCTGGTCCGCATCACCGAGATCCTTTGGCATATGATAGGTGGGATATAGGACCGGTAGAGGCGTCATCAGGACCTACAGGACGCTCACGCTACCCTCCAGGGGGTCAAGGAGTCCCTCAAAACCCAGGCGGAGGAGGCCGCAACTAGGGCTAACGCCGAAAGTGAGGCTGCTGTGAAAGCCGAGGTCGAGTGGGACTAGGCTCGTAAGGCCGAAGAAGAGCTCCGGGCTAAGGTCGTAAAGTTGGAGAAGGCAGTTGCTGCCCACGCTGGGGAATTGCAGAGGCACAAAGACGAAGTCCGCTGGGAGGCAGAGGAAGCTTCCTAGAAGTAGGTTGAAGAGGCCCGGGTGGAGGCCATCCGGGCTTACAAAGACTCGGAGGAGTATGCCTTTATGCTGACCTGTGGACAAGTGACCAGCATCGGGGAGATCCTCCAGGACCTCAAGGCTGGACCCGTGGTTGAGCTTAAGGCTGAGCTTGCCCAGTTGGACGCTGATCTAGACGCCATCCGTCCTCGCTTTTTGGAGACCACCGGCGGCCAAGATGCCCCTCCTCCAGAAGAAGAAGTGGCTTCTAGTGAGCCTATCGAGATCCCTCCTCCTACCGGGGCTTGAACCTTTTTTTTTGAAGTTTTTTGTTTTTGTCTTTCGCATTTTCTTTTTGTATAGGCTAGGCGGCCTTTGGCCTTTCGATTTAATGGACTCCGACCCCCCACTGTACATATTTTATTAGTGAATGAAGTTCCTTTTGGTCATCTGTGCGTGTATCTGCATTTTTAAATTTTTGCTAAGTATTGTGCTCGCCTTTCCTTTTTGTTATATAATTTCTGCTCTGTCTGCCTCTTTTTATTTTTCTTGTATGGGGCTCGGCCCTTCAATGTATTAATAACATGAGCAATGAGTTATAACTGCCTAGATTTATTTTGCCAAGTTTTATGCTTGGAGCTTAGGCCGAGTCTTTATTTTGGGTAGGCTTGCCTCTTGGGCGAGCTCCCTTTTTACTTAAACGTGCACGAGACTTACCCGAGATGAGCAGTCGACGCTCTGGTTTTAGCCGAGGCAATCAAAGTGGCACTCGGATCTTGGCCGAGGCGAATAAAGAATTGCCCCCTTTAAGAGAGCTCACAGAGTATCAGAAGAAAGGATAAGTCTTTAGAACTGCATCCGAGCTTTGAATCTCAAACTTTATTGATAATACCTCTTAAGATATGACACATTCCACAGATGTGCAAACTTTTCCCTACTCAAGTACTCAAGCTCATACGCCCCATTTGACATGACCTTACTGACCCGGAATGCACCTTCCCAGGTCGGTTTTAATGGGCTGGGTTCGACCCCAATTACCCTTTTCAGAACGAGGTCCCCGACCTGAAACATTCTCTCCTTTACTTTTGAGTTGCAGTACCTTTCACTCCTTTGTTTATACACAATGTTTTTCATATCGTCACTGCACCTCTTCTCTTCCAGTAGGTCCAACTCGGCTCAGAGCGCGGTTTCATTATTTTCTTCGGTAAAATTTGCAACTGTAAAGGTAGGGGCTCCAATTTCAACAAGGATGACAGCCTCGGTCCTATACGACCATAATACGCCGGGCAACTCCTCGGGACAATTTCTTTTGGATTCCTCAAGCCTTGCCTTCAAGGTATACTTGAGTATCTTGTTCACCGCTTTGACCTGCCTGTTGGACTGTGGGTGATACGGGGTTGAAAAACGATTCTTAATGTGAAAGCCTTCGCAAAAATTTCGAAACCTCCAGTTATCAAATTGTTTTCCATTATCTATAACAATTGAGTATGGTATCCCAAACCTACAGATGATAGTCTTCCACACAAAATTAACAACCCTTTCTTCATCTATCTTTGCTAGGGGTTCCGTCTCGGCCCATTTCGTAAAATAATCAACTACCACAATGACATATCTCACGCCCCCTTTGCCAGTGGGGAGTGGTCCAATGAGGTCCATTCCCCATTTGGAAAACGGCCATGGACTGAATACGGAGGTAAGTTGTTCAGGGTGGTACCTAACATGTGGTGCAAATCTCTGACATCTTTCACACTTTTTGACAAGTAAGGTTGCATCTCTCTTTAGGGAGGGCAAGTAATATCCTTGTCGTATCAGCTTATAAGCCAATGTTTGGCCCCCGGTGTGATTCCCACATATGCCCTCATGCACCTCTCGGAGTGCATAGTCTGCGTCCGTTTCGGATAGGCACCAAAGGAGCAGGATGGAATACCCACGCTTGTATAAGACACCATCCACCAATATGAACCGAGCAGCCTGAGTTCGCAATGTTCTAGCTTCAGCCTTGTCTTCAGGTTGAACACCATTCTCTAAGTACCGGATGATCGGGGTCATCCAAGTCAGCTTGGTTGCTTCATTAGCATGTATCTTCTATGTATTGAGCGACGGGGCGGACATCTGAGTGATGGTTACCTCTGCGATTGTGTCAGTCCCCGGGCTGGAGGCTAACCGTGCCAAGGCATATGCCTGCATGTTATCAGTCCTGGGAATATGTAAGACTTCCGCTTTGAAATGCGAAATTTTCTTCCTAACTAGGTCAAGATATCGTGCAATTTTATGTTCTTTGGCTTCATACTCGCCATTTATTTGATGGACCACCAGTTGTGAATCGTTGTGCACTAATAGCCGCTTCAGGCCCATTGGCGTTGCCATTTCTAATCTGGCCATGAGTGCTTCATACTCGGCTTCGTTGTTACTCGCTGGAAATTGAAATTGCACGGTCAAGTAGTAGCATTTAAGCTTCAGATCAATTATCACGATCCCACCCCCTGCTCGGCCTGCGGTGGAAGCCATCGACGAACAACTTCCATTCTTGGTCTTCAATCACTTCTAGCTGGATGGAAGGTGTAAACTCGACCACAAAGTCAGCCAACGCTTGCCCTTTAATCGTCGTTCATGGCTCGTACGAGATATTGAATTGGCTGAGTTCGACAGCCCACTTAATCATCCGACCCAAAGGGTCTGGTCGGTGCAGAACTTGCTTCAGCGGATAATTAGTTAGTATTGTGATCTTGTGCTCCAGAAAGTATGGACGAAGTTTTTGGGCTGAAATGACTAGCGAATATGCCAACTTCTCCATGGGCGGATACCGGAGCTCGGCGTCGTGCAATGCCTGGCTTGTGTATGGAGTTGTCCAACCTAATAAGCACTGAGCAGACTGCGTACCTGGAGACCGCGAGGTACAAATACAAGTCTTCCCCCCGGCTTGGTTTTTTTAGTATAGCGATTGAGGCTAAGTGTTGTTTACGTGACTCAAAAACGGCTGGTGTTTGTTCGGTCCATTCAAAATTCTTATTTTTCTTTATTATTTCGAAGAAAGGTTTATATTTATCTGTGGACCGTGAAATGAATTGGTTCAGGACGGCTAGTCGGCCTGTTAAACTTTGTACTTTTTTTACGGAATTGGGTGGTTTAAGATCAATTATAGCTTTTATTTTATCTGGGTTGGCTTCAATTCCCCTTTGACTAACCATATAACCCAAAAATTTACCCGAGCTGACCTAAAGGTGCATTTTTTTGGGTTAAACATCAACTTATACTCTCGCAAAATAGCAAACATTTTATTAAAATCAGCAAGGTGATCAGATATGTACAAGGATTTCACCAACATGTCATCCACATAAACCTCCATGGTACGACCTATGAACTTCTCAAACATTTTATTACCTAACCTTTGGTAGGTCGCCCCGACATTCTTCAGCCCAAACGACATCATCTTGTAGCAGTACACCCCATGGGTGGAGAAGAATGATGTGTTCTCCTTGTTATCTAGATGCATCTGAATTTGATTAGAGTCTGAGTATGCATCCATGAAGCTCATAAGCTCATGTCCTACCGTGCATCCACCATATAATCGATGTTGGGCAAGGGGTAGTCATCCTTTGACACGCCTTGTTGGGGTCGGTGAAATCCACATAAAGGCACCACAAACCATTGCTCTTCTTCACTAATACAGGGTTGGCCACCCATTGAGGGTAAAGGGCTTCCCTGATGAACTGATTATCGAGCAATTTATTAACCTCAGCCTCCAGGGCGGCCTACCTGTCGGGGCCGAGCTGTGTCATTTTTGAATCACCGGTCAGAACGTAAGGTCTATATTGAGACAATGGCACGCATGCTTGGGATCGATTCCTGGCATGTCAGAGTGTGTCCATGCAAAGACATCAAGGTTGTTCCCAAGGAATTCGATCAACTCTGATCGGAATGGTTCTTGGAGGTCGTGGCCAATGCGTAATTGGTGTCCCCCATGTTGCTTGTCGACATCAACTACATCGACTTGTTCTACTGGTTCCGCATACTTTCTTTTTTACTCTGTCCCTCTTTTTTCTGCAGGGGCAGCTCGTCTTCAATCGCTGGCCTGTTCTCCGGCTCCACCTCAATCACTGGTTTTTCCCCATCCTCTACCATTGGTTCTTTTCTAGGTCGTCTGCCTGGATTATCTTCTGAAACAACAATCTCATCCTACTCGGGCTTGCCTTTTTCCCTTGGGTCGTCCTTCACCATCCCATTGGCTTCTCCCCTTTCTACCACGTTAATCTTCGTGGGTCGGAGTTTGAGAGAACATTCCCGCGATCTCTTTGATTCCCTTTGTGGATGGCTTCTCCATCCAGGGTTGGGAACTTCACACAAAAATGATATATGGAAACTGCTGCTTTTAGATGGTAAAGCAGCGACCCCCCAATAATTGCGTTGTACTCCGAGTCAGCATTGATAATTTTAAACATGGTGATAACAGTCCGCTTATGTATCCCCTGTCCCATCTGAATGAGCAGGTCGACTTCCCCGAGCGGGATGATCTTTCCTCCTAAAAAACCCCAAATCCTATCACTACATGGACGAATATAGTTGTCTTCCACATTCTGCCTTCTAATAGCCCAGACATAAACGACCGATGAATAGTTTCCTGAGTCAATAAGAATTATGTGCACCGGAATGCCCAGAATAGGTGTTGTGATGACTAAGGGGTCGGAATGAGTGTGGACCAAACAGGAAATTGGCGCATTAGCTCAAAGAAGCTAATAAAAGCTTGTTATAAAAGCTATAAGCTATGGCTCATAAAATCCATAAGTTATGATTCATTTTTAGTCCAATTATTGCTTGATGGACTTATACAAGTGTTTAATGATGTTTTGTGACAGGGGGAGCTTATAAGCTCTTGAACAAATAGTAAAAGCTAAAGCTTTTAGCTTATAGCTTATGGATAATTGATTTTAAATTAGTCTTGATATGCTTGTTGATAGGGGGAGCTTGTGCTTACTATTGATTATATTTACTCCCTACTTGGTTGCTTTTATATTTTGGAAATTTCGGTTGCTTCCAAACGGTCAAATGTTTCTTACCGGAAAATCTTTTCTAAAATTGTTCTCCCAATTTGTGTAAAAATTGTTTTGGTTTGTAATCATCAAAAAGAGGGAGATTGTTTGATACATGTTTTTATCTTAATTTTGATGATTTTATTTTGTCACCAAAACAATGTTTTTAAAGGTTGTCCAAATACTCCTAAATGATTTAAAATGGTTTTAATATTTTCCTAGGAGTATTTCCTCAAGTTTATTTTTTAACAATATTGACAAACACTTTTAATGATTTTATATCAATGGATTTTTACTTCTAAACAAGGTTCCTAAATATTGTCTAAATACTTCCGATTGGTTCAAAATGTTTTTACTAAATTTTTGGAGTATTTCTTGAGTTTTATTTTTGACAAAAATTGGACAACATTTGCCTCGTGGTCGACGGCGGCCCCTATAGGGCAACCCGCACCTGAAGATAATTTTTGAAACAGAAAAGAGACGGATGAAAAATGTCGCAGTCGGCCGACGGCCGCTCGGCGCGATGTCGGCCGACGGCCGCCAGGGGTCGACCGTGACTGCAAGTTCGTGGTCGAAACGTAACTTCAGACCTTGCATTTTTGAGTTAGGGGACCGGTTGAGAAAGGGGTCGACCCAAAGCCTATGTCGACCGGCCGCCTGTTGAAATTTTCAAAGTGTTCTTCAATTCTCTTATTTCTCGACGGTCGCCTGCATTATTGATGACAAAATATGACCGTTTGACAAGTAGACACATTTACTTAAATTGTGGGATTGATTTCTAACAACTATATTCTTGATTTTAATTGTATTTTTCTGTAGATTTTCAATCCCCAAGAGGAGCCTATGCTTGATCAATCATCTCCTATAAATAGAGGAAGTTTTGGAGCAACCAATATAACAATTGAGATACAACACAACAAGATACACTTAAAGCAAATACTTGGTCTTTCATTGTTATTATTCTTGTTGTAAATTTTGCCTAGTTTATCACTTTCACATCCTTGAGGTCTAGGCTATTCTTGATTACACTTTGCACTCAAGTTGAAATATTCATTGCGACATTTCATCGAACACTATGTGAGCGTGAAAAATAAAAGAGGTTGTATATAACCTTTGTAAATGGTTCAAACCAAAAGATTTCCATATCATCATCAATCATCCTCATTTCAAAGATCAACAATATCGTATGCAAAATATGCAACATTAGTCCATCAAATAAGAGGCTCAAACAAGGTAGATTCTCAAGGGTTCAACCCAATTGAGATAATATAAGCTAAGAAGGATCAAGGCATTACAAATGCCAAAAATTAGAGCATCCATCAAGTAATATAAGTCATGCCTTAAACAATACATGTATGATATATCAAATGTCCCAACATATCCAACTAAGCATAATGATCAAAGCATTAAAAGAAGCACTTTTACCATCACGTACTTCATACCAATTATCAAACAATGCTTAAATTAGAGTATTTTTACCATCAAATACTCCACCAATACCATGATCACCCACAAGTCATTATCAGCTTGTAATTTTCACCCTTTCAAGAAGACAAGCAAATTTTATTAGTACGAAAGAGTTTTACAAAGGTTCATAAGAATACAAAGCAACATGAATGAAAATGCTAGAAAGTAAAGGGGGTGGGGACATCATTCCTCATCCGAGAAGAAGCAAGTTCCGGGAATGAGATCTTTGATGAATTTCTTCAATTTGCCGATTGACTTTTGCATTTTGGAGGTCTTTTGCTCCAAGCCTCATACCTCGTTTCATGAAAAGCCCTCATCTCATCAAATTCGGCCTGGTATACCTCCTAGGTGGTTGAGCACCTGGATTACCCTCCGGATTGCTCGATTCACCTTCTTTCGCCAATCTTGCGGCCTCGGCATCATCAAAGTAGTCATTAGGATCGGGGAATCTTGACCTCTTCCTCTAGCCATTTTAGTTGGCCTGGATGTCCATATTCTTGCACATTGTGACTATTTGGGAGATGTTATTAATGTCAAAGTCATTTAGAAATACCTCCGAGTTACACTCCGACGAGGGTAGTCCCGATTGAATAAGAAGTTTACAAATCCATTTCCCATAACCAACTTCTTATTACCTTGAGTGATGGACTCAATTAGACATTGAATAAGTATGGCGCCAAAGTTAAGTGGTTCCCTCCTAGCAATCTTATAAGTCAAAAAGTAATCCATGTTGCTAGGCATCTTTCCCGACTTACCACAAATGCAATATGCGACAATGACCGATAAAATACGATGCTCAAGTGTCATTGCCAACAAAGAATACTTTGGCCATACTCCCAAATACGTCTTAACTTCTTTCATCGACACCCCCAACATTTCATCATTCCAAGTCCCACAAGAGAAATAATCCCAACCACCTTCTCTAACATGTAAAAGCCGGAAATATCATTGGGAGTCCATCTAAAATGACGACCCTTTATAAGCAATTCTACTGCTATCGACTTCCTTTCAACATTATATTCCACCCACATATTGGCATAAAAGAGTTGGATAATATCATCATCATACAAAACATACGCATGCTCCCATAAATACATTCAACCTTGCTCCTCAAAGAATCCTCTAATGGTGGGATATTCATTGGTAAATGAACTAAAACGACACATTTTAGTTCGAGCAATAGATTTTCCTCCCATCCCCGAATCCTCATAGTTCCATTCCGCATACTTATTGATGAAATTAAGAACATTGTGGGAATTAGGAGCTTGAGTAACAAAAGATTTTTTACCTTTCGCCCAACGGCAATTTTGGAGCGAAATTGTTCCGCGGAGCTCGGTAATTTGGGCTCGAGAGAGAATGGGATTTTGAACATCATCGCCTTCTTGAGCTACGTTTCTCTGGGCAGCTCGGATATCCCTTTGTTCGGCTTCTTCTTGTCGATTTCTCGACGAACCCTCTCCGTCCCTTCTACGCTTGGAGATGGGATTTCGACCGGTAGAATTCTTTGGAGGAGTCATATATGTAAGATTCTTGTGAAAATAAGTAGATTAGCAACAAGAATCGTGAAAAATGATGAAGAATTGAAGATTATAGGAGAAAAGGGATGAAACACGCTGTTATAGGGTTTTGAAGAATTTTCCCGTCTGTTTTGAAATGAAGAACAGAAAGTTTATATCTGAAAAATTAGCCTGGGCGACCAGGGTCGAGGTAGTGCGGCCGGTCGACGTGCTGGCGGCCGGTCGCCCCGCTGACTTGGACCCGGAGGTAATTTTTCTTTCCCCAGAGTTTTCCAAAATTCAATTTTTCACCCCAAAAGTTTTAAAACTTTGCAAAAAGATAATTTTGGATCAAGTCCAACAAATACGGGTTTCGAAAAAACATATATTCAAGAAAATCGAGACTAAACAAGTAGTGCCCTCTTAAGAAAAATTTGCAAAATCAATTAGGGGCACTTAAGGGGTTGAAATAAAATATCTTGAAAGATATGTGCATAAGCATAGTATCGAGTGTTTTTAAAAAATACGAGTGAACATACCTCGATAGTTTAAGAAACTTGATGACGAAATGGCCAATGAATATGAGATATATATCCTACACAATTCTTAGACAAAGTTTGCACAAAAAGTACAAGTGTATGCAAGTAATAGGAGATATCAAAAAGAGCTTATGCTATAAGATTTCATAAGAATAATAAGCCACATAAGTCAAATTAAATGCACAAGAGTTTTAGAAAATCATGCAAGGTCTCCTAAAAAAAAAATTATGAAACTCTCAAATATACTAAAGACCTAAATTAAAAATAAATACTTGAAAACTCATTTTGCAATTAAGACACAAATAAAAACATGCATAGAAAAAATGCATATATAAATGGGGAGATACGGTTTACCAATTACGCTGTTTCCATGGGTTGTGCCGTTCCCATTGTTGATGATATCTTCCCTTTGAGAAGTCTCTTTGTTGATGATGACTTCTTTGATTGCTCCATTTCCAAGGTTTGTTACCTTCCCATTGTTGATGGTCTCTTCTTCTTTGATGAAGTCTTTGCCATTTCAAGGATTGTGTTCTTCCCTATTTTGATTATATCCTCTTCTTGAAATTGGCTTTGTCGAAAAATAGTTTCTCCTTCTTTGATCAAATGAAACGATCATTTGATGTCTTCTTGGCGGTATGAATTTTCTTCGATCATTATTTTGCCGGGTACCTAATAACACATTATTTTGTGGTACCCTTAAGTGTTTGGGTCCTTTAGGATTAGTCTTGAGACTTTTAGGTCTCCAACAATAATTAGATCTATTTCTAGCCCGGCAAGTATTTACCGTATGACCTTTTTACCGCAATAAAAGCATGTAATAATTCTAGGAGCATAATGACCAATGTGCATAGTGACTTGATCCTTTTTCATATGATTAACAACATTAGGCTTATGATCAAGTCCTTTATCACAATTATGAACATCAACAATTTTGGACATTTTATTGGTACTCAAGTTTGATTTTAATATATCCTTTTTCATGCAATCAATATTCTCAACAAGAGTACTATTTTCTTTCTCAAGATTTCTCACTTTATCAAGTGTGGTGGTGTGAGCACATGATAGTGATTCATAGGAAGTAAATAAACCATCCTTATCGTTTTTCAAAACGATGAATTCCTTTTTCAAATTTTTGTATTTAACAAGTAAGTCTTGGAATTCATTTTGTAATTCATCAAAATCATTTTGTAAATCATTATAATCATTTTGAATGACAATATCATAGGAAGTAGAGGGTTTAAGACATACCTCGTTTTCTTCTTCGATACCCATAAAACAATAGTCAACTTCTTCGTAATTGGAAGTTGTAAGAGGCTTGTTCCTTAGATTTGAACTTGTATCCCTTTGAGAAGTAGATGCTTTTGTTTGACTCCTTTCATTTGCAAATACTCCATAGATGGCTTCTAATTTTTGCCATACTTCATGTGCCGACTTTATTCCTACAATATGTTCATATTCTAAATTAGTAAATGAACAATACAAAATATTGAGAGCTTTACCGTTTAAGGAGATGATTTTCTTCTCTTCATCATTGAGCTTTTTGAAGCCTTTTGAGGTGTGTGGTGTATCTTTCATCGGAATGGATTCTCCATTAATGACGGTGTTCCAAATGTCGAACCCGCAACCTTGTAGATAGCATTCCATTCTTTCTTTCCAAAAATTAAAATTTTTGGAATCAAATAGTGGTGGCTTGGTGGTGGAGTGCCGGATAGATGAGCTTCGTTCGTAGCCGACGATCGTTTCTCTTCACTCGCGATGTGAAACGAGCTTGCCAAAGAGTTTGGCTCTGATACCACTTGTAAGTCCAAGCAGCTACGATAATCTAGAGGGGGGGTGAATAGATTATCTCCATCTTTTCGATTTTACCCTCTTTTTCGAACCGAATGCTCAAAGACAAATATAAAGGTGCGGAATGTAAACAACACGCGTCGATTTATAGTAGTTCAACCCACCTAGGGCCTAATCTACTACCACCCCAAAGATATCCGGGATAGATTTCAAAGAAAAAGAATTTTATTAATTACCAAAATTAATACAAATTCAACTTACAACACCTTGAAGAGCACCATACTCTTTTTCAACAACACCTTTGGAGATTACCACAATCTCCTTTGAAGATTACCACAATCTTCCTTCAACGACACCTTGTGAAGATTACCACAATCTTCAACCTTTAAGAATACCAAATTCTTCAACACCTCAATAAGAAGATCACCACAATCTTCTTGCACCTATCACCTAGATCATCCAAGTGTGCTCTTACCACAAGAACACTCACAAGGATATCTTGTGTTTGAATGATAACCAAAAATCAAGATTACAACTCAATAATGAATATTACAATTTGAGTGCAAAGTGTAATCAAGAATAGCCTAGACCTCAAGGATGTGAAAGTGATAAGCTAGGCAAAATTTACAACAAGAATAATAACAATGAAAGACCAAGTATTTGCTTTAAGTGTATCTTGTTGTGTTGTATCTCAATTGTTATATTGGTTGCTCCAAAACTTCCTCTATTTATAGGAGATGATTGATCAAGCATAGGCTCCTCTTGGGGATTGAAAATCTCTGAGAAAAATACAATTAAAATCAAGAATATAGTCATAGAAATCAATCCCACAATTTAAGGAAATGTGTTTTTGTCAAACGGTCATATTTTTTTGTCAATGCACGCAGATGCGACCGGGCCGCACCGAAATAAGAGAATTGGAGAACACTTTGAAAATTTCAATAGGGCAACCGGAGTCGACATAGGCCAACTTAGACCCTGTCTCAACCGGTCCCCTAACTAAAAATGCAAGGTCGAAGTTACTGTTTCGACACGAACTTGCAGTGTACCTGGCCGACCCTCGGGCGGCACGGTCGACCTGCGACATTTTTCATCCGTCTCTTTTTCTGTTTCAAAAATCATCTTCAGGTACGGGTTGCCCTATAGGGCAACCGGTCGACCACGAGACAGAAATGTTGTCCAATTTTTGTCGAAAATAAAACTCAAGAAATACTCCGAAAATTTAGTAAAAACATTTTGAACCAATCGGAACTATTTAGACAATATTTAGGAACCTTGTTTAGAAGTAAAAATCCATTGATATAAAATCATTAAAAGTGTTTGTCCAATATTGTCGAAAATAAACTTGAAGAAATACTTCGGAAAATATTAAAACCATTTTAAATCATTTAGGAGTATTTGGACAACCTTTAAAAACATTGTTTTGGTGACAAAATAAAATCATCAAAATTAAGATAAAAACATGTATCAAACACGGTCTCTCTATTGTATAGACCAACCTGTGGAATCTTAAGCTTTGGCGGCAAAGGAGTTGACAGAATATCTAGAGCGTATGGTGACACAAAAGAGGGCTGGCTTGTTACCTGGTGCAGCCATTGGTACTGAACTTCTTCAGGACCATCCTCCAATTCATTTAAACGGCGGTGAAGACGCATGATTTTCGCCTCTCGTTCCTCCAATGGGCTAGGCCCCTGGGTTTGGTTGGCCCTACCTGGCTTTCTTTCATCCGGGAACCGGAGCCTGGAGCTTATTGATCGAGCAGGGAAAAGAGGGTCAAGCCCCAGCCGCCCCGCAAACACTGAGTGGGCACGTCGCGGTTGTATGTGCACCGGCAGCGACTCGGCCACCTGGCTTTGTTCTTCTATGTCACGCGTGGCCGCCTTCTATCACGGCGACCCCACTGTTCATTTCGAGAACTGACCTCCTGGCCTTCATCGCGAGGAGGCGCGTGGACTTGAGGATTAACATTTATATTTACTAGGGGGGTCAGGTTGGTGAGTATTTACAGGAGGTGGAGGTTGTATTTTTAACACCCTTACCCTGTAACATATACACTTAAAATATAAATACCAACTTAAATGCATTACAACTGTTTTACTTATCAGAGTGCGCATATTTATTATTATTGTAAACATATTGTTCAAACACAAACATTGTTCCCCAAATGAAAAGGTTTTCAACACTCATACACACATACATAATTTATATTACAAACCACTATAGACCACATTCATATAAACAAGATCCTAAAATGATATGCAAATGATGAGTTGAGGAAGAAGGACTGAAAATCAGCCGCCCGACCTTGATCCATACTTCAACTTGTAAAAAAGCTTCACATGTCACTTCATCTACATAATCTAAAAATAGTCAACATTGCATTTGGTGAGTTGCAAGCTCAATAAGTATAATCAAGTAACAAGTTATTTAACATCACACAAGCACATCATCAACACAATCACATTATCAATACAAGTACATCATCAACACAATCACAACATCAATACAAGTACATCATCAATACATCTTACATATTCGATTTATATCATTAATAAATACACAAATGCATATGCTTAGTCATATTCGTTTACTGTTATGGACTATCCATATCCAAGAATAAATTGTGATCATGAATATGGACATGGCACTCTGTAATTCATAACACATATATTTGATTTCCAAGAACTCGGGATGGCCGTACGGTACTCTGTATTCAGAATATTCTGAAAATCTGTAACACATGATTCAAGGATATTAGTGGCCATAACATAATTCTTTTATCTCTGATGAATGCATATTTCATATCACATAATTCATATCCATATCAGTATCATCAATACATTTCATATATCTCAATTCCATATCAATATCATCAATACATTTCACATTTCTCACATTCATATCGATATCACATACTATCACAAAAACAACCATATAATTCACATTTAGATCACATTGGATTCATATTCACAAAAGTCGACACATATGGAATTCGTTCAAAAACATCAATCATACAATCACATAAGAGTCAAATAACAAATTACAAGATTATACTCACAAGGTGAAGTCCTTATCTCGATTCGTCTAATCAACCTTATCCGCTTCTTTATCGAAATTTTGACCTATAAATATATTAAAAAATGCATAACCAAATTTAATATCTTATACTAAGTACTAATGAAGTCATGTATGCATGCCATGTATGCATTTTAACTAATCAAAATTGACAAAACTTAGAAAATATTCAACTAAAATATCTGACAATTTCACTCTGGCAGCCTTCAGTATTTTCAAGATAACTTTCTATATAAAAATGATATTAAGATGATTCAAGTTGTACGGAAAAGATAATTCAATTTTCTATAACGTTCATGTTTTACAAAACTCCAAATACGGAAAGCAAATCAGTCGAAATGGAGCAATATAGAAGAAAACTGTTGCTAGACAGAAACATGGGATCATGTTGTCACCTTATAGTTCATGTAGATTTTCACACCTCTTAATGTACTCAATCACTCCCAAACTTTTACCACAATAAACTAACTTGTATAAAAATATAAGCATGCCTTCAAATAATTAAAACTCATGATTTTAGACCTTCAAATGCAACTTTCTCTACAACATAGTAAAATAGATTTTTATACTATAGCAGCTTTGTGTTTATCTTGTTCTTTTTTGTTTTACAAACCTTAAATCTGATTTTTGACTTCTTAAAACTCAAAAACATAAATTAAACTCATGTATAAACATTCTTATGAACATATATTTAAGATCTAACCATTATATTACATGTATTGAAAGATTAAAGGAGCAAAAATTCACAACTATGACTATATGTGCTATCAAATGTTTATACAATAAAAATTAACAAAAACTAGATATACTTACCAATTAGTTGAGGATATATCTTTCTTAACCAAAGATATGTATGGAAGATTATTTTTCTAAGCAAAAATCAAAAGAAAAATTGGAAGATTCTTGGATTTTGATGAAGAATGAGCTTATGTAAGTTTTTCCTTCCTTTTCTTTCTTTCCTTGTTTTGTTTTGTTTTGTTTTTCCCTATCAATGATGAAACTTTCAGATTCATTTAACCATGTGGCTGTCAAAAATTCACATTAAAGAAGCAATAATGCAAAGTTTCCAAAATTGCACTTTAGCCCCTAAAGTATGTTTAATGTGCATGTTGACCCCTCAACTTATGATTAACAATTAATTATATATACATGTATTTAATAATGTATACTCAATATATTTTTGTACTTTATACACTCAAGTAAATCCATTGATGTAATAAAATAAAGCTCAAATTATTTATTGGCCGATTTCTTTGAATAGTGCACAAGTAGTAACCTAGCATAATTAAACTAAAAATTGACATATCAAGATTATTCATGTATTATAATGTCAATATGAAATATTAAGATGCATGTAATTATGTTTATGAATGATATAAATCATGTAAATAAATACGAAGAGTTTCGGGTTATGACAAATTCTCCCTCCCTTAAAAATTTCGTCCTCGAAATTTATACTTGTTTTGGTGAATACCCATGGATAATGTTCTCTCATATATTGCTTTGTTTCCCATGTAGCTTCTTGACTAGAATGATTCTTCCATAACACTTTTACCAACGGAATCACTCGGTTTCTAAGTTGTTTCTCTTTGTATCCCACTATTTGAACTGGTTCCTCAACATAACTTAAATTATCAACAACTTCAACCAGATCATCTCGGAGAATATCTGATGGGTCTGATCTGTAACGGCAAAGCATGCTAACATGAAACACATTGTGAATCTGAGACAACTCAGGCGACAAGGCAAGTCGATATGCCAATGGTCCAATCTTTTCAAGTATTTCATATGGCCCAATGTAACGAGGACTTAGTTTACCTTTCTTTCCAAATCTGAGGATACCTTTTCCACGGAGAAACACCAAAAAATACTTTCTCACCAACTTCATATTTCATTTTCCGTCTATGTTGATCAACATAACTCTTTTGTCTATCTTGCGTCGCTTTTAATCTACTTTTAACTATTTTCACTTTTTCAATGGTATCATGAACCAAATCTGGACCTTCTAACAACCTTATTCCCTCTTCATCCCAACATATTGGACTCCTGCATTTTCTACCATATAATGCTTCATCAGGTGCCATCATGCCAATGTTACTATGATGTTGATTACTATACGCAAATTCCATCAATGCAATATATTCATCCCAAGATCCTTTAATTTCAAGAACACATGCACGAAGCATATCTTCTAAAGTCTGAATAGTTCTTTTCGACCGCCATCCGTCAGGATGAAATGTTGTACTAAAATGTAATTTAGTACCCAAAGCCTGTTGTAAGCTACCCCAAAATCTTGATGTAAAACGAGGATCTCGATCTGAAACAATAGATGAAGGTACACCGTTTAATTTAACAATCTCATTCACCTACCTTTTCGCCAAATTTTCGAGAGTAGAACCCCATCTAAATGGTAAAAAGTGAGCCGACTTTGTTAATCGATCAATAATAACCCAAACTGCATCATTTTTCCTTGGTGTCATTGGTAAACCGTAAAGAAAATCCATAGTAATACGCTCATACTTCCAAACATGAATAGGTAATGGATGCAACTTACCCACTGGTAACTGATGCTCTACTTTGATCTGTTGACAAGTCAAGCATTTTGAAACGTATTCGACTACATCTTTCTTCATTCTGGGCCACCAATAATGATTTTTCAAGGTTTGGTACATTTTCGTACTGCCTGGATGCATAACATATGGTGCAGTATGAGTTTCTTCCATTATCTCATGTCTTAGGCCATCAACATTAGGAACACAAAGTCGATTATTGATCAGCAAACTACCATCATTGTTCAAAAAAAAATGTGGTACTCCTTTCTTGTTTCACTTTCTCTGCAATACTGTTTAGTTTATCATCAAGAAATTGAGCTCGCTTAATTCTTTCAATCATCACAGGACGTACGTGAATCGAAGCACATATAACACTCATATCATTTACATTCATATCAACATTCATCTTTCTCAGATCAAGCAAATATGATAAAAATGACATATAGGAAACAGTACCATAAGATTTTCGACTTAAAGCATCAACAACAATATTTGCTTTCCCTGGATGGTATTCAATAGTGCAATTGTGAAGCCCCGATTTTTCCGAGCATGTAATTGATCCTTTTGTCGTCTATGTATTTGATTGGCTATTTTACCGCGTCACTTTGACGGGTAAATATTAATGATATATATTTTGCAATTTATTTCATTTTAATTATTACTTGTGATCATGATCATTTACTAATTCTATTTCGCATTTATGATCACTTGATTGATCATTATTACTATTTTTGTATTTATTAGTCACCTTAGAATTTTAAGAGACTATTTATTTTAGAGACTTTTACCTTATAGAAGTAAGAATTTGATTTAGAATAAGTGATCATGAGACTTATAAGTGATCAAGGAAATCACTAATTAATTTGGAGATTGATACTATTCATCTATTATCATCAAATTTGGGACAAAAAAAATATATGGAATTACCACTATAGCCCTTGATGGACGGCAATGATGGTGTTTTTGGTGTAGAAATACCACCCAACTCTTGTACAATTGCACCTTATATTAGTCATCTTGTGTATAATTACACCATTCAATTCTTTAATATTAAATCTTCCAACATGTTGGAGTCTTCCCAACATTCCATTCAAACCCATCTCATGTCCATACCTTTGACCACCAAAATGTCTCCCATGCAAGAAGCAAAATTTCAAGACTTGAATTTTTTTTCTCTCTCCCTCTCACAAGTACACGGCCATATGGCCTATTACACAAAACAATTTCAAAAATTCACCAACACATTTTGATCTTCAAGCAAAATACTCCTCATTCTCTCTAAAAAACCTCCTACCTCTCTCTACTCTTTTCTTCTTACTTTCTTCTTCAACACTTAGAAAATTTTCAAGATTTCTCTTCTTATTCCTCATAAAATTCGAACCATATCCCATGCGAGGTAAGAAAATTTCATCTTCAATCCATTTTTTATATCACCTAGTTCATCTCTTTCACCTTCTTAATTTAAGTTTGAAATTTTGATTTGAGGTACTTAGAAGACTACTTGAAGACATGCATGCATGGTGGTCAATTTAGAAGACTTGAAGAATAATTGTTAGAGAAATTGGACTACAAGGTAAGATTTGGACACTAGAGCCATTCTCTCTTCTTCTTCCTATTTTTTTCAAATTTTAACACCCCTTTTTCATTTTTGAGAAATAGGGGTTGACCTTAGGTGGTGAAGGTGAACCAAAAATTCCAAATTTGAAGCTTCAACTAGTTCCAATTCACTTACTACACAAGGTAAAGTGTAGCATTTCCAATTTTCTTATCTTCTTCTTTTTTTCCTTAATTTTTCACTTATTTTCCTAACTCTAAATTTTTGATATTTCTTGACTTAGGGGCTGACCTAAGTGACATCATACCAAGTTGTGAAATTTATCCTTTTTATTTCACAACTCTCCAAATTTAAGGTGGGTGGAAAAATCTTTCCAACTTTTAGGGATTTTTGTTAAATGCATGTAGTGTTTTGATCATGAGTACTTGAGATATATATATTTCATGTATTGCATGTAAATTTTATGTATCAAGTTATGAAATTTCTTAAGTGTTGCTCAAAAATGCTATTTATTGAAATTTAGGTGCATGCATGTACAATTTAATGTTCTATTTGATGAATTCTTGTAGGAAATGAACATGCATGTGTATGATCCTTGAAATCCATATTTTGTATGGCTTATAGCCTGGACTAGTCAAGCATAATTGATTAAATTTCAAATTTTGGACTTAAAATGCACAAATGGAAAGTTGATGGACTTAATTGCAAGAAAAAAAACTTAAGGGACCCCTCTGCAAATTTTGAATTTTGGGACTGTACTCAGGTTCAAAAATGACTTTTGGACATTTTAATAAAGTTTTAAGAGTTTTAGGATAAATAAAATCAACCTTTAAAAGCCCAAGGACTAGATTGCAAAATTTGAGAAATTTAAGGGCTACTTTGTAATTTTTGAAACTGTACCAGACCTTAATTTTAAAATTTGAAATTTTAACTCTTAAGGGACTAGAAATGACATATTTTAAATGTAATCCAAAAATCCAAGTGTTTAGAGCTTGGAAAGTAATTTTACTAAAATTGAGGGACCAACTTGTAAAAGATTAAACTTGAGGACCCAAATGAAAATTCCAGGATTTATACAGCCCATGTACCTGGAAATACTAATTTAAGTATAACTTAATTATATTTTGGACCCAAGGTTCAAATTTCATAACAATTGAACCCCTAAAAGCCTTAAAGGCAATTATTTCAAAATGGGACCAAAATGAGATTTTCAAAAGTTAAGGGACCTATACTTATTTCTTTTTAAAACTATTTTTGTCCCAATTATATTCTACTAACCTTAGTGACAGTTTCCAACTATAATCACATTAAAAGCCCTTCCGGTTTGTGAGTTCCAATTATTTTAAACTTATGGCCCGAAATGACAATTTTAACAAATTTGGGGCCAATGTGAGAATTTTATAAACACTTGACCTCAAAACTTTAAAAACCTGAATCTCTGAACAATTTAGAGAATTTAGGAACTGACCTCATAATTTTTCAAGGTCGGGATATTTATTTATTCAATTTTTAACCCCAAAAGTATTGGTTTTTACAAAATGGGGCTAATTGTAATTTTTTTTTTACCAAGGACCTAACTCAAATTATTTTACTTTTACTAAAACAGCCCCGGACCCTCTGACTTTAATTATTAATTAAAATATTTTATTTTCTCAAAAACCCCTTGACTTATCGGATCATCTTGACCGATTAATACCCGATCGCGGGGCGACTTCCTCGTCTTGCGATTTTGAATCCATAACGGGACTTATGTTCCACCTAATCTTTCAAGATATCGAAGACTGCTTATCCTTCCGATAATCATCGTCATCCAAATAACCCCACCAACGCCATAATTTCCACTCGCGATTTTCGAAAATTTTCCTGAACTGCTTCCCTGAATCAATAATACTCGACTTCCTGGTTGACTACCCGAACTTGTTTTTACTCTCCTTCCGAGTCAACTTGGTGTGTTGAGCTCACAAATCGAATGGATATGTCGGGATGGGCAACCGGCTAAATTTGCTATTCCATTCTTCCCCCATCATCCTAATCCCGCAACCGAGGGACTGGAGTTTGTCCAAGAGGAAGTGGGTCGTAGTACTTGAGGTATAATCATGATTATGACAAATCCGCCTTGCTAGCTCCACTCGTGTGGATTTTGTCTTTGCCTATGGAGCGATAAGTGACGGTGTCTTGGACCATCTTACTCGGGAGTTACAAGGAAAACGAAGGAATCGTTGTCGATCCACACGATTCGGTTAATCGGACCCGTTTGGTTGGCGCTACAAATCGCACGCAACCGCTTCTTGTATTGCATTGGTTGGCGCTACAAATCCGTGACGCAACCATTAATTGTCTTGCATAGGATTGGCGTTACATTCAAGACGCAATCCTACCAGACAAGCTCAATCACATAGTGCCCGTATGACCACGAATCAAGTTTTTCTTAAATCGTATAAGTATATTACTTAAATATTTTATCACGCCGCTTGTGGATCGTGTGTGAATTCATGCATCATATCTCACGCGTTTTCATACAATCAAGCTCGTTAATTATATATCGCCACACTTGCACACGATCACCCCATCTACTAAGATTTCTGTCTCATCCCCTCCTATTTTCTAACCTTTAGATGAGGACTTTGTTGAAGATGTTGAACCTACCACCGACTGAGCTCCTGTGCACCGCTTGTTGGGCTTATTATCTATTGTTGTTGATGTTACTGGACTTGTTTCTTGTATCTGTTGTTGGACTCTTTTATTCTCTTTTCATCCTGGTCTGTATATAAGGGCGTAGGACCCTTGACTATTAAGTTGTTATCTTTAGTTGTTCTCGGGGATGTAATTTGGATATTTGTTGGACTGTAAGTTGTAATTCGTACTTGTTCTTTATTTCCGCTGCTATTTGACTCTATTCCATTGGGATTTCGTTGATATTGTCTAGACTGTTTGGTTTACTGGTATATAAGTTGTGGATCATCATCGCGTCCCCGTCTGGGGAGTGACAGTTAGAGTGGTATCAGAGCTCGGCTAGTAAGATGGAAACTTAGACCGAGCTAACCCAGGATAGGACCCTCGGTCTGTGTTTTGGGTAGTACTGCGACTAATTAGTGTGAAATCGATTTCAATTTGGCGTAGAACCATATTATTGAGATTGAAACTAAGTTAGAACGCATATTTTGAGGTTCCATAGTCATACTTGTCTTGACTTAGTTGACACTTGACTGACTTTCTTTGTTCATTCTTTCTTTATTCTCTACTTGGTGGGACGTTTTTGAGGCCCGTGTTGAGCGGGATTACTTCCAGGCACTTACGATTCACTGGCACTGGGAGAGTATTCGAGCTACCTCAGAGCTGTCCGAGGAGCGCCATCATAACAGGGACTTGACACAGCGCCTGGCAAGGAGCCAAGACGAAAAGAACGAGTTGACCATCATTATTAAGGACCGCGACAACACTATACGGGCGTGGGAGGATCAGATACGGATTATCCAGGAGCGCCTGGATAATGTGTGAGAGAAAATGAAGAGAGCGAGTGATAGCCAGAAGTGGGAGATGGACGCCCACATGTCTCGAGACACCATTGAGCGCTTGGAGGAGACCCTCATCAAGCAAATGACCGTGATAGAGGATCTTACACAGGCCCCAATTATGGATGTAGCTGCTAGTGACAATGATGGCGACCTCATCGAGTAGTTAGCTTGATTGTCAGATTGTGCTCTCGTTGTTGTAGACACTCATTCCACCATGTTGTACCTTGTTTTCTATTGTATTAGATTCAGTTGTATTTTGATTTCGATGTACCTTTGACTCGGTATTACTATTGTTGTACTTCATGGGTGTATTCAAGTTTTACATTAATGGATATGCCTTTGCTATTTATTCAATGTCTTGTGTTTTGTTGTTACTTTCCCTACGATATAACTTGCTTTACGCGAATAATTATTGTATTCATTTACTCGTGGATCGCAACTAACACTTCAAGATACAGAATGGCTGAACATCATGGACGTGGGAGACCTCGCCGAGTTCCCTAAGGGAATGACGACGTACCCAGGGACCGGGTACCCTCCCCTGAATTACCACCGCTTCCTCCACCTGCTGCAGGAGACAACTTGACTGCACAGGCTCTACAACAAATACTGGTTTTCATGAGGCAACAAGCAGAGCCCCAACACCGTGCTCCCGAACCCACCAAACAGGCGAACGATCGCACTTTGGAGAATTTCCTACGGTTCGACCCACCGGTTTTCTTAGGAGAGCCAGACGACTTAAAGGCAGAAGAATGGATAGAGAAGCTGGAGAATATCTTCAATGCTCTCCAATATTGAGATGAGCACAAAGTCACACTCACCGTATTTCGTCTTAGAATCGGGCCGCTTTGAGACCGGTGGAGGGCAATTGAGAGAAGGTGGGAACAGGACCGAGTAGCCAGAACATGGGAAAATTTCTTGGCCGAGTTCAATGAATAGTACATTCCACAGGTTGTGAAAGAGGCGCGCCGGGATGAATTTCATAGGTTGAGGCAGGGGAACATGTCTGTAGCTCGGTATGAGTCCGAATTTCATCGATTGTCCAAGTATGCTCGGGACAATCGATCTGAAGAGGACAAACTTTACAAGTTCACACGAGGATTGAAGCCGAACTTCAAAAACAATGTTGACTATTGAATCGACAACCTACTCGATCGCGGTAAAGCGCACTCTCGCTCCGCAGTCGGGATCAACCGTATTGGGATGATTCAAAGAGAGTAGGCCATCAAACGATCTCAAGAGGATAGGCGTGGAATGTGCCATCTAAACAACTGCTAAGTTTGAAGGGACCAGATTAATAAGGCAGATAAAGGAAGGGACCAAGATTACATGGAAAGCCGGTCAAGTGTGTGCACATTGCCGTAAATCGGACATACTTCCAATGATTGTTGGCGTAAACAAGGAAAGTGTTAGCGCTGTAGTAATGACAAATTTGAAAGATTGCCCGAAATATGAAGACCGAACCAAACAGGTGAAGCCGCAGAAGCCGGGCAATGGGCAGGGTAATCGGGCAAGGATGCCCTCTCGAGCATTTGCACTCGCCGGACTTGAGGCTCCGGAGGCAACAGACGTGGTGGAAGGTACGCTCCTAGTATCTAACCACTACGCTAAAATACTATTTGACCCTGGATCAACGCATTCATTTGTTGCACCGCATTTTGTACACAAACTGCATGAATGCGTGGAACATATGCCCATATGTCTAGAAGTGCCAACTCCTATGGTTTCGAGCTAGATAACAGATATTATCTATAACGCATGCGAAGTTAAGATTGATGAGATAAATTTTCCTGCCGATTTGATCTTATTACCTATATCCCAATACGACGTGATATTGGGAATGAACTGGTTGTCTGCACACCATGCACAAATGGACTACCATAACAAGTCCATTAAGCTATGTGAACCCAAAAGCCCCGAAGTGGAAATTTCGGGAAGGGCACGAGTTAGGATTGCCCCAATCATTTCAGCAATGAAAGCGAGGAAGGCGATCACTAGAGGGGCACAAGGGTACTTGGCGTTTGTAATTAACAAACCCAAGGTTGAGGCACAAAGTAACCAAGTACCTATAGTATCAGAATACACGGATGTATTTCCACAAGAACTCACCACTGTCCCTCCAGATAGGGAAGTCGAGTTCACCATCGAGTATTATCGGGAACCGCCCCGATTGCTAGAACACCATATAGAATGTCTCCTCTTGAGTTGCAAGAGTTGAAGACGCAATTATAGAAGCTGATGGATGTGGGATTTATCCGACCGAGTACGTCTCTGTGGGGAGCATCTGTACTGTTTGTCAAAAAGAAGGATGGCACATTAAGACTGTGTATATATTATCGTGGTCTTAATAGCGTGACCATCAAGAACAAATATCCCCTCCCGAGGATAGACGAATCGTTTGATCAACTTCAAGGAGCGACGATTAATAGTACTCGAAGTTTGATTTACAACAAGGATATTACCAACTGAAGATCCGCAAAGAAGACATTTCCAAAACTGCATTTCAAACTCGATATGGACACTACGAGTTTGTAGTGATGCCTTTCGGTCTGACGAATGTACCGACAACATTTATGGACCTGATGCATCGAGTCTTTCAACCTTATTTGGATCAATTCGTAGTGATATTCATTGATGACATACTCGTATACTCTAAGTCTAGAGAAGAGCATGAACATCATCTAAAAATCGTTTTGGAGACACTACGAGAGCATAAGTTGTATGCCAAATTCAGCAAGTGCAAATTTTGGCTTAGTGAAATCGCATTCTTGGGACACATAGTATCCGGCACCGGGATCGCCGTAGATCCTTCGAAGGTACAAATAGTGGTTGAATGGAAACAACCCGAGTCTATAACGGAGATCAGGAGTTTCCTAGGACTAGCTGGATATTATCAAAGATTTATCCAGGACTTCTCCAAGATAGCCGGACCGCTCACTCGACTAACCCAGAATCAAGTCAAGTTTGAGTGGATGATAAGTGCGAGGCTAGTTTCCAAGAGCTGAAGAAACAACTTACTATAGCTCCAGTCTTAGCTCTTCTAAAGGGAACATAAAACTTTGTCGTCTATAGTGATGCATCAAAGGAAGGACTAGGAGCAGTGCTCATGCAGGAAGGAAAGGTCATCATTTATGCATCACGAAAGCTCAAGCCGTATGAAGCCAATTATCCAACGCATGCCTTGGAATTGGCAGCGATAGTGTTAGCGTTAAAGAAATGGAGACACTATCTCTACGGAGCAACATTCACGGTTTTCATAGATCATAAGACCTTGAAGTATCTATTCTCCCAGAAAGATCTCAATCTGAGGAAACGGAGATGGATGGAGTTGATTGAGGAATATCACTTTGATATTCAATACCATCCCAGAAAGCTAACGATAGCGACGCTGAAGCGAAAGGCAAGCTTAGCCGGACTTATGATTCGAGAGTGGGAAGAGATGAACAATTGGAATATGATGAGAACCAATACTCGATTTCATGTGCTAACATTTTAGTTAAACCTGAGTTTGAATGAGATCAAGGAAACACGGGGGACAGATGTGCATCTTCAAAAAAACCTGACAGAAGATACTTAAAGGAGAGAGATCGAGAATTCTTGGACATGAATATGGGGTTATTAGATTTTAGAATCGAGTTTGTTTAATGACCGAGTGATGAGCGATTAGGAATAAAATCCTAGCAGGGCACACCGTTCGAAATACACTATACATCCTGGAGGAAACAAGATGTATAAGGATTTAAAATGGAGTTATTGATGGGTAAACATGAAGAACCAGGTAGCAGAGTTTGTTGCGAGATGTTTGACTTGTCAACGAGTAAAAGCGGAACACCAACGACCATTTGGTTTACTACAACCGTTGAGAATTCCCAGTGGAAATGGGAACACATAACGATGGACTACGTGACGGATCTACCAAGGACCAGAGGAGGCCATGATGTTATTTGAGTAATTGTAGACGACTCACGAAATCGCACACTTACCCATCAAGAAAACTTGATAACTTGCGAAACTTGCGAATATCCGAGATCATTCGATCGCATGGAGTACATTGACATAGTATCAAACAGACCCGAGGTTTGTCTCCGATTCGAAGTGCTTGCACGAGAATCGGGTACCTACTAAGTTTAAAGAAGACATCCACAAACCGATGGACAAACCGAGCGAACGATTCAAACCCTGGAAGATATGTTGCAGCCTCGGATTTCCAAGGAAGTTGGGATTCACACTTACCATTAGCCGAGTTGCCAAATAAAGTATCGTGCCACGATTGGGATGGCACCTACGAGGCATTATATGGGCGAAAATGTAGATCCCCACTACACTAGAGATTGATGACCAATGGACTCCGAAGAGAAATGAAAATCCCTCGATTCCAAAGGTCGACTTAGTTCGAGGAAGCCATGGAGAAGGTCAAGCTGATCAAGGAGCGGATTCGCACAGCCTTAGAGCCGCCAAAAGAGTTACGCGGACAAGAGAAGAAATGATTTGGAATTTGAAGTCGAGATAAAGTATTTCTCGAGACTCTCACTCACGTGGGATTGATCAATCCGAAGAAAGGAGACAAGTTGAGTCCGAGACATGTTGGACCTTACAAGATTTTACAGAATTGGAAAGTTAGCCTACCGACTCGAGTTACGACCCATATGGGAATGCACGATGTATTCCACATATCGAGATTGAAGAAGTATCAACCGAGATCCCGAACATATCATCACTCATGATACTTCTCCTCTAATGGAAAATTTATCCTACACCGAAAGGCCAATCCGGATCATTGATCAGCAGATACGTCAGTTGCGTTAGAGGTAGATTTCGATGGTTAAAGTGGTGTGACAGAACCACAACCGTGATGAAGACGCAACGTGGGAGATAGAAGAAGTCATGAGGAATCAATATCCAGAACTATTCTGAAGAGAATTTGGGGACCAAATTCCTTTAAGTATTTGAAGCCCCGATTTTTCCAAAGCATGTAATTGATCCTTTTGTCGTCTATGTATTTGATCGACTATTTTACTTTTGACGGGTAAATATTAATGATATATATATTTTGCAATTTATTTCATTTTAATTATTACTTGTGATCATGATCATTTACTAATTCTATTTCGCATTTATGATCACTTGATTGATCATTATTACTATTTTTGTATTTATTAGTCACCTTAGAATTTTAAGAGACTATTTATTTTAGAGACTTTTACCTTATAGAAGTAAGAATTTGATTTAGAATAAGTGATCATGAGACTTATAAGTGATCAAGGAAATCACTAATTAATTTGGAGATTGATATTATTCATCTATTATCATCAAATTTGGGACAAAAAAAATATATGGAATTACCACTATACCCCTAGGTGGATGGCAATGATGGTGTTTTTGGTGTAGAAATACCACCCAACTCTTGTACACTTGCACCTTATATTAGTCATCTTGTGTATAATTACACCATTAATTCAAACATTATACACATTATCTTATACATCAATTCTTTAATATTAAATCTTCCAACATGTTGGAGTCTTCCCAACATTCCATTCAAACCCATCTCATGCCCATACCTTTGACCACCAAAATGTCTCCCATGCAAGAAGCAAAATTTCAAGACATGAATTTTTTTCTCTCTCCCTCTCACAAGTACACGGCCATATGGCCTATTACACAACTGCTTCGACTCAGCTAATAGAACCCTATCTATTACAAGTTGATTTACAGCCGAATTGGGGTGCCAACTTCCTAACCTAGGTTTTACATAGTATGATCAAAATTTATTACATAAATTTCCTAACACGTGCAAATTAATCAATTATATATCATTTTAAGCCCTTAAATGCATGTATATTTTACACGTATCAAAGAGTCGATGTGCAAGTCTGACTTTGTTGCATGCTTACAAAACTAGCAAACACTTTTTTTGCTGATGTTACTAAAAAAAGACAACTGAATTTGTGTTGCTTACTTATTAAGGTGGTTGGTTGTTACTTTTTTTGGATTGCTATTTGTATATTATATTTTTTAATTTTGTTGTGTAGTAGGGTTGGAATTTAATCATAATTTTTGATGATTTTTAGGGTATTTGTTAATAAGTTAATGAATGACTTATGCATCATTTTTCTCTCTCTAGATCTTAAATATTACGTTGATATGGTGGTTTTGATGTCAATTTTTAAATTTTAATAGCAAGTATCATCTGGAGAAATTATAAATGAGAATGGCAGGATTGTTTTAATTTGTGTATATAAAACAATCAAAATATTCAATATACGTAACATCAAGTAGAAAATATTATTAAAGCCTAGTATTTTATTACTTGTGAATTGAATTTATTTATTATTTATACTATAAATTGACTAAGGAGAGTAATATTTTAAAATTATGAATCCATATAAAAATTTGAGATTGGAAATCTACATGAATTATTTCCTAATTATGGAAATACAAAAACATGCAAAATTTTACAAAATTGGTTATTTTGAATAATATGAACGAAATTCCACAACCAAAAAGCCTAGGACTAAAATTGTCAAACTCTAAAAATTACAAAACTAAATTTATTATTTTTGCTAAAGGGTAAAATTATCATAGGACTAAAATGACAACTTCAAAAGTTACAAAACTAATATTGCAACACTCCTATAGATACATGACTAATTTTTTTATTTTAACCCTACAAAAATCAAAATACAAATTTATCTAAAAATCTTATTTACTCTAAGATTAAAATCATCTTTAATACAAATGAAATTTGAACAACGTAAGGGAAAAACAATCAGATAAAAAAGTACTCATTAAATTTCTTATATCCAAAAAACAATATAGTCAAGAAAATTACATGTTGGGTATTCTTGAGAAAAAAAAGAAGTCACCAGTAAAAAATATTGACTTTGCATCAGTTTTTTAATAATCGATATAAAAAACGGTTCGTGGCAGAATTGTAATTTTTTAAAATTTGTTTACATGAGTTATTCTCGAGAACCAACATAAACAAAGATTTTTAAATATGTTTACATCGGGTATTCTGGATAATTGACTTGAATAGTTGTATTTTCTACGTCTGTTTTTTATAACCGATGTAAAAATTTATTCTTTAAATCGGTTATTTTGGGAGTCGGTGTAAACTTTTGACTAGTATCAGAAAACCGCCCCAAATATTTTCTTTCTTCTAAGCTTTATTCCGCAACCCCAAACTTGCCCCACCCAACTCCGCCGTCGGCCATTCATCGTCCACCGCTAGCTCTCCGACGAGTCAGATGTAAGTTTTATATATGTAGATTTTATAGACTACTAGTGGCGACGGGTTTAAATCAAGTTGATGAAATATATTTTTTTAAAGTGAACTTATTTTAATGGATATTCTTAATATTAATTTTAAGCTGTTTTTAGTAATTTTCCTATAAAATATTCAAATTTAAAACTTATCCTTTTCTTCATATTCTTGTTATCAAACCTAACCTATTCACTACTTCATACAAACTAAAAAATAAATAAATTTGATGGACCACAATTGTCATTAATTAAGTGTGAATTCTTTTGTAGGACGGCTAATTATAATTTTATTGATTTCTGGTCTCTAATTAATAGATAAATTGGCAAGTGGTGCAAGTTTGGTCTTAGCTAAGGGCCTTGGCTGGGCTCTTATTTGCACAATATTTAGAATAAAAAACCAATTATTTTGTTATTGTTTTGTATATCCTACAGTGCTAACGGCATGATTGGTATAAATGAATGGAATTAAGTTGGAATGTAATGAATTTAGGAATGGAATGATGTAGTATTACTATTCTTATGATTGGTATGTACAAGGAATGGAGAAATTAATGGATGACGGTTTTTACTTGATTTAAATATCTTGATTGGTAATTATAAATTAATGATAGTAATTGAGAAAAATAATTTTAAAGTATCAAATTCTCTTAAATAATATTTTTAAAATAAATTTTATTAAATATGTTATTCGTAAATTGATATAAGATTATTTTAATGTGCTAAATAATATATATATATATATATATATATATATATATAGAGAGAGAGATAGATAGATAGATAGATAGATAGATAGATTTTATATTTATGATATTAAAAATATTTTATATAATATTTTTTAGGGATAATTACAAAAACACCCCTGAGCTTTGGCCTAATTACAAAAAAATCCAGAGATGTTTTAAAATTACAAAAAAATCCAATCAGGTTTGATTATGTGTTAAATTTAAGGGGGTAACTATAGTATTTTTTATAAATATCAGGGGGGTTTTGATATTGTTTTGCTTATAAAATGGGAAAATGTAAGACAAAATCAAACCTTAGGGGTTTTTTTGTAATTTTAAAAATCTCTGGATTTTTATGTAATTATCCCAACCTCAGGGGTATTCTTGTAATTATCTCTATTTTTATAAGAAAATATAGAAAATCGAAAAAAGAATTCTATATCAAAATTTTGACTTAACTATTGAATATTGATAGAAATTGACTATGATTTATTAAAATATTAAATATAACTTATATTTAAATTAAAAATAATTTTGTTATTTATAACACTACTTTTCGAAAATATAGATTATATCCAACATTTTTGGTTATTTATAGAAAGATAATTTTATTAAAAATAAAATTTGAGTCATTCTTGATGATTGAGAATAGCTAAACCCATGGGGGAGAGGAGGAATGGTCATTCCCTTACTTTTGGTAATAGGAATTCCCATGGGAATGAGTATTCCCATTACTAAAGCATACCAAACATGTGAATGAGAATGTAACAAGGAATGCTCATTCCATTCCTACCCCATTCCCACATACCAATCATGCCGTAAGAGTAAGGATATATTGGTATTGAAGGGAATAAGGATGGTAAGAAGATCCAGGGAGGAAATTAGGGAAATTGAGGGAAATTAATTCGCATGTCAACAAGACGGGTTAGTGGCTAATTCGCCGATCTTATCAATTTTTTGTCCTGGGTAAAACCTTAAAATTAGACCCTTTTTCTTTCCTCCTGCAAACTGTAATTCTAGCAGCCGTGTAATGATTTTCAAAATTCTTGTCTTTTAAATAGGAGAAATGTTAAATTTAGAGTCTTAAAAAATTTAAAGCCTTAAAAAACATCAAGTGTGATAATTTGTTAGCAAGCCCTGAAAGTGAATCGATTTGAACCCTTCATTCTTGATTAGAGATCTCGACTAGTTGGCTGCAATTGACATTTGATAATTTTTAATTTCTTTATCAACACAATAAATTTTAAAAATCTTGTGGCAATCATTCAACCACTAAGTGGATTCACTCTGACACAATATTTATTAATTTATTTTAGAGGAAATTACACAAAATATCCTTAATTTTTAAAAAATGACAAAAATATCATCCCATGACAAATATTCTCCACCCGGTCATTACACATGACAAATATGCCCATCCGGTCCTTACCTCTTCAGTTTTTTACGCACTTTCATCAGTTTCTTACGTTCCAAAGCTAGGGTTAAATTTTTTGTGCATGTTATTATTGAATCTCATATCGGATTGGTCCCCTTTTTTTGCGATTCCTACAGTTGATTGTGGCCACGTTCCTCACCCTTTTTTTCAGTTTCAATCTTTCGAGGTCCATTACGTTCTCTGTTTGTGTAACTTCTTGAAACCTCTGGTTTTGGTAGTTGTTTTAATTGCTCCTAAAAACTCTCCTCATAAAAGGATATTGAGAAGTTCTTCGAAGTTGGAAGCACCAGAGTCTTCGAAAAAGAGAAAATTTCAGAAGGATGTTGTTGGTTCAATGGCTTCGAAGAAGAGAAAAGTCGAAAAGATTGTTGAGGAATAAGCGATTTTAGATGTTAAATCGCCATCCAAAACTGTGAAATCGAAGGTTGGTGTTAAAGTTTTCGGAAAGAAGAAGGTTTCTTTTGAAGCAACGGATGTTGCTGAGGTATGAGTTTTGTGTATTCTTTGTTATTCTTATTTTGTGATTTGTAGTTTTTGTTTGTTTCGATGTTGTTTCTTATTTGTTTCTGTTATGTTTCATTTGTTCTTTTATGTATTTTAGTTGAAGTGGTTGTTGATTTTGTGTTTCTTTTGTGTTTCTGTTTTGTTTCATTATTGTTTCTAGGGTTTCAAGTATGTTCTTGACTTGACCTGATCGGTTTATTTCTTGCTCTATTAAATCGCTTTCCTTTGATGTTATTAACAACATAAAGAAAATTTTAACTGACACCCAACTTGAGGCATTCAAGAATACATGTTTTGGATATTTCTTAGACATAAAAGAGGCTGATTTCCAGAATCAACTTGTCCATTCGTTGTTGAAACGTCAAGTCTTCCACTCGAAGAATGATGAAATTGTTGTGTCTGGAGCAGGAATTGGTCCAATACGCTACAGAGCATATATTTGTCCAATTTGTATTGGTGTTCATATTTTTGGGAACAAACAAAAGTAGATGGGGCGACGTATTGTGCGGGTATTGGGCTTGAAAAGTTGGGCATTCATGTCATTTTCCTTTATTTTATATGTGTACTATATGTAAAAGGTACACAAAAATTTTGACCCTTAAATTTGATATTTTTTGGGCCCAAATCGACTCGTTGGGCTTACATAAGGAGTCGCCATGATTAGGGTTCTTCCATCCCAACCTACTATTACAGGTTAAACAATTGAAATTTTTACTATCATCAAACACTTCCGAATATTCTATAAAATATTTTTAATGAGCTTTGACAGAAAAATTACCATATTGATCTCGCTTAGGTCGAAATTACGTTATCGACTCCGCATCGCCTGAAATTACTAAATTACTTTATGGGTCTGCGTTCTTATTATATATTGGTCTCGATCCAATCCAAAAGTCCAGATTAGGTCGCCTGGAGCTCTCTGCCATAGACGAGGCGAGTCAAATGCCCAGATCAATGCACGTGTAGAGTCCGCATTTCATGGTGAATAGGACTATAAATACAACATGCAAACCAATATAAAAGGTAACTTATCATCTTTATGAAATTTTCTTGCTCTCTAGCTTCTAAGTACCTCATTATCTATCTGACCTAAGTATCAGAGAACCTTAGTTGGGTCTACTACCAAAAAAAATTTAAGTATCGTAGGTCTACTCAATTACCAGATTTTGTCTACTCTTCTTATTCACCACCATTTACATTTTTTTGTCATTTATTCACAATCTCTCCGAGCCCACTTCCTATAAAGATACAACTCTTGATTCTCTTTGGTAACAAGTTATGGCTGAAAAACTCTCTGATTTGTCAAAAACTGAAACTTGGGATTTGATACCTCTACCCCAAGGTAAAAATGCAATTGGTTCTAGTTGGGTGTATAAAATGAAAACTAAGTCTGATGGTTCTATTCAACAGTATAAGGCACGATTGGTTGCTAAAGGATTCTCTCAGCAATATGGTTTGGATTATGAGAAAGCATTTGCTCCCATTCTAAAGATGGCTACAATTCATACACTTATTGTCGTTGTATCCGCCCGTAAATGGAATATATCCCAGATAGATGTCAGAAATGCATTCTTGAATGGACATCTTCAGGAGGAGGTTTATATGGTTTCTCCTCCTGGTGTGGTTAGGAGAGGGCTGTAAACTTAAGAAAGATTTGTACGGTCTCAATCAGGCTCCTCATGCTTGGTTTGAGAAATTCTCATTTGCTCTTATTTCTCTTGGATTTCGTCTTAGTGATCACGATTCTGCTATATTTATGTATGTTGATGATATGATTATTACGGTAATTACACTGTTCAAATCAGAATTTTCATCTCTGTTTGAAATGAAAGACTTGGGTTCTCTACAATACTTTTTAGGTATTGAGGTAAGTTGGTCACCTAAATGTTTTCTCCTCTCACAGTCCAAGTATGCAACTGGTATACTTGAGCGTACTCGTCTCACTGACACTGTTGATTCTCCCATTAAAGTAAATATTCGATATTCTTCTTCAGATGGCACACCTTTAGCAGATTCTACTTTGTATCGTGCTATTGTTGGCAGTTTGGTTTATCTGCCCATTACACACCCAGATATTGCTTATGTTGTTCACATTGTTAGTTAGTTTGTTCTCCTACTACTGTTCACTGGGCAACTGTTCATAGTATCTTACGCTATTTTAAAGGAATCCTCTTTCAGAGTCTCTTATTTTCTTCTACCTCATTTTTAGAGTTACGTGCCTACTCTGACGCTGATTGGGCCAGTGATCCGGTAGATTGTAAATCTACTACTGGATTTTGTGTTTTTCTTGTGGATTCTCTTATCTCTTTGAAGAAAAAGAAACAAACTGTTGTCTCACGTTCTTCTAGTGAACCTGTATATTGGTCTATGGCTTGTACTACCATTGAGATTGTTTGGTTACAATGGCTCCTTGTTGATATGGGTGTTTATCTTCTCTAACCCAGTCCTATGTATTGTGATAATAGGAGTGCTATTCAATCGCCCACAATTTGGTGTTTCACGAAAGGACAAAATATTTGAAATTGACTGTCACCTCACTCGTCACTACCTTCAACACAATATTATTACCTTGTCATTCATTTCCTCCTCATCACAGATTGTAGACTTCTTCACCAAGGTACATCTGTTTTCGCGTTTTTGTTTTTTGGTTAGCAAACTTTCGATGCTCCTGACAGTCGCATCTTGAGTTTGTGGAGGATGTTAGAATTAATTAGTGATTACTATTATTGTTATTTCTTTGTATTGTTAAGGGTTTAGTCTTTTTATATTCTTTGTAACCCTAGGTGTATTTAGTCTCCCTCTTGTTGTATTTTGTTCTCTCTCAAGTATAAGAACATTATTCTCTCAATTGCAATATATATTTTCCATTAATATTTCAACTAACTCTTTTTTTAGAGAACTATTTTTAGTTTTTGAATAGTATGTAATAGAAAAATATCCGTGTGTTACACGAGATTTGTGCTAATTTTATTAATTAAAAGCATCTTCTATTTTTTTAGATTAGTTTATATTTTTATATTATATAAAATACACATAGATTACTTAGATTGCATTGATAAAAGCTTTATTTTTGTTTATATATTTGTTACTTTTTAGATTATAATAAAATGTATAGATACAATCATTTATTTACGAGAAAAAAATTATATTGATAGAATTCATTATTTTTGGATTATTTGTTATCTTTTAGATTATATATTGAAAATATGGAGAATATATATATATACATATAAAAAATATAGAGTTGTCACGTGGATAAATGTGAAGTTGTTATGTGGAATTGGAAGAATAAGGAGTTCTCACATGTGTTAGAAAAATGATATAATAACATGTGTTATATTTATTTTTTAATTTAGTATATAGGGTTGATTAGTGTCAAAAGTTACAATTGTTAGTAACAGGACAATTCAGATTTTTAAATCACACAATAGTTCATGTACCGATTTCAAATGTAACCACCAATACATGAACGAATCAGGGATATCAATGGAGTGGGTCGGGGTGGGTCTCTAAAGACCCAGACTCGCCTAGTCTGTAGAACGATGCGGAGGTAAGGTGGGTCGATCCCTCCTTATCCGAATTAAATAAAATTAAATACAAAAATATAAGAAAAAAGGAAATATATATATATATAATATGTATAAAATATTCTTTAAAAAAGTTGTTATTATCAATTTATAAATGCTATATATAATATTAATAGATAATAATTATATTATATTATATATTATATATGCAAAATATATTATTAAACATATTAAAAAGAATAAATTTATTATTTGGGGCGGGGCGTACTGCGGGCGGAAGTGATTCCCAAAAACCGCTCCATCTCGCGCAGTCACGGGGTAGGAGACCTGCAACGAGGTAGGCCGGTGGGCGTCGTGATAAGAGTTCATACTGGTACGAGTGTTTACACTTTGGCCAAATGTTGTGGGCAAAAACGTCCTATTATTATTATTATTATTATTATTATTATTATTATTATTATTCAATTTATAATATTTATTTAATCCCATTAATTATCAATTAATTAGTGGGCTCTGATGAAATAACCCTACCCACGAGCCATTTTATCTGTCGCGGCCCACGAGGCCTGCTACCTACCGGTATATAAATGTCCATTCATCTCATTCCTAAGTTATTAATCTCTCATAATCACACATAATTTACATTAAGTATACTTTACTATCTGATATCCTCTCTTGTACACCATACTAACTTGAGCGTTGGACGGGCCTTCCCCCTGGCCACCTCGGAACCCCTAACCTTGTTTTATGTATTGCACGCAAGTTCCCATCATTAGTGAACACTTACAGCCTTGGGAGAAAAAGACTTGGACTCTATCAAATACATCGACTTGGAGTGATCTGCCCTAAAAATTAACATCACCAAGAGATTTGACGCGATTCCGGTGGAAATTGCGGAGGCAATAGCTTGCGGGGAGGGTCTATCCACAGCTGTGTTTCTTAATCACTCCAATATTCAGACTGCCTTGTTCCCTTGGTGGTATTATTGAAATTTGAAGACATCCAGATTGTTAGGAAACAGTTCACATCCTGTTCCATTTCTCACGTGCCTAGAACTGCCAATGGTCTAAGCCATCACTTAGCAAGTTTTACTTTATCTAGTTCTTGTAATGGTTATTACTCAGGTGTTTTTCCTGAATCTCTTCATCACATTGTTAACTCTGAGGTTATTTCCTCCAGTTAAATAATATTTCGATATTTTCCTCGGAAAAAAAAAACTGTTTTAGTTACAACTTACAAGGTTGTCATTAATGACGACTTATAAGCGCCATCAACATTTCAAACACTAAAGTATAAATAAAATCTAACAAATTAAAACATCGTGCTAAAAAAAAGTTAATTTATAGATCTAAAAATATCTTATAAGATATGGAAGATTTTAAATAATTTAACTCCTATTTTTAGGATAAGTTCTTCTTGTTTTTGGATATACTACAGATAATCGAGTTTTGCAATATATTAGACTATTAGTAGTAATAAATAGTCTTTTACCCGTGTGATATACGGTGTATATTTATTAGATCTTTTTTTGTGATGTTACATGTACATATAGGTTGCATTGCATTAGATGTTGAATTTTTGTTTTTGGCATGCTTATTGCTTTAGCACGTCACGTTTGTTGCGTTCTTAGTTGTTAGGAGTGAGTTGACCGCTATTGTGTGCTTGCTTGTGATTTAGATTGTGATTTTGATCTTGGGAGCATTTATGGATCAGTTTATGTTGTTTTGAATTGGGTGTTGAGCGTGAGTTGACCGCGTTGAGAATAATTAATATGGAACATGTGAATATTGGAATCATGGTTGATATACTTTGAATTATGCACTTACAAGCCTGTGAGCTTTTTGAGCCTTTACTGCTTTCATATTATGCAATCTTGTTTGTAATTGATTGAGTGTGTCATTCATATTGATTTGAATTCTAGAACTTGCTTTGTATCTCCATCAAAGTCACATGTTGTATGCGGTTTATGAAAATGATTTTAGGCCATTTTCGTCAAGCCTTTCAAGCCTTTTTTGCCTACCTTATGATATTTGATTTCCCTAGTTAGCCAATTTGAGCCTATTGCCTGATTTTTGATTAGCCACATTTCAAGCCTTCAACCTTAAATTTGATATATTTGTTATCCTAAGCTTGAGCTTATAGCATTGAGTAAAGGGATTGAGTAAAGGGGTGAATGAAAGGGTATTGAGAGGATTAGAAAATAGTTTATATATTGGGTGATTGGGAATAAAGGAAGAAAATGAGGAGAAGGAAGAATACTCACAAAGGGTCGGAAAAAAAAACGACTGCAAAAGTGAGTTGGCCGTAAATGAACATATAGGATGGAAATTGTGATGTAAGGCGAAGGAGGATGAATTGTATGAAAAAGAAGGGAGAAATAGATATGTGATAGGATAAAAGGTGATTGTGGGTGCATAGTGATTTGAATAAGAATAAGTGTTTGAGAAAAAAACGATGTGCTTACCAATCTATACGCTTGAGTTTGAGTCACATTATCCATATTTCCCTACCTTATCCAAAGATCATTCATTACAACAATAAGCAAAGTCCTTTCTGATTTATGAATTGCATACAATCGAGTGGCGGAGATGTGAGACGATTTGCAAGCATATGGTAATTCTTCAACATTGATATGACTTGAGCGAATACATGTCTCTTATTCTCCTAGTGAGTAGAGTATACACTTTATCCATGAGAGACGTGATTTGAAGTGGTTGCCATGATTTTGATAGACTTGTGCTCCGTGTTAAATGTTTGAAGCTTGGTTGGTTTGTGCTTGATGTCTATGGATAAACGACATGAATTGTGGTGTGGTGTTCTTGAGTTGCTCTTCTTCACCCCATTTGTGTTGTCTTGTTTATAAGGTGTTGACCGGGACTATCAACAGTTTAAGTTTGCGGGTTTGATTGGCATGTATTTTGCATGTATTTTGGGCTTAATCTTGGCTAGAATGTGTTGATATGCATGCATTACATGAGTAAAAAGGGCTTTATTCCTGTTTTGTAGAAAAGGATTACGCTTTGCTCGTTTTGTAGGAATTTATTGATAATTGCAGTATTTTGGCAACAATTCGGGGCATTGCGATGAAGAACCGCCAATGATTGATATAATGTACGAAGTTTGGAGTTGAATCGAGAAGAAGTCAGACGAACCGGGCGAAAAAAACGGAAGAAAATGGCCAAGTACTAGTTGCAGCAGGAGAGCACGGGCAAGGCGTGCGACCCTAGCACAGCCCGTGCTCAACCTAACACTGAGTTCTCAAAGTTCGGCTACAAGCACGGGCTGGTCGTGCTATAACGCATGACCCATACTTCCTTCAGTAATTTGAAGTCTTGTGCAGCACCCAACACGGGTTGGGCGTGCTTTAGCGCACGGCCCGTGCGCCTATGCGGGAAAAACAGAGTCTGACTAGTTTTGAACTAGGTTTCAACCCAAACAAAGTACAAATAGAGACGGGGTGGCCACAAACAAGGACACGCTAATTTTTGCCCTAGAAAGCAGAGAAAAGAGCAATCTTCCATCGGAGATTTGGAGAGATCGATCAAGACCGCAACCACACCTTCGAGGATTGAAGATAGATCGAGAGATCATCATCATCTCCGAGTTCACTCATCCCATAGTATCGTTATTTTCAATTAGTTAGACATGAATGTTAATAATTTGTCTATGGATTATTTCTTTTCTATGTCTGGATAAACACTTTGTGATTCCGGGTTTGGGAGTAGGTTAATGAATACTTTTATTTGATGATTAATTACAATTGAAGTTAATGTTTTCCAACCCTATTCAAGTACTTTGCTTTAATTCTTGTTTTATCAAAACGCGTTTGGTTTAACTTGTTTGATGTATTGATTCATAATTCTAACCGATGAGTTTTAATACTAGATCTATGAGTACTTGACACAAATATCTTGCATGATTGAGAAGTCTGTGAATATTTGTGAGGCTTTATAATCTTTTGATCTTTTGGGAGTTGGATATCTCATGTTGAGTAGAGATGCTAGCATATATATTCCAATCAACGCTTTTACATGCATCTCGAGAGAGAGGATAAATTACTTTTGTGATCGGTCTATAGGGAAAATATGTTTAACTTTGGTTTGATTAATATGATAATAAAAGGGTATATTAACTGAAACCATAACCCAAGAATCAATTTATTATCATGATCTTTCAATCACTCTTTGCTTTGTTTCTTTTAGGATAAATTTATGCTTTAGTCTATAAAACCAACTCACTCACTTTCGATCGTCTAGATAAAAATAAGGCTATTACAATCCAAAGATTTAGTACATTAATTTATTAGTCCCTCGTGGATTCGACCTTGCTAACCCTATTTTATAAATCGCACCGTACACTTTGCGGTGAAGCTAAAAATAAGGCGAACACCAAAGCCACGATCTTGGTTCGTTTCCTACTCCAGGCGTATAAGATAATTCTTCAAAGGGATTAATCAATAATACATTATGAACACATGTTGAAGCAAGAAACCTTCTTTTATTAAGAATTTAAAGAAAATTTTATTACATCAGTAATCTTCTTTTGGGAGGAGAATGTTTGTTTAGTCTCTCATATATGATGCTTGCATTCACTTACATATGGATGTATCGGATCGAGCTACGATCTTCTATAAGACGTATTATATAGATTTGGCCTTTTGGAACGTAGGCGAGTTCATGAAATAATAGGATTTGCTCTTGATAAAATCACCAACGTGCGGCATTGGTTCATCTCCATGATGTGAACCAGTATTTTCTGCAACATTTGGATCAACCGATAGTGGTGGAAGTGGTCTTTGATGTTGGCCACGAGTAACCAATATTGATTCATCTCCTGTGTTCATCTTTAAATCCACAATTCCTAATCCTGCGAAGAATTCTGCAAGGTCATGTAGTTCTTTAAGATTAATCTTCTCAATATCCATCATTTTTCAGTTTATGATGGATTTTCCTTTGATTGATAGTAAGGAGCTTTTCATCGTCTGTCATGCATTGTACAACTTTGGTCGATTTTCCATTTTCGTAAATAGGATCTTTGTTTGAAATCCATACATTTCTTCCCTCCGTATGAACTTGGTCCTGCTTCCGCATTCTTGACTCGTTTCAATATCATTAAGGATTTCAAGAGTCTCCTTCTGATATTTCACTATCTTCTCCATCTGGTTTTGGATCTGATGTACCTGTGTTGGTATATGATTATGGTGGTTGCCACAATTCTACACCGTCTTCTGGACGTATCTCGTTCCATTCTGGTATTCCATCAGGATTCGTGATTTTGATGGATTGCTTCCTGACGATTCATATATCAACATATAATATCTGATTTATCGTAAGAAAACGGAGATAATATGTTGCTTGTTTATCGCATGGTCGCAAGGTTTCCCTATCGGCTACAGCGAGTTCCTTTTGAACATATTGATTGTTCCAATATGCTATCTTGTCCTAGTGTTCTTGTGCATACATCGTCAAAATTTGACGATATCTTCTGTAGGGTATACATCTTGGACAATTGTCCAGATCCATTTTCTTGGAGAAAATTCTTCTCACCAATTGTTAATTACATAAATATAATAAAATTTAACTAAAAGTTCTTAATAAACCTAGGTTCTGATACCATTTTTGTGGCCATAGAGTAAAGAGTTAGGGTACTGAAGAAATTGGTTCCATTTAATGTGAATTTAAATGTCTAGGGACTATTTTTGATAATTTCATAAACACAGGGTACCAACTGACATATCCAAATGTTGGGAAACCTGCTATAACCAGTCATTCGGTCACTTTTAATAGTAATTTGACGGAAGGTATCCAAACTGATTAAAATCAAAAATGTTGGGTACTAAAATTGATATGGCTGAAACATGGGGTATCAAAACCAAAAAGTAGGTATAATTGAGGAATCAAAATTGAAGTTACCCCTAGATTAATTAATCATTTTTAGTAAGTCGAGAAGTAACAAAGACTGGTAATTAATTAGACAATATTTGGCTTGTTTGAGATTATAAGATTTCCAAAATATCTTATAGATGTTTGAAATTTATAAGACATGAGAAGTGTTTGGAAAGAAAAATTAGAAAATGAACATATAAGCTTCTAAAAAATAAGTTAGAATAATATAAACTGCTTTTTGAAAAACTAAGAATTTCTTAACTTGTTTTAAAGATTTAACAAACTCTTTTAATATTAACTAAACTAAATTGTCATTAATAACATCTTATATAAGCATCATTATTTTATTTTATCAAATTCTTTAAAAAATAGATCAAGAAATATCTTATAAGCTAGATGTAAGAGTTTGTAATATTTTTAATTTAAATAAAATTAGCCAACACCCTCTAAATGTATTTAAATGATAAGCTCTTAATATTTTTTGACTTATGAGATGGTAAGTCTTATTTTAAAAATAATTTCCGTGCTTGAATAAATTGGTTATTATTGAACTTATAATATGGTTGTAGTGATAATTCTATAATAATATGATCAAAATTATATGAGTCTGTAGCCTATATACTATTGAGAAAAGTCATTTTCCATCCCATTGAGATAAAATCTCAACTTTTTATTAAAAATGTATAAAAGTGAAAATATGTTTGGTTATAAAAATTTTGATGTAGAATTTATAGGGTGAAAATTTGGAAATATATTTGGTTTAAAATGTTGTTTTGAATTTTATTATTGGAAAATGTGATAAGATGAAGATTTTTATATATAATATTTAAGTGGTAGGACCCACTTGAGTGATGTTGTTGGAGAAATGAAAATATATAATTGGATGAAATTGATAGTAACGAGACCCACATTAAAAATCTAATTTGAAAATTATAATTATGTGGATATGAGTGGTACTAGTGAGTCTCACTTATGTAATATATGATTAAAATTAAGTATGTAGTGGTTATAGTGGGTCTCATTGATGTAATATATGTTGATATTTGAGAATATATGTATGAGAATTTAGAATATATGATTGAGATTGTAAATTGAGAAGTTGAAAATGGAATATTTCTAATAAAATTGGTTGAAACAAACATGATTTATATATCTCAGACAGTAACAAGTTAGAAATTCTCCAATGAGATGGAAACCATACAAGTCCTAAATGATCATAAAAGGAAATGTGATTCATAGAATACACGGCATAATGCATTTCATAGTAATATATAGGGCAGGCTACAGTACAGCATGCACTATTAAGCCAAACCTCTAGGTACAATTAAATGAGTAGCTAATTGTCAAATTAAATTTAATGATGATGATGTTCCATAAATGAAAGTCGATTTCTCCCAGAGATCTTTTTAAATTATTATTTAAAATTGAACTAATGATATGACATCAACTAATAACTATTACTTTCAAGAATAATAGTGTAATACACTTATACAGACTCATATCTAAACTTTATGCTAATGGAATCCCTAGTTTAGAATGAATGGGCTCTCAAATTTTTTTCAACGCTTTAAAATGATTCTTTTTTTAAAAAAATTGTGAATTTACCACTTCTGGTTTAACTACTATTTTTAAGGGTATCATGCACACTGGCAGAGACAAAGGCCATATTAGGCCCCGGCTCAGGTCTTTCTCCTGGTATGACAAAGTGTTAAAAAGTTTTTAAAAAATTCAATTAAACCGTCTTACAAGAGAGGCCTCTTTCTATAACTTATATGATTCTTTTTTCAGTTTTCCATTTGGACAACCCTTTCTCGTGTTAGCTCACCTCACTTTTCCGCCCATAATCATAAATCATGCATCATGAGAATTCTTATTCCCCATGGCCTCAAATCTTGGAAACGCTATATAAATAGAGCCTTACCCCAAACCCTCAAAATCTCACAGCTAATTAAGGTCTATTAATCCCTTCCAATGTCCACCATTCCAAACTTATCCCCTCCAACAGCCTCCGATGATGTTGAGAAGTTGCTAAACGAGCTACCAAAAGCACGTTTTTGGGAAGCCAGAGACCTCTACCAGTGGGAAGGTTTCTGGTTGAGCTCTCCCCTGTTGAAAGCTGCTATCACCTTTAGATCAAGTTTCCAATCCCGAGACGACGACGTTCTCCTCGCGTCAAACATAAAAACAGGTACCACATGGCTCAAAGCACTCTGCCTCTGCATCATGCAAAAAAACCACCAAAAACACGATGATATCTTAATGATGGAAAATCCTCATTTCCATGTCCCCACCATAGAAGGCATTGCCTTTTCAACTAAGCCCCTAAATGTTAACATCTATGACTCATCAGCTCCTCGTCTTCTCCACACGCATCTGTCATACGCCGTGCTTCCAGATTCTGTCAAGAACTCTGCGTGCAAAATTGTATATATTACCCGGAACCCAAAGGACACTCTTGTCTCAATGTGGCATTTTGGGAACTCCATTTACCGGCCAAATCAAGATCCATTTCCACTAGATAAGGCAGTTGATTGCTTCTGTTCTGGGATTCATTATTACGGGCCTTTCTTCGAACATGTGGTGGAGTATTGGCAGGAAAGCCAAAAAAGGCCTCAGAAAATATTGTTTCTCAAATATGAGGGACTAAAAAGTGACCCCAAGGGACAGGTTTCTAAGATTGCTGAATTTTTGGGGAGGCCATTTGCAGATGAAAAGGAAGTTGATGAGGTTTTGTGGAGATGCAGTTTGGAGAGGCTCAAGAATTTGGAGGTGAATAAGAGTGGGTCTGTTTTGATTAATTTTCCAAACAATTCTTTTTTCAGGAAAGGTGAGGTTGGAGACTGGAGAAACTATTTGACACCTGAGATGGAAGAGCAAATCAACCAAACAAGTCGCATCAAGCTCGAGCCCTTCGGCCTCTTTCTTTAATTGTGTGTGTACTTATGTCTTTCTCAGTTTGATGAACAAATAAATAAAGCTGTTGATGTTATTTGAAAAAAAAAAATGTTGCATGCTATTATCCTTTTCCTATTTTTTATGTTTTATTTCTTCAGATTCATAATATGTATCTATAAGATATATTTTGTTCAGATAGGAAGATGAATAGTTGATTCCCAATAAAAAAATTTAAATATACATGATTCAATTTATATGGATAGATGAAAATTGAAAATGGGTGTTTGGAAATTAACTTAACCATACATCCAACAATTCCAAAGCTCACACTCAGTAAATTACCCAATTTGCAAAATGTCTATCATGCATGTACGTTCAAATCGGAAAAACCTTTGTGCGTGGAATAACTGTTTTATATCCAACTAATAATAATTTCAATTTTTATATATCAAATTATATCCCAGACACAAAGGTAACTGAGCCCATCATCACCGACAGAGATGTTAAAAGCGCCGGGCGCAGTCCTCAGGGCCGGACCATTTAAACAAGAAAAAAGAGGATTAGGGCCAAATTATTATCCCGTTTAAATTCGGACCTCTTTTCGCATGGACATTTAAAACGAGGCATGTTAATATAGGTTAACCGGCTAGCCCGTTAGCCCGCCATTTTTAAAAATATATAGAGAGAAGTTGGATCCAATGAGACCATAGCATGCGGTGAGATAGGGTGGACTAATTATAACCATCCCCCTATAATAACCAAAGGCTAGGATTAAATGAATTAATAATACATTAAATATTTAATTTAATCTCCTAAAGGGTAAGATTGTCAAAATATAATTAGTTACTAAAAACGGCTATAGAGAGAGAAAGACTGCATCATTCACGATCTCCTACCATAACATGCTTCTTACCATATTTCCAAATCACTCTGAGAAATTTTTTTCTCATCGCCATTGACGATTTCTTTGAATTTACAGAGAGAAACAAAAAAAACTGGAATATTATAGAGAAACTACGAAAATCAATATGATGACTTCGATTCATGTCGATGAACAATCATCAATTGCAGAAGAAACTCCACCCAACAACATAGTTGGAGTAGACATCCATGGAGAACTCGAACCTGGTCTTTAACAATAAAATTTTAAAAGTTGTAATTTTTTCGAAGAAGACGATGCATATATACTATGAAATGTAGCATATAACTATATGATGTTACATAGGTGAAAACTATGCAATATAAATCAACTTAATATGCATTGTCGAAAAGATATCTATGCAATGTAAAAAAACTAAATATGCAGTAAATTATACCTAACTATAGAGGTGTCATCATAAATTATGCAGCAAAAATCAAATAATTATACATTATCTAGAAGCTATCTATGCAGTTTAAAAAAGCTAAATATGCAATACATATACCCAACTATGCAAAGTGTCATGAACTATGCAGCAAAATTAAGTAATTATGCATTATATGGAAGCTATCTATGCAGTTTAAAAAATCTAATTAAATATGCAGTACATATACCCACTTATACAAAGTATCATAAACTATGCAACAAAAAAAACTAAATATATATTATCTAATAGTTATCTAAACAACATAAGAAACTGACTATGCTGGATTTAGAAAAAAAAACAAAACTTCTAAAAAAAAAAAAATTTGTCTCCTAAAATAGTGCCATTAAATAAGGCAATTACAATCTCACCCCATAAAAAAAAGGTTTCACAAAGTCAAATAATACAAAAAAATGGATAATAAAAGTATCATTCTAATCGTAATGAATTAAAATAAAAAAAAAATCGCCTAAAATCCTGGAAAAATCACAACAATAAAAAAATCTAATTAAAGGCTAAGATTTGTCTATACTGTCTCACCTCAGGAATGTTGTCTTATTTGAACCAATCCCTCTCTATATATAATCATAATATTAGGGATGGCAAAATCCCCGCGGGGAACCATCCCCGTTGGTACCCTAGCAATATGGGATGGAGAATCCCCGATTAATTCGGGGATGGGATGGGGGTGGTGATTCCCCGATTCTTTGGAATTGGGGATGTGACGAGGATGGTATTTATATCCCCCGTCCCCATCCCCGTCCCCATTTTCATAAAACGGGGATTCCCCATCCCCATTTCTCGATATATATATATATATATATTATTTATTTTATTAAATTTAAAGACTAAACTCTTAAGTATTTATAATTTTCATTGTTCACATTATTTATTTTATATATTGTTTTATATTTTTTTTATTTATTTTAATTATTTAAGTAATTTATATTACAATTGTTTTATTAAAAATTACAAATGGGAAACCCGATCTCCCGCGGGAACCCCGATCCCCGAACGGGGATTCTCCATCCCCGTCCTAAATGCATAAAACGGGGAATGGTATGGGAATAGTATTTGGAATGGGATTCTGGGACGGGGATGATATGTCCAATACCAGCCCCGTCCCCGCCCATTGCCATGTCTACATAATATTCTATCTATTTTATATTATCTCTTACTAGTAATATATTTCAAATTCACAAGATAATTTAGTTTGTATGGTGTTAGTATTTATTTTTCAAGAGCTTTTAATTCTTTATTTACTCATTTTAAATCTACAACTCGTTTATCTTACTTATATAGTTTTTCTTTTACTAATTGATTTCAATAATATGTACATAAAGATAAACTTCTTACTGACAATTAACTTTTGTTGTTTTATACATTTTAGATGAATAAGAAATTGAATATAATACTTTGTCCAAGAAAAGATTGAATTTGATTGAGGATGATACTTGATTTTATTTTTTTTGGAGAGGATGATAGTTGATTATTAGTTAGTTACTGGTATACTTGTGCCTTATTTGTATGATTTTATTTGTGAAGTTCAAATTTGAATGCTTGAACTTTATGATATTGTATGTGTGGGATAATTTTATTTTTAGGTACCCAAACTATACCTATTTGTTGCTTTTAGTACACATTGTTATGACCTCATCGGAACTAGTACCAATGTTTTCATTTTTAATCAGTTTGAGTCCAATCCATTAAATGTCCGTTAAAAATTAACGGATGACTAGTAAGTGATGAGGTGAAAAGGCAGCTAATCAGCTCTTCTTTGTCAAATTTAAAAGGTTGACCATTAAATTCAAGTTTAACTATCTTATAGAATCATTAAGAATAATATAAATAATATTATTATTTCAGAATTGTTATAAATATCTTTTTAATAGTTTTAATTAATATGTTTTAATGATAATTTAAATTTTAATTAATAATGTAACTAATCATCGATTGAGAAATAAAGAATTACCATTGATTATCTTAGAAAAGCATGAGACATCGAGAAAACTTCAAAATTAATTATTCAAAAAATAATTAAAAATATCATTTTTAATTTTAAATTTATTTATTTGATGTTTTTTTTAACTTAAACAATATATAATTTTTTCGTAATTCTTAACAGAGTGCATTTGATATTTGATTATTAACTTTAATTAATATGATCATATTTTTTGAGTAATTTATAACAGATAAAAAATCCAAATATCACTTTTTATCTCAGCTAAATAAAAGAGTCTACTTGTGAAACAAACTACCGATCAAAATCAAGAACAAAAGGCACTAAAAATCCTTTTTCTAACTTCTCAAAACAAAAACAAAAAATCATTTTCTTTCACCCCCAGATGGGAAGATTTGTCTTGATCGCACTACAACAAAAATGCTGATAGACACCGGTTTTAAACCGGTGTTGTTGGGAAATTAATTTTTAGATTTTGATGAATGCCATGTAAAACTTAGAATAGAAAGTTTGCACCCCATTTTTTGTTGTAAATTGCATTGTAATAAATTGGGCTGGTCGACCTTAGTTAAGTCAGCTATGCCAGAATATGCAAGAAGTCAACTGGAGACTAGAAGGAAGACTCATTGTGAGGCGGTGAGTGTGGCAAAGAAGAGAAGACAGAACTCGACAAGGTGCAAATGAGATGCAGTGAGTGAAGTGTCGACAAGTCAACTCAAGATAGACAAGTCTCAAGTTGAAGTGATGATGAGTCATCCATGATTGGAAGGTCGACTCAAGTCACCTGGGGAAGTCAAGGAAATGCAGTCAAGTCGAGATAACTAAAAGAGATCCGTTGCACAGAAGTCAAGAAAATTACTTAAACAAGTAATACTTCCATACTGCCTTTCTTAAAGTGCTCAGTCCTAGAAGCGTGCAAAAGGAATAAACCAATGGGAAGCTCTGCACCTGTGTCAGAACTCTGAAAAGCTGAAGACTCATTCATACGAGGAAATGTCAATTCCAAGGACTGCAACAAGACAAGTCAACGACCACAAGTGTCTTTTGAAAATTAACCTATCTCTTCAACGGGCAAATTTTCAAAAGAACACTATAAAAGGCTGAGGAATCTATTTGAGAAAAGGTTACCTTGTTACCTGGAACTTTCAAGCTATTATTCAAACTATAACCTACTCAAGTCATTCAAGTTCAATCCTCAAGCCTACATTACGAAGGAAATCAATCCAACATTCACCTGTGAAGGAAAGACAACTTCAATTAGTTGAAGAGGAAACATTTGAAGAATCAAGGGGTCTACATTCCACAAAGGATTGTAGAAAGGTTCAAGGTCGAACCAGACTCAAGTTTTTAGAGGGCTTCGTGATCAAATCCAAGAAGCTTGAGCAAGTGGGCTGTAGTAGCGGGCGGTACGCCTGCGTGAAGAAATTGAGTCGTCATTTAGAAGCCAACTGTGTGACCAAGGCATCTCCGGATCGAGTCCCAAAGGATCAAGTCAGCTGTGTGAACAAGACTTGCATCTGGACTGATAACCACTTTGTACATTGATCAATACTTAGTTGATTCCTCCAGGAGTTGGAGAAGAGAGGAGTAGAAGAATTACCCCATCTTCGAACCTCTATAAAATTTATTGTGTCATTTACATTTCAAGATTTTAATTTACGATATTATTTCAATATTTGCTTTGATAAATTTGTTATCCAATTGATAATCAACAAAGTGCTAAAACCAAGTATTAAAACAAACTTAAACCAAATTCAAGGGTGTTAAGTCTTTCACTAAATCATATCACAACAAGTTAAGTTTTAGATTAAGCGGTGAGTTATTCTATCAACAAATTCGTCAGAAATCATTGAGTGCCTAACTCTGTTTGGTTAACTAACTTAGTCATCCATCAAGACTTAGCCGTGAAGTATTAACTCTGAACTTTTAACAGACTAAATCGAAAAATTGGTAAGGTTTATTCAACCCCTTCTAAACCTTACACTCGCACCTTGGGACCTACAAATTGTATCGAGCGGTTGGTTCATTGAGCCTTCCGCCCGACATTACTTGAACTAGATCTCCAATCTCTCAAAGCTTGCTTTAGCACTTGATCTTTCAAAACTCTTTTATTCAAGAAAGTTATTATCATGGAAGCATATTTGACACGCATCCCTATGTTCACAATTGAGGAATTTAATGATTGGAAAATTCGTATGCGCTCATCTATCAAAGATTACACGATGAAATGTGGATAGTAATAGAAGATGGGCCACCGCAAATTTTAAAAGTAAACACAAATTTGGAAAGGAGCTGCTGCGGTGAAGGAGAAGAGGATGTTGCTCCCAAACCAAATGCTATGGTTGAAAATCCAAGAGTGAATGGACAAATGATGATAGAAAAGATACAACTTGGACAACGTGGCCAGGACATTCTTTACATAACTCTGGACAAAGCCATGTTCAACAAAGTCAAATCGTGTAAGATCGCGAAAGAAATCGGGATAAGCTAACCCCGATTTGTGAAGGCTCGAGCAAATCAAGGAAAATAAACTATCTGTTCTTTGTCTGAGAAATTTGAAAATTTTAAGATGCTTGCAGGAGAAACCTTGATCAACTGGATGCTCAATTCACGAAATTACCAATGAGCTATCTCGCACTTGGAAAAGAATATACACAGAAGGAAATGTGTATGAAGATTCTAAGAAGTCTCCCAGCTGAATGGGAAATGAAAGTCATGGCCCTAAGACACTCCATGGACCTATCAAAAACATCCAACCATGAGTTATTCTCAGATCTCAAAGCCTACAAATTTGAAATGAGAAGAAAAGACCTAGAGGAGACAATTTGTGCCAAAAACAAATTTCTAATAGTTAAGGATAGTAAAAGAGCTGAGGTCAAGGAAGTTATTGACCAAGAGGAGATTGCCGTGATGTTTAAAAGGTTTAACAAATTCTTCAACAAGAATTACAAAAGAGGCAAAGGTGAACCCTGCAGAAGACACTCAGCTCCCTCCAAGTCAAGGGAAGATAGGCCACCCCAAAGAACAGAGCATCAAAAGGTTGAGTATCAAAGAGGTGACAATCCAAGGATGGAAAGAATTGATCAAAAGGTTGAAAATCTATCTTTGAACCGCAGCAACCCGGTCACTATGCCATTGATTGCCCATATCCTCGTAGTCAACAAATACAGAATGAAGAGGAAAGAAAAGTCTTGAGAGAAAGAAGACAAGAGAACAAAAAGGCAATGTTAGTGCAGAGACTCACGAGACAAATAAGTCAAAAGACACAAAGCACTCGGAGAGTAGTGAATCGACTACTCAAGTGACTCGAAGAAGAAGCCTTGATATGTTTAATGGCGAAAGAACAAGACCAACCTGGACCAGAAGATGAGGTACACTCTAACTCATCTCACTCGGACACTAGTGATAGTGATCGTGACACACACACCTCATCACCCACTAATCTTTATGATTCATTAGGCAAAATGATGAAAGACTTTGAGCACATTAAAACCTCACACACACGCTAAATGAGGAAAACAGCCTGCTCAAAGCGAAAACTCACAAAATGACTAAGAGCCGAGTACTCGAGTCACATAGGCGATGAGAATAAAGAAATAAAGGCTGAAAATGCTAAGTTAATAAAGCAGAGATAGTCGCTATAGAAAAAAGGGAAAATGACCTCAAAATGTGATTGCCTCATTCACTAAGGCATCTAAATCTTTGGATGATCTTATTATGAGCCAAAGAGAATGTGGAGATAAGACAGGCTTAGGATTTAATTCCTCTATACCAAGTCAAGCTCTAAAAGTGATTTTGGAAAAAGGATCTTCAAGTAATGAAGCATCTCAAAATCCAAAACTCCAAATTGTGCACACACATTCATTCCAAAGCACAATCACAACCAAACCGGCCTTGGTTATAAAGGAAAAGGAAAACGACCCGACTAAGTATCTTTGAAAGGACAAACGAGAAGAAATCCACCGTTCCTCAAAAACTCCAAATAGACGTACTCTGTAAAGAAGAAACAGAGCTACCAAAAGCCCCAGAAATATTCATGTTACTATTCCACTTGTTACTATTCCACTTGTTACAATTTTCTCCAGTTAGAGATTTTCACATATGAGTGCAATATTCATGTTACTATTCCACTTGTTACAATTTTCTCCAGTTAATGAATCATTCAACAGTGCAAGCATAGGACAAGACATCATTGCTGAAAATTAAATAAAGCGACATAAATAAGCGAACGAACATCATAGAGCATTCAATTTAGGAATCATGAACATGATGCATGAAAACAATAAAGTTTATCCTACCAATTCCAAGGTAATTTAATCTCACACTTGAAAAGCCGCCGTAGGGTAGGTCAAATCAAATGACGATTAAATCGAGACCATCTCAGATTAATAAAATAAATAATCAAGACATCTCATATCTTCATTTATTAATTAATCACATTTTAATTTAGCCTAGATACATTCAAACTATTTGATTGTATCCTTATAAGTGTTACCCATTATTCCGGATTTTAAAAATTAACTCAAAATCGCCGCCGTAGAGTAGGAAAATTAAGAGTTAAATTTTAAGTTCCTATCCTTTCGGAGATTAAGCCTTGATTATTGATTTAAGTGAAAACCATCCGTAGGGGGACGAATCTGAGCGTCGCGAGGCGTCACTTAAATCTCACGGTGCTTTGATCAATAATGGAGGCCATAGGATTTATTTCCATGGATCCTTCTCCCACTCATTATTTTATAATAAATGTTTCCAAAATATTTAAGTTATAAAACATCTTATGTTTTAATAAGTCAAGTTCAATCCTATTGGTCTTATTGATTAAAATTCTCTAATTTAAAAATCTAACTTTTAGAAATTAAATCATAATTTTAATCAACTTTAAAAACTCCTAAATTATCAAAATAATTAAGGGAATAGGGATAAAATAAAAAAATTTCATGAAAGAACAACGGAAACAACGTGCCAACTGAAAATGGGACCTGCCCGAGCCCCCGCCGGGACTCTGCCCGAGGTCGCCTAGACTGCCGCCTTTGAGCCGCCGGGACTTGCCGAGGCGCCCAAGCCCCGCCCGGGAATCGCCCAGGGCTGCTCGGCGCGCCTGCCGGGATGCTCGAACGCAAATCCGAATAATTTTTGTTTCTAAAACATGTAATTCAGAGATTTTTCATAAGAAAACGAATCCAATTTTCACAAAATTAATTCCAAACAATTATCCCAATTTTTAAAATCATATAAACACTTTTATACAAAATTTTAAAATTATATAAACACTTTTATACAAATTTTAAAAATTATATAAAAAAACTCTTATATCAATTTTAAAAAAACATATAAAACACTTCTATATCAATTTCAAACCATCTCATAGATCTATCATAACAATTAAACAATTCAATTATCATGATGCATGACATGCTTGAGAGTGGGTTCCATGAATGACATATCAATATGCATGTCACATATATCACATATACATCACATAAATATTAATCCGCGAAATAATAAATATGACGATTTGGATAGATGCCTTGAATTAAAAGACACCCATGCATCCATATATCAAAACATGCAAGATGAATCCTAAATCTACTCCAAAATAAATTTAATAATGTAGATCTAGTTCTTATATCAAAAACCAAATGGCTCTGATCAAATGGAAGCGGAAGCGTGAGATTTCAAAAATCGAGTTTTAGATATAAGAACACAAGATCATGCTTATTAAATTTATTCAAGCTAAAGGAAGAAAAGAAAATTTACCTCTTTCGACGATTTTCTTGTTCTTCGCCTTTTATCCGTCAATCCTTCGAATCCCCGAAGCTCGTAGACACCACGATCTTCCAATTCGAACCTCCCTATCAACGGTAGGTGTGGGCACTCAAATAATAATTCTTAGTTCCTAACTTTTATTTTCCTACGATGTACTCAACTCATGTGATCGTAGGATTGGGCTAACTGGATAGGAGGAGAATTGAACTAGGTTTAAAAACAAACCACAAATCTAACTTCACAAAATCGGCCCTTAATTGAATTAATGCCACTGACGCAAATCTGAATTCAAAAGAATTGACCAAATCTTCTTTGTCAATCACTCAATGAATTTGGCGAAATATGAATTTCTCAAAATATAAGGAGATAGCTCAATCATTCACTAATGATAAAGGGGAAAATTGGTATTATCAATTTGGCTAAGAGAATTCGTATTCCACTGTATAGGGGCGGCCGAATTTCATGTATGGCCGAAAAAAGATTCTTAATCGAATGGGATGGGCAGTTGAAATTCGTGTGTCCCAATTGTGAGATGTGGTCCCCTTTTTATAGGCCTTGTTCAATCAGTTTCCCACTCCAACTTGGTTTCCTATCTAATCTAAAATTAATAATTCTAGATAGACTCAAACTCTAATTGATAATTATCCAATATAATTATCAATTAAATGATTATATTAATATTATAAGAGCTAGTCTCCTGTCAGACGGTCTAACGGATCTAATCCGTCAGACGGAGCCCCAACAATCAACCCGACTCGGTACGCTCATCTCTCCAAAAAAGGAGCTCTTGAACGAGTATATCTGCAAATGCTCTCTTAAAGTATAACATTTTATGCAGGTGAAGCTCATAATTAACAAACAAGCAAAAGCCATCGCCATCACAAGTGAGTCCAGCAGAAGTGTCGTTACCATCATCACCATGAAATACACTATGTAAACCTTTTTGCACTTTCTCCCACCACCAACCCACCTTTTATCACCATTTTTTCTTTTAATTTTTCCAACAATCAACTCAAAAACCAAAGAATCAATTTCAAATATAATTTCAAATAGATAGGCTTCGGGCAGTGCGATTATGAATTTATGGTTGACAATCAAAGCCCTATCCAAATATGGAGAAAAAATCGAAGACGGATAATACATACACATAATGGCCATCTCCCGTCGAATCGACGACCGACGATTTTGCAGTAACACCACAAAAGACTCAGACTCGCATACTAAAATACATTAATTAATTCTGAATTTTTTTTATATGATGTTACTTCGATTTCTTCTCTGACAGAGCTTTGATTTAATTAACTTACGTTTTAGATGGCTACTAAGTACTAATACAAGGGGGAAACTATTATTATTTTAAGGGAAACAACTAATACTTTTTAATGGGACTACTAATACTTATTATTGGGAAAACTAATACTTTTCAAGGGAATCACTAAAAAACTGTTAGGGGAAAAATTAATATTTTTCATGGAAACTACTAATACATTTTAGAGGGACTACTAATACTTTTGACGGAAAACATTAATACTTTTCCGAGAGATTATTAAATATTTTCAAGTAAACTAAGAGACCTACTAATACATTTCAGAAGAATTGCCAATACTTTTTAGAAAGACGACTAATACTTTTAAGAAGCACTGTTAATACATTTCGGGAAAATAATTTAATTATATTCAGGGGAACTACTAATACATTTCAGAAGAATTGCTAATACTTTTTAGAAGGACGACTAATACTTTTCAGAAGGACTGTTAATACATTTCGAGAGAAAAATTTAATTTATTTCAAGAAACTACTAATACTTTTTCGAGGAACTATTAATACTTTTTTGAGGGTTTGCTAATACATTTGAGGAGTATATTTAGGAGAAATACTAAAAAAACTCTTCAGGGAACTACTAATACATTTCGAAGAATCGCTAATACTTTTTAGAAGGATTTACTAATACATTTGAAAGAATTTTGCTAATACCGATACTCCCAAAACTACTAAAACACCACTACTAATATTACGAAAATGCGACCGGATCCGCGGGTCAGATCCGTCTAACAGGTCAGACCCGTTAGACGGTCTGACATGAGTTTTTGTGATATTATAAATATCTTATATTTATTTAATTCCAAATGCACTTACAACTGTAGAATATCATATATTCCCGGAATTAACTAATATTAATATATTAGCCCAAATATTTTGGAAAACTCTTTTCCATAAACCCTTAGGAACTGGAAATATTATTTCTAACCCGTTTACTCTAGGAAGGTGAACCGGGGACCATGGACCTATAATTATAAGCTCCAATAAATCGAATAAATAATTAACTCTTTAATTCATTTATTCGACTTATTAATTCCGATATTACTCTACTATAAATTCGGAATTGCACTCTTATAATTATAGAATATCTTACTCTATGAAATGGAGTAGTCCACCAATATAATCATTACATATATATTAATCCTCCATACACAATTCGTAATTGAAGCTAGGTAGTATCCGTTAAACCTCTTCAATTACCTCTTATCCTCATTTGCCATTAATTCACTAGGGAATAGTTGATTTATAATCAAATTATAAATTAGAGATCTCAAACCATTCAGTTCCAGAATTAACAAATGATAGATCGTCTGTTTACTTCTCGCAAGAAGGAATGGATTCCATATCTCTGAATTTATATTCCCAGCTATTTAATTCAAATGTAAATCTAAAATGCAGGTGTTGGGAATGTCGTAGGACAAACTTAAACGAGCAAATTAAGAATCACATAGAAATAAACAGGAGTCTATAATCACCTAGGATTAAGATTTATCAATATATGATCATCTAGTGATTTAATTTGATTTTCCATTTCTACAACGGAATTTGTATGGAAAATTCAAATTAAATCGGTCCAAGTCCTATATGATCAAATCATATATAAATGCCCACACTAAGATGTCTCCACATCGACGGTCCGGATAATACAGTCACATTAATGTTCTGGGCCGCATTAATGATGTTTTAATTAAAGATCCCAAACTTTAATTAATTTCATCACGGACGTAATTTTAGTTTATTATCCATAATCTTAATCCTCTTGTATATAACTCTTATATACTAAGATTATGGTTACAATAAATAAACTAGGGACTTTCATGATGTTCAATAAAATACATACAATATGCACAAGAGTTCGAAAATAAATGTCGTCTTTATTAATAATAAAAAATAATTCACAATTGCTTTAAGGGCACTATCCCTAACAGTTTGCACGTTATCTGAAATGAATCTAAGTGCTCTAACAATTAAATAAGGCTAGCATATTGTGATCTAACAATTAAAAACAATCCATGATAAAGAAAATTAAAATTCTGAAAGTCACTAGTTCTCTGTTTAAGTCTTGGATATGATAAAGAAATTTACAGAAAATGTATGTATGTTTTGTGCATAATTTACTTTGATTGCTGAGAAGGATTGGTTCATTAATGGCTAAATCATTCAACTCTATTTGTATGTTCGTAGGCTGAGAAGAATGAGCTTCGTCACGAGAAACAAAGATTAAAGGCTGAGTAGGAGAAGCTTGAGCATTTTTGAAAGTTTGAATGACATGAGCTATGTTGATCATATGGATTTTATTGCTTTTAGTTGAATTATATAGTCTTTTTGTTGGTTGATGGAATTGGATTATGAATTTATAGTTGTTTTATCGAAAGGAAACTTCGCTACTAGTACTTTTTGTTGGATTTTGGCTATTGGAGGTGACTTTATGTATTAATGGATTTCATGTTTAATTAGTAGTGAACTTATGATGGTTGCTAGAATTGGAGTTCATAATGAATTGTTTATTTATATGATTTTTTTGCAGTTTTGGATCGGTGTCTTTGCGTAAATAAACAACCCTTTTAAAATTGCTTCTAAAAACATTAAGACAGCGGTTTGATGCGATGTCTTTGAATTAAATGACACCGGTTTAAAACCGGTGTGAACAAGATGTCTATTCTCCATAGAAACCGGTTTTGAGCCGGTGTCTTTAGAGGAAATGACACTAGTTTATAACCGATGTTTGATGCGGTGTCTATTCATCAAAAGACACCGGTTTAAAACTGGTGTCAAATACATAAAATTTTAGCATCAGGGCCTCAGAAAGCGGATATTTATCTAGACACCGGTTTAAAACCGGTATCTTTCAAGGAAAAGACACTGGTATTAAACCACTGTCAAAAAGTTCAGACTTTTAACACCAGTGGCTCTAACAAATTTGTGTTACTAATAGACACCCCGCTTTATAACTCGTGTCTATCAAAGATTTTTGCAAAGAGTGAGTAGCAAGACAGGTGTTTTGTGAAGAAGTTGAGTCCCAGGAGCATCTAGCTGTGTGATCGAAGCTAACTCGGACTGTTGACCATTTTGTAACTAAGATTTTGTTACCTAGTGGATTCCTCCCGGAGTTGGAGAAGAGTGGATTAGAAGAATTACCCAATCATCGAACCACTATAAAAATTGCTTGTCTTATTTACTTACAACACTTTCAATTCTTGCATATATTTCATATCTGCTGCTAAGTTATAATTGCTGAACTCAATTGCTAAAACTAGTGTTGCAAAACAAGTTTAAAACAACAAGGGTGAAAAGTCTTCCTGCTGAACTAAAATCAAATCAACTGTGATTCTAAGTGTTAGTTGAAAGCGCGCAGCTAAGTTATACTATCAATAACTCAGTCGAGTCTATTGAGTGGGTAACTTTGCTGAGTAAACCAACCTAGCTGTCCCTCAAGGACTGAGCTGATTTGTGTAAAACTCTGAAAATAATTTGAAAGGACTAAATCGAAAATTTAGTAAGGTTTATTCAACCCAACCCCCTTCTAAACCTTACTACTCACCCCTTGGGACCTACAAGGGGTATCAGAGCGGTTGGTTCATTGAGCCTTCCGCATTGATTACTGAACTAGATCTCATTCTTTTTCAAAAGAATAATCTGTTGAGTTTTTAAAGCTTTTATTTTAAAAACAAAGTTATTATCATGGAACCAAATCTAACTCGCATCCCCATGTTTACTGTGGAAGAGTTTGATGACTGGAAAATTCGTATGCAGGCTCAAATATCAGCCCTGCACGATGAGATGTGGCTATTGATTGAGGATGGACCACTGCAAATTCTAAAGGTCAACACTGCTGTAAGAAGAGCATCTCCTGCTGAAGGAGATGATGCTGCAGCAGAACCTAGACCTGCTATGGTTGAAAAGCCTCATTGTGAATGGACCAATGAAGATCGAAAGAGATACAATCTTGATAATGTTTCCAAGGATATACTTTACTAAACTCTTGATAAGGCTATGTTTAATAAAGTCAAATCTTGCAAATCAGCCAAAGAAATTTGAGAAAAACTCACTCTGATTTGTGAAGGGTCTGATCAAATCAAAGAAAACAAATTAGTTATTGTAGTCGAAAAATTTGAAAACATTAAAATGATTGTAGGTGAAAGTCTGGATCAGTTGGATGCCATATTTACTGGCACTACAAGAAAAATGCAGATCAACAACACCAAAAATACAATGATTTATTGTAATTCCTGTTGTCATTTACCATATAACAACGGTTTTATTGTTTTACGCTCAAAGACAACGGTATATGTATAATTGATAATGTTTTCCTTGTACCGTTGTCTATTAGCGTATTTACACTAATAGACAACAATACTTACAACGGATTTTGAATCGTTGTGTATTATCGGAAAAATACGCTATTCAACAAAGATTTGTACAATGGTTTCTTCAATTGTGGTCTATTAGCGACAAATATGCTAATAGACTAGGGGTGAGTAAAACTGAACCGGAACCAAAAAACCGAACCGAACCGATGATTCAGTTTGGTTCGATTTTAAATATACTAAACTGAATTAATTTTCGGTTCGACTTGGTCCATAAAATGTCGGTTTGCACCAACCGAACCGAATATATTAATTTTTATTTTATATATATATATTTATATTATTATTTCAATTTTTAATTTATTTTATTGTTAAATTATCAAATAAATATAAAATATATATTTTTAGCATAAAAGTGAAAATCCAAAATAAAGCCCAAACCGAAAAATCGAACCGAACCAAACCAAACCAAAATAGTTCTGTTTGGTTCGGTTCGGTTTTTCGAACATTGCGATTCGGTTTCGGTTTGAAGAAAATGTAAATTCGGTTTCGGTTTTTTGTGGTTCTATTCGGTTTTGGACCGAACCGATCGTTTGCTCACCCCTATTATAGGGAATAATTCTGACAACGATTTCAACACCCGTTGTCTACTAGCGAAACAAAATAATCACATATAACGGTACTTTTGTATATTAGCACAATTAAAAAATATAATATAAATAAGTTTTAGTAGGTATTATATTTAAATAATTTGATACTTAAACAAAATACTACTTAATGTTAAAAAAAATATTTATAAATATAACATAACTAAGTATAAGTAAGTATTATATTTAAATATTTTGATATATAAAATACTACTTAATGTTAAAAATTTATATAATTTCGTTTAGTTAAATAAAAATATAAAGTCATAAGTTTTAAATTGAGTTTACAAATTAAATTTTATATTTAATTGGATATTATAAATTTACATAAAAAAATTTAGTTAAGTAAAATTTTATAGGGAGGTCTTATTTTCTTGAAACTTTTTGTTTATTCCTTTTCACACTTGGGCGAAACTTATTGACTTCTTTACAAGGTAGCTGCTTGAATTTATGCTTCTCTCATATCATGTAGTTTAATGTTTCCATGTTTCTGTTGTTTGTATGTTTATTAAAATAGTATACTCCTTCACTGGTTATGGTCCTGTTTGCTTATTTGCCAGATAACAACTCAATTCTTTGACTATAGCTGGCACCTTTCGCAGACTGGTGTACATAACATATTACATGTCGAGGGTATAGCTCACATCTGAATAACATTGTGTATTTGTTGTTGGTGCTTTTGTCTACCCATATATTGTCATAGTTTTTGAGATATGATATTTAGTATTAAGCTCCCTGTTTCGTGCACAACGTGGCGAGAAAGATCAAATTCACCTACACATATTAATGGCTATTTTAACCTTTTCTTTATTAATGGACTTTAAGACATACATTTGTAATTCTTTTTTTAATATTTCTGCACCTTGCACATTTAGTGGATATGGAGTTCAAATTGTGGCAGTCATATGTAATTAATTGATAATGAGTAAAATTGACTGAGTAATTGTTCATCACACTTATGGAGTACTATCTTGTTTATTTACTTCCTCTATCATTTATTGATAAGCATATTTCATTTTTCATTTTACATAATAAACTAATAAAGTGGTGCTGAAGAGAAACCAGAGTTTGGAGCGTGAGTACACACCAGCAGGATGAGCTCTTAAAAAATTGTGAGTTCCGTTTCATTAAGAAATCTTCTCTTTTTGTTGTTGCCTTATATTTAACTGCACTTGGTTTTTTAGCATGTCTTGATGAGCTCTTTATTGAATTGTTTTTCAAAACACATGATTCTTCTTTAGATTTGTTTATCAGCAGTAGTACACTAGCAAACTTTTGAACCTAGTACTGACATAGAAACATATGAATTAAACATTGCACTAATGACATGATTTTGTTGGATGATGGTTTCTAACATGTTGCATTTAATCAACTTTCCAGGGAGAAAGTGATTCACCTGCTGGTGCAGCTGCAGGTTCACTCCAGGTATTTTTGCTTTTTTTTATTTAACAGATAATAATTTCCTCCACGAGCCAACATTTAACTAGTTGTTAAACTAACAACAATATTTTCTTTACTTTTGCAACTTACTAATTGCTTCTTGTAACCTTCAGTGCTGAAAACTCTGTATATGCAGTTGACACATGCAAATGATGTGGCTAACTTCATACAAAACATATTAAAAAATCTTCTCTTTTTGTTGCTTTTTACATTTAACTGCACTTGGGTTTTTAGCATGTCTTGATGAGCTTTTTGAAGTAAATTTTTAGTACGATCATGGTTATACATCTATTCATCTCCTAGAAGGAGAAACCTCTAGTTTCTCAAGTGATGTAAAGTCTATGGAGGTAAAATTCTGTTTTAACTGGTTCTTAATCTTATGTTGCATAATTTCTCTTCTTGAGCATCTTATTTTCTTTTCCTTTGTTTGTACCTGATGATGATCGAAATGAATATATGGCAAACAATGTTCATTGGGATGAATTTGGTACTCCGTCATGCCTCTTAATATTCTCACGTGCAACTGAAATCTCATGAACATTATGTTTCCAGCTTTTTCTTTAATTCTTTGATACGTTAATTGTGCAGAGTATGCAGTGAAGCTACAAAGAAGACCGATGAATATTCATGATTTTGGTGATGCCTCCATTGGTTATCTTTTTACTTAGTTTTAGTATAGTTTTTTTTTTGTCTAATTTGTAGTGGACTTGGTGGATCTTGGTTTATATTTGTTGATCAACTAGAATTGTTATGGTTGTACAAGGATTCGTGTTTGGATAAAGTTGTATTCATGAATATTTGATATTTTCCAATAAATTTGGATTTGGATTTGATTTATTGTGTTTTTAAGTGATTGGGTGTCATGTTTTTTTATTTATTTATGCACAAGAATTTCAGGAAAAAAAATTAAAAATTAGACAATTGAAAATTCCGTTGTTGAACAATTATAAATTTCAACGAATCTGACCTGTTGTTGAAATTGTGATATTTCAAAACCACAACGGATCTAATCCATTGTGGAAATCTATTGTATTTCACAATTCAAAAACAGTTACCAACCGTTGTCCCAACTGTTGTCTTTTAACATCTAAAGACAACATATTGAATCCGTTGTCTTTATTATTAAGGAAAATAGATTGAAACCGTTGTCATTTAGCGGACTCTTTTACAATACCATCTTCGACAACAATTGATTATTGTAATACACAACAGATTATATCTGATACCATTCAACGAAATTCTTGTATTGTGAAATCACCAATGAGCTTTCAGCTCTGGGAAAGGAGTACATACAGAAGAAGATGTGTATGAAGATCCTAAGGTCTCTCCTAGCTGAGTGGGAAATGAAGGTCATGGCCCTGAGACATTCCATGGATCTCACCAGGATATCAAACCATGAGTTGTTCTCTGATCTAAAAGCGTATGAGTTTGAGCTGAAAAGAAAAGAAGAAGAGGAGATAGTTGTACCAAAGACAGCTCTGCACTCATGGCTGGTGAAGGAAAGAAACCGGAGTCAAATGAGACTATAGACCAAGAGGATATTGCCCTGATGGTAAAAAGGTTCAATAAGTTCTTCAATAAGAACTATAAAAGGAACAAGGATGAATCATCAAGAAGACACTCAACACCCTCCAAAGTAAGGGAGGACAGACCACCCAAGAGAGCTGAACACCAAAGAATTGAGTATCAGAGAGCTGATAATCAAAGGAATGATAGAGCTGGCTTGCAGAGAGCTGAGAACCTGTGTTGGAACTTCAGGCAACCAGGACATATTTTTGTTGACTATCCTTATCCACCAGTTAACAAATACAGAAATGAAGAGGATGTAAAGGTGCTCAGAGAAAGAAGACAAGAAAAGAAGAAAATCATGTTGGCTGCTAAGACTACTGAACCAGCTAAGTGTAAGGAACCAACAGATTCAGATAGTAGTGAAACAGACTACTCAAGTGACACAAAGGAAAAGGCTTTGATATGCCTCATGGCCAAAGAACAAGACTCAATAGATAAAGAAGATGAGGTACACTCTAACTCATCTCATTTTGATTCATGTGATAGTGCTTGTGAGACAAGCACTTCATCACCCACAGATCTTTATGATTCAATTGACAAAATGATGAAAGATTTTGAGCACATCAAAACCTCACACACACTATTAAATGAGGAAAATAGCCAGCTTAAATGCCAAAATTCACAGCTAACTAAAGAGCTGAGTACTCTAAGTCACATAGCTGATGAGAATACTAAGCTGAAGGCTGAAATTGCCAAGATCCAAGCGGACTTAACTGCTACAGAAAAGAGGGAAAATGATCTCAAAAATGTGGTTGCTTCATTCACTAAGGCATCCAAATCATTGGATGGACTTATAATGACTCAAAAAGAAAGTGGTGACAAGACAGTAATTGGATTTAATTCCTTTGTGTATGCCCAATGATACTTGTAAAATATACATGCATTTAGGGGCATAAAATGGTATATAATTAATACATTTGCATGCATATTCAGTGTGTTTTTACTTGGTTTTCTTAGAAGGGCATGATACTGCGTATTCTTGTAACGTTTTATAGGAAATAGAGCTTAATTGAAGAAATATCAGTTGGAAGGCCCGAACAACATTGATGAGTGCAAAGAGAAGATAAAAAAGACGAAGAAACTAGACAAAAACATATCACATGGCTGGACCATGTGGGACCACACGACCATGTGACTTGTCTATGCGATGAAGACATGTCCGTGTGAAGTTAGGAAGAAACAGGGGACGAAAATAAGCCACACGACCGGACCGTATGGAGTGGTCGTGTGATACTGCACAACCAAACCGTGTGATGCACTGTTTCTGATTTTTGTGTCCTTTTCCCACTCAAACTCTACAAGTGATGTCTCCAAGCACCTATATAAAGGACCCAATGGCTACACGAAAATTACAACATTCATACACCATACAACACACCAAATTACACAGGAACACAAGATCAAAGGTCTTCTGAGAGAGGAGGGCTAGGTTATGAAGAACACCACATTTCGCATCTACGAAAATACAAGAGCTTCGAAGGCTTGGAAGGAAGATCCATCCTAACAAGAAGGGATTTTCTTTCTTAGTTTAGATCTCTTGTTTGTGCTTAAACGATGCCGCAATGTTGATTCCAAGTTTGTCTATGAATTTTTTATCAATGTTTGGCTAATCTTTCGGATCTTAGGGCATAATCAAAACTGTGGATTCATGTTAAATCTTGATTAATTATTTTCTTAATTGATTCAGGTGTTATATTTTATGAATTTAAGTGCTTATTTATAATTGTCGATTATTTGGCCAATAATTTGCATGTCATACTTGTTAGTCCATAATCCGGGAGGTGAGTTCTAGCAAGAAGAAAATCGAATTCAGACATAAACATGTTAATGTATCGGGAGACTACATCTGTTTGTGGGGAGTATTTCAATTTAAAGATATTTTGGGAGTTAATAATAGTTGTGATGGATCGGGAGACCTCAATTATTATTAATCTACTGTTTATGCACGCCCCGGGAGGGGGAATAAACTATTTTAGGAATTGAACCCATAGAAACGCATGAATTGGGTTTTGAAACTTTAATTGGATTTAATATTGAAGAAACATGTTGAGATTATGTGCCTAAAGTTGCATCCGTGGTTGTTGAAAATACTTGTGGGGTTCGCAAATTTATTTATTTTTGTTTTTATTTTTGATTTTTGTAACTCTTGATATTTGTTCGCTTCAATAAAATTGGAATGCAATGTTATTATAGCCTAAGTGTTTCGTAGTCAATCTTTGAGGAATACGACCTTGCTTGCCATTATTCTGTAAACTACATTGTTGATGAGTGTAAATATATGTGTATTTGAGGGCTTAAAATGATATATATTTGATGCATTTGCACGCATATTCAGTGTGTTTTGGTTGGTTTCCTTTGTTGGGCGTGATACTGCATATTCTTGTAACTTCATACAGGAAATAGAGCTAAATTGGATAAAAAAAGATATCACGTTCCATAGTATAGGTCAATAGCTAAGCTACGAGAAAATATATGAAGGAGAGAAGCACGGACGATTGAACAAAAGGAAATTTCCTTCAAAAACGTCCAAATACACTAACAGTTGGCAGCACTGGCAGGGTTTAGTATATTGGCCATAACTAACTCTACAAAATTGCTATCGAGGTGATTCAAGTGGATATAGAAATCTAAGAGAAAGGGATACAACTTTTATGACGACCCCAAGAGCACATTCGGACAATAACACATACAAACACACGTCACACGGCCGGACCGTGTGGTATCACACGGCCGTGTGAAAATGCCATTTTGAAAGTGACACAACTATGTGAAGAAGGGAAGATAACAGGGGATGGAACTGATGAGTGTCAAATATACGTGCATTTGACGGCTTAAAAAGATATATATATATATATATATAATGCATTTGCACGTATATTCAGTGTGTTTTGGTTGGTTTCCTTTGTTGGGCGTGATACTGCGTATTCTTGTAACTTCTTATAGGAAATTGAGCTAAATTGGATAAAAAGAGATATCACGTTCCAAACTAGAGGCCAGGAGCTAATATACGAGCAAATATGTGAAGGAGAGAAGCATGGACGATCGAACAAAATGAAATTTCCTTCAAAAATGTCCAAATGTGCTAACAGTTTCTGACACTGGCAGAGTTTAGTATTTTGGTATTGGAATACGATGTTATTATAGCTTAAGTGTTTCGAGCTTCCATCCCTGAGGAATACGACCTTGCTTGCCATTGTTCTATAAACTACACTGTACACTTGCAGTTGTATGAACCAAAACAATTTTTGGCGGACAAGTTTTTGGCGCCGTTGTCGGGGATTGATTAGATTCTACTTAGATATAGTAATAAGTAGTCCAATCTTAATTGAAGCAGATTTTTTTTGTAAATATATTTTTTTATTTATTCTTTTTTCGATTTTTTTATTTTATTATTTTTTTTCTTTCATCATTTCTAAAATCGTTTTTGTTGAGTGTGAGACTGGAACCTTTGGAGATACAAGATGCCCAAATCACTGCTGCAGTGGGAGGCCAACATCAAAAGGGCAAATTCCCAGGAAATACTTAATTCGAGAAAATATAGCAACGCCATTCGTCTAATGGATGGTACAGAATATGAGGGCTCAATGATTTCAACCGATATGGTTCAACGAAAGCGATGCTAGAAATCTGAGTCTGGCTAAAAATTAAAAACTTAACGCTTTGTGGGATGCAACCCAAGAAACGTCGCGACAAACCCCAGGGGTAATAAAAATAGAAAATAAAAATAGAAAAAAACGAAAAAAACAAAAAACGAAAAAAAAAACAAATCAGAAGTGCACGGGCGTGTGGATGCACACGACTCGACCGTGCGATTTGCTCCTCCAGTTTCAAATTTGTCGGACAAGCTCCCCGGCTTCACCGGAACGATCCAGGTAAGTACTCTTTACGCATTTCTCTTTTCTTTTGATAATTACTTCATATGTTCGGGACGAAGTATATTTTAAGTTTGGGGGAGGGGTTGTCAAGAATGCGTAAATTAGTATTGTTGCATATTTTGCATTGCATCTAGGACTGCATGTAGAAGCACTTGCATTTTAATTTTTGAAAAAAAACGATTTTTTTGTTAATTTTTGTTTATTTTTGTTTTAGCACATTTAATCGTTTTTGTGTGTGGTTTTTAATTAAGTTCGTATGCCCAGCTTCCTATGATTTTACTATGAATATTTATGGCATGAGATAACATACTTGGGGAATAATGTAATAAATTATTGGGAGAAAAGTTATTTATTTGCTTGGCATATATTAAGAAAACTGGGTATTTTAGCATGTTGTCTGTGAGCTTTTATGCCTTAAACTGCTTTATACTATGCAAACTTATGTTTTCTTGAGTATGTCATTCATGATTACTAGAACTCTAGAACTTGCTCTGGTATCTTCATCAAAGCCATGTGTGTGTGCAATTTCTGAAAATGATCTAAGGTCATCTTTGATTAGCCTACTTAGCCTAAAAAACCTACCTATGAACTCATGATTCCCTAGTTAGCCAAGTTTGAGCCAAAACTTTTATTCTGAGCCACATTGATCTTTAAATTTTACATGTTTTATCACTACAAATTCTTGAGCTTATAGAAAATGAATAAGTTTGCGGGAGATGTGGTAAAAATTTATGAAAAAGAGATAAAGTTGGTAAACGAAAGAGGGATGAGCAGTATCTAAGTAAATGAAAAAAATACATGAAGCTCGAAAAAGAAATATCTCTGAAAAAGAAGAGAAAAAATCGAGCAAAGCAAAAAAAAATCTGAAAATTATGAAAAAATGAGAGCTTGAGGCTAAAGAAAAAGAAAAGAAGGCAGAAAGGCCTAAGAATGAAAAAAAAAGGGAAATAAGGGTGGAATTGAGTTGAAAAAGAGAACTGATATTATGATTACATTGGGTTGGTGAGTTGCAAGTCTATGTACTTAAAATCCATTTGCTCAAGTCAAGTCACTTAATCCAAATTTCCCTACCCTTACCAAAGAGCCTACATTACAATCAAATAAAAAAGTCCTCTTTGATTCTTAGATTGTGCACAAAAGTGGTAGAGATGTTAGACGATTTGCAAGCTTATGGTAGTTCTACTTTCATGAATTGAATTTGAGCGTAAACACTTACCATACACTTCTGAGAGTAGAGTGTTACACTATTTACTTGTGAGTCGCGATGTCAAGTACCTGAAAGAGTATTAATGATGCCGAGTTTATGAATGATGACTTCTTGATAATGAATTGCATGGTTTACTTGAGTATGGAGTCAAATGCTATTTAATGTTCATAGTGTTCTTGGGTGTTCGTTCGTTTTTACCCCTTGTATTAATTTTCTTAATTTGCTAGAGGACGATCAATGTTTTAAGTTTGGGGGGTATTTTATGAGTATAAAATATGCGTGCATTTGAGGGCTTAAAATGATATATATTTAATGCATTTGCACGTATATTCAGTGTGTTTTGGTTGGTTTCCTTTGTTGGACGTGATACTGCGTATTCTTGTAACTTCTTATAGGAAATTGAGCTAAATTGGATAAAAAGAGATATCACGTTCCAAACTAGAGGTCAAGAGCTAATATACGATCAAATATGTTAAGGAGAGAAGCATGGACGATCGAACAAAATGGAATTTCCTTCAAAAACGTCCAAATGAGCTAACAGTTTCTGACACTGGCAGAGTTTAGTATTTTGGCCATAACTTTCTCTACACAATTGATATTGTGGTGATTCAAGTTCTAATGGAAAGCTAAGATAAAGGGCTACAACTTTCATGAAGACCCCATGAGCTAATTCGGAAAATAACATGGTCAAACACACGTCACACGGCCGGACAAGTGTGGTATCACACGTCCGTGTGGAGTGCCGGTGAAAAATCACACAACCGTGAAAAAGGAATGAAAACAGGGGGCGGAAGCAGGGCCACATGACCCGACCGTGTGAGACCACACGAGCGTGTGGGAAAAGGCTGAAATCCACACAATCGTGTGGTTCCACATGGCCTGGCCGTGTGGGACTCTGCCAGACGCGTTTTTTGGAGTTTTTCTCTCATTCAAACTCTACACAAGTGACCTCTCCAAGCATCTATATAAAGGGGACCAAGTCTTGCACGAAAAAACACCATTCCATATAGCAAAAACACATCAACTAACACATGAACCGAAGAATCAAAGAGCTTCTGAGATCAAAAGGCTAGGTCGCGAAGAACACCACAAGGCTTTCGCATCCAGGGAGCACAAGAGCTCGAGGGCTTGGAAGAGGAATTCATCCTGACAAGAAGGGGTTTTCTTTCTATGTCTAAGAACTCTTGTCTGCGCTTATATGATGTCATAATATTGATTCAAATTTGTCTATGAGTTTGTAATCAATGTTTGACATATTTTTCGGATCTTAGGGGCATACTCAAAACCGTGGATTTGTATTAAATATGATTACTTGTTTTCTTAATTAATTCATGCATTCTATTTTATGAATTCGAGTGCTTATTTATAATTGCTTTTTATTTGGCCAATATTAGCATGTCATATTTGTTATTACAACATACGGGAGACGAGTTCTAACAAAGACGAAAATCGAATTCAGACATGAAACATGTGTGACAGGCGTGTTTGTGGGGAGTCATAAAATTCACAAATCTTTTTGGAGTTATTAATGATTGTAACGATCCGGAGGACTACAATTGTTCTTAATCAATCATTTACGCACCACCCGGAGGGGAGTAAATGAACTTAGGAATTGAACCCATAGAATTGTATGAATTGGTTTTTAAAATTTTATTCGCATTTAATATTGAAGAAGCATGTTGATATTATGTGCCTAAGGTTGATCCTAAAGATGTTGAAAATGCTTGTGGGATTCACAATTTTTTTTTTCTTTCCTAGTTTTTGATTTTAGTTAGTTTAAATACTTGATATTCGGTCGCTTCAATAAAATTGGAATACGATGCTATTTTAGCCTAAATGTTTTGAGCTTCAATCCCTGAGGAATACGACCTTGCTTGCCATTGTTCTATAAACTACATTGTACATTTGCAGTTGTATGAACCAAAACAATTTTTGGTGAACAGGAACCAGGCCCGCACGACCAGACCGTGTGAAGCCCACACGGGTGTGAGGGACTATGTCGAACGCATTTTTTGGAGTTTTTCTCCCTTTCCAACTGTACAAGTGACCACTCCAAGCACCTATATAAAGGGGACCAAGGCTTGAACGAATTTTCGTCATCATACATCATAAAACATCACTTCATACAGCCAAAACACATCAAATAAACAGGAACGAAAGAATTGAAGAGCTTCTGAGAGCAAAAGGCTAGGTCGCAAAGAATACCACAAGGCTTTCGCATGTAGGGAGCACAAGAGCTTATTCTTTAATTGATTTTTATTTGATCAATAATTAGCATGTCATATTTGTTAGTTCAAAATTTCGGACGATGAGTTCTAACAAAGATGGAAATCGGATTCAGACATAAATTAATGTAACGAGTCGGGAGACCTACAATTGTTTGTGGGGAGTCATTAAATTCATAGATCTTTTGGGAGTTAGTAATAATTGTAACGAGTCGGGAGACCTACAATTGTTATTAATCAACTGTTTATTCACCGCCCTGAAGGGGGAGTAGACTAACTTAAGAATTTAACCCATAAAATTGCATGAATTGATTTTTAAAACATTATTCGCATTTATTATTGAAGAAACATGTTGATATTATGTGCCTAAGGTTGCTCCTACAGATGATGAAAATACTTATGGGGTACGAAAATTTCTTTTTATTTCTTTCTTTTTATTTTCGATTTTCTAAGATTAAAAACACTTGATTTTTGGTCGTTTCAATAAAATTGGAATACGATGATTATAGACTAAGAGTTTCGAATATCAATCCTTGAGGAATACGACCTTGCTTGCCATTATTCTGTAAACTACACTGTACACTAGCAGTTGTATGAACCAAATATTTTTGGCGAACAAGTTTTTGGCGCCGTTGCCGGGGATTGATTAGATTCTACTTAGATATGGTAATAAGTAGTTCAATCTTAATTGAAGCATTTTTTGTAAATTTATTTTTTCTTTTTTTTTCTTTTTTATTTTATTTTATTTTATTTTATTTTTCTCTTCTTCGTTTCTCACATCGTTTTTGTTGAATACGAGACTGGAATTGTTGGAGATACAAGAAGCCCAAATCGCAACTGCAGTGGGAGGCCAACATCAAAAGGTCAAATTCTCAAGCAATACTGAACTTAATCCGAGAAAATATAGCAACACCATTCATCTCAAGGTTTTCAACTGACGCGGTTCAACGACAGTGATGTTAGAAATCTGAAGTCTGGCTGAAGACGTAAAACTTAGCGCTTTGTGGGAGGCAACCCAAGAGACGTTGCGACAAACTCCGGAGTTAAAAAAATACTTTACACGAGCATGTGGAACTCCACATGGGCCGTGCGACTTGACCAGCCACACGGGCAGGCCGTATGAGCTGCACATGACCGTGTGGCTGGAGACATAGCGAAATAGAGATTGCCCAGGGCTACATGGCCCGACCATGTGAAATGCACACGGGTCGTGTCAACCATCCAGGTAAGTACTATTTATGCATTCCTCGTTTCTTTTGATAATTTTCTCATATGTTCGGGATGAAATATATTTTAAGTTTTGGGGGTTGTCAAGAATGCGTAAATTAGTACTGTTACATTTTGCAATGCATTTAGGATTGCATGTAGAGCATAAAAAATATATATATTTATTTGCATTAAAAAAATTCAATTTTTGATTTTTTAGCACGTTTACCGCTTTAGGACGTTTAGTTATTTTTGTATGTGGTTTTTAATTCAGTTTTTATGCCCAACTCCCGTATGATTTTACTATGAATATTTTATGGCATGGGATAACACACTTGGGGGAGTAATGTGATAAATTGTTAGGAGGAAAGTTATTTATTTGCTTGGCATATATTAAGAAAATTGGGTATTTTAGCATGTTGTCTGTGAGCTTTTATGCCTTAAACTGCTTTATTTTATGCAGACTTATTTTTTCTTGAGTGTGTCATTCATGATTGATAGAGCTCTAGAACTTGCTCTGGTATCTTCATTAAAGCCATGTGTGTGTGCAATTTTTGAAAATAATCTAAGGCCATCTTTGTTTAGCCTACTTAACCTAGAAAGCCTACCTATGAACTCATGATTCTCTAGTAAGCAAATTTTGAGCCAAAACTATTATTCTAAGCCACATTGATCTTAAAATTTAAACATGTTTTTATCCCTGAAATTTCTTGAGCTTATAGAAAATGAATAAGTTTGTGAGAGATGTGGTGAAAATTTATGAAAAAGAGGAAGTTCGCAAAAAAAAAAAAAAGGAAGAGGGATGAGCAGTGTCTGGGTAAAATGAAAAAAAAAAAACACGAAGTGTGAAGCCTCGATTTTTCCGAAGCTATTAATTGATCCTTATTGTCGTTTATACTTTTGATCGACTATTTTACCGCGTCATTTTGACGGGTAATTATTAATAATATATACATTTTGTATTTCATTTCATTTTATTTAATTACTTGTGATCATGATCTTTATTAATTCTATTCCTCATTTATGATCACTTGATTGATCATTATTACTATTTTTGTATTTATTAGTCACCTTAGAATTTTAAGAGACTAATAATTTTAGAGACTTTTACCTTATAGAATTAAGATTTTTGATTTAGATTAAGTGATCATGAGACTTACAAGTGATCAAGGAATCACTAAATATTTTGGAGATTGATATATTTCATCTATTATCATCAAATTTGGGACAAAAAAAAATATATGGAATTACCATAATGCCCTTGTAGTGGACGGCCAACATGGATATTTTTGGAGTAAACATATCATCCAACTCTTGTACACCTACACCTTATATTACTCATCTTGTGTATAATTATACCATTAATTCAAACATTATACACATCATCTCTCACATTACTTCTTTAATATTTTTTTTGCCAGCATGTTGGAAGTCTTCCAACATTCCATTCAAACCAAGTCTTGCCCATACCTTTGACCTTCAAATTGTCTCCCATGCATGAGGCAAAATGCAAGACACAATTTGAAGAAAATTCCTCCCCCTCTCTCCTTGAAGTGGACGGCCATATGGCCATTTTTGTGTCAAAAATTCATCTCATTTTTCATCTAACACATTCACTCTCAAGCAAAATCCTCCTCCTTCTCTCTAAAAACTCCCAACTTCTCTCTACTCTTCTTCTTACTTTCTTCTTCTATACTTAGAAAAATTTACAACATTTTCCTCCTTATACTCCACAAAAATCGAACCAACCTTACTACAAGGTAAGAAATTTTATCTTCAATCCATTTTTGATATCACATTGTTCATCTCTTCCACCTCCTTAACTTAAGTTTGAATTTGGTTTGGAGGTACATTTAGAAGACCTTGAAGATTAGAGCTTGACAACATTTTTGAAGAAGGACTTCAAACTTGAAGAACAACTAGTAGAGCAATTTGGACTACAAGGTAAAAATTGAGTGCTAGACCCCTTCTTTCCTATTCTTTCTATTTTTTTTCAAATTTTAACACCCCTTTTTCATTTTTGAGAAATAGGGGCTGACCTTAGGTGATTTTGGAGTTGAACCAAAATTTCCAATTTTTAAGCTTCAACTAGTCTCCAAACACCTACTACACAAGGTAAAGTGTAGTCCTTCTCATTTCCTTATTTCCTTCTTTTTCTCCTTAATTTTTCTCTCATTTTTCTAACTCCAAATTTTGATATATTTTTTGAATTAGGGGCTGACCTAAGAAGCCTCATCCAAAAATTGTGAAATTATCCTTTTATTTCACAATTTCCAATTTTAAGATGGGTGGAAAAATATTTTCCAACTTTTAGGTGTTTTGATTAAATGCATGTAGAAAATTTTATCATGAGCCTTGAGATATATATAATCTATGTATTGCATGTCAATTTATGTATCAAGTCATGAAAATTCTCAAGAGTTACTCAAAATTACTATTTATTGAATTTTAGGTGCATGCATGTACAATTTAATGTTTTAATTGATGAATTCTTGTATGTATTGGACATGCTTGTGTATGATCTTTAAAATCTATGTTTTGGATGCCTTATAACCTGGAAAAGTCGAGCATAATTGATTAAATTTTAATTTTGGACTTAAAAATGTAAAAATGGAAAGTTGGTGGACTAAATTGCAAGAAAATAAAAATTAAAGGACCCCTCTGCAAATTTCGAAATTTGGGACTGTACTCAGGTTCAAAAATGACTTTTGGACATTTTAATAAAGTTTTAAGAGTTTTAAGATAAATAAAATCAACCTTTAAAAGCCCAAGGACTAGATTGTAAAATTTTGTAAGTTTAAGGGCTACTTTGCAATTTTTAAAACTGTACCAGACCTTAACTTTAAAATTTGAAAGCTTTACTCTTAAGGTACTGGGAATTACATATTTTAAAAGTATTCCAAAAATCCAAGTGGTCAGGGCTTGGAAAGCAATTTTACTAAAATTGAGGGACTAATGTGTAAAATACTAAACTTAAGGACCCAAATGAAATTTCCAGGACTTATGCAGCCCATGCACCTGTAAATACTAAATTAACTATAACTTAATTATATTTTGGACCCAAGGTTCAAATTTCATAACAATTGGACCCCTAAAAGCCTTAAAGGCAATTATTTCAAAATGGGACAAAAATGATATTTTGAAAAGTTAAAGGACCTACACATATTTCTTTTAAAATATGCTTTTGTCCCAATATCCTACTAACCTTAGTGACATTTTCCAATTGGAATCACATTAAAAGCCCTTTTGGTTTGTGAGTTCCGAATTTTTAAAACTTAAGGTCCGAATTGGCAATTTTTACAAATTTGGGGCCAATGTGATAATTTTATAAGAACTAGACCTCAAAACTTTAAACACCTGAATCTCTGGACAATTTAGAGAATTTAGGAACTGACCCCATAATTTTTCAAGGTCGGGATATTTATTTATTCAAATTTTAACCCAAAAGTGTTGGTTTTTACAAAACGGGGCTAGATTACAATTTCTCTTTTATAAAGGACCTAACTCAAATTATTTTCTCTTTTACTAAAATATCCCTGGACCCTCTGACTTGGAGATTTAATTAGAGTATTTTACTTTCCCAAAAACCCTTGACTTATCGGATCAATTTGACCGATTAATACCCGATCGCGGAGCGACTTCCTTGCCTTGCGATTTTGAACTTATAACGGGACTTATGTTCCACCTAGTCTGTCAAAAAATCGAAGATTGCTTATCATTCCGATGATCATCTTCATCCAAATACTCCACCAACGCCATAATTGCCACTCGCGAATTTTCAATTTTGTTTCTAAAACTGCTTCCCTGAATCAATAATACTCGTCTGCCTAGTTGACTGCCTGTACTTGTAGCTACTTTCCTGCCTGAGTCAACTTGGTGTGTCGAGCTCACAGTCGGAATGGATACGTCGGGGATGGAACTAGGCAGCTCGGCTGCTATTCCACTCTTCTGGCCCCATCGTGCTAATCCCGCAACTGAGGGACGGAGTTTGTCCAAGGGAAGCGGGTCGTAGTACTTGAGGTATAATCATGATTATGACAGATCCGAGCCTTGCAAGATCCACTGTGGATTTTGTCTTTGCCTATGGAGCGATAAGGTGCCGGTCTTGGACCATCCTGCCTGGGGAGTTACAAGGAAGAACGAAGGAATCGCTGTCTGATCCACATGATTCCGGAGTTATCGGACCCGTTTTGGTTGGTGTTACATTTCCGTATGCAACCGCTACTTGTTTTGCATTGGTTGGCGCTACAAATCCGTACGCAACCATTATTCGCCTTGCATTGGGATTGGAGTTACTCTTCCGTACGTAATCCTACCTGTCTTGAATGAATCACATAGTGCCTGTGTGACCATGAATTGTTTTCTTGAACTGTATAAGTATATTATTTAAATATTTTATCACGACGCTTGCAAACTGTGTGTGAATCCATGCATCATACTCACGCGCGTTTTCATATAATCTGTTTTCTCACATTAACTATATTGCGCACACTTGCACACGATCACCCCATCCACGAGATTTGTCTCATCCCCACCTATTTTCTAACCTTTAGATGGGGACTATATTGAAGATTTTGAACCGGCCACAGATTGATGACCTTCGCCCTGCCTGTCGATCTTGCACCTTTTTACTGATGATCGTTCTTATTTCATGTACTTCTATTGATGTTGGACTCCCGTTTATCCTGTTACTCTTTTCTCTCTTTTGGACTGTAATTTAAGGGCGTAAGACCCTTTTACGATTAAGATTTGGATATTGTACTTTACATTTTGTTTTAGTTTTGGCCTGTAAACTTATTCAAGTTATTATGTTGGATGTATTTGGATTTTGTTGGAACTTAAGTTGTAACTTGTACTTGTTATTTATTTCCGCTGCTATTTAGACTCTGTCTCATTGGGTTCTCGTTGATATTTTCCTGGACTGTTTGGTTATGGTATTTAAGTTGTGGATCGTTCGTCGCGTCCCGTTTGGGGTGTGACAAAGAAGAGTGGTATCGAGCTCGGCTAGTAAGATGGAAACTTACACCGAGCCGACCCGTGATAGGACCCTCGATGCGTGTTTTGGGTAGTACCGCGACTTGACCAATTAAGTGTGAAATCGATTTCAAATTGGCATAGAACCGTCTTATTGATATTTGAACTAAGTTAGAACGCATACTTTGAGATTTCATAGTCATACTTGTTTTGACTTAGTTGATTCTTGACTGATTTCCCTTATTCATTCTTCCTTATTCTCTTCTTATCTTTCCTCTACCTTTGACTGATCCGCCTTAGTTTTGTTTGATCAGGATGGAGCCGACGCCGCCTACATGGTGGGATGTATTCCATGCCCGTGCTGAGCGGGAATATTACTGGGCACTGATGATTCATTGGCACCGGGAAAGTGAACGCGCGACCACAGAGCTAGCCCAGGAGCGCCAACGTAATAGGGACCTGGCTCAGCGCTTGGCGATAAGCCAAGATGAGAAGAACGAGCTGACCACTGTCATCAAGGACCGCGATAACACCATAAGAGCGCGGGAGGACCAAATACTGAGTATCCGGGAGCGCTGGATAACATGCGGAGAAAGATGAAAAGGGCAAGTGACGGCCGCCGAAATGGGAGATTGACGCCGCCTATCCCGTGACACCGTCGAGCGCTTGAGGAGACCCTCATCAAGCGGATGATGATCATAGAGGACCTTACATGTGCCCTAGCTCGAGAGACGCCGGACTAGAGGCTGCTTTAGCAGCTAATGCTCAGCCATTGCCATCGCCCGAGGCGGAGCCCGCACTTGACGCCGAGGAGGATCCCGAGGAGGATCCAGTCGACATTGGAGAGCCGGAGGCACTCGAGGCTGCTCCACTTGATGAGGCTCAGGGATTCGAGCAGTGGTTGGACTTCGTGGATTGGCCCGAGGTTGAGGCGCCACCTCAGCCCGACCCAGCCTCGATTATGGACATAGCTGCGAGCGATGATGATGGCAATCTCACTGATTAGCTAGCAGATTGCTAGTTTGTACTTTTGTTGTTGTAGCCGTGTATTCCAGTGTTGTACCTTACTTTCTATTGTACTAGATTCAGATGTATTTTGGTTACGATGTATCTGACTTAGTAATTCTGTTGTTGTACTTTGGGTGTATTCAAGTTTTACATTAATGGATATGCCTTTTGCTATTTATTCAATGTCTTGTGTTTGATGTTACTTTCCCTGCGATATCACTTGCTTTACGCGAATCATTATTGTATTCATTTACTCGTGAATGACAACTAACGCTTCAAGATACAGAATGGCAGAACATCGAGGACGTGGGAGACCTCGTCGCGTTCCACGAGAGACGATGATGTACCCAGGATCGGGTACCCTCTCCGAATTACCACCACCTCCTCCACCTCTGCAGAGACAATCCGACCGCACAAGCCTTACATCAAATCTTTGGTTTTTATGAGGCAACAGAGCCTCAACCCCGTGCTCGAACCCGCTGCAGAGAGGCGAACGATCGCACGTTGGAGCGATTCTTGCGGTTCGACCCACCAACCTTCTTGGGAGAGCCGGACGATGTGAAAACAGAAGAATGGATAGAGAAGCTGGAGAATATCTTCAATGCTCTTCAATACTCCGACGAAAGCAGAGAGTCACACTCATTTGTATTTCATCCGAATCACCTTTAGAGATCGTGGAAGGCGGTTGAAAGGAGATGGGAACAGGACCGGTAGTCAAAACATGGGAAATTTCTTGGCCGAGTTCAATGAACAAGATATTCCACGGGTTGTGAAAGAAGCACGCCGAGATGAATTTCACATATTGAGGCAAGGAATCGACCGTAGCTCAAGACGAGTCCGACTTTCACCGATTGTCCAAGTATGCTCTGGGGACAATTAGTATCAAGAGGATAAGCTTTACAAGTTCACTCGAGGATTGAAACGAACTTGAAAGCAGCTGATCGTTGAATCGACAACCTACTCGGCACCAGTAAAGCGCAGCTCTCCGCATTGAGTCGGGGATCGAACCGTATTGGACATTCAACAAGAATAGGCCATCGAAACAGTCTTAAGAGGACAACTGTGGGACAGCCATCTAAACCGCCCGCTAAGTTTGAAAGGACTAGTTAATAAAAAGACAAGGAAAGAGACCGGTGCGAGGAAAGCCGGGTCAAGTGTGTGCACATTGCCGAAAACCAGGACATACCGCCAACGATCATGGCGTAAATAAGGAAGGTGTTTGCTTTGTGGTAATGTCAAGACCACCGCAAGATTGCCGGTACGATGACCGAACTAAAACAGACGCAACCACGTAGCCGAAATGGCCAGGGTAATCGGGCAAGGATGCCCGCCGAGCATTTGCACTAGCCGGACAGGAGGCTCCGGAGGCAACAGATGTGGTGGAAGGTACGCTTCTAGTATCTAACCACTACGCTAAAATATTGTTCGACCCTGGATCAACGCATTCATTTGTTGCACCGCATTTTGTACACAAACTACATGCATGCATGGAACATATGCCTATATGTTTAGAAGTGTCAACTCCTATGGGTGCAAGTCAGATAACAAATATTATCTATAATGCATGCGAAGTTAAGATTACTGAGATAAACTCTCCTGCCGATTTGATCTTATTACCTATATCCGAATAGGACGTGATATTGAGAATGAACTGGTTATCTGCACACCATGCACAAATGGACTGCCATAACAAGTCCATTAAGCTATGTGAACCCGGAAAACCCGAAGTGGGAATTTCGGGAAGGGCACGAGTTAAGATTGCCCCAATCATTTCAGCAATGAAAGTGAGGAGGGCGATCACTAGAGGGGCTCAGGGGTACTTGGCGTTTGTAATTAACAAACCCAAGGTTGAGACACAAATCAACCAAGTACCTATAGTATCAACATATAGGGATGTATTTCCACAAGAGCTCACCACTGTCCCTCCGGATAGGGAAGTCGAGTTCACCATCGAGGTGTTGCCAGGGACTGCCCCGATTGCCAGAACACAGTATAGAATGGCTCCTCTTGAGTCACAAGAGTTGAAAACGCAATTACAGAAACTGATGGATGTGGGATTTATCCGACCGAGTACGTCTCCGTGGGGAGCACCTGTGCTATTCGTCAAAAAGAAGGATGACACATTAAGACTATGTATAGATTATCGTGGACTTAATAGTGTGACCATCAAGAACAAATATCCCCTCCCGAGGATAGACGAACTATTTGATCAACTTCAAGGAGCAACGGTGTACTCAAAGTTTGATTTACAACAAGGATATTACCAACTGAAGATCCGCGATGGAGACATTTCCAAAACTGCATTTCAAACCCGATATGGGCACTACGAGTTTGTAGTAATGCCTTTCGGTCTGACGAATGCACCAGCAGCATTTATGGACCTGATGCATCGAGTCTTCCAACTTTATTTGGATCAATTCATACTCGTATACTCTAAGTCTAGAGAAGAGCACGAACGTCATCTGAAAATCGTTTTAGAGACACTACGAGAGCATAAGCTGTATGCCAAATTCAGCAAGTGCGAATTTTGGCTTAGTGAAGTCGCGTTCTTGGGACATATAGTATTTGGCACTGGGATTGCAGTAGATCTTTCGAAGGTACATGACAGTGGTTGAATGGAAACAACTCCGAGTCTCAGAATTAAATCGAGTTTCTAGGACTAGCCGGATATTATCGAAGATTTATCCAGGATTTCTCCAAGATAGCCGGACCAAATACTCGACTAACCTGAAGCAAGTCAAGTTTGTGTGGAACGACAAATGCGAGGCGAGTTTCAAGAGTCAAGAAACGACTTACTACGGCTCCAGTCTTAGCCCTTCTAAAGTGAACCGAAAACTTTGTCGTCTACAGTGATGCATCAAAGGAAGGACTAGGAGCAGTGCTCATGCAGGAAGGAAAGGTTATCGCTTATGCATCACGAAAACTCAAGCCGTATGAGGCCAATTATCTAACGCATGACTTGGAATTGGCAGCAATAGTGTTCGCGTTGAAGAAATGGAGACACTATCTCTACGGAGCAACATTCACGGTTTTCACGGACCATAAGAGCTTGAAGTACCTATTCTCCCGGAAAAACCTCAACTGAGGGCAACGGAGATGGATGGAGTTGATTGAGGACTATCACTTTGATATTCAATACCATCCCGGAAAGCTAACGTCAGAAAGCGCACGCCTAAGCGAGAAAGCGATCTTAGCGGACTTATGATTCGAGAGTGGGAATCATTAAAAGAGTTGAGCAATTGGAATCTGACGAGAACCAATACTCAGATTTCATGTGCTAACATTTCAGTTACACCCAATCTGCTGAATGAGATCAAAGAAGCACAAGAGAAAGATTCACATCTTCAAAAATCGAAGGAAAAGATACTTAAGGGAGAAAGATCGAATTCTCGGACTGAGATGGAGTTATTAGGTTCCTAATCGAGTGTGTGTACCGAATGACGAGCAGATTAGGAATAGAATCCTAGCAGAGGCCCACCGTTCAAAATACACTATACATTCTGGAGGAAACAAGATGTATAAGGATTTGAAACGGAGTTATTGGTGGATAAACATGAAGAACCAAGTAGCAGAATTCGTTGCGAGATGTTTGACTTGTCAACGAGTAAAAGTAGAACACCAACGACCATCTGGTTTGCTACAACCGTTGAGAATTCCCGAGTGGAAATGGGAACATATAACGATGGACTTCGTGACGGATCTACCAAGGACCAGAGGAGGTCATGATGCTATTTGGGTAGTTGTAGACCGACTCACGAAATCTGCACACTTTTTACCCATCAAGAAAACTGATAGCTTATAGAAACTTGCACAGATTTATATCCGAGAAATCATTCGAATGCATGGAGTACCAGTCGATATAGTATCCGACAGAGACCCGAGGTTTGTCTCCAGATTTTGGAAGTGCTTGCACGAGGAATTGGGTACCTCACTAAGTTTCAAAGACAAAGAAGACATCCACAAACGATGGACGGATCGAGCGAGCAGTTCAAACCCTTGAAGATATCTGCGAGCCCGCACTCGGATTTTCAAGGGAGTTGGGATTCGCACTTACCATTAGCCGAGTTCGCCTACAATAACAGTTATCAGGCCACGATTGGGATAGCACCCTACGAGGCATTGTATGGGCGAAAATGTAGATCCCCACTACACTGGGAGATTGACGACCAATGGACTCCGAAAGAGAAACGAAAGTCGCTCTCGATTCCAAAGGTCGACTTAGTTCAGGAGGCCATGGAGAAGGTCAAGCTGATCAAGGAGTGGATTCGCACAGCTCAGAGCCGCCAAAAGAGTTACGCGGACAGGAGAAGAAAGGACTTGGAATTTGAAGTCGGAGATGAAGTATTTCTTAGACTCTCACCACGGAAAGGATTGATCAATCCGAAGAAAGGAGACAAGTTGAGTCCGGGATATGTTGGACCTTACAAGATTTTACAGAGGATCGGGAAGTTAGCCTACAGACTCGAGTTACCAGCACCATATGCGGGAATGCACGATGTATTCCACGTGTCGAGACTGAAGAAGTATCAACTAGATCCCGAGCATATCATCACTCGAGATACTCCTCCTCTAATGGAAAATCTATCCTACACCGAGAGGCCCATCCGGATCATTGATCGTGAATCGGCAATTGCGTAAGAGAGAAATCCCAATGGTTAAAGTGGTGTGGCGTAACCACAAACCGAGACGAAGACGCAACGTGGGAAATGGAAGAAGACATAAGGAATCAATATCCAGAACTATTCTGAAGAGAATTTGGGGACCAAATTCTTTTAAGGAGGGGAGGATGTGAAGCCCCGATTTTTCCGAAGCTATTAATTGATCCTTATTGCCGTTTATACTTTTGATCGACTATTTTACCGCGTCATTTTGACGGGTAATTATTAATAATATATACATTTTGTATTTTATTTCATTTTATTTAATTACTTGTGATCATGATCTTTATTAATTCTATTCCTCATTTATGATCACTTGATTGATCATTATTACTATTTTTGTATTTATTAGTCACCTTAGAATTTTAAGAGACTAATTATTTTAGAGACTTTTACCTTATAGAATTAAGATTTTTGATTTAGATTAAGTGATCATGAGACTTACAAGTGATCAAGGAAATCACTAAATATTTTGGAGATTGATATATTTCATCTATTATCATCAAATTTGGGACAAAATAAATATATGGAATTACCATAATGCCCTTGTAGTGGACGGCCAACATGGATATTTTTGGAGTAAAAATATCATCCAACTCTTGTACACCTACACCTTATATTAGTCATCTTGTGTATAATTATACCATTAATTCAAACATTATACACATCATCTCTCACATTACTTCTTTAATATTTTTTTTGCCAACATGTTGGAAGTCTTCCAACATTCCATTCAAACCAAGTCTTGTCCATACCTTTGACCTTCAAATTGTCTCCCATGCATGAGGCAAAATGCAAGACACAATTTGAACAAAATTCCTCTCCCTCTCTCCTTGAAGTGGACGGCCGGCCATATGGCCATTTTTGTGTCAAAAATTCATCTCATTTTTCATCTAACACATTCACTCTCAAGCAAAATCCTCCTCCTTCTCTCTAAAAACTCCCAACTTCTCTCTACTCTTCTTCTTCTATACTTAGAAAACTTTTCAACATTTTCCTCCTTATACTCCACAAAAATCGAACCAACCATACTACAAGGTAATAAATTTTATCTTCAATCCATTTTTGATATCACATTGTTCATCTCTTCCACCTTCTTAACTTAAGTTTGAATTTGGTTTGGAGGTACATTTAGAAGACCTTGAAGATTAGAGCTTGACAACATTTTTGAAGAAGGACTTCAAACTTGAAGAATAACTAGTAGAGCAATTTGGACTACAAGGTAAGAATTGAGTGCTAGACCCCTTCTTCCCTATTCTTTCTATTTTTTTTCCAAATTTTAACACCCATTTTTCATTTTTGAGAAATAGGGGCTGACCTTAGGTGATTTTGGAGTTGAACCAAAATTTCCAATTTTTAAGCTTCAACTAGTCTCCAAACACCTACTACACAAGGTAAAGTGTAGTCCTTCTCATTTCCTTATTTCCTTCTTTTTCTCCTTAATTTTTCTCTCATTTTTCTAACTCCAAATTTTGATATATTTTTTGAATTAGGGGCTGACCTAAGAAGCCTCATCCAAAAATTGTGAAATTATCCTTTTATTTCACAATTTCCAATTTTAAGGTGGGTGGAAAAATATTTTCCAACTTTTAGGTGTTTTGATTAAATGCATGTAGAAAATTTGATCATGAGCCTTGAGATATATATAATCTATGTATTGCATGTCAATTTTATGTATCAAGTCATGAAAATTCTCAAGAGTTGCTCAAAATTACTATTTATTGAATTTTAGGTGCATGCATGTGCAATTTAATGTTTTAATTGATGAATTCTTGTATGTATTGGACATGCTTGTGTATGATCTTTAAAATATATGTTTTGGATGCCTTATAACCTGGAAAAGTCGAGCATAATTGATTAAATTTCAATTTTGGACTTAAAAATGTAAAAATGGAAAGTTGGTGGACTAAATTGCAAGAAAATAAAAGTTAAAGGACCCCTCTGCAAATTTCGAAATTTGGGACTGTACTCAGGTTCAAAAATGACTTTTGGACATTTTAATAAAGTTTTAAGAGTTTTAAGATAAATAAAATCAACCTTTAAAAGCCCAAGGACTAGATTGTAAAATTTTGTAAGTTTAAGGGCTACTTTGCAATTTTTAAAACTGTAACAGACCTTAACTTTAAAATTTGAAATTTTTACTCTTAATGTACTGGGAATTACATATTTTAAAAGTATTCCAAAAATCCAAGTGGTAGGGCTTGGAAAGCAATTTTACTAAAATTGAGGGACTAATGTGTAAAATACTAAACTTAAGGACCCAAATGAAATTTCCAGGACTTATGCAGCCCATGCACCTTGAAATACTAACTTAACTATAACTTAATTATATTTTGGACCCAAGGTTCAAATTTCATAACAATTGGACCCCTAAAAGCCTTAAAGGCAATTATTTCAAAATGGGACAAAAATGATATTTTCAAAAGTTAAAGGACCTACACATATTTATTTTAACAACTGCTTTTGTCCCAATATCCTACTAACCTTAGTGACATTTTCCAACTGGAATCACATTAAAATCCTTTCCGGTTTGTGAGTTCCGAATTTTTAAAACTTAAGGTCCGAATTGGCAATTTTTAGAAATTTGGGGCCAATGTGAGAATTTTATAAGAACTCGACCTCAAAACTTTAAAAACCTGAATCTCTGGACAATTTAGAGAATTTAGGAACTGACCCCATAATGTTTCAAGGTCGGGATATTTATTTATTCAAATTTTAACCCAAAAGTGTTGGTTTTTACAAAACGGGGCTAGATTACAATTTTTCTTTTATAAAGGACCTAACTCAAATTATTTTCTCTTTTACTAAAATAACCCTGGACCCTCTGACTTGGAGATTTAATTAGAGTATTTTACTTTCCCAAAAACCCTTGACTTATCGGATCAATTTGACAGATTAATACCCGATCGCGGAGCGACTTCCTCGCCTTGCGATTTTGAATCTATAACGGGACTTATGTTCCACCAAATCTGTCAAAATATCGAAGATTGCATATCCTTCCGATGATCATCTTCATCCAAATACTCCACCAACGCCATAATTGCCACTCGCGAATTTTCAAATTTTTTTCTAAAACTGCTTCCCTGAATCAATAATACTCGTCTGCCTGGTTGACTGCCTGTACTTGTAACTACTTTCCTGCCTGAGTCAACTTGGTGTGTCGAGCTCACGATCGGAATGGATACGTCGGGGATGGGCAAGGCGGCTCGTCTATTCCACTCTTTCCGGCCCCATCGTCCCTAATCCCGCAACGAGGGGACGGAGTTTGTCCAAGGGAAGCGGGTCGTAGTACTTGAGGTATAATCATGATTATGACAGATCCGAGCCTTGCAAGATCCACTGTGGATTTTGTCTTTGCCTATGGAGCGATAAGGTGCGGTCTTGGACCATCCTGCTGGGAGTTACAAGGAAGAAACGAAGGAATCGCCGCCCGATCCACATGATTCCGGAGTTGTCGGACCCGCTTTGGTTGGCGTTACATTTCCGTACGCAACCGCTACTTGTTTTGCATTGGTTGGCGCTACAAATCCGTACGCAACCATTATTTGCCTTGCATTGGGATTGGCGTTACACTTCCGCACGCAATCCTACCTGTCTTGAATGAATCACATAGCTGCTCGTGTGACCATGAAACTTTTTTTTTTTGAATATAAGTATATTATTTAAATATTTTATCACGACGCTTGCAAACGTATGTGAATCCATGCATCATACTCACGCGTTTTCATATAACGTTTTCTCACATTAACTATATTGCGCCACACTTGCACACGATCACCCCATCCACCGAGATTTCATCATCCCCACTTGTTTTCTAACCTTTAGATGGGGACTATATTGTAGATTTCGAACCGCCCGCATTGACCTGACCCTGCCACATGCCGATCTTGCACCTTTTTACCGATGATCGTTCTTATTTCATGTACTTATTGATGTTGGACTCCCGTTTATCCTGCTACTCTTTTCTCTCTTTGATCGTAATTTAAGGCGTAGGACCCTTTTACGATTAAGATTTGGATATTGTACTTTACATTTTGTTTTAGTTTTGGCCTGTAAACTTATTCAGGTTATTATGTTGGATGTATTTGGATTTTGTTGGAACTTAAGTTGTAACTTGTACTTGTTATTTATTTCCGCTGCTATTTAGACTCTGTCTTATTGGGTTCTCGTTGATATTTGCCTGGACTGTTTGGTTGTGGTATTTAAGTTGTGGATCGTTCGTCGCGTCCCGTTTGGGGCGTGACACGAAGCTCAAAAAAGAAAGAGATATCTCTGAAAAAGAAGAGAAAGTCAAGCATAAGAAAATTCTGAAAAAAAAAAGAGAGCTTGAGGCTAAAAAAAAGAATAGAAAAGAAGGCAAAAGGGCCTAAGAATGAAAAAGGAGAAATAAGGGTGGAATTGAGTTGAAAAAGAAAACTGAAATTATGTTGAAATTGGGTTGGTGAATTGCAAGTTTGTATGCTTAAATTCTATTTGATCAAGTCAAGTCACTTAATCCAAATTTCTTTAACCTTACCAAAGATCCTACACTACAACCTAATAAAAGTCCTTTTTGATTTTTAGATTGTGCACACAAAAGTGGTACAAATGTTAGATGATTTGCAATCCTATGGTAGTTCTAAATTCACTGAACTGAATTTGAGCGTAAACACTATCCATACACTTATGAGGGTCGAGTGATACACTATCTTCTTGTGAGTAGCGATGTCGAGTACCCAAGAGAGTATTGATTATACCGAGTTTATGAATGATGACTTATTGATTATAAATTACATGGCTTTCTTAAGTATGGAGTCAAACTATTTAATGTTCATACTGTTAATCATGCATCTATTCTGAGTATAGCATGCTGTATTTATGGCTTCAACCCAAAATCGCTTAGGGAATCCAGCTTCAGCTAACATTGTCTTTGCAGCTTTCTTGAGAGTTCTGTTTCGTCTTTCAGCTACTACATTCTGCTGTGGAGTCCTTGCGGCTGATAATTCATGAGCAATACCATTTTTAACACAATACTTAGTTATAATCCCATTGACAAACTCAGTTCCCCTATCAGATCTTATCTTTATAATAGTTTGATCCTTCTCATTTTGAACTCTTCTCATCAGCTGAGGCAGCTTCTGCAATGTTTCCTTCCTTTTACACATGAAAATTGTCCATGTATATCTTGAATAGTCATCCACCACCACTAGGGTGTATTTCTTTCCACTGATGCTAGCTGGCTCAATAGGACCAAATAAATTCATATGCAACAGATGTAATATCTTGGTTGAAGAGGGACTTGGCTTATCCTCAAATGATGATTTGATTTGCTTTCCCATCTGGCATGCATCACATATACTTTCTTTCTTGTACACTGAGTCTGGCAATCCTTCCACAAGATGACTCATTGAAAGCTTGTTGATTGTCTTGAAATTCAGGTGACTCAACTTCTTATGCCATAGCCATCTGGATTCGGCTGTACTTCTTGCTAGTAGACATGTGTTTGGTGTAGCAGTAGACCAATCTACTACATACATATTCTTTTGTCTTGTTCCTTGCAGCACAACTTCATTAGATTCAACATCCTTGATCTCGCATATCCACATGTTTAATCCCACATTGTAGCATTTGTCATAGAGTTGGCTGCTGCTTAACAAGTTGAAGTTGAGGCCTTCAACATATGCAATATATGTGATCTCTGGTCCATTTTCTTGATGGATCTTGTGCCTTTGATCTCCCCTGGAGCTTCATTTCCTCCAAATATGACTTCTTTTGTTCCCTGTCATATGTCTACAGCAGCCACTATCCATGTACCAGGTTTCTTGGCATTCAATTGTTCCTTGAACTTGTAATCAAGGAAATCAGTTTTTAGGTACCCATACTTGCTTGGGTCTTGGGGGGTTAGTGCTATAAGATGCTCCAATCAACCTATAGCCAGATGATCTGACTCTAAGAGGTTGCCATCTATAAGCACCATAATTATAATGCATATTAGCAAATTGCTTGGGGGTTTTAGGATCATACAGCTGTCTCTTTTGTCTGTATGCATGTGTGTTTGTTTTAGCAACTGCTTTTTTGGGGTAGTTGTGGAACTTCTGGGTGTAGTGCTTGGGTACATATGTGTGCTGATAAAAGCTCTTTTGCCTTGGGAATAACCTTTGCTGAGGTTTAGGTCTTTGCCATTTTGGCATGTATCCCATAGGTCTTTGTTGATATTTCACATGGTTATTCCAATTAGCTTGGTTTAGATAATTTCTACCATTCCCATCATATGTATTTCTTTGATGAAATTTAAGGGGATTTTGGTAGCTCTGTTTGGCTTTTTCAGAGTATTTTTACATAGAGTCTCCGATGGACCTGTCAATTTCTTCTCACTATCCTTTTCAAGATACTCTCTTGGCTTATTTCCTTTTTCCATGTAACCAAGGCCAGTATGATTGTGATTGTATTTTGGTGTATTTGCTGGTGCAGCATATGGTGTTTTAGATTTTTGGATTTTCTCATTGCTTGAGGATCCTTTTTCCAAAATCACTCTTGGAGCTTGACTATGCACAAAGGAATTGAATCCTATGCTTATCTTATCTTCACACTCTTTTTGACTCATTATAATTTCATCCAATGATTTTGATGCTTTTGTAAATGAGGCAATCACATTTTTAAGATCTTTTTCTCTTTTCTCGGCAGCAACTAACTCTGCTAAGATCTTTGCATTTTCAGCCTTCAGCTTAGTATTCTCATCAACTATGTGACTTAGAGTACTCAGCTTTTTAGTCAGCTGTGAGTTTGGCTTTTAAGTTGGTTGTTTTCCTCATTCAAAAGTGTGTGAGAGGTTCTGATGTGATCAAAATCTTTCATCATTTTGCCTAATGAATCATAAAGATCTGTGGGTGATGAGGTGTATGTATCACTGTCACTATCACTTGAATCAGAATGAGATGAGTTAGAGTGTACCTCATCTTCTTGATCTTGTTCTTTGGCCATGAGGCAGATCAAAGCCTCTTCCTCTATATCACTTGAGTAGTTAGCTTCGTTGTTATTCGAGTCAGTTGCTTCATGTACATAGCTGGCTCAGCAGTCTCAGCAGCCAACATGGATTTCTTCATTTCTTGTCTTCTTTCCCTGGAGACTCTTCTTTCTTCCTCTTTTATGTATTTGTTGACTGGTGGATAGGAACAGTCAACAACAAAGTGTCCTGGTTGTCTACAATTCCAACACAGGTTTTCAGCTCTCTGATCAGCTCTCTCGGTCCTCTGATTATCAGCTCTCTGATAGGCAGCTCTTTGATATTCAACTCTCTAGGCGGTCTATCCTCCCTTACTTTGAAAAGTGTTGAATGTCTCCTGGAGGTCTCACCTTTGTTTCTTTTGTAGTTCTTGATGAAGAACTTGTTGAATCTCTTTACCATGAGGGAAATTTCCTCTAGGTCAATGGTCTCCTTTGGCTGAGCTTTTTTCCCTTCACTGGCCAACAGTGCAGCTGTCTTGGGTACAATTGTTTCCTCTTGTTCTTTCCTTCTCAGCTTAAACTCATAGGCTTTGAGGTCTGAGAATAGCTCATGATTCGATGCCTTGGAGAGGTCCATTGAATGTCTCAGGGCCATGACCTTCATTTCCCATTCAGCTGGAGGGATCTTAGTATCTTCATGCACATCTCCTTCTAAGTATACTCTTTCCCAAGAGCTGAAAATTCATTTGTTATCTCTGTGAATCTGGCATCCAGCTAATCCAGACTTTCACCTGCAAGCACTTTAAAATTTCAAATTTTTGAACAACAACAGTTAATTTATTCTTTTTAATCTGTTCTGATCCTTCACAAATCAGGGTTAGCTTATCCCAAATTTCTTTGGCTGATTTGCATGGCTTGACTTTGTTGAACATTGCTTTGGCCAACATCTTGTAGAGAATATCATTGGCCACATTGTCCAGGTTATATCTCTTTATATCTTCATTAGTCCATTTAGTACGTGGTTTTTCAACCATCGCTGGTCTAGCCTCTACAGCAGCACCCTCTCCTTCAGCTGGAGGTCCTCTTCTTACAGCAGTATTGACTTTGAGTATTTGCAATGGCCCATCCTCTATCACAAGCCACATTTCATCGTGTAAAGCTGATAGGTGAGACTGCATGCGAATCTTCCAGTCATCAAACTCTTCCACAGTAAACATAGGAATACGAGTTAGATTTGCTTCCATGATAATAATTTTCTTTAAAGATGAAAGACTTTGAAAACACAAGTGTTAAACCTTTTGAAAAAGATTGAGATCTAGTTCAGGAACCAGTGCAGAAGACTCAATGAACCAACCGCTCTGATACCACTAGTAGGTCCCAAGGGGTGTGGTGTAAGGTTTAGAAGGGTGGTTGAATAAACCTTACCAAATTTTCACTTTTAGTCTTTTTAAAAATTTCAACAGAGTTGACTCAAATAAGCTAAGTCCTTGGGGGACATCTAGGTTGGCTTACTTCAGCTAAGTTACCCACTCAATAGACTCGACTGAACTGTTGAGTATAACTCGGCCGCGTCAACTAACACTTAACTTTTTAGTGATTTGGTTTTTAACAGCGGAAGACTTAACACCCTTTGTTAATTTTAAGTTTGTTTTTAACACTTGTTTAGCACTTGTTATTGTCAGTTGGATAGAAAAATAACTTATCAACAGATCTGAAAATATAAGCAAGAAAGTAATGCTGAAACTAAATGACACGAGCAAATTTATAGTGGTTCGAGAATGGGGTAATTCCTCTAATCCACTCTTCTCCAACTCCTGGAGGAATCCATTAAGTAACAGATGAAGTTACAAAGCAGTTCTCAATCTAGAGACAGCCTTGATCACACAGCTGGCTTCTCCTGTGACTCAGGTTCTTCACAAGACAGCTGCCTTGCTACTTCAGCTCCCTTCATGTCTTTGGAATTGATCACACAACCTTCCATCGTGACTTGAAACTCCCGGTTCGACTGAACCTTTCTACACTCCTTCAACTTGGAGACTAGACCCCTTTTTCGTTCTTTAAACTTTTCCTCTTCAACTGGTTGAAGTATTCTTTCCTTTACAGCGTGTGTTGGATCGAGTTCCTTCGAGGTTTAGGCTTGAGGAATTTTCTTGATAAGCTTGAGAATATTGCAGCTTATGCTTGCTTGATAATTGCTTGATTTGTTTGTGCTTGGTTCAGGTTTACTTTTCTAAAATGCTTCCTCAACCTTTTATAGTGCACATTTGAAAATTTGCCCGTTGAAGAGATAGGCTATTTTCAAATGATACTTTTTGTTCATTGGCTTGTCTTTTCTTAGTCTGCAGAGATGTGATGTTGACCCTTCCTCATATTAAATGGCTCTTCAACTTTAAAGGGTCTGACACATGCTCAGTGTTTCCCATTGGCTTATTCCTTTTGAATGTTTCTAGACCAAACACTTTAAGACCTGGCAGCTTGGACTTATTACTATTTTCTTCCAATGGATCAATGTCAGTTGTCTTGACTTGACTGTTGCCTTTACCCCTTGACTTGAGTCAACTCCAAACATATGGGAATGACTCAACTGTCACTTCAACTGTTAAAGTTGGCTTCTTTTGCTGACTTGACTAACACTTCCTCATACTTCACATAGCTGTCCCTCAGCTGGCGCTCCTTCAGTCGAGTCTTTGTCTTCCATCTTGGCCATACTTAGCTAACACACAGCAGAGTCTTCACTCTAGTCTGCAGTTGACTTCTTGCATTCTTTGACATAGATGACTTTACTCAGCTCTTTCAGTCATATCCATTACAACATAGAATTACAAGGAAAATGGGGTGCCAACTTTCTAATCTAAGTTTTACATGGTATCATCAAAATCTTATAAATAAATTTCCTAACATAGGGGAAATCAAAGAAATAGGATCCATAAGGAAAATTGGATTGGAGATCACAGATGTTTCATATGTTGAAGGCCTTAACTTCAATCTGCTGAGCATCAGCCAACTCTGTGACAAAGGCTACAATGTGGGATTCAACATGGGAGTTTGCCAAATCAAGGATGCTGAAACAAATGAAATTTTGCTTCAAGGAACAAGGCAGAAGAACATGTATGTAGTGGATTGGTCAACTGCTACACCAAGCACATGTCTGCTAGCAAAGAGTATAGCCGAATCAAGTTGGTTGTGGCATAAGAAGCAGAGTCATCTGAACTTCACGACAATCAACAAGATTGAAAGGAGTCATCTTGTGGAAGGATTGCCTGACTCAGTCTACAAGAAAGAATGCATTTATGATGCATGCCAGATTGGAAAGCAAATCCAATCATCTTTCAAGAACAAGCTAAATCCTTCTCCTACCAGGATATTGCATCTATTGCATATGGACTTATTTAGTCATGTTGAACCAGCTAGTATAAGTGGAAAGAAATACACCTTAGTGGTGGTGGATGAATATTCAAACCTTGCAGAGATTGCCTCAGCTGATGAGAAGATTTCAAAATGAGAAGAGTCAAACCATTATTAAAATAAGGTCTAAAAGGGGAACTGAGTTTGTCAATGGAATTATAACTCAGTATTGTGTTGAAAATGGTATTGCTCATGAGTATTCAGTTGCAAGAACTCCACAACAGAATAAAGTAGCTAAAAGAAGGAACAAAACTCTCAAGGAGGCTGCAAGGATAATGTTAGCTGAAGCTAGATTGCCTAAGATATTTTGGGCTGAAGCCATCAACACTGCTTGTTACACTCAGAATAGGTGTATGATTAAGAGGCAATTGTCCAAAACGCCTTATGAAATTTGGACAGGGAGGAAGCCAAATGTTGGATATTTCAAAATCTTTGGATGTAAGTGCTTCATCCACAACAATGGCAAGGACAACCTAAAAGCTTTTGATGCTAAAGCTGATGAAGGTATCTTTTTGGGATACTCAGCTAAAAGCAAAGCTTATATAGTGTTGAACAAAAGGACTACCGTCACAGAAAAGTCTATTCATGTGGTTTTTGATGAACCCAATGTGAATGGAGAAGACATAGATGAGTTAGCTGAGAAGAAGAATCAACCAACTATACAGAAGAGTCCCTATGCTGAAGCAAATGTAAGAGCACTCAACCCTGATGAAGATGAGATAGTTGAATCTCAGAGATAGCTGGAAGGTTTGCAACTGAATGATGATGAAGAAGCTGTTCAAGACAACTTAGATGCTAGATGGTTGAATCCAGCAGACTTACTCCAACCTGATGTGAGATGGCTAAGAGACCATCCACCTGAGTTGATTATTGGAAATGTAAGAGATGGAGTAAGAACCAGATCCAGAGCCGAACATGAAGCTATGTTTACCTGTTTTATTTCCCAGATAGAGCCTAAAGATGTGTCTCAAGTATTGGATGACACACATTGGATTCAAGCTATGCGGAAAGAGTTGAATGAGTTTGAAAGGAACAAAGTTTGGGAACTGGTTCGAAGACCTACCCACCAAAATATTATTGGTACTAAGTGGGTATTTAGAAACAAGATGAATGGGGAAGGATCTGTTGTAAGGAACAAAGAAAGATTGGTAGCCAAAGGGTATTGCCAAGAGGAAGGTATAGATTTTGATGAAACATTGCTCATGTTGCTAGATTGGAAGCAATTAGGATGTTTCTTGCTTATGATGCTCACGAGAACTTCATTGTGTATCAAATGGATGTGAAGAGTGCATTTTTAATGGATTTTTGGAATATGTTGAGCAAGCTCCAGGTTTTGAGTAGAAAACTATTGGAGATAAAGTCCACAAGCTCAAGAAAGCCTTGTATGGATTGAAACAAGCACAAAGAGCCTGGTATGAAACATTGTCTCAATTTCCAATTGACAATGGTTTCACCAAAGGCAAGGTTGATAGAACACTCTTCAGAATTCATGATGGGAAAAGTATATTGCTTGTTCAAATCTATGTGGATGACATCATATTTGGATCCACAAACAAAGAGCTGTGTGACAAGTTTTCAAACCTCATGCCAGGGAAGTTTGAAATGAGTATGATGGGAAAGCTGACTTTCTTCCTAGGTCTTCAAGTCAAGCAATTGAAGGATGGGACCTTCATAAGTCAAACCAAGTATACCAGAGATTTGATGAAGAAATTTGGTATGGAAGATAAGTCATCAGTGAAAATTCCCATGAATACTTCAATCAAGATGGATATGGATGCAGATGACAAAGCTTTAGATCAAACCAGATATAGAGCTCTCATTGGATCATTGCTCTATTTAATAGAAAGTAGGCCAGTTATCACCTTTGTTGTAGGTGTATGTGCTAGATTTCAATCTGCACCAAAAGAGAGTCATATGACTGCACCAAAGAGTATCCTAAGGTATTTGAAGGGATGGCTAGAAGTTGGCTTATGGTATCCAAAGGATGGAGGATTCAAGCTAATTGGTTACTCAGACTCAGACTATGTTGGATGTAGAGTGGACAGGAAAAGTACATATTGTACTTGTCAAATGCATGGAAATAGATTAGTTTCTTGGTTCAGCAAGAAACAGAATTCAATAGCTATATCCACAGTTGAAGCAGAGTACATAGCTGCATGCAGCTGTTATACCCAAGTTCTATGGATAAGGCAACAACTGAGAGATTATGATATAGAGAAAAAGAGATTCCAATTATGTGCGATAATACAAGTTCTATTGCAATTACTCAAAATCCTATATTACATTCAAGAACCAAACACATTGATGTTAGATATCATTTTATTCGAGATCGTGTTGAAAAGAAATACATCACATTGGAATACATCTCAAATGATAAGCACTTAGTTGACATATTCACTAAGCCATTATGTGAATCCAGATTTGAAGAGCTTAAGAATGAGCTAGGTTTGGTTAAGCTGAGTTAGGAGACTCAGAAGACTCAATCAACACAGTCAAAAAAGATAGAAATGAAAATCAGCAAAGTTTCATTTTCCAGCCAAATGAAACAGTCAAGACGGATAATAAGTTGTATCGAGTTAGCTGATAGCTGAGTGATCTTCAATGAGAAGAGAGAAGCACAATTAAGTCACTTTTGGAAGATAGCAGAGTTATTTATGAGCTAAGTGACAAAACACAGTTATTTTTCTGCGAGCGGGAATGGTTTTGGGCATTACGTCAGCGTAATTATGGTGTCAGAATAAAGCATTTACACATTCAGCCTATGATTGGATATAAATGATGTTGCATTTAATGCAGGGAAATTAATGCGGTTTCAATCTTTTAATCTCAACAGTTAATCTTGATCAATCTTTTCAAATTCTAAAAACCATCCCCTCATGTCCCTTATATACCAAAAGTCAAATTTATCTCTCCTCACAAAACACTCGTCTCTCTCAAGTAACAACAAGTTTTTTTTCTCTGCAACTAAGCAAAACCCTAGTTCGTACAACGTTCGAAGTTCAAGTTTTTCACCATTCATTTTCTAAAACATATTCAAGTTTCGACTTTGCAAAGATGGCTGAGAAGATCCACTCATGCTCTACAGTGGATTTCGATGGGTTGGTTAAGCAAGGGGTTGACAAAGCCCTTGCTAAGAAGATAGCTGCTAAGTTAGAGAAATCCGGCCTCAAGGGATTTCTCACCATGGATTTCTCACATATGTACCTAAAAGAGGTAGTTATGTTCTACGTGAATGCTGAAGTTCATGATGGAGAGATAAGGTCTTCCGTCCATAGCACATATATAAAGATTATTGTTGCGGATTTGGCTAAGTATTGCCACCTTCCTTCATCTGGATTGATGGAAGTTACTGAAAAAGACGTGAACCTGGCCGCATCGTGGAAGAAGATCGACAAGCCAGAGTCTGCTGCTAAGGTTTTTTACACATCCCAGAAGTCGTTGATCAAGGATGACTATCACAAACTGATGGATGTTGTGTCCAAATGTGTGGACATGAAGTTTCGCAGCTTCAATCAGCTATCTCAGACGAAGCTGACTATTGTGGCTGTGATAATGGAAGAGAAGAAGGTGAACTGGGCCGAGTTTATCTTCAATCGAATATGCCAGAATATCATAAACAAGACCATTAACGATGTTGGTATGTTTGTGAGTTCGTTGGGGTATGGCCTTGTGAATTGTGATTGGCCATTTGATGGAGGTGAATGGGATTCCCCTCAGACATGGGAAACCTTTCCACGAGAACAAGAAGATGTTCAAGGCAAACCTCTCAGGTGCTCAGAGGCAAGCACATGCAAGAAGAGCTGACACTAGCGAAGGTGAGTCAGCTGATCATGTCCCCAAGGACACTGCTGCAACCACCAAAGCTCCTTCTCCGAAGCCTATTCAAATGAAGAATAGAGTTGCAGCAGCAAAAACTGCCCCTGCCCCTACAGCCGTTGAAAGCCAAGCATCTGCCCTTGCAGCTGTCCAAGAACCTGCTCCTGCCCCAGTAGCTGAGACTGAGAAGAAACCTCTTATACCTTCTCCAGTTGTCAAGAAGAAGCACACTATCGTGCCTAGGAAGGCAGTTGTGTCGAAGAAGCTGAAAACAGGTGAAAAGGCTTTCACATTTGAAGAGCATGAGGATGTGGAACCCGAAGTTCCCTTGGTTAAGACCAAGAGAAGGCAATTAGTTAGAAAATCTGCCTTGAAAAGTCACCGAGTCCGCACTCAAGTTGAAAAGGAGGTTGCTAAAGTCGAAGAAGCGGCGATCTAAGGAAAGTCAAGGTGGTGAAAAACCACCACTTTGAAAATTGAGAAGATCTGGCGACGTGGTCGATCAGAGAAAGAAAAGCAGATTGTTTGTGAGACAACTGAAGAAAAAGAAACTGAAATAGCTGATCAATGAGAGGGGTTGGCTATACACTCCCCTTAGACAGATACTCAAACAGCTGAGGAGAAGAGGGCTCCCTTTGAGCCCATATAGGAGGATGATGACGTTGTGATGATGTCTCATGTATACCTAGACATTCAGGAGAGGCTTAGAAGTTGGAGAGCTTAGAAGTTGAGTCTGTCAAGGCATCAGTTTCAAAGCCCTGAATTCATTGAGGAAGAAGAATACCTCCTTAAATTCTTGGGAGATGCTGGTGTAAACACTGCCCTGGATGAAGAATGTTGCATCAATATTCTATTCGGGGGACGAGAAACTCAAGGTTATTGAGAAGGCTAAGGCTATTGAAGAATCGAAGAAGCCCATTCTTGTGCCTTCACAGACGCTCCTAAACAGGCCTTAGAACCAGCTGACAATAGCAACAACGATGTTGAGGAAATTGACTCTGCTGAGGCAGTGGAGAAAGCTGAGTTCAGGCAAGCTATAAGGGAATCCAAAGAGCTGCACAAGCAGAGTATGACAAAGGGCCCTAGAGAATCTTCCTCTATTATGATTACTCCTAGCCCAGATATAATGGAGATGGTGAGAACCATTCAGTCTACCACATCCCCTATGCACTTTGAGGATGAAAGTACCAGGAAAATTGGCGATGAAGCTAAGAAAGGTGATGTAGAGAACACATTAGCTAAGTCACTCCTTAAAAAAGGTGTTGAGACACCTGTCCATACGGCTGATCACTCAATTGGACAAACAGTCGTGTCTCAGGTTTTGAGTGACCCCACTGCTCGAGACTCAGCTAGTGTGCTAGCTGAGTGGGAAACTCAAACCACCACAGCCGGGTCAGAGGAGGATGTGGGAGACCAACCTTAAAGGAAGTTAGGAGGTAAAGGTGAGACTTTGATAGTTCAGCAGACTGAGGTTAACGAAGATCAGATGGTTTCGTATGTCTCAGTTTAACTTCAGCTGCCATGCAGGCTGATGAAGCTGCTAATGCAGGCAAGGCAAATGATGGTGTTGAGACTCTTGGCCATGAAAGTTCAATCCAAGGAGTTGAGACTCCGAAGAATGCCACCAAAGACCCTAAAGTAGCTCCGTCTGCTGAAGGGATATCTGTCAAAGACCCTGCTGCAGTTGAGACTGCAAAAGGGAATGCTGAAGGCCCATCAGAGGTTGTGATTGCTGAGGGTAATGAAGACCTAGAGGAGGTTGAGACTTCCCTAGTGTTGGGAAATTTATTGGTTAGATTTTGATGAATGCCATGTAAAACTTAAACTAGAAAGTTGACACCCCATTTTCCTTGTAATTTGTATTGTAATAGATAGGGCTGGAAAATCTGAGTCAAGTCAGCTATGCCTAGAAATACAAGAAGTCAACTGAAGACTGAGGCGAAGACTCCGTTTGGAACAGCTGAGTATGGCCAAGTAGTTAGATCAAGAACTTGACTGAAGATGTATCAGCTAAGGAACAGTTGTGTGAAGTGTCAGTCTAAGTCATCTCAAGAAGCCAAGTCACAAGTTGAAAGTGAGAGTTGAGTCTTCAAATGATTGAAGCAAACTCAAGTCACCTGGGGAATTAGGCATTAGCCAAGAGAAGTCAACTGAAAGGAATCCTTTGCACAAAAGTCAATAATATAACTTAAATAAGTAATATTTCCATGCTGCCAGGTCTTAAAGTGCTCGTCCCAGAAGCGTGCAAAAGGAATAAACCAATGGGAAGCATTGCACCTCGTGTCAGAACCTGAAAAGCTGAACATTCATTTAATATGAGGAAAAGTCTACATCTGAAGATTGAAGACCAAGAAAAGACAAGCCAACGAACACAAGTGTCTTTTGAAAATCAGCATATCTCTTCAACGGGCAGATTTTTGAAAGTTCACTATAAAAGGCTGAGGAATCTCATTGAGAAAAGGTTACCTGAACCACGAACGAGCAAGCATTATTCAAATCAGTAACTCGCAAAATATTCTCAAGATATTCAAGCAAAATCATCAAGCCTAAATCTCGAAGGACATCAATCCAACACAAAGCTGTGAAGGAAAGATAACTTCAAACTGTTGAAGAGGAAACTTTTGAAGAATCAAAAGGGGTCTACTTTCCAAGGAGGATTGTAGGAAGGTTCAAGGTCGAACTAGTATCAAGTTATTGGAGGGCTTCGTGATCAAATCCAAGAACCTTCGAGAAAGTGAGTTTGAAGTAGCAAAGCAAAACACTGGAAGAAGAAAGGCGAGTCGGACGAGAAGCCACTGTGTGACCAAGGCATCTCTAGACTGAGTCCAAGGAGCAAGTCAGTTGTGTGATCAAGACTTGTCTCTAGACTGATAACCACTTTGTGAATTGACCATTACTTAGTGGATTTCTCCAGGAGTTGGAGAAGAGAGGATTAGAAGAATTACCCCATCTTCGAACCTCTATAAAAATTACTTGTGTCATTTATATTTCAGCACTTTTATCTCTGCATACTTATTTATATCTTCTGATAAATTGCTATCTAATTGATTAATAACTAAGTGCTAAAATCAAGTGTTAAAACAAGTTTAAAACAAATCAAAGGGTGTTAAGTCTTCCGCTGAAAAACTCAACACAACCAAGTTAAGTTTCAGGTTAAACAGTTGAGTTATTCTTTCAACAGCTCAAGCGAGTCTGTTGAGTGGCTAACTCTGCTGAATAACCAACTTAGTTGTCCCTCAAGGACTTAGTTGTTTGTGTTAACTCTGTAATATTTTAAAAGGACTAAAATCGAAAAGTTGGTAAGGTTTATTCAACCCCCCCTTCTAAACCTTACTTTCACCCGTTGGGACCTACAAGTGGTATCAGAGCGGTTGGTTCATTAAGCCTTCCGCACTGGTTACTGAACTAGATCTCTATCTTTTCTAAAAGATTTTTAACACTTGTATTTTAAAAATCTTTCATTTTTAGCAAAAGTTATTATCATGGAAGCAAATCTGACATGCATTCCTATGTTCACTATTGAAGAGTTTGATGACAGTGGAAGAAAATCTTTCGTATGCAGGCTCATCTATCTGCTCTACATGATGAAATGTGGCTAGTGATAGAGGATGGGCCACTGCAAATACTGAATGTGAACACAGCCACAAGAAGAGCAGATGTAGCTGAAGGAGAAGAAGTTGTGGCTGAGGCAAGACCATACATGGTTGAGAAACCAAGGACTGAGTGGACCAATGATAATAGAAACAGATACAACTTGGATAATGTGGCCAAGGACATTCTCTACAAGACTTTGGACAAAACAATGTTCAATAAAGTCAAATCTTGCAAATCTGCAAAAGAAATATGGGATAAATCAACTTTAATTTGTGAAAGATCTGAGCATATTAAAGAAAATAAATTGTCTGTAGCTATACAAAAATTTGAAAATTTTAAAATGCTTGCAGGTGAAACCTTGGATCAGCTAGATGCCAGATTCACTAAAATCACAAATGATCTATCAACACTTGGGAAAGAATATACACAAAAGAAAATGTGTATGAAGATTCTGAGAAGCCTCCCAGCTGAATGGGAAATGAAAGTCATGGCTCTGAGACATTCAACGAATCTCACAACAACATCCAATCATGAGTTATTCTCAGATCTCAAAGCTTATGAGTTTGAGTTGAGAAGAAAAGAGCAAAAGGAGATAGTTGTACCTAAGATAGCTACACTGATAGTCAAGGATGGAAATAAAACTGAAGTCAAGGAAGCCTTAGACTAGGAGGATATTGCCCTGATGGTTAAAAGATTCAACAGGTTCTTCAATAAGAACTATAAAAGAAACAAGGGTGAATCCTCCAGGAGATATTCAGCCCCTTCCAAGTCAAGGGAATACAGTCCACCCAAGAGAAATGAACACCAAAGAGTTGAGTATCAGAGAGCTGATAACCTAAGGACAGAAAGAGCTAATCAAAGAGATGAGAACCTATGTTGGAATTTCCGACAACCAGGACATTTTGCAATTGACTGTTCCTATCCACCAGTCAACAAGTACAGGGATGAAGAAGAAAGAAAAGTCTTCAGAGAAAGAAGACAGGAAAAGAAAAAAGCCATGTTGGCTGCTGAGACTGCTGAGATAGCTAAGTCGAAAGAAGCATCAGACTCAGAGAGTAGTGAAGCTGACTACTCAAGTGATTCGGAAGAAGAAGCAATGATTTGTCTAATGGCTAAAGAACAAGATCAACCAGACCAAGAAGATGAGGTACACTCTAACTCATCTCACTCATATTCTAGTGATAGTGATTGTGATACACACACTTCATCACCCACTGATCTTTATGATTCATTAGGCAAAATGATGAAAGACTTTGAGCACATTAAATCCTCACACACACTATTAAATGAGGAAAACAGCCAAATTAAAAGCTTAAACTCACAGCTGACTAAGGAGTTGAGTACTCTAAGTCACATAGCTGATGAGAACAAAGAGCTGAAGGCTGAGAATGTTAAACTAATAGCAGAGATAGTTGCAATAGAAAAGAGGGAAAATGATCTCAAAAATGTGATTGCCTCATTTACAAAGGCATCTAAATCATTGGATGACCTTATTATGAGCCAAAAATATTGTGGAGATAAGACAGGCATATGATTCAATCCATTTGTGCACGGTCAAGCTCCTAGAGTGATTTTGGAAAAAGGATCTTTAAGTAATGAAGCATCTCAAAAATCCAAGACACCAAATGTTGCACCCACATTAATTCCAAAGCACAATCACAACAAATTGGCCTTGGATATAAAGGGAAGGAAAAACACCACGGAGTATCTTTGAGAGGGCAGTGAGAAGAAATCTAGCGAGTTCCTCAGCAAACTCCAAATAGGAAGTACTCTGTGAAGAATAAACAGAGCTACCAAAAACCCCAGAAGTTTTATCAAAGAAACACATATGATGGGAATGGTAGAAATTACGCGAGCCAAGCTGATTGGAATAATGTGAAATATCAACAAAGTCCAATGGAATACAAACCTAGATGGAAAAGACTTAAACCTCAACAAGTCATTACAAAGGCAAAAGAGCTATTATCAGCACACATATACAGCAGGCACTACACTCAAAAATATCACAACTACCCAAAGAAGGCAATTGCTAAAACACACACACAGGCATACAGACAAAAGAGACAGATGTATGAGCCTAAAACCCCCAAGCAATTTGCCAAAGTGAATTATTATTATGGCACAGACAGATGGTAACCTCTTAGAGTCAAGTTATTTGGCTATAGGTTGATTGGATCATCTTACAGCACTAACCCCTCAGGACCCAGGCAAGCATGGGTACCTAAAAACTAATTTCCTTGATTGCAGGTTCAAGGAACAGCTAAGTGCCAAGGAACCTGGTACATGGATAGTGGCTATTCCAGACATATGACAGGCAACAAGAAAAATATGTCAAGATTCAAGGAGATTAGAGGTGCAAAAATCATATTTGGAGGAAATGAAGCTCCAGGGGAAATAAGAGGCACTAGATCCATCAAGAAAAATGGATTGGAAATCACAGATGTTGCTTATGTTAAGGGACTCAACTTTAACTTGCTCAACATAAGTCAACTTTGTGATAAAGGCTACAATGTTGGATTCAATATGGGAGTGTGCCAGATTAAAGATGTTGAATCAAATGAAATAGTGCTACAAGGATCAAGACAGAAAAAATATGTATGTGGTAGATCAGTCTTTGCCACACCAAGCACCTGTCTGTTAGCAAAGAGCACATCTCGAATCAAGTTGGTTGTGGCACAAGAAGTTGAGTCATCTGAACTTCAAGACAATCAACAAACTTGCAAGGAGTCATCTTATGGAAGGATTGTCAGACTTAGTGTACAAGAAGGAAAGTGTATGTGATGCATGCCAGATGGGAAAACAGATCAAATCTTCCTTCAAGGAGAAGCCTAGTCCTTCTTCAACAAGGATATTATATCTCATTGCATATGGATTTATTTGGTCCATTGAACCCAAAGATAAGTGGAAAGAAATACACCTTAGTGGTGGTAGATGATTATTCAAGATATACATGGACAATCTTCATGTGCAAAAAGAAGGAAACTTTGCAGAAGTTACCTCAGCTGATGAGAAGAGTTCAAAATGAAAAGAGCCAAACCATTATAAAGATAAGGTCGATAGAGGAACCGAGTTTGTCAATGGGATAATTACTCGATGATTGTTGAAAATGGTATTACTCATGAGTTATCTCGCAGAAAGACCACAATGAGAATGGAGTAGGTGAAAGAAGGAACATAACTCTCAAGGAAACCGCAAGGACCATGTTAGCGGTGTTGGATCGCCACGAGATTTTGTGTCAATCCATCAACACCGCATGCTATACTCAAAATAGATGCATGATAAATAGACAGACTTGTTAGGAATTTTATTGTTTAGATTTTGATGAATGCCATGTAAAACTTAGAATAGAAAGTTGGCACCCCAATTCTTGTTGTAAAATGCATTGTAATGAATAGAGTGCCAAGCCGAGTTAAGTCACCTACGCCCTAACATGCAAGAAGACAACCAAGACGGAAGGAAAACTCTGCGAGGCAGTGAGTATGGCAAAGAAGAGTAGACGGAACTCTATCAAGAAGCGGTGAGATGCACTGGTGGTGGAGCATCGACAAGTCAACTCAAGAAAAGCCAAGTCTCAAGTTGAAGTGACAAAGAGTCATCCAATGATTGGAAGTGACTCTAAGTCACCTGGGAAAGCAAGGAAATGCAAAGTCGAGATAATCAGAAAAAGAACCGTTGCCGAAATCAAGAGATTTACTTAAACAAGTAATATCTCCATACCACCTTTCTTGGAGTGCTCGATCTAGAAGCGTGCAAAAGGAATGAACCAATGGGAAGCACTACACCGTGTCGAACTCGAAAAGGTGAAAGAACAATTCTTACGAGGAAACGGCAATTCCAAGAACGCAAGCCAACGATCGCAAAGTGACTTTCAAAAATAAGCTATCTCTTCAACGGGCAAATTTTTTGAAAGTTCACTATAAAAAAGGCCGAGGAGTTTGTTTGAGATACGGGATGACACACACGTGAGATATACAAGCACATTAGAAAAACTCAAACATTCTCAATCCTCAAGCCTGCATTACGAAGTACATCAATCCAACACTCACCGTGAAGGAAAGAGAACTTCAATCGGTTGAAGAGGAAACTTTTGAAAACAAGGGGTCTACATTCCGGAAGGATTGTAGAAAGGTTCAAGGTTGAACCAAGTCTTAAGCTTTTGGAGGGCTTCGTGATCAAATCTAAAGAGCTTGAGCAAGTGAGTCAGTAGTAACAAAGGCAGCTGCCCTGTGAAGAAGCCGAGTCGCACGAGAAGCCAGTGAGTGATCAAGGCGTCTCCGATCGAGTCCCTAAGGATCAAGTCGGCCGTTGTGATCAAGACTTGTATCCGGACCGTTACCACTTTGTAAACTCGATCATTACTTAGTGGATTCCTCCGAGTTGGAGAAGAGAGAGAGTAGAAGAATTACCCCATCTTCGAACCTCTATAAAAACTTTCTTGTGTCATTTACATTTCAAATTTAAATTCCCCGCACTTTTAACTCGCTTATATCTCACGATAAATTTGCTATCCATTTGATCATTTATAAGTACTAAATCAAGCTCTAAAATCTTGCTTAATCAAACTTAAGGGTGTTAAGTCTTCCAATAAAATAAAACCACAGTTGAGTTAAATTATAGCCAACAACTGAGTTACTCCATCAACAAAATCAAATGAGTCATGTTGAGAGATTAACTCTACTTGAGTGACTAATTCGATCGTCCATCAAGGACACAATTGCAGTAGAATCAACTCGTAGATTTAAAAGGACTAAATCGAAAATTTGGTAAGGTTTATTCAACCCCCTTCTAAACCTTACACTTACACCCCTTGGGACCTACAAGTGGTATCGGAGCGGTTGGTTCATTGAACCCTCCGCATGGCAGTTCTTGAACTAGATCTCCAAACTTTTCAAAGTCCGCTTTAGTACTTAAACTTTCAAAACTCTTCTTTATCATCAAAAGTTATTATCATGGAAGCAAATTTGACACGCATCCCTATGTTCGCTATTGAAGAATTTGATGATTGGAAAATTCGTATGCGAGGCTCATCTATCAAAGATTACATGATGAGATGTGGATAGTGATAGAAGATGGGCCTCCGCAAATCTTAAAGGTGAACACAAATTTGCACGAAGAGTTGCGGTGAAGGAGAAGAAGATGTTGCTCTAGACCAGTCATGGTTGAAAAACCAAGAACTGAGTGGACAAATGATGACAGAAAAAGATACAACCTGGACAATGTAGCCAAGGATATCCTTTACAAAACCTTGGACAAAGCTATGTTCAAAAAGTCAAATCATGGAAAACGGCTAAAGAAATGGGACAAGTTGACATTGATTTGTGAAGGCTCAGAGCAAATCAAAGAAAACAAATTATCAGGTGGCGGTACAAAAATTTGAAAACTTCAAAATGATCTCGGAGAGAACCTGGATCAACTAGACGCTCGGTTTACGAAATCACAAATGAGTCAAGTCTTACACTTGGAAAGGAATATACAGAAGGAAATGTGTATGAAGATCCTAAAAAGTCTTCCAAATTAATGGGAAATGAAGGTCATGGCACCGAGACACTCCATGGACCTATCAAAGACATCCAATCATGAGTTATTCTCGGACCTCAAAGCCTACGAATTTGAGTGAGAAGGAAAGACCAAGAAGAGACAACTTGTACCCAAAACAAATTTGCTCTAATTGTTAAAGATGGGAAGAGAGTCAAGTCAAAGAGGTCATTGACCCGTAAGAAATAGCCCCGATGGTTAAGAGGTTCAACAAGTTCTTCAATAAGAATTACAAAAGAGGAAAGGGCGAATCTTCCGAAGACACTCACTCGCTCCAAATCAAGGGAAGACAGGCCAACCAAGAGAATAGATCATCAAAAAGTTGAGTATCAAAGGGCCGACAACTCAAGAATGGAAAGAGTGATCAAAAGACTGAATATCTATGTTGGAACAGAGACAACCAGTCACTATGCCATTGATCGCTCATATCCTGTAGTCAACAAGTACAGGGATGAAGAAGAAAGAAAGATCTTCGAGAAAGAAGACAAGAAAGGAAAAAGGCAATGATGGTCGCAGAGATCACTGAAACAAATAAGTCAAGGGAGACAATTGATTCAGAGAGATGAAGCCGACTACTCAAGTGACTCAAGAAGAAGCCCCGATCCGCTTGATGGCCAAAGAACAAGATCAAGAAGATGAGGTACAATCTAAGTCAACAAACTCGCACACTAGTGATAGTGACGTGACACACACACTTCATCACCTACATCGATCTTTATGATTCATTAAGCAAAATGATGAAAGATTTTGAACACATTAAATCCTCACACACACTATTGAATGAGGAAAACAAATTTACTCAAAAGTCAAAACTCAAAGTCGACTAAGGAGCCGAGAACTCTAAGTCAAATAGTCATTGAAAATGAAAGTTTAAAGGTGAAAATGCTAAATTAGTAGCGAAAATTGCCGCTATAGAAAAGAGGAGAATGACCTCAAGAATGTTATTGCCTCATTCACTAAGGCATCTAAATCATTGGATGATCTTATTATGAGTCAAAGAGAATGTGGAGACAAGACAGGCTTAGATTTAATTCCTCTCGTGCCATGTCAAACCTCAAGAGTAATTTTGGAAAAAGGATCTTTCAAGTCATGAAGAGTCCGAAAAATCCAAAACTCTAAATGTTGCACACACATTCACTCCAAAGCACAATACTAAGCAAACCGGCCTTGGTTACAAAGGAAAAGGAAAACAACCGAGATTGAGTGTCTTTGAAAGGATACAAAGAGAAGAGATTCAAATGAGTCCTCAAAGAAACTCCTAACAAAAATACTCAGAAAGAAGAAGCGAGCTACCAAAGATCCCGAAAACCCATAAAAGAAATACATATGATGGGAACGGTAGAAAATATCCAAGCCAAGTGATTGGAATAATGTGAACTATCGACAGACTTATGGAATATAAGCCCAAATGGCAAAGGCCTAGAACTCAAGAAAGGCCATTCCAAAAGTATAAGAGCTTTCATCAAGACACACATGCACCTAGGCACTACACTCAAAAACACCACAATTACCCAAGGAAGGCAATTGCTAAAACACATATGCAGCATACGACAAAAGAGACAAACTGTATGAACCTAGAATCCCCAAGCAATTTGCGAAATTAATTATGATTATGGCACGATAGATGGCAACCCCTTAGAGTCAAATCATTTGGCTATAGGTTGGTTGGATCATCTTACAATTCTAACCCCTCAGGACCCGCACAAGTATGGGTACCTAAAACTTAATTTCCTTGATTGCGTTCAAGGAATGCAAATGAGTGCCAAGGAACCTGGTACATGGATAGTGGTCGTTCCCGGACATATGACAGAAATAAGAGAAATCAAAATTCAAGGAAGTCAAAGGAGCAAAAGTCATATTTGGGGGAAATGAAGCTCCTGGTGAAATAAGAGGCATTGGATCCATCAAGAGGAATGGATTAGAAATCACAGATGTTGCATATGTTGAAGGACTCAACTTCAACTTACCGATCGTCGATCGGCCTGCTCTGGACAAGGGCTACAATGTTGGATTCAACATGGGTAGATGCCAAATCAAAGAAATTGAATCAAATGAAGTGGTGCCGCAAGGATGTAGACAGAAAAATATGTATGTAGTGGATTGGTCAACCGCAACACCCAAAGACTTGTCTACTAGCAAATAGTACAAATTTGAATCAAGTTGGGCAGTGGCACAAAAAAGCCGAGTCACCCGAATTTCAAAACACTTAACAAGTTGGCAAGAAGTCATCTTGTAGAAGGACTTCCGGACTCAAGATACAAGAAGGAGAGTATATGTGATGCATGTCGAAGGGAAAGCAAATCAAGTCGTCATTCAAAGAAAAGACATGCCCATCCTCAACAAGAATATTGCATCTACTTCATATGGATCTATTTGGCCCAAAGTGGAACCAAACCAAAGATAAGTGGAAAGAAATACACCTTGGTGGTAGTAGATGACTACTCAAGATATACATGGACAATATTCATGTGCAAGAAGAAAGAAACTCTACAAAAACTACCACAAATTGATGAAGAGGATTCAAAATGAGAAGAGTCAAACCATTATCAAAATAAGATCGGATAGAGGAACCGAGTTTGTCAATGGAATAATAACTCGATTGTATTGAGAATGGTATTGGTCATGAACTATCGCAGAAAAGGACTCCACAAACAGAATGGAGTTGCGAAAGAAGGAATGAACCCTCAAAGAAGCGGCTAGAACCATGTTAGTCAAGCAGATTACCAAAAAGATTTTGGGTCAAGCAATCAACACAAATTTTGCTACACCCAAAACAGATGTATGATAAATAGACAACTAACAAAGACTCCTATGAGATCCGGATCGAAGAAAACCAAGTGTTGCATATTTCGAAATATTTGGATGTAAATGCTTCATCCACAACAATGGCAAAGACAACCTAAAGGCCTTTGATGCTAAAGTCGATGAAGGTATCTTCTTAGATACTCAAATTGAAAGCAAAGCCTCTGAGAATACTCAACAAAAGAACTATGGTTACAGAGGAATCCATTCATGTAGTATTCGATGAGCCAAATGTAAATGGAGAAGACATTGAAGAGTCACCGATTAGTCAATCATCCAATCATACGAAGAGTCCCTATCTTTGAAGTCAAGCCGGAATTATCAATTCGAAGAAGATGAGATAGTCAATCTCAAAAACAGTTGGAAAATTTGCGGCTAAATGATTATGAGAGAGTCGACCACACCAACACAAACCGCAAGTCGATCAATCCAAAATAACTTACTCCAACCCCGATGTAAGATGGCCGAGAGACCATCCACGAAACTTGTCATTGGAGACATAAGAGAAGGTGTCAAAACAAGATCCGAGAACTCAACAAGAAGCTATGTTCACATGCTTCATCTCGCAAATAGAGCCAAAAGATGTGTCACAAGCATTGGATGGCACACATTGGATTCAAGCTATGCAAGAAGAGTCAATCGGTTTGAGAGAAATAAAGTATGGGAATTAGTGCAAAGACCCATACATCAAAATGTTATTGGAACCAAATGGGTGTTCGAAACAAGATGAACGAGGAAGGTTCTCGTGGTAAGAAACAAAGCAAGACTAGTAGCAAAAGGATATTTCCAAGAAGAAGGGATAGATTTTGATGAAACATTTGCCCTCGTAGCAAGATTGGAAGCTATAAGGATGTTTCTTGCCTATGCACTCACAAGAATTTCATTGTATATCGATGGATGTAAAAAGTGCATTCCTAAATGGTTTATTGGAAGAAGAAGTGTATGTTGAACAACCTCCGGATTTGAGCGTAAGACTCTTGGAGACAAGGTATACCAACTCAAGAAAGCCTTGTATGGATTGAAACAGCACCCGAGCATGGTATGATACCCCGTCACAATTCCTAACCGAAAATGGATTCACAAAAGGAAAAGTAGATAGAACACTTTTCGTAATTCAAGACAAGAAGAGTATCTTGCTTGTTCAAATATATGTGGATGACATTATTTTTGGATCCACTAACAAAGAGTCATGTGTGAAAAATTTTCAAACCTCATGCAAAGTAAATTTGAAATGAGCATGATGGGAGAGTCGACATTCTTCCTTGGACTCCAAGTGAAACAAATGAAGGATGGAACCTTCATAAGTCAAGCAAAATACACCGAGACTTAATGAAGAAGTTTGGTATGGAGGAGAAGTCTTCCGAAAAATACCAATGAACACATCACCAAAATTCACATGGATGCAGATGGCAAGCCTCAGATCAAACAAGATATAGAGCACTTATTGGATCATTGCTCTATCTCACAAAGCGCAGCCGGACATCACCTTTGTTTGAGGTGTATGTGCAAGATTTCAATCTGCTCCAAAAGAGAGCCACATGACAAAGACTAAGAGAATATTGAGATACTTGAAAGGAAGCGAAGAAGTAGGCCTATGGTATCCAAAGGAAGGTGGATTCAAGCTAATTGGCTATTCAGATTCTCGACTATCTTTGGATGCACGAGTAGACAGAAGAGCACTTCGTGCACATGTCAAATGCTTTAGGAAACAGTGATTTCCTGGTTTAGCAAGAAGCAAAACTCAATAGCCACCTCTACAAATGAGGCGAGATACATAGTCAGGCGGCAAAAGGTTGTGCCCAAGTCCTATGGATGAGACAAAGAAATGAGAGACTATGAAGTTGAAGAAAAAGAAATTCCAATCATGTGTGATAACACAAGTGCCATTGCAATCACTCAAAATCCTGTGTTGCACTCAAGAACAAAACATATTGTTGTCGATATCACTTCATAAGAGATCATGTTGAAAAGAAGGACATTATCTTGGAATATATCTCAACCGATAAACAACTAGCCGACATCTTCACAAAACCATTATGTGAGTCAAGATTTGAAGAACTCAAACATGAGTTGGGGTTAATTGAGTGAGTGACACTCGGACGAATCAAAGAAGAGAAATGGAATGCAGAAAAGGGGTGAAAAAGAGCCGAAAATAGAAATCACCTCAATAATTCAATCAGACGGAAGAGACAAATACACCGAGTCACCGATAGCCGAGTCGCTAAGAGAACTCATGAGAAGTAGAGTTAAATCGGCTAAGAGACAAGCCGAACAACTTATGAGCAAAGTGACAAAAACGAAGTCGTTTTGACTAAGCGGGAATGTTTTAAGGAATACGTCAAAGATAATGATGATGTGTACAGACATAAAGCCGCACACCAAGCTTATGATTGGATATAAATGTCTTTGCCGCATTAAATACGAGACATGAAATGCTCAATAGGCGTCACGAAATCCAAGCCGTTGATTTCGATCACATTTCAAAACCACCCGCACGCCCTTTCATAAACCATATTTAAACCATTTTCGTCCGTTTCTCTCTCACACTTCTAAAAACTGCTTCATCTCTTTCTCTCAAAAGCAAAGGAAGAATACTCTCGAAACCCTATCGATCTTCAAATCATTTTCTGAGTTTTTCCTTGATATAATCCCGAGAAATGGCACCAACTTATGACTTTACCAAGTTAGGAAAGCAAATCCACACCGGTTCGACGGTGGATTTCGACGGAATGGTGAAAGCAGGGGTCCGACGACACCCTAGTAAAGAAAATCGCTGAGAAGTTGGAAACGTCCGGACTAAAACCGTTTCTAACGTTAGAATATCCGACGACCTATGTGGAGGAGGTCGCACAATTCTACGTGAATGCCGAGATTCACGATGAAGGAATCAAGTCATCCTGCTTCACTGAAAGCGGTGACTATCACCGCCAAGGATTTGGTGAATATTGCCTACTACCAAAAGAAGGAGCATCCGAGATCAAAGAAGCTGATGTAAATTTGGTGACGCATGGAAAGAAATAGCCAAGTCCGACTTTGCCGATAAAATAATATACACAAAGAAAACAAGAGATCACAAGGAGGATTATCACAAGTTGTTGGACATAGTTGCCAAATGTATCGACATCAAATTTGGCGACTTTGACCAATCATCAAAGGCAAAGCTGATTGTAATGGCCGCAATCATCGAAGAAAAGAAGATAAACTGGCTGAGTTTGTCTCAAAGCAGACTCTGCCCGACGTGGGGAACAAGTCCTTCAAAGAAGATGGTTCATTTGGAGGTTCCCTAGGATATGGCCTCGTGATTGGCCGACTATTGGAGGTGAAAGGAGTCCCTCTTAGACATGGGAAGGCATTCCATGTTAACAAGAGGATGTTCGAGCTAACCTCTCTCGGGCGCGAAGTGCGAGCTTACGCCAAGAGAGTCGACACCATGAGGGGGTATCACCGACCCCAAGAAGATACGATGTTTCCTCTCCAAATGCAAGAAGAAAGTCGCCTCCCTGCAAGCTAAGAAGATCGCTGTTGCCCTGCAAAGAAAGAAAACCAAACATGCTCCCGCCCGTAGAGCGGTCGAGAATGACTCACAAATACCTTCTCCGATCGTCAAAAGGAGGAGAACTCGACAAGCCAAGACGGCCACTCCTCGAGAAAAAGACACCAAGACCGGCCCCCACCCGCCAAGACTCGAGAGGACAACATCTCGAACTAGAAATTCCCCGTACAAACCAGAGACGAAGAAGAATAGTCAAGCGATCCGAATCGGAGAAACCAAATGAGTCGGTTACTCGGCTAGCACAAATACGAGACTACTGAGAAGTAGAGTCTCCGATGTAGTTGATGAAATAGCCAAGTCTCTGGCGATCAAAGAAAAGGCAACCCAAGACACAAATGTAGCTCACACAAAAGCACAAGAAGAACTCCGCTGGGCCGATAGTGATGTAATGATCCTATCTCCACCTTACCCGGACATTCAAAATCGTCTGCGTGAGTGGAGGAAATGGAAGTTAAGTAAGTCAAGGAAATGATTTCCAACGGCCCGAGTTCATAGAAGAAGAAGAGGAACTCGCTAAATTTCCTTGACTAACTATCGTGCTCCCAAAGACTTGATGAGGACAACCGCTTAGACATCCCGCAAATTTACAAGGAAAAGGAGAGAGAAAAGCAAGTCAAGAAGCCGAGAACGTGAGAAGGCAAGCATCCGGCCCCCTATCTCCCGCACTACGTAACACACACATCCTCTCCTTGATGTCTTCTCCGATGCTGACGAGGAACTGAGAATGCTTTGCCGCCCGCGTAAGAGTTGCAAATGCAGCAAGCATTGCACGAGTCAAGAATCCTTCACGAGCAAAGACTAATGGAGGGACCAGGAGAGTCCTCCGAACACACTGAAATCGATCCAATGGGAGTGGTTCAAAAATAGCCACATTGTTGTTGTTGCTGCTACTACTTCCCACTCACTCGAAGAAGGCAATAAGGGAGTCAAGCGATGAAACCGGCTAGTGGGGACCCCAATGTCGAGCCAACCCCTATTGAAGGTGTGCTACCACCGCCCCAACGGTGAACAATCAATCGAAACAAATGGGAGTTTGGAGACGAGTGACCCCATTCAAGTCACTCACCGGGTGCGCCACCGAGGGGAAACTCCCTCCACCGCAGCAAGGTCGGAGGATGCTTTATGACTCCACAACGAATCAAGGAGGCGAAGAAGAGAAATTACAATCACAAGAAGAACAACAAGTTGCCATCAACGAAGCTCGGGCGATTGAGATCGTCTCACCGAGGTGCCAACCGCTCTGGCGAAGGCTAATGACGCTGGCTGATGCAAATCGAGGCACCTGAAGAAATGTACCGAAGTTAACACTGGCGATGAAAGTGCAATCCATGGGGTTGAGACTCCTATGGATGCCATCAGAAAGACCCTAAGACAAATGACACTCGCGAAAGGGAGGACCAAGGCCTCGCAGCAGAGAGACTGGCCGGAGGAAATGAAGGCCCACGGGAGGTTGAGACTTCCCCTGGTAAAAGTCGGCGAGAGAACATCCCTCCCGCAATCATCGACCCATCCGAGAAGGAGATCGCACTTCATGATTCCCAGGACAACCCCGATGTCACTTTTCCGGGATCGGAAGGTGAAGAAGAAGCCGAGTCATCCCCATGACAAATCCAAAAGACTCACAATGCGGTGTTCCAAGCACGAGCAAGTCTCGATCCCAAGACTACTCGTCAAACTTTTAACTTTGATGATGAGCCACCATCGAAATCTCATCATCGTCCGATGACGCTCGATAAGGCCGAGGACCATCTCTTGAAAATGGAAAAATCACCGAGACCAACGGTTGTTAAGACACCGAGGCTCGGCAAGCGGTCCACCTCACAACAAGACCCACTCAACAAGAGACCACCGCGCGCAGCTCCTCAAGCCGCAGCAAGATCGATTCCCGGAAGAACCGCCCGTGCACCACTCATCATCGAATTCGATTCCGCGGTGATGAATCCTTCGTAGAGTCTTTTCCTTTTTCACCGAAATACCTAAACTCCACGAAGAGTCGAAAAACGAACAAGCACGCTATCACGGACCAGCTCTGTTTTCACTCGGCACCATTGTTCCCCGATTTTGATTTTGACGTTGTATGGCCATCACCGCAATGTGAAGAATCAAATTGAGTTCGAGAAGTGTTCAAAGCACTCTTTCTTGAGGTTGAACGGATGGAGAGGCATCAGCCTCTTTGGACATGCGATCGACAACAGAGATGCCAACCTTACACCGCCTTGAGAGGCATCACAAAATCGATAAGGAATGGTGGCAACAAAGAAGAATCAATGCGTGTGGAACATGTGAGATACTTGAACTTTGTTCAACAAGGCTGGTGTGGAGAGTCGAAAATGCCGATGCAAAAACGAAGGCGAGAGAACACATTGAGCATATGCATGAAGCTACACACTACCGAAATCAAGGCAGCTGCGTGAGCAAAATACAAACGATCTACAGGTTGGAAGAACACATGACAAGAAAATTCACCTCCTCATGGCCGAGATGAAGCCGATTTCAAAGAGAATCCAACGCTACTCGATCTGAATTTCGTCCGCATACAACGCAACGCAGCAGACTTGAAGCGAGAACTTCGACTATCCGCAGCTCGAATTCATGCTTGCCAAAGATGTTCCCTGGGGTTCCTCTATCCTTTGATGATGCCAAAAAGGGGGAAGAGGAATACCTTAAAGCAAAGAAAAATCTGGGTCGAAAAGAAAGGAGCAAATGAGAAGGAACAAATGAGAAGGAAAATCACCGAGGAAATTTTGAAACAAAAGAAAGTAAAATCAGGGGGAAGGATCAAAAGATATGACCTTGATGATTGCACAAACCCCTCAACAGGGTCCCACACAACGGTGACATTATAAGCAAAACTCCCCAGTGACTCGCCACTCCAACACTCTGTATCTATGGCCGAGAAGAGAAAAGCAATTGAAGCGAGGATGAAGGAAGTGGAAGGAAGAATGGATGCCGAGTTATGAACATCTTGAAAGAACACGGAGGCATTCCAAGAGACAGAGACACGTATGCCATTTCGTATGTCGGGACAGAGCCACAATCGCTTGACGAATTCAAAACGCTCGAATCAAGGATATTTTGCAAATATGTCCATGGCTCAAGCTTGGGACTTGTATCTGGGAAAAGGGTCTCACGTTATGTGAAGAAGCCGACAGCAAGCAGACTTAAGACGATCACTCTGCTGGTCACTCCGCTAGTCACTCACCGGGAAGAAGAAGGCCCCAAGACAAGATACGCCCGAGGTAGAGGAAGAAGCGAGTGGAGGAAGAAGCTTGGACCTGGCCTCCGCCCAAGAATATTGAATACGTAGATCCGGGAAAGAAAGGAGGGATCTCTTTGGGTGGGCTTGACCAAGTGGCAAATTTAAAAGTGGCTAAAACTAACGCCGAGTATGCAAAAAGATTAGAAGAAGAAAACAAGAGACAAACTCGGCTATGGCGGGAGAGACAGAAAGATTAAGAAAAGATGAAGTCGCCAGAAGGCATATGAAAAGAAAAAGAAGGCAAATGACGACTTAGAAGAAGAGAAGAAGAGAAGAAGATCTTGAACAAGATGAAAGAAGGAGACAAAAAGGAGATGAAGTGTTCTTTGTCCAACCCTTCGTGTATTTTATTATGTAAATACATACAATGTAAGTCTTACCGTAATAAAGCTATAAACTCTTTATCTTTTTTGTGAAGACAATTATATACTCTAATACACCTTGTAAACAAATGTGTTAAGTACAAGAATGATATGATCAATAAAAAAGATTGATTCTCGCGCATACATTCTATGTCAATACACTATCCTGTATGTATCTTTGTTATTTGCATCTTTGTATGGTTTAAGTTTTGGCATCATCAAAAAGGGGGAAATTGTTAGGAATTTTATTGTTTAGATTTTGATGAATGTCATGTAAAACTTAGAATAGAAAGTTGGCACCCCATTCTTGTTGTAAAATGCATTGTAATGAATAGAGTGGCCAAGGCGAGTTAAGTCGCCTACGCCCTAACATGCAAGAAGACAATCAAGATCGGAAGGAAAACTCTCTTGCGAGACAATGAGTATGGCAAAGAAGAGTAGACGGAACTCTATCAAGAAGAAGCGGTGAGATGCAAATGAGTGGTGGAGCATCATCAAGTCAACTCAAGAAAAGCCAAGTCTCAAGTTGAAGTGACAAGAGTCATCCAATGATTGGAAGTGACTCTAAGTCACCTGGGAAAGCAAGGAAATGCAATCAAGTCGAGATAATCAAAAGAACCGTTGCAGAAAATCAAGAGATTTACTTAAACAAGTAATATCTCCATACCACCTTTCTTGGAGTGCTCACCCCGCGTGCAAAAGGAATGAACCAATGGGAAGCACTACACCGTGTCGAACTCGAAAAGGTGAAAGAACAATTCTTACGAGGAAACGGAAATTCCAAGAACGCAAGCCAACGATCGCAAAGTGACTTTCAAAAATAAGCCTATCTCTTCAACGGGCAAATTTTTTGAAAGTTCACTATAAAAGGCCGAGGAGTTTGTTTGAGATACTGAGGATGACACACACGTGAGATATACAAGCACATTAGAAAAACTCAAACATTCTCAATCCTCAAGCCTACATTACTTAAGTACATCAATCCAACACTCACCGTGAAGGAAAGAGAACTTCAATCGCTTGAAGAGGAAACTTTTTGAAAACAAGGGGTCTACATTCCAGGAAGGATTGTAGAAAGGTTCAAGGTTGAACCAAGTCTTAAGCTTTTGGAGGGCTTCGTGATCAAATCCAAAGAGCTTGAGCAAGTGAGTCAGTAACAAGGCAAATGCCTGTGAAGAAGCCGAGTCGTGCGAGAAGCCACCGAGTGATCAAGGCGTCTCCAGATCGAGTCCCTAAGGATCAAGTCGGCCGTTGTGATCAAGACTTGTATCCGGACTTACCACTTTGTAAACCGATCATTACTTAGTGGATTCCTCCAGAGTTGGAGAAGAGAGGAGTAGAAGAATTACCCCATCTTCGAACCTCTATAAAAACTTTACTTTGTGTCATTTACATTTCAAAGATTTAAATTCCCGCACTTTTAACTACTTATATCTCACGATAAATTTGCTATCCATTTGATAATTTATAAGTACTAAATCAAGCTCTAAAATCTTGCTTAATCAAACTTAAGGGTGTTAAGTCTTCCAATAAAATAAAACCACAAATTGAGTTAAATTATAGCCAACAAAACTGAGTTACTCCATCAACACTCGGTGAGTCATTGAGAGATTAACTCTCTTGAGTGACTAATTCGATCGGCCATCAAGGACACAAACAGTGTAGAATCAACTCTATAGATTTAAAAGGACTAAATCGAAAATTTGGTAAGGTTTATTCAACCCCCCCCCTTCTAAACCTTACACTTACACCCCTTGGGACCTACACAACTGACAAAGACTCCCTATGAAATCTGGACAGGGAGAATATTTGGATGTAAATGGTTCATCCACAACAATGGCAAGGATAATCTAAAGGCTTTTGATGCTAAAGCTGATGAAGGTATCTTTTTGGGATACTCAGCTGAAAGCAAAGCCTATAGAGTGCTGAACAAGAGGACTATGGTCACAGAAGAGTCTATTCATGTGGTTTTTGATGAACCTAATGTGAATGGAGAAGACATTAAAGAATTAGCTAATAAGTTGAATCAGGCTAACTATGCAGAAGAGTCCTTATGTTGAAGCTGAAGCAAGAGCAATCAATCAAGATGAAGATGAGATAGATGAATCTCAAGGACAACTGGAAAATCTGCAGCTGAATGATAATGAAAGAGCTGCTCAAGACAACACAGCTACGAGACATCTGAACCCAGCTGATTTACTTCAACCTGATGTGATATGCCTGAGAGACCATCCACCAAAGCTAGTCATTGGAGATGTGAGAGATGGTGTAAGAACCAAATCCAGAGCTCAGCAAGAAGCAATGTTCACTTGTTTTATTTCCTAAATAGAACTAAAAGATGTGTCTCAAGCATTGGATGACACATATTGGATTCAAGCCATACAAGAAGAACTGAATCAATTTGAAAGAAATAAAGTATGGGAATTGGTGCAGAGACCAACCCATCAGAATGTTATTGGCACAAAATGGGTTTTCAGAAACAAGATGAATGAGGAAGGATATGTGGTAAGAAACAAAGCAAGATTGGTAGCCAAAGGGTATTGCCATGAAGAGGGAATAGATTTTGATGAAGCATTTGCTCCTGTTGCAAGACTAGAAGCAATAAGGATGTTTCTTGCCTACGCTGCACACAATAACTTCATTGTATATCAAATGGATGTGAAAAGTGCATTTTTAAATGGACTGTTAGAAGAAGAAGTCCATGTTGAGCAACCTCCAGGCTTTGAGCAGAAGACTCTTGGAGACAAGGTGTACAAGCTCAAGAAAGCATTATATGGATCAAGCGGCCGAGCATGGTATGATACATTGTCTCAATTTCTAACTGACAATGGATTCACCAAAGGCAGAGTGGACAGAACACTCTTCAGCAAGATGGAGAAAGTATACTGCTTGTTCAAATATATGTGGATGATTCATTTTTGGATCCACAAATAAAGAGATGTGTGATAAGTTCTCAAACCTCATGCAAGGCAAATTAGAAATGAGCATGATGGGAGAGCTGACTTTCTTCCTAGGACTTCAAGTTAAGCAATTGAAGGATGGAACTTTCATAAGTCAAACAAAGTACACCAGAGATTTCAAGATGGACATGGATGCAGATGGTAAGGCTGTAGATCAAACAAGATACAGAGCACTTATTGGATCACTACTCTATTTAACAGCCAGCAGACCAGACATAACCTTTACTGTAGGTGTATGTGCAAGATTTCAATCTGCACCAAAGGAGAGCCATATGACTGCAACTAAGAGAATCCTAAGATATCTGAAGGGATGCCAGGAAGTCGGCTTATGGTATCCAAAGGAAGGTGGATTCAAGCTAATTGGTTACTCAGACTCTGATTATGCTGGATGTAGAGTTGATAGGAAGAGTACTTCAGGTACATGTCAAATGCTTGGAAACAGACGGATTTCCTGGTTTAGTAAGAAGCAAAACTCAATAGCCACATCCACAGCTGAAGCAGAGTACATAGTTGCGGGCAGCTGTTGTGCCCAAGTTTTATGGATGAAACAGCAGCTGAGAGATTATGAAATTGAAGAAAAAGTGATTCCAATTATGTGTGATAACACAAGTGCTATTACAATCACTCAGAATCCTGTGTTGCATTCAAGAACAAAGCACATTGATGTCAGATATCATTTTATAAGAGATCATGTTGAAAAGAAAGACATTATTTTGGAGTATATCTCAACTGATAAACAGTTAGCTGACATATTCACTAAGCCCTTATGTGAATCAAGATTTGAAGAGCTTAAGCATGAGCTAGGGTTAATTTAGCTGAGTTAACACTCAGAAGACTCAATCAGAAGAGATGGAAGATAGAAAGTGAGAAATGAACAAGTTTTTCACATGAGCCAAGTGAAATAGCCATATCGGAAAGTCAGTTGTATCGAGTTAGCTGACAGCTGAGTCGCTTAATGAAAAGAGAGGAGAAGAGTTAAGTCATTTTTGAAATAAGCTGAGTCATTTATGAGCTAAGTGACAAAAACGCAGTCGTTTTAAATAAGTGGGAATGTTTTTAAGGATGATGTCAGCATAATAATGACGGGTACAGTCAAAAGCTGCATAGTAATCATATGATTGGATATAAATATTGCCGCATTAAATGCGAGGAATTAAATGCGGTTTGACATGCTAAATTTGAGCCGTTTAACTTGATCAAATTTCAAAATCCTAAAACCCGTCCTTTCATAACCCTTATATACAGGTTTCAGTCTTCTCTCTCACACTTTACTGAAAACTGTTCATGTTCAAAGCAAGTTCATTTCTCTCTCGCAAACCCTACGAGTTCTCAAGCAAGTTTATCAAGATTTATTTGGTAAAACTCTTTGCAAATGGCACCAAAGTTCGATTTTGTTAAGCTATCAAAGCAAATCCACTCTGGATCAACCGTGGATTTTGAAGGGATGGTAAAGCAGGGTTCAGAAGAAACCCTAGTAAAGAAGATAACTGATATACTAGAAAATTCCGGTCTCAGGCCTTTTCTTACTATGGAGTACTCGCTCACCTACCTTGAAGAGGTGGCGCGGTTCTATGTAAAAGCTGAGGTGTAGGATGAAGGAATCAAGTCCTCCGTCCACCGTAAGGACATCATGGTTACTGCTAAGGACCTTGCGGAGCACTGTTTGCTGCCGTCTGAGGGTATGACGGAAATAAATAAACGGCGATGTTAACTTGGCTGCCGCATGGAAAAAGAAGTAAGGCAAACCGAGTGTCTTTGCGAAGGTTGTCTATACAGCTGAGAAGAAACTACTGAAGGACGGCTATCACAAGCTGATGGATGTCGTTGCAAAGTGTGTAGACATGAAGTTTGGTAGCTTCAATCAGCTGTCAAAGACTAAGCTGATCGTCATGGTTGCGATCATGCAGGGAAAGAAAGTGAACTGGGCTGAGTTCGTGTACAATAGACTCTGCCAGAATGTTGGGAACAAATCGTATAAGGAAGATGGATCCTTTGGAAGATCACTCGGATATGGCCTGGTAATTGGCCATCTGATGGAAGTAAAGGGCATTCCCCTTCAACATGGAAAACATTTCCATGTAAACAAGAAAATGTTCAGGGATAATCATTCAGGAGCCCAGAAGAGAGCCCATGCGAAGAGGGCGGATACAAGTGATGGGGAATTAGCTGACCCCGAGGACACAGCTGTAACCTCCCCTCCCAATAAGAGAGTTACAAAGAAGAAGGATTCCCCGCAAAGAAAGAAACAAGATGCACTGTCTCTCGCAGCCAGTCACCCGCCCAAGCGTGTGTCTCGCCCTCAGAGTCGAGGTGAGAAGGAAGCACAAGTACCTTCTCCAGCTATAAGGAAGAAGAGGACTGCCAAGATAAGAAGAGCAGCTGCCTCTAAGGAAACTCGGAAGCCCTTTACTTTTGAAGAACCGGAGGAAATAGAACCAGACATTCCTCTAGTTAAAACCAAAAGAAGAAGGATAGTTAAGCTTTCAGAGCGTGAAAGGATAGCTTAGTCCGCCACTCAGCTGGAGAAAGCTTCTGAGACTACTTACACTCAGGAAGTGCAGTCTCCTAAAGTAGTTGATGAAAACCGCCAAGTCTCACGAGGGTGATCGAGGGCCCACGTAAGACCCAAACAGGAGAGAACAACGAGAAAAAGAAGCGGTGAGACAATCAATCTTGATTGAAAAAGTTGTCTCTCTCGCCGCTACGGATGATCTTCTTTGGAGGAGAAGAGCAACAGACCATGCTACCTTCCATTCCGCAATGCAAGGACAAGAAGAGGGGGATGAGGATGATGATGTTATTGTACTTTCTCCTCGTATATCCGCACATCCAAATACCGCTACGTGAATGGAGGGTGTGGAAGCAAAGTCACTCAAGGGTGCAGTTTGAACGCCCTGAGTTCATAGAAGAAGAGGAGTAATTGTTTGAATTTCTCGGCATCACCAAAGTAGTTCAGGCCCTTGATGAAGACAACAACTTGAACATCTTGTAAATTTTCAAGGAGAAGGCTTAACCCAGAGCAGCTGAGGAAGCTGAAGCTCTTGAGAAAGCCAGTATATGTCCTCTTACTGGAACTCTGGAACACACTCACCCTTATATAGATGTGTTGTCAGAGAGTGATGAAGATATAGATCCTGTTGCTGCAAAGGAGAAGTCAGACATGCAGCAAGCTATGAGGGAATCCAGGATGTTGCATGATCAACACATGTTTGAAGGACCAGGAGAGTCCTCACAATCTCTCCTGCAGATAGACCCACTGGGAGTAGTGCAGCAGATTGCCACATTTATAGCTGCAACTACATACCCAGTACACTCTGAAGATGGGTCCAAGGGACATGGCGATGAAACTAAGAATTTGGGCACCCAAGTTGAGCCAACCCCTACTGAAGGTGTGTTACCACCTGCCCCTACGACTTAGCACTCAACGGAAGCAGCCGCGAGTCTGGAGAAGAGTAACCCCATCATCAGTCACTCAGCTGGTGTGCCAGCTGAGGGGGAAACTCACTCCACTGCAGCAGGGTCGGAGGTTGCTGCGAATGACTCCATACTGAAGAAAAGAGGCGAAGTGGAAACTGAAAAAGAACCACAACAGGTTGACATTGACGAAGCTCGGATATAGTTGAGTATGTCCCACCAAGTATCAAATGCTTTGCGGAGCTAAAGACACATAAAAAACTTGTTGCGGGCGAGGCACGATGGACATGACCCAGGAGTTAACACTCTGGGCAATGAAAGTGCAATCCAAGGGGTTGAGACTCCTTCGGATGCCACGACCCAAGACCCTAAAACAGATGCGTCTCTCGAAGGGAATGTAGAAGGCCTCTCTGATTGAGACTAGCGGAGGTGTTGAAGGCCTAAGGAGGTTGAGACTTCCCTGGGTAAAGCTCAAGAAGTTCAGAACATCCCTCATGTTAACATTGTTGAATCTGAGAAGGAGATTAGTGCACTTCATGACTCCCAGGATAATCCTAACATATCATTTCCGGATCCAAGATGAAGGCGAGTCCACACCGTTGAACATCAAAAGGACCCAGCTGAGGATGTTCTCCCATAGACGAGTCAGTCGAGTTTTAAAGCTGCTCGTCAAACTTTCAACTTCGATGATGAACCAAGCCCCCAGGTTTCATCATCTTTCGATGACGCTGATGTTGCAGCCGAGGAACAGGTAATTCATTTAGAAAAATCTACTAACGCCGAAGAAGCTGTTAAGACAGCTGAGGCTCAGTCAGCTGGCCAACCCACTCAACAAGGCCCAACTGGAACCAAGTCATCTGCGCAGGCTCCCAAAGCTGCAATAGTGCCGACTCAACCAGAGACATCACAGGCACAATCAGCACAGTCAATCCCATATGTGCGAGATGATGCCTTTGAGCAATTATTTCCCTTTTCACTTGAGTTGTCAGCGCTAGAGGCAGAGACAGCTAAAGAGCAGCGCTGATACACCGTCCGACAAGAACCAGTTATCCCTACCAACTCCATAATGCCAGCAGATTTTAACTTCGATTTTGAATGGCCGCTAGCTGAATCAGGTGTGACAGTTGAGATCCGTGAAGTCTTCATGAAAATCTATGGAGAGATTGAGAAGATAGAACGGCATCAGGCCTCATTAGATCTACGTCTAGACAATAGAGATGCCAACCTCATAGTAGACTTAAGAGGAATAGTGGTACGGATCAGGGAGTGGTGTCAGCAGCATAGTGCAATGCGATTCCAACAAGTTCGATATTTCAAGGCATTGTGCAATAAGATGATTGTTTGGAGTGCTGACAATGCTGATATGAAGCAGAGGATGCAGGCGTATATGGAAAGATTGCATGCCTCTCATACAACTGAAATGGAGTTACTGCGTGAATTTCATCGAAAAGAAATTCTGCATGTTGAGGAGAACATGAATAAAAAGTTCTGCCTTCTCATGGCTAAAATGAAACTGGTGGCAGTTGAATCAAAGTCCACTCATTCAGAATTTCGAACAGCACATGCCGCAGCAGACTCCAAGCAGAACTCAGCTCTCAGCAGACTGGACTTCATGCTCGTAGGAATGTTTCCAGGGGTTCCTCTCTCCTATGATGATGCCAAAAAGGGGGAAGAGGAATACCTGAGGAAATTGAAGGAAGAAACAGCTGAGAAGCAAAAGGAAAAAGCATTTGTTGAGAAGAAGAAGGGAAAAGTAGTTGAGGGGGAAAAGTCAAAGGATTTGACACTAATGATTGTTGAAACCCCTCAGCAAGGTCATGTCACAGCCTCAATAATCAGCAAACTTCCAGTAACTCCGACGATTGAACACTCTGTTGTGCCCATGTTAGAGAAAAAAAGATTGTAGTAGCAGATCAATTAGAGTTTGATAAAAAGACGGATGCCCGCATCGAAGCAGTGATGCTATTCCAGATGTCAGATCCAAGCCAAGATCTATTGAAGAATTTAAGACGCTTGAATCCGAAGGCTATTTCAAGAATATGTCGGTAGCCCAAGCCTGGATCCATGATCGGGAGAAGGGTCTCGATGTTATGCGAAGAAGGCGATAGCGTGGACTACCAAAGAACCATTCACCGGTAAGCGAAGACTCCTATACAAAGATACACCCCAGGAGGAGGAGGAAGAAGTGGTGGAGGAAGAGGTTTTCGACCTAGACCTCTGCCCAAAAATATCGAATATGTAGATCCAGGAAAGAAGGGAAGGATCTACTGGGCTGGCAATGATGAAGTAGCGAATCTGGAAGTGGCTAGAAAGAATGCTGATTATGTGAAAAGAATAGAAAAAGAAAATAGAAGACAAGACCACTTATGGGAAGAAAGGAAGAGAAAAGATGATGCTGCGAAGAGAGCTTATGAAAATAAGAAAGCAGCTGAAGATGAAAGAAAAAGAAAGGAACCGGATGATGACAGAGCTGGATATGAAAGGAGGAGGCATCGAAGGAGATGAAGTGTTGTTGTGAACCCTTCATGTATTTTACTTTTTTAAATACATTGTTGTGCAAATCTTCTGTACTTTCAATAAAATATTTTGTATTTGTATCTTAACATAGACGCTTGTAATTTGCTTAGATTTAAATATGCTCTGATACACTTTTTAAACAGTTGTGTAAAGGACAAGAATGCTATGATCAATAAAATGATTGATTCTACGCTTACATTCTTTGTTATTGCATTGTCTGTATGTATCCTTGTTGTTTACATGTTGTTTAATGTTTTTAAGTTTCGGCATCATCAAAAAGGGGAAAATTGTTGGGAAATTTATTGGTTAGATTTTGATGAGTGCCATGTAAAACTTACACTAGAAAGTTGGCACCCCATTTTCCTTCTAATTTGTATTGTAATAGATAGAATTTGGAAAAGTCAAGTCAGCTATGCCTAGAAATACAAGAAGTCAACTCAAGATCGGAAGTGAAGACTCATTGTGGAACAACTGAGTATGACCAAGAAGGTAGATCAAGAACTTGACTAAAGATGTATCGAGTTGAACAATTTGTTTGAAGTGTCGATCTAAGTCATCTCAAGAAGCCAAGTCACAAGTTGAAAGTGACAGGTTGAGTCTTCAAATGATTGGAGCAAACTCAAGTCACCTGGGAATTAGGCAAAGAACCAAGAGAAGTCAATCGAAAGGAATCCGTTGCCGCATGTAAGTCAATAATACTACTTAAATAAGTAATACTTCCATGCTGCCAGGTCTTAAAGTGCTTGTCCTAGAAGCGTGCAAAAGGAATAAATCAATGGGAAGCCTCGTGTCAGAACCTGAAAAGCTGAACATTCATTTAATACGAGAAAAGTCTACATCTCAAGATTGAAGACCAAGAAAAGACCAGCCAACGAACACAAGTGCCTTTTGAAAATCAGCATATCTCTTCAACTGGCAGATTTTTGAAAGTTCACTATAAAAGGCTGAGGAATCTCATTGAGAAAAGGTTACCTGAACCACGAATGAGCAAGCGATATTCAAATCAGAACTCGCAAAATATTCTCAAGATATTCAAGCAAAATCCTCAAGCCTAAATCTCGAAGGACATCAATCTGACACAAAGCTATGAAGAAAAGATAACTTCAAACTGTTGAAGAGAAAACTTTTGAAGAATCAAAAGGGGTCTACTTTCCAAGGAGGATTGTAAGAAGGTTCAAGGTCGAACCAGTATCAAGTTATTGGAGGGCTTCGTGATCAAATCCAAGAAGCTTGAGAAAGTGGTAAGTAGCAAAGTAAATTTGTGAAGAAGAAAGGTTCGAGTCGGACGAGAAGCCAGCTGTGTGACCAAGGCATCTCTAGACTGAGTCTAAGGAGCAAGTTAGTTGTGTGATCAAGACTTGTCTCTAAACTGATAACCACTTTGTGAACTGATCATTACTTAGTGGATTCCTCCAGGAGTTGGAGAAGAGGGGATTAGAAGAATTACCCCATCTTCGAACCTCTATAAAAATTACTTGTGTCATTTACATTTCAGCACTTTTATCTCTGCATACTTATTTATATCTTCTGATAAATTGCTATCTAATTGATTAATAACTAAGTTCTAAAATCAAGTGTTAAAACAAGTTTAAAACAAATCAAAGGGTGTTAAGTCTTCCGCTGAAAAACTCAACACATCCAAGTTAAGTTTCAGGTTAAACAGTTGAATTATTCTATCAACAGCTCTATCGAGTCTGTTGAGTGGCTAACTTTGCTGAATAACCAACTTAGTTGTCCCTCAAGGACTTAGTTGTTTGTGTTAACTCTGTAATATTTTAAAAGGACTAAAATCAAAAAGTTTGTAAGGTTTATTCAACCTCCCCTTCTAAACCTTACTTTCACCCCTTGGGACCTACACCGAGGTAAAAAGGTTGTTGAAGATGTGTCAGCCCCAGAAAGAAAACACTGAACAATAGGAGATTAGTGCTCTTCATGACTCCCAAGAAAACGTAGATGTTGAGTTCTTCTAACTAATGATGACGAAAGTCCAAGTCGATCCATTGATAAATCATCCAAGGACAAAGCTTTTGAGGAGACACTGGCAAAAAATAGGCAAGCCAGTGAAAAGATTGCTTCTGTTAATTTCACAATGGTTGATAGCCCACCCCCAATGGTGCCATCACCCTCCAATGATATTGATGAGTCAGCCGAGGACAAGTCTACTCAAAAGAAAGATACAACTGATGCCGAAGAAGCTGTTAAGACAGTTGAGGATCAGTCAGCTCAGCACGCTAACACGGCTATACAAGATGCCGATGACGCTGAAATAGTTGAGGCACAAAGAGCTGAGGAAATTTTAAAGGAAAAGGGAAAGGCTCCACAGGTCGAGGACGTGGAAATTCCTATTTTTCTTGAGGATCTTTTTGCTGACTACTTTCCCTTCGAGGCTCATGTGCCTTTGGAAGCATAGTCAACTGCGAAAAGTGCCAGATACACCGTCCAAGTCCCAACTGAAGAACTTGGAACTCCTGTTGATACGATTATGGTGCCGATTGGGTTTGATTTTGATATTATGTGGCCAGAAGAGCAGTCCAATGATGTAGCAGACTTTCGCAAAGCCTTCAAGGCCATTTGTGCATAAATAGAAAATATGGAGCATGGATTTGTAGCACTCGGCCAACAGCTTGACAACCATGATGCAAACATCACAGGAGATATCCAAGGAGCAGTTTTGAGAATAAGGGAATGGATTGGGCATACTAAAGCACTGAGGCGTGCGCAGGTCACATACTTTAAGTCTTTATTTTCAAAAATGGTGATCTGGAGCTCAGACAATGCCAAATTCTAGCAGCGTCAGAGGGACCACATGTTTAGGATGGATCAATCTCACAAAAGTGACATGGAGTTGCTTAAAGCTCAACATAAGTCAGAACTTCAGAATATGGAGACGAACATGGAACAACAAATCAAGGTGCTCCAAACTGAGATGAAGTTGATGGCAGCCAAGACGATGGCTCTGATATCTGAATTCTGAGCAGTATACTCCAAGACTCACGACAAGCAAGATATGATGAATAGAAATATTGATCTACTCCTTGGTGGAGTATTCCCTCAGTTGGCTCTACCCTTAGGTGATGATGCCAAAAAGGAGGAAGATGAAAGTAAGCAGCAACAAAGGAGTGATAAGGATGGAAGCAAAGGGGAATGCAGTGAAGTGAAGAATCTGTAAGTCCAAGCGGCTACGATAATCTAGAGGGGGGGTGAATAGATTATCTCCATCTATTCAATTTCGCCCTCTTTTTCGAACAAAACAAGCCAAGACAATAATAAAGATACGAAATGTAAACAACACACGTCGATTTATAGAGGTTCAACCCACCTAGGGCCTAATCCTCTACCACCCCAGTATATCCGGGATGAATATCAAAAAGAAAAAAGATTTTATTAATTACCAAAATTAATACAACACCAACTTACAACAACACCTTGAGGAGCACCACACTCTTCTTCAACACCACCTTTGAGATTACCACAATCTCTTCTTGAAGATTACCACAATCTCCAACGGCACCTTGTGAAGATTACCACAATCTTCAACCTTGAAGAATACCAAATTCTTCAACACCTCAACAAGAAGATTACCACCATCTTCTCACACCTAACACGTAGATCACCCAAGTGTGTTCTTACCACAAGAACACTCACAATGATATCTTATGTTGAATGATGACCAAAAATCAAGATTACAACTTAATAATGAATAATACAATTTGAGTGCAAGTGTAATCAAGAATAGCCTAGACCTCGAGGATGTGAAAGTGATAAGCTAGGTAAATTACAACAAGAATAATGACAATAGAAGACCAAGTGTTTGCTTGAGTATATCTTGTTGTGTTGTGTTGTTCTCTCTTGTTGTTGTGCTTCAAATCTTCCTCTATTTATAGGAGATGATAGATATTTGATAGGCTCCTCATGGAATCTGATATCTACAAAAAATTACAATTAAAATCAAGATTATAGCTGTTAGAAATCAATCCCACAAATTAGGGAAAAGTTGTTTGCTGCACAACAGTTAGAATTTTGCTGTCAAACTTGAGGGCGACCGATCGCGCACTAATAAGATTTGAAAAGAACGCAGCAAAAATCCAACAGGGTGACCGGTCCTAAGGGGGTCGACCGGTCACCCTAGGGTGCGACCGGTCGCCCACCATGGTGACCGGTCACCCTGACCAATTTTAGGAGTCTGGGAGTTCTGTTTCGTGAAATGCGTTCCCAGGTACCGGTCGCCTCTTTGGTCGACCTCCGAAATGAAATGTTGTCCGATTTTTGTCGAAAATAAACCTCAAGAAATACTCTGAAAAATTCGTAAAAACATTTTAAACCGATCGGGAGTATTTAGGACAACATTAGAAATATAGTTTGATGAAATAACACATTAATACAAAAAGTGTTGTCCGATATAAACTTCAAGAAATACCCCGATAAATAGTAAAAACATTTTAGACCGATCGGGAGTATTAGGACAACATTTAGAAACATAGTTTCAATGTAAAAATCCATTGACACAAAATCATAAAAAGTGTTGTCCAATATTATCGAAAATAAACTTGAGGAAATACTCCGGAAAATATTAAAACCATTTTAAATCATTTAGGAGTATTTGGACAACCTTTAAAACCATTGTTTTGGTATAAAAACAAAATCATCAAAATCATGATAAAACCATTTATCAAACAATCTCCCCCTTTTTGATGATTACAAATCAAAACAATTTTAACGAGGTCGATTTTGAAAACAAAACAATTTTACCGGTTAAAAAGAACTATCCGTTGTGAGCAACAACATTCCACGCAATATAATTACAAGAATGGGAGTAAAGATATTCAAACACATATAGCGAAAGCTCCCCATATCAATATGCACAACAAGAGTAATGTAAAAGCAATCAACCACAAGCTTAAAAGCTTAGCTTTTACATATTGATCTTAAGTACAAGAACTTATAAGCTCCCCCTGTCAACAAAACATCATTAGACAAGTATATAAGTCCATCATACATCATTAGACAAGTATATAAGTCCATCATACAACAATTGGACTAAGTATAATGCACAACTTATGGCTTTAGGAAGCCATAGCTTATAGCTTCTTTTGTTTAGCTTAACTTAGCTTATTTGAGCTAAAGAGCTCATAGCCTGTTTCTCCCCCTTTGGAATCATCAAAAAGAATGTTAGCACGATAAAAACATCATATAATCATATCAAAGTGCGTAACTAAACCGTTTTATCGAGCTATTTGAGCATTGAAGCTTATAGACCAAATAGGAGGAAGGAGTCAATCACACGACTTGTAGAAGCTTATGAAAACTCATTTGATTGGCAAGAACATGATCTCTATAAATACATAAGACATTTGAAATCAAGAGAATCATGTAGGTGATGAATTTTTCATTGAAACATTTTATCGAACACTTGGCGGGCGTCAAAAATTGAAGAAGATATATATAACCTTTGTAAATGTAATCAAGCCAAGTTTTTCATCACCAAATCAGTTCAAACACAATACAATACATCATAAATAACAAGCCCATCACAAACATATACAAATTTTATCAAGACAATACATATTGGCCAAGTTCTCAAGGGTTCAACCCAATTGAGATAAGGAAGTAGAAATCTTACCATTTAATCGGTAAAGATGAGCAATGATGATGATAATCGAGCTAGGTAATCCCCAAAATAAGAATTTTATGCAACAAAATATATTTGAAGTGAAATTGGTGTGCAATTTACGAAAGGGACGAACATAGAGTTAAAAAGGGCCAAAATGCCAAAGTTTGAAACAGAATGCAATTTAAGCCAATAAATAGCTAAGGGCGACCGATCACAGGCATGGGCGACCGGTCGAGCTAGTGGGCGACCGGTCGGCCCCTACCCTGGCAGCCCACTGGTTCTGTTCTGTTTTGAAAGTTCGAAATTTGATCCAAAAATCCGATTTTTCGCCCCTTAGTTTTAAAAACGTGCAAAATGCAAACGTAGACCTCATTCAATATACATTATGTCATAATCAAGCTCGAAATGAGGTAAAATACTCGGCGGTGAGCGATTAAAAAGTCTGCGAGTTATCCTTGAGACAGAATTAAACACATCTCATGTTTTTGTTAAAACATGCAATCCCTTAAAAAAATATCGAATCTTAATATGTTTAGTTCGATTATGACGAACCATATTTTGAAAAATAAAATTTACACCGAACTTGTTATCCCAAAAAATAATAACGTTTTAAAACTTTGGATGAACAAGTCATAAGAAGAAGTGCCTTACAAGTATTTGAAAATTTCTTTTAACGGCACTTTAAAGAGATTCGTTGGGATTGTTTTAAGTCGAGCATATAGACATAAGGCATATAGAATGTTGAGTCTAAGGAGTAATAAACGAATAAACATACCTCGAATTGATTTGTCAATCAACATGCCTGCCTCAACCTTTGTCAATTTTCACATTTGTGGCCATATAGGTTGAAATGGTTCTTTCTTCTTTAATGCCTCACTTCTTCTTTTGAGTGTGGAATATAATCACCTTCTTGGCATTGTTGAACTTGAATTCCAATGATCAAATTTGAGCTTCCCTCATCATGATCATCTTAGGTTCACCTTGCATTGACTTGGAAAAATATCTTGCACAAATATTCATTAGTAGCACCAAAAATATTATCAACATAAATTTGCACAAGTAAACAACCTTGCCCTTTTTCAAAACAAGAAGTGTAGTATCAACTTTACCTTTTGTAAAATTATTTTGCAAAAATAGCTAAGTCTAGCAAACCATATACGGGGTACTTGTATCAACCGTACAAGGCCTTTTTATAAAAATCATTTGGCCTAAAACTTTTAAACTCCGATAGACTTCTATTTGAGTAAAACCATTTAGAAAATTGGATTTAACATCCATTTGGTAAAGCTTGAAATTTTCTCAAAACAAGAATGGGCAAGTAAAGTGCAAATAACTTCTAAATGTGCTATGAGTGCAAATATTACATCAAAATCATTACCTTCTTCTTGACAATATCATTGAGCTACTAACCTTGCCTTGTTCATCGAACTTGTTGCGAAATATCACAAATTTCTGCAAAATCTTAACAAGATATTTTACACACGAGCATAGTAATATCGAATAATAGATACACTATTTTAAGCACCACATACTATGCATCATTAAGAGTCTAATAAATCATTCAAGTTCAAATAAGCTTAAGAAAGCTACATAAGGTCTCTTTTGAAATTTGACAATAAGAGAGCACATAGTTGAGACCTCATTTACAAGAATCATATGAACAAGAGGTTTGACATAAGTATCCAAGAATAGTGGCATTTATATGTGCAATAAAATGCATAACTTAGTAGATCAATTGTTTTACCAAAACAAAATATAATCCTTTACAAATCTTGGATAAAACAAGCTATATCAAATAATTCTTTTCAAAAATCAAAACATTCTCTTAATGGCACTTGTATAAGTACATAGGCATATGACAAAAATATATCGAGTCTATAAGATAAATACCAATGATGAGCGTACCTCGATAGTTAAAACATCTCTTGAAGAGAATGACGAAATATATATCCTACATATATCTTAAACAACTCTAGCACAAAGCAACATGATACAAGTGTAGGATAAAAACAATGTATGTCATAAGTATGCTTGTGCCAAGAGAATCCATAGGAGATTATAAAACACAATAGTTAAAGCAAATGCTCAAGAGTTTTAAAAACATCATGCAAGGTCTTCCTTTTAAAAAACATTTTGAAACTCACAAATATATTGAAGACCTAAATTTTTATGAAATATGAAAACCCATTTTGCAATTTAGACACAAATAAAAACATGCATAAAAAAACAAAATGCATATTTAAATAGGGAGATACGGTTTACCAATTTCGCCATTTCCATGGGTTGTGTCGTTCCCATTGTTGATGGTATCCTCCCTTTTGAAAGTCATTTTGTTGATGATAACTCTTCCTATTGCTCCATTTCCAAGGATTATGTCCTCCCCATTGTTGATAATGTCTCTCTCTTGGAAAATCATCTTGTTGATGATGTCTTTGCCATTTCCAAGGATTGTGTTCTTCCCATTTTTGATTATATCCTCTTCTTGGAAATTGACTTTGTTTTCTCCTTCTTTGATCAAATGAGATGTTCATTTGATATTTCCTTGGCGGCATGAACTTTCTTCGATTATTAATCCGCCGAGTACCTAAAATGACATTGTTTTGTGGTACCCTCAAGTGCTTGGGTCCTTTGGGATTAGTCTTGAGACTTTTAGGTCTCCAACAATAATTAGAGCTATTTCTAGCCCGACAATTATTTACCGTATGACCCTTCTTACCGCAATAAAAGCAAGTAACATCACTAATATGCATAGGAACTTGATTCTTTTTCATATGCTTGACAATATTAGGCTCATGATCAAGTTCACTTTTCAAGTTATCACAACCATTCACAATATTGGGCAATTTATTGGTACTCAAGTTGGGTTTCGATAAATCATTTTTCATGCAATTAATATTCTCAACAAGAGTACTATTTTGTTTTTCACGGTTTCTAACCTTATCAAGTGTGGTGGTGTGAGCACATGATAGTGATTCATAGGAAGTAAATAAACTATCCTTTTTATTTTTCAAAACATTGAATTCCTTTTTCAAATTTTTGTAGTTAACAAGTAAACCTTGGAATTCATTTTGAAGATCATCAAAATCATTTTGCAAATCACTATAATCATTTTGAATAACAATATCATAAGAAGTAGAGGGTTTAAGACATACCTCGTTTTCTTCTTCGATGCCCATAAAACATTGTTCGACTACTTCATAGTTGGAAGTTGTAAAGGCTTGTTCCTTATATTTGAACTTGTATCCCTTTGAGAAGTAGATGCTTTTGTTTGACTCCTTTCATTTGCAAATACTCCATAGATGACTTCTAATTTTTTCCATACTTCATGTGCCAATCGAATTCCTACAATATGTTCATATTCCAAATTAGTGAGTGAACAATACAAAATATTGAGAGCTTTACCGTCTAAGTAGATGGTTTTCTTTTCTTCATCATTGAGCTCCTTGAGAGCTTTGGAGATGTATGGTGTGTCTTTCATTGGAATGGATTCTCCATTGATGACAATGTTCCAAATATCGAACCCGCAACCTTGTAAATAGCATTCCATTCTTTCTTTCCAAAATATATAATTTTTGGAATCAAATAGTGGTGGCTTGGTGGTGGAGGTGCCGGAAAGGTGAGCTTCATTCGTAGCCGACGATCGTTCCTCTTCACTCGCGATGTGAAACAAGCTTGCCAAAAGAGTTTGGCTTTGATACCACTTGTAAGTCCAAGCGGCTACGATAATCTAGAGGGGGGTTAATAGATTATCTCCATCTTTTTCGAACAAAACAAGCTAAGACAATAATAAAGGTGCGGAATGTAAACAACACACGTCGATTTATAGAGGTTCAACCCACCTAGGGCCTAATCCTCTACCACCCCAGTATATCCGGGATGGATTTCAAAAAGAAAAATGATTTTATTAATTACCAAAATTAATACAACACCAACTTACAACAACACCTTGAGGAGCACCACACTCTTCTTCAACACCACCTTTTAGATTACCACAATCTCTTCTTGAAGATTACCACAATCTTCAACCTTCAAGAATACCAAATTCTTCAACACCTCAACAAGAAGATTACCACCATCTTCTCACACCTAACACCTAGATCACCCAAGTGTGTTCTTACCACAAGAACACTCACAAGGATATCTTGTGTTGAATGATGACCAAAAATCAAGATTACAACTCAAAAATGAATAATACAATTTGAGTGCAAGTGTAATCAAGAATAGCCTAGACCTCAAGGATGTGAAAGTGATAAGCTAGGCAAATTACAACAAGAATAATGAAAATAGAAGACCAAGTGTTTGCTTGAGTATATCTTGTTGTGTTGTGTTGTTCTCTCTTGTTGTTGTGCTTCAAATCTTCCTCTATTTATAGGAGATGATAGATACTTGATAGGCTCCTCTTGGAATCTGATATCTACAAAAAATTGCAATTAAAATCAAGATTATAGGTGTTAGAAATCAATCCCACAAATTAGGGAAGAGTTGTCTCCATTTGCACAACGGTTAGAATTTTTCTGTCAAACTTGAGAGCGGCCGTCGCGCACTAATAAGATTTGAAAAGAACGCAGAAAAAATCCAATAGGGTGACCGGTCCTAAGGGGTCGACGGTCGCCACTGCCAGTGCGGCCGATGCATCGCCCACCATGGTGACCGTCACCCCGACCAATTTTAGGAGTCCGGGAGTTACTTTTCGTAAATGAAATGTTGTATTATTTTTGTCAAAAATAAACCTCAAGAAATACTCCGAAAAATTCGTAAAAATATTTTAAACCGATCGGGAGTATTTAGGACAATATTAGAAATATAGTTTGATGAAATAACACATTAATACAAAAAGTATTGTCCGATATAAACTTCAAGAAATACCCCGATAAATAGTAAAAATATTTTAGACCGATCGGGAGTATTAGGACAACATTTAGAAACATAGTTTCAATGTAAAAATCCATTGACACAAAATCATTAAAAGTGTTGTCCAAAATTATCGAAAATAAACTTGAGGAAATACTCCGGAAAATATTAAAACCATTTTAAATCATTTAGGAGTATTTGGACAACCTTTAAAACCATTGTTTTGGTATAAAAACAAAATCATCAAAATCATGATAAAACCATTTATCAAACAGAATCCACCCTTGAAAATTATGCTTGCTAAGACCCCTCAGCAAGGTGAAGTGACAGCCTCAATTCTTAGCCAACTACCTAAAGATTTATCCTTGGAAGAGAAAGCTGATTTGGCATACAAGAAGTCAAGACAAACCATTGAAGCTGAATTCGAGAAGGTAGCTGAGAAACATTCTGGAAGAATCAAAGATATGAAAGCAAGATTTGATGGCCCCCCAGCTGGATTGGTCAAAGATTCCCCAGTTGTAAGACCCCCTCGAGAAATCACTATGCATGATGCAGGATCTGAGTCGATATCCCTAGAGGTGTTTCAAACTCTAGCTACAGAAGGTTATTTCAAGAACATGACTCTACCCCAGGCGTGGGACTTGTACTGGGAAAAAGGACTCAACTTATGCAAATCAGCTGATAGGCAGCAGAGTTCAAGTAGTCAGCCGACTGGCAAATCACCCTTACAATACACTTCTAGAGGAGGAGCTAAGTTGCACCAAGGAAGGGAAAGGTTTGGAAATGGTGGAAGAGGCAGAGGTACTCCATCACAGCCAAGACCTACAGATGTTAGATATGTTGATCCACATAAGAAGGGAATCAACTACTGGGCTGGGTATGATACTCTTGCTAACATAGAAGTTGAGAGAAAAAATAAAGAGGCAAAGAGAAGGCAAGAAGCTGAAAATGAAAGGCTCACTCGCGAATGGGAATAAAGGTAGAGAAGGGAGGACCCTGCTGCTAAACGAGCCTATGAGAAAAAGAAGAAAGAAGAAGAAGATAGGAAGAGGAGGGAGCTAAGGAAGACCGGAGAAGAGCTGAGGATGAAGAGAGAAGAATGAAGCAGCCGAGGCGTTGAAGTCGGCTGAAACCCCTTCAAGTGTATTTTACTTAGCTGTAAATACAAAATCTGTAAATATTCTGTAGACCTTGAAACTATGATACCAATTGTATATTTATAGTTTAGGCTCTGATACCATTTGTATGAAATCGCCATAGCTCTGATACAGTTGTATAGACATGTGTAGCTCTGATACAATGTATATGTTATACTTTATAAAGTGTGTTTGTAAAGTACAAGAATGATATGTTCAAATAAAATTGACATATTCTACACGTACATTTTTTGTTACTGCGCTATATACTTTGCTGTATTTATTTCAGTTTTGGCATCATCAAAAAGGGAGAAATTGTTAGCAAAATTTATGTTTAGATTTTGATGGTACCATGTAAAACTTAGATTAGGAAGTTGGCACTCCATTTTCTATGCAATTCAACTTGTAATAGATAGGGCTGAATAAGCTGAGTTGGAGTCAGCTAAGTTGAAGATTACAAGAGTCGACTGAAGATTGAAGAGGAGACCCAGTTGTGTGTCAGCTATGTGAAGCCAAGTGAAGGTTGATCAAGCGTGAGAAAAAGTCTCGGTCGGTGGTACCGACTGATAAGCCATTCCATAATGATTGAAATTGAATGTCAAAGGGGTATGCAGCAGACAAGACTTGAAGAAAGCTAGAAGATATTCATTGTCAACACAAGTCAAGGTTTTGCTGGAAATAGGCATGTGTCAGGCTGTCAGCAATAAAGCTATTTTGCTGAAAGAGGCAAAAGGCAAGGAACCAATGGGATGTACCTGAAAACCTGCAGAGATTAAGGAAAGGATGCAATGCATTGAATTCATGGTTTGATCCTCATTAATGCTGCAAGGACAAGACAAGCCAATAACATACGAGTGAGATTTGAAATATGTGTCTATCTCTTCAACGGACATAATTTCAAATCTACTGTAGGTCCCAAGGGGTGTAAGTGTAAGGTTTAGAAGGGGGTTGAATAAACCTTACAAATTTTCGATTTAGTCCTTTTAAAAATTCAGAGTTGATACTACACAGCTGTGTCCTTGAAGGACAGTCAATTTAGTCACTCAGTAGAGTTAATCTCTCAACAGACTCAACTAAGCTGTTGATGAAGTAACTCAGCTGTTGGCTCTAAATTAACTCGATCGTGGTTTTGTTTTCAGTGGAAGACTTAACACCCTTAAGTTTGATTGAGCAAGAACTTAGTGCTTGGTTTAGTACTTATAATTTATCAAGTGGATAGCAAATTTATCGTGAGATATAAGCGATTAAAATTGCAAGAATTAAAGTCTTTGAAATGTAAATGACACAATGAAATTTTTATAGAGGTTCGAAGATGGGGTAATTCTTCTACTCCTCTCTTCTCCAACTCCTGGAGGAATCCACTAGGTAATGATCGGTTTACAAAGTGGTAATAATCCGAGATACAAGTCTTGATCACACAAATTGACTTGATCCTTTGGGACTCGATCAGACGCCTTGATCACTCGGCACCGGCTTCTCGTGCGACTCGGCTTCTTCACAGGCACTGCCTTGCTATTCTGACTCACTTTGCTCAAGCTCTTTGGATTTGATCACGAAGCCCTCCAAAAGCTTAAGACTTGGCTCAACCTTGAACCTTCCTACAATCCTTCCGGAATGTAGACCCCTTGTTTTCAGTATTTTCCTCTTCAACCGATTGAAGTTATCTTTCCTTCACAGTGAGTGTTGGATTGATGTTCTTCGTAATGTAGGCTTGAGGATTGAGAATGTTTCAGTTTTTCTAATATACTTGTATATCTCACATGTGTTTCATCTATGTATCTCTTCTTCTCAAACAAACTCCTCAGCCTTTTATAGTGAACTTTCAAAAATTTGCCCGTTGAAGAGATAGGCTTTATTTTTGAAAGTCACTTGCGCATGTTGGCTTGTCTTGTTGCGATTCTTGGAATTGCCATTTCCTCGTATGAATTGTTCTTTTACCTTTTCGAGTTCGACACGGTGTAGTGCTTCCCATTGGTTCATTCCTTTTGCACGCTTCCTCGACCGAGCACTCGAGAAAAGTGGTATGGAGATATTACTTGTTTAAGTAATTCTCTTGATTTCTCGCAACGGTTCTTTTACGATTATCTCGACTTGACGCATTTCCTTGCTTTCCCCGGGTGACTTAGAGTCGACTTCCAATCATGGATGACTCTTTCCGTCACTTCAACTTGAGACTTGGCTTTTCTTGAGTTGACTTGACGATGCTCCACTGTTGTATCTCACCGCTTCTATAGTAGAGTTCCTGTCTACTCTTCTTTGCCATACTCAAATTGTCTCGCAGTGAGTCTTCCTTCAAGTCTTGATTGTCTTCTTGCACGTTACGGCGTGGTGACTTAACTCGGCTTGGCCACTCTATTTATTACAATGCATTTTACAACAAGAATTGGGGTGCCAACTTTCTATTCTAAGTTTTACATGGCATTCATCAAAATCTACACAATAAAATTCCTAACAATTTCCCCCTTTTTGATGATGCCAAAACTTAAACCATTCAAAAATGCAAATAGCAAAGATACATACTGAGATAGTGTATTGACATAGAATGTATGCGCAAATCAATCTTTTTATTGATCATATCATTCTTGTACTTTTACACAACTATTTACAAGGTGTATCGAGTTCATATTTGCTACTACAAAAAATAAAGAATTTATAGCTTTATTACAGAAGACTTACATTGTATGTATTTACATGATAAAATACACGAAGGGTTGGACAAAGAACACTTCATCTCCTTCGCCATTGTCTCCTTCTTTCATCTTGTTCAAAGATCTTCTTCTCTTCTTCTCTTTTTTCTCGTCAATTTTGCCGCTTCTTTTTTTTTCATATGCCTTTCTCGCGGCTTCATCTTTTCTTATTCTTTCCTCTCTCCCGCCATAGCCGAGTTTGTCTCTTGTTTTCTTCTTCTATTCTTTTTGCATACTCGGCGTTAGTTTTAGCCACTTTCAAATTCGCCACTTGGTCAAGCCCCACCCATAGATCCCTCCTTTCTTTCCCGGATCTACGTATTCAATATTCTTGGGCAGAGGCCTAGGTCCAAGCTTCTTCCTCCACTCTTGCTTCTTCCTCTACCTGGGGCGTATCTTTGTCTTTGGGTCTTCTTCTTCTTCCGGTGAGTGACCAGCGGAGTGACCAGCAGAGCGATCGTCTGGAGTCTCGCGCTGTCGCTTCTTCACATAACGTGAGACCCTTTTCCCGAGACAAGTCCCAAGCTTGAGCCATAGACATATTTGCAAAGTATCCTTCAGATTCGAGCGTTTTGAATTCGTCACTGATCGTGGCTCTGTCCCGACATCCGAAATGGCATAAGTGTCTCTGTCTCTTTGGAATGTCTCCGTGTTCTTTCAAGATGTTCATAACTCGCATCCATTCTTCCTTCCACTTCCTTCATCCCTGCTTCAATTGTTTTTCTCTTTTCACCATAGATACAGCAGTGTTGGAGTGGCGAGTCACGGGAGTTTGTCTGGCGATAATGTCACCGTGAGGACCTTGTTGGGGGTTTGTGCAATCATCAAGGTCATATCTTTTGATCCTTCCCCCTCAAAGATTTTCCTTTCTTTTGTTTCAAAATTTCCTCGGTGATTTTCCTTCTCACCGCTTCTTTCTTTCTTTTCGGCTTGATTTTCTTTGCTTTAAAGTATTCCTCTTCCCCCTTTTTGGCATCATCAAAGGATAGAGGAACCCCGGGGAACATCTTTGGCAAGCATGAAGTCGAGCTGCGGATAGTCGAGTTCTACGCTTCAAGTCTGGCTGCGTTGTAAGCGACGGACGATTCGGATCGAGTAGCCATGAGAAGGCTGAATTTTCTAGTCATGTGTTCTTCCAAATGTCAGTAGATCATTCGTATTTTGCTCACGCAGATAACTTTATCTCGGCGAGATGAGCTTCATGCATGTGCTCAATATGTTCTCTCACTTCGTTTTTGCATCGGCATTTTCGACTCTCCACACTAGCGACTTGTTGAACAATGTCCTGAAGTATCTCACTTGTTCCACACGCATTGTTTCTTCTTTGTTGCCACCATTCCCTTATCCCGATCAAGTTATGCCTCTCAAGTCGGTTTGTAAGGGTGGCATCTCGGTTGTCGATCGCATGTCCAAAGAGGCCTGATGCCTCTCCATCCGTTCAACCTCGGCAAATAGTGCCTTGAACACTTCTCAAACTTGGTGATTCTTCACATTGCGGTGATGGCCATACAAACATCAAAGTCATAAGCAAATGGAACAATGGTATCTCAAGAGAAAACGGAGCTGGTATGTGATAGCGTGCGCGTTTCATTCTCTCGATTCTTCATGGAGTTCGGGTACCTCCAGGGAGAACGGAAAAGATTCTACAAAAGATTCATCACCGCCAACCGGATCTGTTCAATGATGAGCGGTGCGCGTGGCGTTCTTTTGGGAATCGATCTCGCTGCAGCTTGAGGAGCCCGTGTAGTGGTCTCTTGTTCACCGGGTCTTGTTGTGAAGTGGACCCGCTTGAGCCTCAATTGTCTCAACAGCTTCGTTGGTCTCAAATGATTTTTCCATTTGAGTAGACTTGTCCTCGGCCTTATCGAGCGTCATTGGATGATGATGAGATTTCCATTGGTGGCTCATCATCAAAGTTAAAGGTTTGACGAGTAGTCTTGGGATCGGGACTTGCTCGCGCTTGGAACATCCGCAATGAGTCTTTTGGATTTGCACGGGGATGACTCAACTTCTTCTTCGCCTTATGATCCCGCAAATGTGACATCGATTATCCTGGGAATCATGAAGTGCGCTTATCTCCTTCTCGGATGGGTCGATGATAGCGGGGAGGGATGTTCTCGACTTGACTACCTTACCCCGGAAGTCTCAACCTCCCGTGGGCCTTCATTACCTCCAGCCAGTCTCTCTTGCGGCGAGGCCTTGGTCCTCCTTTCGACAATGTCGGCTATCTTAGGGTCTTTGCGGTGGCATCCATTGGAGTCTCAACTCCATGGATTGCACTTTCATCGCCCATAGTGTTAACTCCCGGGGCCGTTCCATCTCAGTGCCTCGATCGCCTCGGCGGCGTTATTAGCCTTCGAGCGGTTGGCACCTCACCGAGACAGTCTCAACTGTCTCGAGCTTCGTTGATGGAAACTTGTTGTTCTTCTTGTGTTTGTATTCTCTCTACTTCGCCTCATTGATTCGTTGTGGAGTCATCTGCAGATCCTCCAACCTTGCTGCGGTGGAGGGAGTTTCCCCCTCGGTGCGCACCAAATGAGTGACTTGAATGGGGTCACTCGTCTCTAAACTCCCGGCTGTTTCGATTAATTGTTCGATCGTGGGGGCGGTGGTAACACACCTTCAATAGGGGTTGGCTCGATTGGGGTCCCCACTATCCCGTTTCATCGCCAGTCCCTTATTGCCTTCCGATTAAGGTTTGGGAAGTGGTAGCAGCAACAACAGATGGCGATTTGTTGAACCACTCCCATTGGAATAATTTCGGTGTGTTTACGGAGGACTCTCTGGTCCCTCCATCAATCTTTGCTCGTGAAGGATTCTTGATTCGTGCAATGCTTGCTGTATTTGCAACTCTTCTATGGCGGCAGATTCTCTGCGGATCCTCATCACTTGTCCGAGAAGACATCAAGGAGAGGATGTGTGTGTTCTGTGGGTGCCGGATATAGGGCGGATGCTTGCCTTCTCACATGCCTCGGCTTCCTCGACTTGCTTTTCTCTCTCCTTTTCCTTGAAAATCTGCGGGATGTCTAAGCGATTGTCTTCATCAAGTCTTTGGAGAGCACGATTTTAGTCGAGGAAATTTAGCGATTCCTCTTCTTCTTCTATAAACTCGGGCGTTGAACTGTTCCTTGACTTACTCAACTTCCATTTCCTCCACTTACGCAGACGATTTTGGATGTCCGGGTAAGGTGGGGATAGGATCATTACATCACTATCTCGCTCTAGCAGTTCTTCTTGTGCTTTAGTCAGTGTGAACTACAGTTTGTGGCTTTGGGTTGCCTCTGCTGATCGCCTTGAATGAGACTTGGTTGTTTCATCAATTACATCCGGAGACTCTACTTCTCCGGTAGTCTCCGTATCTTCTCTAGGCGAGTAACTCGACTCACCGGTTTCTCCCGATTCAGATGCTTGATGATTCTTCTTCGTCTCCTAGTTTGTACCGGGAGGAATTTCTGGTTCGAGAGATGGTGTCCTCTGAGTCTTGGCGGCCGGGCTTCTTTGGTGTCCTTTTACGAGGAGCGGCCGTCGTGGATTCTCGTTCTCCTCTTTTTGATGATCGGAGAAGGTATTTGTGAGTCCTTCTCGACCGCTAGCTGCGGGCGGAGACACTACGGCTGCGAGGGGGAGCATGTTTGGTTTTCTTTCTTTGCGGGGGCAGATCTTTTTAGTAGTCTGGGGGCGACTCTCTTCTTGGGTGGAGAAACAAGCAGAATTAGTGTAACCCGAGGGTCGGTGATTCCCCCTCACCGGTGTCGCTCTCTTGGCGTAAGCTCTCTTACGTGCGCCCGAGAGGTTTGCTCTGAACATCCTCTTGTTAACATGGAATGCTTTCCCATGTATAAGAGGGACTCCTTTCACCTCCATTAGCCGCCAATCACTAGGCCATATCCTGGGATCCTCCAAATGTGCCATCTTCTTTGAAGGATTTGTTCCCACGCTTACAGAATCGGCTGTCAGAGATAAACTCAGCCAGTTTTTATCTTCTTTTCTTCGATGATTGCAGCCATTACAATCAAGCTTTGCCTTTGACATTGGTCAAAGTCGCCAAACTTGATGTCGATACATTTGGCAACGATGTCCAACACTTGTGATAATCCTCCTTCAAGCGATCTCTTGTTTGTTGTATACACCATTTTATCGGCAAAGTCGAGAACTTGCTATTTCTTTCCAAGCATCGGCCAGGTTTACATCAACCGTTAATCTCGATGCTCCTTCAACTGGTAGTGAGCGGTGGTCGGCAAATCCTTGGCGCAGATAGTCACCGCTTTCCGTGAGCAGATGACTTGATTCCTTCATCGTGAATCTCGGCATTCACGTAGAATTGTGCGACCTCCTCCACATATGTCATCGGGTATTCTAACGCCGAAACGGTTTTAGACCGGACGTTTCTAACTTTTCAGCGATTTTCTTCACTAGGGTGTCGTCGGACCCCTGTTTCACCATCCCGTCAAAATCCACCGTAGAGCCGGTGTGGATTTGCTTCCCTAACTTGGTAAAGTCATAAGTTGGTACCATTTTCAGGATTGTATCAAGGAAAAACTCAGAAATTGATTTGAAGATAGATAGGGTTTAGAGAGTATTTTTGCCTTTGCTTTTGAGAGAAAGAGATGAACAGTTTTTAGAAGTGTGAGAGAGAAAACGGACGAAAATGATTTAAATATGATTTGAAATGTGATCGAAATCAACGGCTTAGATTTTGCACGCCTATTTAGCATTTCATGTCTCGTATTTAATGCGGCAACATTTATATCCAATCATAAGCTTGGTGTGCGACTTTATGTATGTACACATCATCATTATCTTTGACGTATTTCTTAAAACATTCTGCTTAGTCAAAAACGACAAATTTTTGTCACTTTGCTCATAAGTTATTCAACTTATCCCTTAGCCGATTTAACTCTACTTCTCATAGTTCTCTTAGTGACTCATTATCACCGACTCGGTGTAATTGTCTTTCCGATCTGGTGATTTCTTGGTGATTTTTTTTTCTTTTTACCCCTTTTCCATTTCTCTTCTTTGATTAAATCGAGTGTCGGCTTCACCAATTAACCCTAACTCATGTTTGAGTTCTTCAAATCTTGACTCACATAATGGTTTTGTGAAGATGTCGGCTAGTTGTTTATCGGTTGAGATATATTCCAGGATGATATCCTTCTTTTCAACATGATCTCTTATGAAGTGATATCTGACATCAATATGCTTTGTTCTTGAATGCAACACAGGATTTTGAGTAATTGCAATTGCACTTGTGTTATCACACATGATTGGAATCTCTTTTTCTCAATTTCATAGTCTCTCACTTTGTCTCATCCATAGGACTTGGGCACAACAATTTGCCCTTGTTAGCTATGTATTCTGCATCACCAGAGGTGGCTATTGAGTTTTGCTTCTTGCTAAACCAGAAATCAGCCTGTTCCTAGCATTTGACATGTGCCTGAAGTGCGCGCTTCCTATCAACTCGCATCCAAAGATAGTCGAAATCCGAATAGCCAATTAGCTTGAATCCACCTTCCTTGGGATACCATAGGCCTACTTCTTGGCTTCCTTTCAAGTATCTCAATATTCTCTTAGTTGCTTTGTCATATGACTCTCTTTTGGAGCAGATTGAAATCTTGCACATACACCTACAAAGATAGGTGATGTCCGGCCTGCTTGCTTTGAGATAGAGCAATGATCCAATAAGTGATCGTATCTTGTTTGATCTACTGGGCTTGCCATCCGCATCCATGTCCATTTTGATGTGTTCATTGGTATTTTTTACGTAAGACTTCTCTTCCATACCAAACTTCTTCATTAAATCTCTGGTGTACTTTGTTTGACTTATGAAGGTTCCATCCTTCAATTTGTTTCACTTGGAGTCCAAGGAAGAATGTCGACTCTCCCATCATGCTCATTTCAAATTTACTTTGCATGAGGTTTGAAAATTTTTCACCACTCTCTTTGTTTGTGGATCCAAAAATGATGTCATCCACATATACTTGAACAAGCAAAGATACTCTTTTTGTCTTGAATTAAAAAGTGTTCTATCTACTTTTCCTTTTGTGAATCCATTTTCGATTAGGAATTGTGACAAGGTATCATACCATGCTCGGGTGCCTGCTTCAATCCATACAGGCTTTCTTGAGTTTGTATACCTTATCTCCAAGAGTCTTCCTCGCTCAAATCCTGGAGGTTGTTCAACATACACTTCTTCTTCCAATAAACCATTCGGAATGCACTTTTTACATCCATCGATATACAATGAAATCCTTGTGAGCTGCATAGGCAAGAAACATCCTTATAGCTTCCAATCTTGCTACGGGGGCAAATGTTTCATCGAATCTATCCCTTCTTCTTGGCAATATCCTTTGGCTACTAGTCTTGCTTTGTTTCTTACCCACGAACCTTCCTCGTTCATCTTATTTACGAACACCCATTTGGTGCCAATCACATTTTGATGTATGGGTCTTTGCACTAATTCCCACACTTTATTTCTTTCAAACCGATTGACTCTTCTTGCATAGCTTGAATTCAATGTGTGTCATCCAATGATGCTTGTGACACGTCTTTGGGCTCTATTTGCGAGATGAAGCAAGTGAACATAGCTTCTTGTTGAGTTCGGATCTTGTTTTGACACCTTCTTTTATATCTCCAATTACAAGTTACGTGGATGATCTCTCGGCCATCTTACATCGAGTTGGAGTGAGTTAGGCTGGATTGATCGACTTGCGGTACAATGTCGCCGTCGTCAGTCGCTCTCTCGTAATCACTTAGCTTTGCAAATTTTCCATTTGTTTTGAGATTCAAAGCAATCTCATCTTCTTCAATTGATAATTCCAAAACTTGACTTGATAGGGATTCTTCTCACGTATGGTTGGATGATTCACTTATCGGTGACTCTTCAATGTCTTCTCCATTTACATTTTGCTCATCGAATACCACATGAATGGATTCTTCTCGTAACCATAGTTCTTTTGTTAAGTATCTGTAGGCTTTGCTTTCACAGTATCCTAAGAAGATACCTTCGTCGGCTTTAGCATCAAAAGCCTTTAGGTTGTCTTTGCCATTGTTGTGGATGAAGCATTTACATCCAAATATTACAAGTATGCAACATTTGGTTTTCTTCGATCCGGATCTCATAGGAGTCTTTGTCACCGTCTATTTATCATACATCTGTTTTGGGTGTAGCAAGTCGTGTTGATTGCTTGACCCAAAATATTTTTTGTAACCTGCTTGACTAACATGGTCCTCATTTGCTTCTTTGAGGGTTCTATTCCTTCTTTCTCGCAACTCCATTCTCATTGGAGTCCTTGCTGTTGATAGTTCATGACCAATACCATTCTCAATACAATCGAGTTATTATTCCATTGACAAACTCGGTTCCTCATGCGATCTTATTTTGATAATGGTTTGACTCTTCTCGTTTTGAATCCTCTTCATCACCGTGGTAGTTTTTGTAGGGTTTCTTTCTTCTTGCACATGAATATTGGCCATGTATATCTTGAGTAGTCATCTACTACCACCATGGTGTATTTCTTTCCACTTATCTTTGGCCGGTTCCATTTGAGCCAAATAGATCCATATGAAGCGGATGTAATATTCTTGTTGAGGATGGGCATGTCTTTTCTTTGAATGACGATTTGATTTGTTTTCCTTGACATGCATCACATATACTCTCCTTCTTGTATCTTGAGTCCGGAAGTCCTTCTACAAGATAACTTCTTGCCACTTGTTAATTGTTTTGAAATTCGGGTGACTCGGCTTTTTGTGCCACCACCAACTTGATTCAATTTGTGCTCTTTGCTAGTAGAACAGTCTTTGGGTATTGCGATTGACCAATCCACTACATACATATTTTTAAATCTGCGCATCCTTGCAAAAGACAACTTCATTTGATTCGATATCTTTGATTTGGCATATACCCATGTTGAATCCAACATTGTAGCCCTTGTCACGAGTTGATTGATGCTTAGCGGTTGAAGTTGAGTCCTTCAACATATGCAACGTCTGTGATTTCTAATCCATTCCTCTTGATGGATCCAATGCCTCTTATTTCGCCAGAGCTTCATTTCCTCCAAATATGACTTTTGCTCCTTTAACTTCCTTGAATTTTGATAGATTTTTCTTATTTCTGTCATATGTCCTGGAACAGCCACTATCCATGTACCAGGTTCCTTGGCACTCGTTGTTCCTTGAACCTCAATCAAGGAAATTAAGTTTTAGGTACCCATACTTGTGCAGGTCCTGAGGGGTTAGAATTGTAAGATGATCCAACCAACCTATAGCTAAATGATTTGACTCTAAGGGGTTGCCATCTATCGATGCCATAATCATAATTAATCCCGACAAATTGCTTGGGGATTCTAGGTTCATACAAATTGTCTCTTTTGTCTGTATGCCTGCATATGTGTTTTAGCAATTGCCTTCCTTGGGTAATTGTGGTGTCTTTGAGTGTAGTGCCTAGGTGCATATGTGTGTGTCTTTGATGAAAGCTCTTATGCTTTTGGAATGGCCTTTCTTTGAGTTCTAGGCCTTTGCCATTTGGGCTTATATTCCATAAGTCTATCTTTGATAGTTCACATTATTCCAATCAGCTTGGCTTGGATATTTTCTACCATTCCCATCATATGTATTTCTTTTATGGATTTTCTGGGATTTTTGGTAGCTCTGCTTCTTCTTTCTGAGTCTTTTACGTTAGGAGTTTCTTTGAGGACTCGGTGAATCTCTTCTCAAATTTGTCCTTTCAAAGACACTTTACTCAATCATTTTTTCCTTTTCCTTTGTAACCAAGGCCAGTTTGCTTGTTATTGTGCTTTGGAGTGAATGTGTGTGCAACATTTAGAGTTTTGGATTTTTCGGACTCTTCATGACTTGAAGATCCTTTTTCCAAAATTACTTTTGAGGTTTGACATAGCACGGAGGAATTAAATCTAAGCTTTGTCTTGTCTCCACATTCTCTTTGACTCATAATAAGATCATCCAATGATTTGGATGCCTTAGTGAATGAGGCAATAACATTCTTGAGGTCATTCTCCCTCTTTTCTATAGCAGCAATTTACGCTATTAATTTAGCATTTTCACCTTTAAACTTTTATTCTCAACGGCTATTTGACTTAGAGTACTCGGCTCCTTAGTCGGCTTTGAGTTTTGACTTTTAGTAGGTTGTTTTCCTCATTCAATAGTGTGTGTGAAGATTTAATGTGTTCAAAATCTTTCATCATTTTGCCTAATGAATCATAAAGATCGTGGGTGATGAAGTGTGTGTGTCACGATCACTATCACTAGTGTCGAGTTTGTTGAGTTAGATTGTACCTCATCTTCTTGGTCGGAGTTGATCTTGTTCTTTGGCCATCAAGCGGATCGGGGCTTCTTCTTCGAGTCACTTGAGTAGTCGGCTTCACTTCTCTCTGTATCATTGTCTCTCTTGACTTGGTTGTTTCAGCTCTCTGCACCATCATTGCCTTTTTCCTTTCTTGTCTTCTTTCTCTGAAGACCTTTCTTTCTTCTTCATTTCGTATTTGTTGACTACATGATATGGGCGATCAATGGCATAGTGACCTGGTTGTCTCATGATTCCGAAGATAGATATTCAACCTTTTGATCGACTCTTTCCATTCTTGGATTGTCACCCTTTGATACTCAACTTTTTGATGATCTCGTTTCTCTTGGTTGGCCTATCTTCTCTTGATTTGGAGGGAGCTGAGTGTCTTCGGAAGATTCACCCTTTCCTCTCTTGTAGTTCTTATTGAAGAACTTGTTGAACCTCTTAACCATCAGGGCTATTTCTTACCGGGTCAATGACCTCTTTGACCTCAGCTCTCTTTCCATCTTTAACAATTAGAGCAGTTGTTTTGGGTGCTATTTGTCTCTTCCTGGTCTTTTCTTCTCGGCTCAAACTCGTAGGCTTTGAGGTCCGAGAATAACTCATGGTTGGATGTCTTTGATAGGTCCATGGAATGTCTCGGTGCCATGACCTTCATTTCCCATTCAGTGGAAGACTTTTTAGGATTTTCATACACATTTCATCGTGTATATTCCTTTCCAAGTGCGATACTCATTTGTGATTTTACGTGAACCGAGCATCTAGTTGATCCGATTCTCTCCACGAGATCATTTTGAAGTTCTCAAATTTCTGTACGACCATGCACGATAATTTGTTTTCTTTGATTTGCTCACGAGCCTTCACAAATCAATGTCGGCTTGTCCCCCGAGATTTCCTTAGCCGTTTTGCATGATTTGACTTTATTGAACATGGCTTTGTCAAGGTTTTGTAAAGGATGTCCTTGCTACATTATCCGGTTGTATCTTTTTCGTCATCATTTGTCCACTCGGTTCTTGGTTTTCAACCATGACGTCCGGGAGCTACATTTTCTTCTCCTTCAAATTTGCAACTCTTCGTATGGTTGTGTTCACCTTTAAGATTTGCGAGAGCCCATCTTCTATCACTATCCACATCTCATCATGTAATCTTTGATAGATGAGCACATACTGAATTTTCCAATCATCAAATTCTTCAATAGTGAACATAGGGATGCGTGTCAAATTTGCTTCCATGATAATAACTTTTAATGATAAAGAAGAGTTTTGAAAGTCTAAGTACTAAAGCGGACTTTAAAAGTTTGGAGATCTAGTTCGATAACCGGTGCGGAGGGTTCAATGAACCAACCGCTTTGATACCACTTGTAGGTCCCAAGGGGTGTAAGTGTAAGGTTTAGAAGGGGGTTGAATAAACCTTACCAAATTTTCGATTTAGTCCTTTTAAAAATTCGAGTTGATACTACACTGCAATTTGTGTCCTTGAAGGACATCAATTTAGTCACTCGGTAGAGTTAATCTCTCAACAGAGACTCAATCGAGCCGTTGATGAAGTAACTCACCGTTGGCTCTAAATTAACTTTCATTGTGGTTTTGTTTTCAGAAGACTTAACACCCTTAAGTTTGATTGAGCAAGAACTTAGTGCTTGGTTTAGTACTTATAATTTATCAAGTGGATAGCAAATTTATCGTGAGATATAAGCGATTAAAATTGCAAGAATTAAAGTCTTTGAAATGTAAATGACACAATGAAATTTTTATAGAGGTTCGAAGATGGGGTAATTCTTCTACTCCTCTCTTCTCCAACTCTGGAGGAATCCACTAGGTAATGATCGGTTTACAAAGTGGTAATAGGATCCGGATACAAGTCTTGATCACACGGCCGACTTGATCCTTTGGGACTCGATGCAGAGACGCCTTGATCACTCACCGGCTTCTCGTGCGACTCGGCTTCTTCACGGGCAGTGCCTTTGCTACTACTGACTCACTTGCTCAAGCTCTTTGGATTTGATCACGAAGCCCTCCAAAAGCTTAAGACTTGGCTCAACCTTGAACCTTCCTACAATCCTTCCCGGAATGTAGACCCCTTGTTTTCGATATTTTCCTCTTCAACTGATTGAAGTTATCTTTCCTTCACAGGTGAGTGTTGGATTGATGTTCTTCGTAATGTAGGCTTGAGGATTGAGAATGTTTCAGTTTTTCTAATATACTTGTATATCTCACATGTGTGTCATCTATGTATCTCTTCTTCTCAAACAAACTCCTCAGCCTTTTATAGTGAACTTTCAAAAATTTGCCCGTTGAAGAGATAGGCTTATTTTTGAAAGTCACTTGCGATCGTTAGCTTGTCTTGTTGCAGTTCTTGGAATTGCCATTTCCTCGTATGAATTGTTCTTTTACCTTTTCGGAGTTCGACACGGTGTAGTGCTTCCCATTGGTTCATTCCTTTTGCACGCTTCCTGGGATGAGCACTCGAGAAAAGTGGTATGGAGATATTACTTGTTTAAGTAATTCTCTTGATTTAAATACGGGTTCTTTTTCTGATTATCTCGACTTGATCGCATTTCCTTGCTTTCCCCGGGTGACTTAGAGTCGACTTCCAATCATGGATGACTCTTGTCACTTCAACTTGAGACTTGGCTTTTCTTGAGTTGACTTGATCGATGCTCCACTCACCGTATCTCACCGGCTTCTATAGTAGAGTTCCTGTCTACTCTTCTTTGCCATACTCAAATTGTCTCATGGTGAGTCTTCCTTCAAGTCTTGATTGTCTTCTTGCATGTTAGGCGTAGGCGACTTTAACTCGGCTTGCGGCTCTATTTATTACAATGCATTTTACAACAAGAATTGGGGTGCCAACTTTCTATTCTAAGTTTTACATGGCATTCATCAAAATCTAAACAATAAAATTCCTAACATCTACACTATAAAAGGCTGAGGAAGCAAGTAAGAGAAGGTTACCAATAATGAATTTTATAAAACTATCAAGCATTCAAGCAAGCAAAACCTGCAAATTCTCTCAAGCTTTCAAAGATATTCTCAAGCCAAAATTCGAAGAAACTCAATCCAACACATTCAGTGAAGGAAAGATTACTTCACCAGTTGAAGAGGAAATTTTGTTTAAAGAACAAAAGGGGTCTACTCTCCAAGGTTGAAGGAGAAGTAGTAAAGTTCAAGTTCGAACCAGAGGCTGTAGACTCGTTGGAAGGCTGTGTGATCAAATCTAAGAGTTTGAAGGAGCTGAAGTAGCAAGACAACTGTTTTGTGAAGAAACTGAGTCCCAGGAGTAGCTGGCTATGTGATCGAAGCTGACTCGCTTTGTAACTAAGATCTTGTTACCTAGTGGATTTCTCCTGGAGTTGGAGAAGAGTGGATTAGAGAAATTATCCCATCCTCGAACCACTATAAAAATCGCTTGTGTCTTATTTACTTACAGCGCTTTCAATTCTCGCATATATTTCATATTTGCTGCTAAGTTATAATTGTTGAAGTCAAATGATAATAACAATTGCTAAAACAAGTGTTGCAAAACAAGTTTAAAACAACAAGGGTGAAAAGTCTTCCGCTGAACTAAAACCAAATCAATTGTGATTTAAGTGTTAGCTGAAAGCATATAAGTTATACTATCAATAGTTCAGTCGAGTCTGTTGAGTGGGTAACTTTGCTGAGTAAGTCAACCTAGCCGTCCCTCAAGGACTGAGTTGATTTGTGTAAAACTCTGAAAATAATTTAGTAAGGTTTATTCAAACCCCCTCCCCCTTTCTACACCTTCCTACTCACCCCTTGGGACCTACATCAAGAATACGTTTGGTTGATTGAAGGTGGTTGATTGAAAAGCTTGGTGCTTTTCATGTTGAAGAGTTTGGTGTTCTTCGAGTTGGAAGATTGTGGTAATCTTCATAGGTGTTGTTGTAAGAAGAGTTTGGTTCTCTTCAAGGTAAGGTTATAATTGTTTTGGTTTCAATTAATAAACTTTTTCCTTTTTGAAATCCACTCGGACATACCGGGTGGTAGAGCACGTAGTCCCTAGGTGGGGTGAATCTCTATAATCATTATGTGTTGTTTATATTTCTGCACTTTTACTTCTTCATCATCTTCATATTCGAAAAAGAGGACGCAAATCGGAAAATTGGGAAAATCTATTCACCCTTCCCCCTCTAGATTTTCGTAGCCACTTGGACTAACAAGTGGTATCAGACCAAACTCTTTGGCAAGCTTATTTTCCATTACGATTAAAGAGGAAAGATCCATGGATACGAACGAGAGCTATCTTCCAATTGGTGCTTCATTCAATAGACCTACTCTCTTCGACTACAACAATTATGCATTTTGGAAAGATAGAATGGAGTGTTTCTTACAAGGTTGTGGGTTCGATATTTGGAACACGGTTATTAATGGAGTATTTATCCCAATGGAAAAAAAAAAGAAGATGAAACTCAAATCGCCAAAGCCCTCAAGGATTTCGATGATGAAGACAACAAAATATTCTCCTTAAATGGTAAAGCTCTTAACGTTCTTCATTGTTCTCTTACCTCTACTGAGTATAATCGTATTAGAGGTATTCGATCCGCTCATATGTTTGGAAAAAATTGGAGGTTATCTATGAAGGCACAAACAAAGTGAAACAAGCTCGAAAGACCATGTTGGTCAAAGAGTTCGAAAATTTCACTATGAATGATGGAGAAAATATCTCTAAAATGATTGAAAGGCTTGACAACATTGTAAATCCTCTAGTTGCACTTGGAAAAATTATTTTCGAAGAGGATAAAGTCACCAAAGTTCTAAATACTCTTCCCTCCTCTTGATCCGAAAAAATTACTGCTATTATGGAAGCTCAAAATTTAGAAACTCAAAATTTTGATGAGCCTATCGGCAATCTTCTCATCTATGAAGTTTATACCAATGAAAGGAGTAATTCAAATGCATCGACTTCTAAACCGAATATGGGATCAACTCCAAAAGCTCTTGCCTCAAAATTGAAAAATTATATTCAAATGATGAGGATGAAGAAGAACATGAAGATGAAGAACTTATTAGAAAATTTACAAATTTGTAAATAAGAACAAGGAAAGAAAAGTAAGAAACAAGTCTTGCTTTAGATGCGGAAAACCCGGACACCATGTTGCCGATTGTCCAAAAGGGGAGGAAGAACAAAGGAAGAAGGAGAAATTCCACAGAAAATTAAAAGCATTGAATGCCAAAGCCGAAGCAAAAACATAGGATGAGCTTCTTACAGCATCCAATGATGAGGAAGCTGAGCAATGTCTAATGGGCATCGAAGAAGACAATGAGGTATGCTCTAACTCTTCTATCTTCTTATTAATGAATTGCAAGATGATTATGATGAACTTCAAAATGAATTCCAAAGTATGCTTTTTAAATACAAAAAATTGAAAAGGAATTCAACACTTTGAAAAATGAAAAGGATAGTCTACTTGTTTCATATGAATCACTTTCTTGTGCTCACACTACTACACTTCATAAGGTTAGAAACCTTGAAAAAGAAAATGAAACTCTCACTAAGGACATTGATTGCATGAAAAAGGATATGATGAAGTTTAATTTGATTACCGATAAAATGACCAAAATTCTTGATGTCCAACGTTGTGATCATTTGAAACTAGGACTTGGTTATAAGCCAAATGTTATCAATGATATATGAAAAAGAATCAAGTACCTACTTTTGTTTATGCCAATCATCATGCTTCTAGAACTATTACATGTTTTTATTGTGGTAAAAGTGGTCACACGGCAAATACTTGTCGGGCTAGAAATAGCTCAAATAATCATTGGAGACCTAAAAGTTTCAAAGTTAATCCCAATGGACTCAAAAACTTGAGGGTACCACAAAATAATTTCATGTTAGGTACTCGGCGCAATAAAAGTCAAAGGAAATTCAAATCGTCAAATAAACAACAAATGTTCGTGCCATTTGATCAAAGGAGAAAAATTATCAACAAAATCATTTTTCAAGAAGAAGGTATTATCAACAATGGGAAAGACACAACCCTTGGCAATGGCGATATTGGTAACTCTTATCCTCTTCTTGAAATATGCATTTTTCTTTTGTCTTTTATGATTATTGCACATATTCATGTCTTTATTCTTGTCTTGATTGTCAAATTTCTTTTTCAAAATGTTTCTTAAAAAGGAGGTCTCAACTATATACTCTGGGATTTTCAAATTTCAAAAGAGACCTTATATAGCTTTTCTATGAGCACATTAGAACTTACATATTTTATTAAACTCTTGTAGGTTATTACAAAAGCATAGTATGTGCTACTTGTCTAATTTCTAAATTGGTTTATATCAACATTGTCTATATTATCCGGTACTACTAAACTCTTGTGCAAGAATATTTCTTAAAACCTTGTAGGAGATATTTTTGTGTTAAAGGATAAAGGATCGCAAAGGGGTCAGTGCTTTTCTACATCAAATTGGACAAGAATGATAATGGTAAATTGTTCGTCAAACAAAATCGAGGTATGTCCACCGTCTTATCTTACTACTCATAGACTTGATATTCTTATTGTCGTATGCATGTATGCTTGATTTCAAAGCAATCCCAAAGAATCTCATATGAGTGTCGTTAAAGAATTTTTCGATATTTGAAAGGCACTATTTCGTATGACTTGTTTTATCCAAAGAATGAAAATTTTTCTCTAAAAGAATATAGTGATTCGGACTATGCGGGAAATATTGATGATCGCAAAAGTACTTCCGGATCATGTCAATTTTTAGGTGATTGCCTAGTATCTTGGTTTTCAAAAAAACAAAACTGTGTATCCTTATCTACGGCTGAAGCCGAATATATTTCCGTGGCCTTTTGTTGTACTTAACTTCTTTGGATGAAACAAACTTTAGCGAACTACAAATGTTCTTTCGAAAATATCCTATCTTTTGTGACAATACGTCCGCTATAAACATTGCTCAAAATCTGGTTCATCATAACCGAACAAAACATATTGAGGTTCGATACCAATTTCTAAAGGATTGTGTTTCTAAATGAAAAATTAAGATGTGCTTTGTTCCATCTCAAGATCAACTCGTGGATATTTTCACAAAACCTTTAGCCGCCAAGTCTTTTACTTAAATTCGAGCTCGTTTAGGCCTAATGCATATCGAATAAGGTCTATGATTGCATTTTGTGCATTTTTTTAAAACTTAGGGGTGAAAATCGCATTTTTAGCTCAAAATTCGGACAGAAACTGGTCTGGAAACCAGGTACCAGTCGACCAAGTGGTCGACCGGTCGAACTGCCCAGGGACCGATCGCCCTCTTGGCCGACCGATCGACCTAAGCCAATTCAGAACTTAAGTAATCTATGTCCATCATTTCCGTCTATTTATTTTATTTCATATTTTTTCACACCCCTTCGCCCATTTCACACACAAATCACTCAAAATGATTTTCTCTTGCAAATTCTACTATATTGGGCTTGTATAATATATATATATATATATCTTCCATATTATTCATCTTCTCCGATCAATTGGTAAGTTTAATTCCCTCTTTAAACTCAATTGGGTTGAACCCTTGAGACCTTATTTATACTTGATGAATTGTGGTTATTCTTGTATAATTGTGATGGGAATTATGTATGTTGATGATTGTGCTTGTAGAATTAGGATTGGTGTTGAATTTTTGGGCATGATTACATTTACAAATGTTATATACAACTTCGATTTTATCCTATGCATGTCATGTGTTCGAGAAAATGCCTCTATGAAAATTTCATCTTTTACATGAATCTCTTGATTTCAAATGCCGTATATGTTTATAGAGATCATGTTTTATCCATCAAATGAGCTTCTACAAACTTTCCTCTATAAATTTCTCTTAAATTTTGGAATTATACGCTTTCTATTCAAAAGCATGATAATTTGATTCGATGCGCACTTTGATATATATATTTATGATATTTTTATCGTGCTAATAGTCTTTTTGATGATTCCAAAGAGGGAGAAAAATGGAATAAGCTCATAAGCTTATGTTTAGATCAATGGAGTTAGAAAAAGCTCGCAAAAAAAATCTATAAGTTGCGGATGAAAAAGCCATAAGTTGTGGATGGATTTTGGTCTAATGTTATATACAAATGTTATATACAACTTCGATTTTATCCTATGCATGCCATGTGTTCGATAAAATGCCTCTATGAAAATTTCATATTTTACATGAATCTCTTGATTTCAAATGTCGTATATGTTTATAGAGATCATGTTTTATCCATCAAATGAGCTTCTACAAACTTTCATCTATAAATTTCTCTTAAATTTTGGAATTATACGCTTTTCTATTCAAAAGCATGATAATTTTATTCGATGCACACTTTGATATATATTTATGATATTTTTATCATGCTAATAGTCTTTTTGATAATTCCAAAAGGGAGAAAAATGGAATAAGCTCATAAGCTTATGTTTAGATCAATGGAGTTAGAAAAAGCTCGCGAAAAACGCTATAAGCTGCGGATGAAAAAACCATAAGATGTGGATGGATTTTGGTCTAATGGATGCATATTGGACTTTAATTTATGACTAATGAATTATTTTTGACAGCGGGAGCTTTTAAGCTCTTGAACTTCAAGCTTGACTTGTAAAAGCTGAGCTTTTAGCTTTTAGTTGATTGCTTATATGCCTATTTTTGTTTAGTTTTTATAAAATGTTTTGAAAAATCTTTGCTCATATCCTTATGATTTTTAATCATGAAAAGTGTCGCCTAAAATGAATTGTTGTTTTTTACTAGAAAAACTTAATTCGTTTTAAAATCGACCTCCTAAAATAGTTTTGGTTTGTAATCATTAAAAAGGGGGGAGTTTGTTAGATAAATGTTTTTATCGTAATTTTGATGATTTCATATTATTGAGTTTTACACCAAAACAATGACCCCAAATGTTGTCCAATTACTTCAAAATGATTTAAATGTTTTTTACTAATTTTTTGGAGTATTTCTTGAACTTTATTTTTGACAAAAATCGGACAACACTTATGTTTTGAGGTCAATCGATCGTCCTAGAGGGAAACCCGTGCCCAGAGGTGGCAAAATCCAGCCTGGCCTAGCCAGCCTGAGGTTTGGGTTGGGCTGAGTTGCAATTTTTTAGGCCCAAAAAAAGTTGGGCTTATTTGGCCCAGCCCGAAGGCCCAGGCTAGCCCAGCTTTTTCGTGTCGGCCCGAATTTTTCTGCATGGGGTATATACATGGGCTGGGTTAGGTTAGGTAATTTCGTGGCCCTACCAATATCGGGCCAGCCTGACCCGACCCAAAATTCCGCAAAGCCCATTGATAGCTCTACCCGTGCCTGAAGAAAAAAACTGAAACAAAAAAAAAAACAGGGGAGGGCGACCAGTTGACCGGTGTCTGAAAGAAAGCATTTTGCAAATATTGCTTCTATCTCACAATTTGCCTTGGGTGACCGGTCCACATAGGGGGGCGACCGGTTGAAGGCTTGGTCGATCGGTCCAACCCCCTGATTAAATTGTGTTTTTCAATTTTAAACATTTTTTTCTTATTAGAGGTCGACTGGGGTTTTATCAGTAGAAATTATCCGTTGCAGCGGACAACTTTTCATGAAATAATGGGATTGCTTTCTAACAGCTATTTTCTCCATTTGATTTGCAATTTTTTACAGATTTCAATCTCCAATGAGGAGCCTATGTTGGGAATCAAATCCAAGAGCTCTCCTATAAATACTTGAAGGCTTGAAGGATCAAAATACAACACAAGCATCCAAACAAAAAGCAAAAAATCTGAAAACTTGTGTTCTTTACTTTCAACATACTTGTTGTATTTAGCATAAGTCCTACACTTGCACATCTTGAGTACTAGGCTTTCCTTCTTGATTACACTTGCACTTTTTGAGTTGTAATATTTCATTTAAAGTGTAATCTTGATTGTATTTGTAACATCATCCAAAATAAGAAATCTTTGTTAGTGTTCTTTTGGCAAGAAACATTTGGTTGATTGAAGGTGGTTGATTGAAAAGCTTGGTGTTTTTCGTGTTGAAGAGTTTGGTGCTCTTCGAGATGGAAGAGTTTGGTACTCTTCGAGGTGAAGAAGAGTTTGGTGTTCTTCGAGTTGGAAGATTGTGATGATCTTCATATATGTTGTTGTAAGAAGAGTTTGGTGTTTTTCAAGATAAAGGTTGTAATTGTTTTGGTTTCAATTAGTAAACTTTTTTCTTTTTGAAATCCACTCGGACATACCGGGTGGTACAACACGTAGTCCCTAGGTGGGGTTAAGTTCAATAAATCAGTGTGTGTTGTTTATATTTCTGCACTTTTACTTCTTCATAATCTTCATATTCGAAAAAGAGGGCGCAAATCGAAAAATTGGGAATATATATGTATCCCCCATCTAGATTTCCGTAGTCACTTAGACTAACACATATGACATCCCATGATTGGACGCCTTGTTCTTTGTTGAGGAGGGGACCGCAACATTACCAAAAGAGGGCGCCAATGAGAGACTTTTGGAGAGGACCACGGCAAAAATTTGAGATCATAGTATCAAAGGAGGCTTGGAGACCACCAAGGGAGGGGGACCACAAGCCCCTTTGCAAGAATTTGAAGCCAACAAAAGATTGGATGCAACAAGGGCATATGCAGCAACAATTTTCACCGTGGATGGATTTTGAGCATAAACTAGAGAAGAAAAATTCACTGGAGAACATATTGGCGTGGAGGAGATCTCAATTCCGACCAGAAAAATTGGCGGAAAGGCAGCCATAAGGGGTGACGGCGTTAGGTTAGGCAGGCGGCAGCCATAATGGTATGTCAAAGTTAATTCGATTCAAATTCAAAAATTCAATCTTATCTTGTAACGAAAAAGAAGGCTCAAAATCAATCCAGATTTGTGCAAACATTTATAGTATTTTCAAGTTATTCAGATTTAATGTGACAATAATCGATCAATTTTAAATGTTAGATCAAAATTTTCTTAACAATAAGGAATTAAATTAATTACTTGAATTCGAATATTGTTATATTTTATCGGATGTGATCTTATATTCTTTTTCTTTTTTCTTTTTTTTAAACAATAAAATAACATTTCATAAAAAAACTCAAGAAAATATGAGAAATTGACAGACTTACCCTACTTTCTGCGAAAAATGACTTTGTTTACGCTCAGTTGACTTTTGTGTGCTCACAATTGACTTTTTAACGCTCTTGCATATTTATTGGGTATTTTTACGTTTTTTCGTTTTGTTTTGTTCATGTATTGTCTTATATGTTATTTATGTTGTTTCGATATTATTTACATTTGTTTCTCGGATGTTTTCATGTTATTTCTATGTTGTTTCGATGTTTCAATACATCTTTAACCTATTTTTTACGCTCTTTTTTTCATGTGTTGTTTTTTTTCTGTTGTTTCTGGGTTGTTCTATAATGTTTTATATGTTGTTCTAATACTTTTTTGTTGTTCCCATGTAGTTTTCCAATATCTCAATACAATTTTTACCTATTTTTAAACTCTTTTTGTTCATGTGGCATTTTTTATATTGTTTGCGTTGTTTCTAGGTTGTTTTTATACTATTTGTAATGTTGGACTGATGTTTCTTTGTTGTTTTCATGTAGTTTTCGATGTTTTAATGCATTTTTACCTATTTTTAAACTTTTTTTGTTCATATGGTATTTTCTATATTGTTTCTGTTGTTTCTGGGTTGTTTTCAGATAGTTTTCAATGTTCTTCTGTTGTTTTTTGGTTGTTTCCATGCTTTTGATGTTTTTAATGCGTTAGATCAAAAATGAATTGTGTTTTTTTTTAATTCATGAGTTGTTTCGATATTTTTTTTGTTTGTTGATTTTAATATATATTATTTTATGTGTATATTTCTTTAATTTTTTATAAGATTTCAAGTATAAAATTGATTGTTTAATGGGAAAAAACTATTCTTTCACTCAAATTTTATTAGATGAAACATGTTTGAAACATGTTCGAAACAACCCTGAAACAACAACGTAAAAAGATTCGAAAAAATTGGCGTGAGCATAAAAATCTCCAAAAAAAGCTCGGGAGCGTAAACAAATCCGAAAAAAGCCCGAGAGCGTAAAAAAGTATCCTTTTTGTGAATATTGGGTAAATGTATCCTTAACCCAAAAACAAATTACCAATCGAAGCCCACTGAGTAAAAGACCCTCAAGTAAAAACTAGAGGGAGAGGGAATCCATGAACACAACCAAAAAGGAAAATCCAAAACAAACCAGGTCATAGAAAAGGGAAAAAGCACATACCAACTAGAAAATACACAAATTTGAAAAAAAAAAAAAAAATATTGCTACAAAAAAAAAGAAACTAAAACTTCATGAAATGGCTGTCAGTTCCAAATTTCTGACTAACTCTTCGCCTGTTTTTTCATTACAGCTCGATCCAATTTCATTGTGCATTTTAGCTTATATTCTACAATACAAATGACTTACAAGTTTTTAATACGAAAATTAGTATACGTGTGTCAACTACATTATTGTAAAATGGAAAAATGAAAGGAAAATTTGCAGAAATGCCACATTTTCACAATTTTTTTGGGAAAATGCCACCCAACCTAAATCCTTGTAATTATACCCCCCTCACCCCTGTAAAATGTCCAAGATACCCCTCAATAAAGAAAATGACCCCAATCAATCCCTTTCCCTCTCATTCTCACCTTTTGAGGAGAAAAAAATAAAAACTGCAATAGTTACACCCCTCGTCTCTCTCTTTTTCCCGTCTCTGCCCTCCCAAATTTTTTTTTCCGGCGATTGCGTATATTCCGACGATTCTTACTGCAACTCCCCGGCGTCGTCTCTTCTCGGCCATTTACCTCTGTTTGCGCTGAGTATGGTGGTCACACTCCTCTTGGGAACGACTTTGTAGTCCCCTTCCGACCGGTCATCCGACATTCACTGGTGGTTTCATTTTTCTCACTGACGCGTTCATTTTGAAGTGCATTTCCGGTAAGTTCGATTTTTCTCTCATGTTCTTCAAATCTAGGGTTTTATAGGGTTTTTGTTACATTTTTTTTCGGACCATGTGTTCTAGTATACCAAAAGATGAAAATTTCAAGCCTACTAATACATTTTTTGATTTTCATGGTTTTTGGTTTCTTTGAGTTTGGTGAAAGATCTCTGCATTTTTCTGAAAAATAATCTGAGAAGCATAATAGTGTTTGTATGCATTTTTCTCTGAAGCGCTTTAAGTCGGTTTCATGGGTTTATGGGTCCTTTTGAAAGCATTGAATTTGGAAGTTTATTTCGATTTTTATCGGTTCTTTGTTGGTTTGATTTGGAAGTTGTATGCATTTTTGGATCCCTACCGTAAATTTCTGTCTTTTGTCGATTTTTACCCGAATGTTATACGACCACCCTTTCGACCACCACGACGAGTCATCATCGACCATTACTTGTTTTTCGATCGCTTCCTCGACCAACTTTCGACTAGTATTTCGACCTAAAGTTCTTTTTTTTTTGTTTAACAGGGTTATGGCTCTTGTTCCGAAGGAGAAAGATCAGTTTAAAGGCAAGTTGTCATGTAGGTCGTGGTTCAATTCTATGGATCTCATTAAAGTGTGGTTGAAGGGGGATAATGTTGAAAAATTCAAGAATTCGTGCTTTAGTTATTTTTTGGAAACCGACACAATTCGCCCAGGGCTACTTGTGCCGCAATTGCTCTTCCGTCAAGACAATAGTATTTCCACAAACCACATTGTCTTTCACATAAACAACAAGCAGTTCGTCTTTGGGCCGGAAGAATTTTCACTGATAACTGGCCTTGAGTTTGGCCCTATACCACCAATTAAATCAAAGCCCGAGGTACTGAAAAAAAAATTTGGTAAAAGTGGCAATGTTTTTATGTCGGACATAGTAAGCGCATTGAAAGAACATGCAAGGAAGGAGAATGGCAAGGGAATCATGACACTAAAATGGCCCTTCAGATGTCTTTGTCGGAGTTTTGTTGGTCTCCTGGTCCCGCTAAAAAGCTAGATGAGAAATACATATATTTAGTGGACAATTTGAAGCCCTTCAATGCATATCGGTGGGGCCGCATTTCCTATGAATTCATAGTGTTTGATATACGATCTTGCATGTCCGACCGGGTACAAAATTTTTGGAAGAGAAAAGAGAAGAAGAAGGCTGAAAAGAAGAAAGACCACAACGTGGAGAAGTTCGATGTCTCCGGTTTCACACATGCTTTACAAGTTTGGGCATACGAAGTGATGCCCGAACTTGGTAAATTATGTGCGAAACGTGTGTTGGGTTCTATAGATGCAACTCCCCGGATTCTCCGTTGGATAGCTGAGGATGCCCCCACAACTGAGTTTTTGAAAAAAAAATATTTTTTTCAACTTGAAGCCTGGTGATCTTGTTGCCGATCGTGTAAGTTTTTTCAAATTGATTTTTTATTTATATGAAAAGAGTTTGAATATTGTACTTATTGAAATAATTCATTATTGAATTGAACACAGTGAAAGTGGCCAAAAGATTGAAACCTTCTCGTCTCTGAAAAGAGTTTTGGCTACTTTCAAAGTGTAGCAAAGTGGCAACAGATCGGGCGGCCGTTTGCGGCTAATGAAGATCTTGATGAAAATGTGGATGTTGATGCGTCCACAACACGAAGGATGAGAACAAGGGAAGAGAGAACCAAAAATAGGCACGATGTTGATCTTTGAAAACCATCGGTGCATGTAAGTGATTCAGACATGTTTTCAAATATTTTTGTTGTTTGGTTATTGATTTCAATCAGTATATTTTCATGTGTGTTTCGTGGCCTTTTTTATTTGAATAAAATTGAAAAAATAAGCCAAAAGATTGACAAGATTGAGGAGGAAGTCTTGACATCAAGTCAATCTTGTCGTCGAGCTGATGGAGAAAGTGGGTTGTAAGGAGGTTGAGAGTGATGACGAAGAGGAAAGTGTTGGAGAACTCAAGGAAAGTGTTGGAGGAGAAGAGAAGAGTGAAAGTGATGACAGTGATTATAAGGAAGAGGAAGCAAGTGATGATAACGAACAGGAAGAAAGTGATGATAAGGAAGAGGAAGAAACTCATAAGGCAGATGAAGAGGGGCAGGAAAGTGATGGGGTAGGGCAGGAAAGTGATGGGGTAGAGGAAATTGATGATGGGGGGGAGAAGAATAGGAAGGGAGAACAGAGTGACATGGGGGGGAGGGTGACAAGGGAGGAGAGGACCAAGCAGCCGACCAAATAATTCCACAAGTGATGGTCGATTTGGGATCCGACCTCAATAACGACCTTGTTGTCGACTAAACCGACGAAACCTTGAAGGTCGAATCCGTGTCCGACCCTAAAAACGACCAAACTTCCGAACACGTGATGGTCGAAATGGGATCCGACACCACAAACGACCAAACCTCTGAACAGGTCGGCCCTTCAGTGGGAGCAAAGGAGGCCCACCATAGTACAGACCTTGCCACCGTCCCTATGGTGGTCGAAGAAGATGCCTCCGCTTTGCATACACCCCTGCAATTACAAGTTGAAGAATTTCCGATGCCTTTATCAATACACCCCCCCGAACCAGATGATGTGTACAACCTTCAACCTGACCCATATGCTGATATTAAGAAAAATTTGTTTGGTGATTCAGATTTTGTGGATCCCCCTCCCCCTGTGCAGAAGAGGCCCAAACGTGTAAAATGAAAAGGGACCTAAAGAGAAGTCACCGTATACCAACCCCAGTCACCACATTTCCCCAGAAAAGAAGAAGAGAAAGACTCAAAAAAATGTGGGGGAGAAGTTCAATCAACTCGTTGTTGGTCGATATGACCCTTCTGCAAGCTATCCCGTTGAGAAGCTGCACTCTTTCAATGAGTGGTGGGCCACTTCTCAGGATATTGTAACTCCTGTTGCACCTTTGTCCTTTGATGCTGATTGGGTGGTTTCCCCTTCTTGGTTTACCCTACTAATCACACCAAGAGCATGGCTAAACAATGCGGTATGTTTTCTTTTTTATTTTTTTTGCTACTTTTACATTTGACTGCCATAAATATTTGTTATAAACAATGTATATTTGTTCTTTTTTGCAGAATCTAGATGCATTGACTTATCTATTGCTATTTAAGAGGAAAAGTGCGCCACATGCTTTCTTGCCTAGATGGACTTGCACTGATGCATTATTTTGGGTATGTTTGTTTTTTCTAATTATCATGTTAATTATTTTTGTAATTGCTAGTCATCTCATTTTTTTCCATTCCAACAGCAAAGAAGCATTTCTCTAGGGAAACGGTTGATCGCTACGCAGAAGAAGAATGAAGAATTGGACTTCCAGAACGAAGGTGGAACAATTTTGCAATATGTCGGTGGTCGGTACCCGAAGGAGCTAGGGTCGAAATGGGCTGAATGTGACAAAAATTTTGGAGTGGCCCATGTATTTGGCAATCATTGGGTACTTTATGAGCTTGACTTGACCATGTGCACAATTATGGTGTATGATTCCCTGTCTGATATCACGACTATTGCAAAGACCAAAAAGGAGTTTGTTCCGTTGGCACGGGCACTTCCCATAATCTGCAATATGGGAAATATTTGGGAGGGAAGAACAGCACCCGAGGATGTCTATGTTGATTGGAAGATTGCAAGGATGGAGCACCCGCCGCAGCAAACAAACGGTAGTGACTGTGGAGTTTTGGCCATAAAATTCATGGAAGCTTTGGCAGCGGGTAGAAGTGTGGCTGAAATCGATCCTGGGATGACCATTCAATTTAGGCAAAGATTTTGTTCTGAACTTTTCAAGAGTGCTGATATTGTTGTTATAGAGTGAGATTTTGTATGTATTCGACAATATTGGTCTATTAGCGAGTTGTATTAGTAGCAGTTGATGTATTTATCTAGTATTGACATTTTATGTATCTATTTTGATGTATTTAACTGATGTATTATTAGCAATTTGATGTATTTATTTAGTACAAACACTAAAGATTCAATCCAAGACATCAAATACTAGCATAGGCTCCAAAGAAACTGAATAAAAGACATAAATATTGGTACAAACAAATAAAAAGTTACAAAAAAAAGTTACAACGACCAATACATCGACACTTGCATAAGCTCCAACGAAACAATAAAAGACATAAATATTGGTACAAACAATTGCTAAAGTTACAATAAAAAGTTACAACGACCACACAGTCGACTACCATTTCGACTATCACGACGACGACTCTTCCACCAATAAATTTAAAATGACTGCCTCACCGACTAGACCATAGACCCAAAGGTTCTCCGACCCCAGGTCGACCATGATGCCGACCCATCATCAACCCCATCCACTAATCTAATCATTTCTAGCACTGGGTTTTGCGGTCCTACGGTTATGGCGATCTTTTTTGCAACGTTTGCATTTTTGGCTACCACTTCTTTCCTTGGGATGCAATCCTAAGTTTCCTTAGCCTGCCACTTGGTCTGCGCATCATAGGAGCCAAAATTATGGTGTTGGATACTTCCTCTGGAGTTTTCCAATAATCCTCATGTCCAACAGGATATATCGGCTCTTCATATGCTTGTAACAAATATTCGGATGTGTAATATGGGCATGCCAAACCAAATTTGGGCACATTAATTTTTGAAGCCACCGCAAAGCATGAGCACATGCCATTTGGTCAAGCGAATCTCCGGCATGTGCAAGTTTTTCCGTTCAAGTCAACAACGCATTTTTGACCATCCAAGATTTCAAACGTATAATGATGCGGTGTTCGGACATTGAACCTTCGAGCCAACTCGTCGCGCTTTAGCACTCGTTTCTCAGCCCATTTTGTGAGAGGACCATTCATCTTACAAGCAACATCACGACGTTTGGTAAACCAATCCGACAACTTCGTGACTATTGTATCCAAAAGTGACACGGGGGTACTCTCACATCTCTAAGAACCGAGTTCATACTCTCGGATGTTAGTAGTCATGATACTATATCGGCGTCCGAGGAAAGTACACACGAGCCCACTGTTCAACCTTGGTATCACAAGTAAGATAGTTGTAGGCTTCCTTGTCTACAGCAAAGATTTTATTCATACAAGACTTATGTACTGCCTCGTCATAAGTCTTAGCCGCACAGAATAACAATGTCAAAATGTCGGCTTTTTTAAACTTTGCTACGACATTCTCGGTCAAAGTGATACATGCAAATTCCATGAAGTGCATTTGGGAACACATCTTGAACTCCTTCGGATGGCCGCATGCCTATCGGATATGATAACAAGGTCGGCAATATGTCCAATGTTCGCATCGATTTTTCAAAGAACCGTTCCATGACTCATTATTTTCGGAATCAACAATTGCAAAGGCCAATGGATAAATCTGTTTGTTCCCATCCATTCCGAGCTATGAGTAACACACCTCGGTACTTCCCTTTTAGATGTGTTCCATCAACATCTAAAACAGGACGAATAGCAGTCCAAAACCCACTTAAACATTGGCCAAGGCACATGTAACAGTATTTGAAGTGCCCATCTCCATCTGTTTCAATATGTGTAATAGTGTCGGGGTTCACTTCCTTCAGTCTATGAAAATAGGCAGGCAACTTCTTAAATGAGTCATCGGGTGTCCCTCTAACTAGTTTCAATGCCTCTTCCCTAGCCCTCTATGCTTTGTCGTACCCTATTTCAACCCCGAGTGATTGCTTCAATTCACTAATCACCGCCGCAGGTGGATATACATGAGTGGGACTCTTGAATCTGTATTTAATGAGATCACCCAACACCTTTGATTTAGCATTACGGTGTTGGTGGTTCATTAAGTCCCCCGGGCACGTGTGGGTGTTATTGTACTTCTTCACAGCCTATATATTGCCAACACTCAATTTGCTTGCACGTAGTCTCCATTGGCATTTATCATCACTGCATATGGCAATGAAACGAACCTAATTGGATTTCTTTGTCTTGAATTCTCTGTTTTTCATCATAGAAATTATTTGCAACTGCCGAATTATTTCATGTTTTCTTTGAAACACTTGGTCCACGTGCAGATCATTATCAACTGAAATGGAGTTAGATGTTGTATCTGGAGTTGCCGCCTCGCTACCAACGCAACTATGGCCCATTCCGACAGAATTTTTTCAATGGCTTGCGGGTACAATGATCAAACTGACTTGGTCCACCTTCATACCCAAGATCAACGTCAGTTTCATTTAATGGTGGAGATAAATCATTTTCTTGTGCAGCAGGAACAACATTCACAGGTCGTGCTTCAGTTGATGCTACAGGGGCCTTTTCCCCATTAGGTCCGCTCCACCTAAAGAAAGTGCCATCCAAGTCATCAAAGAAAAATGGGTCTGTTTCTTCCAATTCAGCCTCTAATTCATAGTCGTAGAAATGTTCAACATTCTCATCATCTGGATGAGGATCTTTATTCAAATTAATGTTTGTACCTTGTTGACAGGAAACACGGGGAGGTTCAACTGCTGCTTCATGTCCTACACGATGTTCAGGTATTACAGGTATGAATTGTGGTTGAGTTTCTAGAACTACGGTGCCTATGGGAGCAACAACTTCTGCAAAATGGTTACTGCTTTCTGACTCATTTTGTTCCTTTTTTGATTGGGTAGATACTTGGTTGTCCCTAAACTTTGTTACCAAGCATAGTGGAGCAGACAAAAACTTGTCCGTGTTAACACGAATCAACAACTGCACATCATCTTCATCTATTACGGGACATGGTGGCAGTGAATCTTTACATTGGTATGTCAGCCAACTTGTCGTCTCAATTTCAAAATCATCCCGACTCACTTTGGTGACTAGATACGCCTTATCTAATAATTGAGAGAAGGTGACATCGGAAGGGACAACCACGTGCTTTGGTTTCTTCCCACTGAAACACCAACGACGACTACTTGAATCCAAATCCATGCACCATCCCAAAGAATTAATATTGAGCATGAACCAACACCTGATAGACTACAACAACAAATTTAAATAAGAAACTTGAACATACTACAAAATGACCACACATCGACCACACAAACGAAAACCTAACAGGTCGTATGTAGGTCCCAAGGGGTGTAAGTGTAAGGTTTAGAAGGGGGGTTGAATAAACCTTACCAAATTTTCGATTTAGTCCTTTTAAATCTCTGAGTTAATTCTACACACTGTCTCCGATGGACAATCGAATTAGTCACTCAAGAGAGTTAATCTCTCAACATGACTCAAATTTGAGCCATTGATGGAGTAACTCATTTGTTGGCTACAATTTAACTCACCGTGGTTTTATTCTCACGGAAGACTTAACACCCTTAAGTTTGATTAAGCAAGATATTAGAGTTTGATTTAGTACTTATAAATTATCAAATGGATAGCAAATTTATCGTGAGATATAAGCAATTAAAAGTGCGAGGAATTTAAATCTTTGAAATGTAAATGACACAAGAAAGTTTTTATAGAGGTTCGAAGATGGGGTAATTCTTCTACTCCTCTCTTCTCAACTCCCGGAGGAATCCACTAAGTAATGATCAGTTTACAAAGTGGTAATGCAGTCCGGATACAAGTCTTGATCACAACAAATGACTTGATCCTTTGGGACTCGATCACGAGACGCCTTGATCACTCACCGGCTTCTCGTTCGACTCGGCTTCTTCACGGGCAGGCTTGCACTACTACAACTCACTTGCTCAAGCTCTTTGGATTTGATCACGAAGCCCTCCAAATGCTTAAGACTTAGTTCAACTTTGAACTTTTCTACAATCCTTCCCGGAAAGTAGACCCCTTGTTTTCAAAGGTTTCCTCTTCAACTCAAGTTGAAGCTCTCTTTCCTTCACGGGTAAGTGTTGGATTGATGTACTTGAATATAGGCTTGAGGATTGAGATTGTTTCAGTTTTTCTAATGTGCTTGTATATCTCACGTATGTGTCATTCATGCATTCTTTTCTCAAACTAACTCCTCGGCCTTTTATAGTGAACTTTCAAAAATTTGCCCGTTGAAGAGATAGGCTTGTTTTTGAAAGTCACTTTGCGTCGTTGGCTTGCGCTTCTTGGAATTGCCGTTTCCTCGTATGAATTATTCTTTTCACCTTTTCGAGTTCGACACGGTGTCGTGCTTCCCATTGGTTCATTCCTTTTGCACGCTTCGGGTGAGTACTCCAAGAAAGGTTGTATGGAGATATTACTTGTTTAAGTAAATCTCTTGATTTACGTGCAACGGTTCTTTTACGATTATCTCGACTTGACTGCATTTCCTTGCTTTCCCCAGAGGTGACTTAGAGTCGACTTCCAATCATTGGATGACTCTTCTCACTTCAACTTGAGACTTGGCTTTTCTTGAGTTGACTTGACGATGCTCCACTCACCGCATCTCACCGCTTCTTCCGCATAGTGTTCCCGTCTACTCTTCTTTGCCATACTCACTGTCTCACAAAGAGTCTTCCTTCCATCTTGATTGTCTTCTTGCATGTTTAGGGCGTAGCTATCTTGACTCGACTTAGCTCTCTATTCATTACAATGCATTTTACAACAAGAATTGGGGTGCCAACTTTCTATTCTAAGTTTTACATGGCATTCATCAAAATCTTAAACAATAAAATTCCTAACAATTTCCCCCTTTTTGATGATGCCAAAACTTAGATCATACAAATATGTAAATAACAAAGATACATACAGACAGATGTATTGACATAGAATGTATGCGCAGAATCAATCTTTTTATTGATCATATCATTCTTGTACTTAACACAATCACAAGGTGTATCGTAGTATATAACTGTCTTAAAAAAATTTATAACTCTATTACGAAGACTTACATTGTATGTATTTACATAATAAAATACATGAAGGGTTGGACAAAGAACACTTCATCTCCTTCATTGTCTCCTTCTTTCATCTTGATTAGCATCTTCTTCTCTTCTTCTCTTTTTCTCGCCGTCAATGCCTTCTTTTTTTCTTCTCATATGCCTTCCCGGCTTCTTCATCTTTCCTTAGTCTTTCTGTCTCTCCGCCATAGCCGAGTTTGTCTTTTGTTTTCTTCTTCTATTCTCTTTGCATACTCGGCGTTAGTTTTAGCCACTCGCAAATTTGCCACTTGGTCAAGCCAGCCCCAAGAGATCCCTCTTTTCTTTCCAGGATCTACGTATTCGATATTCTTGGGCGAGGCCTGGTCCTGAGCTTCTTCCTCCACTGCCGCTTCTTCCTCTACCTGCGGGCGTATCATCTTTGGTCTTCTTCTTCCTGATTGACTAGCGGTGACCAGCAGAGTGATCGCTTGGAGTCTCATGGAAGTCTGGCTTCTTCTTCACACAATGTGAGACCCTTTTCCCGATAAGTCCCAAGCTTGAGCCATGGACATATTTGCAAAATATCCTTCGGATTCGAGCGTTTTGAATTCGTCAACGATCTTGGCTCGGTCCCGACATCGAAAATGGCATACGTGTCTCTGTCAACCGGAATGCCTCCATGTTCTTTCAAGATGTTCATCACCCTGGCATCCATTCTTCCTTCCACTTCCTTCATCCCCGCTTCAATATCTTTTCTCTTCTCGGCTATAGATACAAAGCAGAGTCTTGGAGTGGCGAGTCACGGGGAGTTTTGCTTATAATGTCACCAGACAGGACCCCCCGGGGGTTTGTGCTATCATCAAGGTCATATTTTTGTTCCTTCCCCTCAAAGATTTTCCTTTCTTTAGTTTCAAAATTTTTTTTCAATTTGATTTTCCTTCTCACCGCTTTTCTTTTCTCTCAAATTGCTCCTTTCTTTTCAAACATTTTTTCTGCTTTAAGGTATTCCTCTTCCCCTTTTTGCATCATCAAAGGATAGAGGAACCCTGGGAACATCTTTGGCAAGCATGAAGTCGAGTCTTACGTTGGTTGAATTCTGCTTCAAGTCTGCTGCGTTGTATGCGGCAAAGACGGAATTGAGCATCGAGTAGCGTTGGATTCTCAAATCGGCTTCATCTCACCCATGAGAAGGCTGAATTTTCTCGTCATGTGTTCTTCCAAACGCCGTATATCATTTCCATTTCGCTCACGCAGCGACTTGATCTCGGCGGTGTGAGCTTCATGAATATGCTCAATGTGTTCCCTCGGCTCCGTTTTCGCATCAACATTCTCGCTCTCCACACCAAGACTTGTTGAACAAGGTTCAAGTATCTCACTGTTCCCACACGCATGGATTCTTTCTTTGTTGCCACCATTCCCTTATCCCGATCATTATGCCTCTCAAGTCACCGTTGGCATCTCTGTTGTCAGCGCATATCCAAAGAGGCCGATGCCTCTCCATCTTTTCAACTTCAAAGAAAGAGTGCCTTGAACACTTCTCGAACTTCAATGATTCTTCTTCATTGCGATTGCTCATTTTCGACTCTTCGTGGAGTTACGGTATCTCCAAAGAGAAAGGGAAAGATTCTACAAAAGATTCATCACCGCCACCGGGATCTTGTTCAATGATGAGCGGTGTGCGTGGAGTTCTTTTGGGAATCGATCCAGTGAGCTTGAGGAGCCTGGAGCAAGTTCTTTGGTTCAAATTGGGGTTTGGTTGTGAAATAGACTAGGCTTCTTGAGCCTCGGTTTGTCTTAACAACCGTTGGTCTCGGTGATTTTTCCTTTTCAAGACTTGTCCTCGGCCTTATCAAAGAAATGTCATCGGACGATGATGAGATTTCTAAAGGTGGCTCATCATCAAAATTAAAAGTTTGACGAGTAGTCTTGGGATCGGACTTACTCGTGCTTGGAACACCCACACCGAGTCTTTTGGATTTGTCATGGGGGTTGACTCGCCTTCTTCTTCGCCTTGATCCCGGAAAAGTGACATCGTGGTTGTCCTGGGAATCATGAAGTGCGCCGATCTCCTTCTCGGATGGGTCGATGATTGCGGGAGGGATGTTCGTACTTGACCTCTTTACCCCGGGAAGTCTCAACCTCCGTGGCCTTCATTTCCTCTAGCGCTCTCTCTTCGGCTGCGAGACCTTGGTCCTCCCTTTCGACAAATGTCACTGTCTTAGGGTCTTCTACAGTGGCATCCATTGGAGTCTCAACCCCATGGATTGCACTTTCATCGCCTGCAGTGTTAACTCCCGTTCGCTCTTCCTCGTGGCTCGATCGCATCGTCATTAATTAGCCTTCAGCGATTGGCACCTCCGGTGAGACAGTCTCAACCGTCGAGCTTTGTTGATGGCAACTTGATGTTCTTCTTGTGATTGTAATTTCTCTTCTTCGCCTCCTTGCTTCTTTGTGGAGTCATCTGCAGATCCTCCGACCTTGCCGCGGTGGAGGAGTTTCCCACTCACACACCACCGAGTGACTTGGAGTGGGGTCACTCGTCTCGGACTCCCTACATTTTGCAAATTGATGGTTCAAAAGTTGGGGCGGTGGTAGCACACCTTCAATAGGGGTTGGCTCGACCGGGTCCCCACTAGCCCGGTTTCATCGCGCTTCCTTATCGCCTTCTTCGTAGTGAGTTTGGGGAAGTGGTAGAATATCGGTGGCTATTTGTTCAACCACTCCCATTGGATCGATTTCAGTGTGTTCGGAGGACTCTCCTGTCCCTCCATCGATCTTTGCTCGTGAAGAATTCTTGATTCATGTAATGCTTGCTGCATTTGTAACTCTTCCGGGCGAGATTCTCTGTTCCTCGTCACTTTCGGAGAAGACATCAAGAAGAGGATGGAAGTGTTCTGGTGGTGGAGATAGGCGATGCTTGCCTTTTCACGTGCTTCTCGGCTTCTTCACTTGCTTTGCTCTCTCCATGTCCTTGTAGATTTGCGGGATGTCTAGCGATTGTCCTCATCAAGTCTTTGGGAGCACTAGTAGTTAGTCCAAGGAAATTTAGCGCCTTCCTCTTCTTCTTCTATGAACTCGGGCCGTTGGAACTGTTCCGCCGACTTGCTTAACTTCCATTTTCTCCACTCACGCAGACGATTTTGAATGTCTGGTAAGGTGGAGATAGGATCATTACATCACTATCTGCTTGGGTTTGGTTCTTCTTGTGTTTCAAATTGTGTGAGCTACAACAGTGTCTTGTCATCTGGGACGCTTTCAAGAGACTTGGCTATTTCATCAATTACATCCGAGACTCTACTTCTCCAAAGATCTCCGTATTTGTGCTAGCCGAGTAACCGACTCACCGGTTTCTCCCTGTTCGGACCGCTGACTAGTCTTCTTCGTCTCCTGGTTTGTACCGAGGAATTTCTCGTTCGGGGCGGTATCCTCTCGAGTCTTGGGCGGGGCCGTCTTGGTGTTTGTTTCTCGAGGAGCCGTCCGTGCAGGGCTTGTCGCTTCTCCTCCTTTTGACGATCGGAGAAGGTATTTGTGAGTCCTTCTCGACCTCTCTGCGGGGGCGGTGACATGGCTGCCGGGCGGAGTGACTGCGGCGGGCAGTGTGCATGTTTGGTTTTCTTTCTTTGCTGAGGCAGTGATCTTCTTGGCACTGCAGGGGCGCCTTTCTTTTTGGCCGGAGAGGAGGCAACAGATCTTCTGGGTCACCGATTCCCCTCACTCGGTGGTGTCGACTCTCTTGGCATAAGCTCGCTTCGAGCACCAGAGAGGTTAGCTCGAACATCCTCTTGTTAACATGGAAGGCCTTCCCATGTCTAAGAGGGACTCCTTTCACCTCCAATAATGGCCAATCACTAGGCCATATCCCGGGGATCCTCCAAATGTGCCATCTTCTTTGAAGGACTTGTTCCCACGTTAAGCAGAGTGCCGTAGATAAACTCACCTTGTTTATCTTCTTTTCTTCCATGATTAAGCCCATCACAACCAAATTGCCTTTGATAGTTGGTCAAAGTCGCCAAATTTGATGTCGATACATTTGGCAACTATGTCCAACAATTTATGATAATCCTCCTTCAAATATCTCTTATTTGTGTGTATATAATTTTATCAAAGGTCGGACTTGGCTATCTCTTTCCATCGCGTCCCAAGTTTACATCGACTTCCTTAATTTCGGTTGCTCCTTCCGCAGTGTAGTGAGCAATATTCACCAAATCCTCGCGCAATAGTCACCGCTTCCCGTGAACGGATGACTTGATTCCTTCGTCGTGAATCTCAGCATTCACGAGAATTGTGCGACCTCCTCCACATAGGTCATAGGATATTCCAAACGTTAGAAACGGTTTTGATCCGACGTTTCCAACTTCTCCGCGATTTTCTTCACCAGGGTGTCATCGGACCCTGCTTCACCATTCCGTCGAAATCCACGGTCGAACCGGTGTGGATTTGTTTTCCCAACTTGGTAAAGTCATACGTTGGTGCCATTTCTCGGGAATAATTTCAAGGAAAAGTTCGTAAATTTGATTTGAAGGTTGATAGGGTTTCGAGAGTATTTGCCTTTGCTTTTGAGAGAAAAAGATGAACAGCTTTTTGGAAGTGTGAGAGAGAAACTGGACGAAAATGGTTTAAATATGGTTTATGAAAGGGCGTGCAGACGGTTTTGAATTGTGATCGAAATCAACGGCTTGGATTTCGCACGCCTATTGAGCATTTCACGCCTCGTATTTAATGCGGCAAAGATTTATATCCAATCATAAGCTTTAGTGTGCGGCTTTATGTCCCTGTACATCATCATTATCTTTGACGTGTTCCTTAAAACATTCCCGCTTAAGTTAAACCGACCGCGTTTTTGTCACTTCGCTCATAAGTTATTCACTTATCTCTTAGCCGATTTAACTCTACTTTTCACATTTCTCTTAGCGACTCAAATTTATCACCGACTTCGGTGTAGTCGTCTTCCGACATAAGCCTGATTCTTCGAAATGATTTACTTTTTTCGGCTCTTTTTCACTTCTTTTTCTTCTAATACTCTTCTTTGATTAGTCTGAGTGTCACCACCAATTAACCCCAACTCATGCTTCGAGTTCTTCAAATCTTGACTCACATAATGGTTTTGTGAAGATGTCGGCTAGTTGTTTATCGGTTGAGATATATTCCAAGATAATGTCCTTATTTTCAACATGATCTCTTATGAAATGATATCGACATCAATATGTTTTGTTCTTGAGTGCGACAGATTTTGAGTGATTGCAATGGCACTTGTGTTATCACACATGATTGGAATTTCTTTTTCTTCAACTTCATAGTCTCTCGCTTGTTGTCTCATCCATAGGACTTGAGCACAACAAATTGCCCGCAGCCTATGTATTCTCGCTCACCAGTAGAGGTGGCTATTGAGTTTTGCTTTGCTAAACCAGAAATTAATCTGTTCCTAGCATTTGACAGTGCAAGTCTTTTCTGTCCACTCGCATCCAAAGATAGTCGAATCAATAGCCAATTAGCTTGAATCCACCTTCCTTTGGATACCATAGGCCTACTTCTTGGCTTCCTTTCAAGTATCTCAAAATTCTCTTAGTTCTTTCATCATATGGCTCTCTTTTGGAGCATTGAAATCTTGCACATACACCTACAAAGAAAGGTGATGTCCGCCTCTTCTTTGTGAGATAGAGCAATGATCCAATAAGTGCTCGATCTTGTTTGATCTACAGCTTGCCATCCGCATCCATGTCCATTTTGATGATGTGTTCATTGGTATTTTTACGTGAAGATTTCTCTTCCATACCAAACTTCTTCATTAAATCCCTGGTATATTTTGTTTTGACTTATGAAGGTTCCATCCTTCACTGTTTCACTTGAAGTCCAAGGAAAAATGTCAGCTTCTCCCATCATGCTCATTTCAAATTTGCTTTGCATGAGGTTTGAGAATTTTTCACATAGCTCTTTGTTAGTGGATCCAAAAATGATGTCATCCACATATATTTGAACAAGCAAAGATACTCTTCTTGTCTTGAATTAAGAAAAGTGTTCTATCTACTTTTCCTTTTGTGAATCCATTCTCGCCAGGAATTGTGACAGGTATCGTACCATGCTCCGGGTGCCCGTTTCAATCCATACAGGCTTTCTTGAGTTTGTATACCTTGTCTCCAAGAGTCTTCTCGCTCAAATCCTGGAGGTTGTTCAACATATACTTCTTCTTCCAATAAACCGCTTTAGGAATGCACTTTTACATCCATCCGATATACAATGAAATTCTTGTGAGTCGCATAGGCAAGAAACATCCTTATAGCTTCCAATCTTGCTACGAGGGGCAAATGTTTCATCAAAATCTATCCCTTCTTCTTGGCAATATCCTTTGGCTACTAGTCTTGCTTTATTCCTTACCACAGAGCCTTCCTCGTTCATCTTATTTCAATACCCATTTGGTTCCAATAACATTTTGATGTATGGGTCTTTGCACTAGTTCCCATACTTTATTTCTCTCAAACCGATTCACTCTTTCTTGCATAGCTTGAATCCAATGTGTGTCATCCAATGCTTGTGACACATCTTTTGCTCTATTTGCGAAATGAAGCATGTGAACATAGCTTCTTGTTGAGTTCTCGGATCTTGTTTTGACACCTTCTCTCATATCTCCAATGACAAGTTCGGTGGATGGTCTCTTAGCCATCTTACATCGGGTTGGAGTAAGTTAGGCCGATTCGATCGACTTGCGGTTGTGTTTCTTTGGGTCACTCTTTCGTGGTCACTTAGGCGCAAATTTTCCACCGCTTTTGAGGTTCAGCTATCTCATCTTCTTTCTCGAGTTGATAATCCCACTTCGGCTTGGCGTAGGGACTCTTCTCGTATGATTGGATGTTTCAACTTATCACCGACTCTTCAATGTCTTCTCCATTTACATTTGGCTCATCGAATACTACATGAATGGATTCCTCTCAGTAACCATAGTTCTTTTATTGAGTATTCTCAGGCTTTGCTTTGAGTATCCTAAGAAGATACCTTCATCACGCCCAGCATCAAAAGCCTTTAGGTTGTCTTTGCCATTATTATGGATGAAGCATTTACATCCAAATATTCTCAAATATGCAACATTTGGTTTTCTTCCACCGGATCTCATAGGAGTCTTTGTCGCTTGTTTATTTATCATACATCTGTTTTGGGTGTAGCAAGTCGTGTTAATTGCTTGACCAAAATCTTTTTGGTAACCCCGCTTCACCTAACATGGTCCTCACGCTTCTTTGAGGGTTCTGTTCCTTCTTTCGCAACTCCATTCTCATAGTGAGTCCTTGCTGCGATGATAGTTCATGACCAATACCATTCTCAATACAATCGAGTTATTATTCCATTGATAAACTCGATTCTCTATCCTGATCTTATTTTGATAATGGTTTGACTCTTCTCATTTTGAATTCTCTTCATCACCGTGGTAGTTTTTGTAGGGTTTCTTTCTTCTTGCACATGAATATTGTCCATGTATATCTTGAGTAGTCATCTACTACCACCAAGGTGTATTTCTTTCCACTTATGCTTTGGGCCGGTTCCACTTGGGCCAAATAGATCCATATGAAGTAGATGCAAGATTCTTGTTGAGGATGGGCATGTCTTTTCTTTGAATGACGACTTGATTTGTTTTCCTTCCGACATGCATCACATATACTCTCCTTCTTGTATCTTCGAGTCCGGAAGTCCTTCTACCGATGACTTCTTGCTAGCTTGTTAATTGTTTTGAAATTCGTGACTCGGCTTTTTGCCCACGACCAACTTGATTCACCGTGCTTTTGCTAGTAGACAGTCTTTGGGTGTTGCGGTTGACCAATCCACTACATACATATTCTTCTCTATTTCTATTTCCTTGCAAAGACAACTTCATTTGATTCAATATCCTCGATTTGGCATACACCCATGTTGAATCCAACATTGTAGCCCTTGTCACAGGTCGATCGATACTTAGTAGGTTGAAGTTGAGTCCTTCAACATATGCAACATCTGTGATTTCTAATCCATTCCTCTTGATGGATCCAATGCCTCTTATTTCACCAGAGCTTCATTTCCCCAAATATGACTTTGGCTCCTTTGACTTCCTTGAATTTTGACAGATTTCTCTTATTTCCTGTCATATGTCCGGGAAATGTACCACTATCCATGTACCAGGTTCCTTGGCACTCACTGCTCAACCCGCAATCAAGGAAATTAAGTTTTAGGTACCCATACTTGTCCGGGTCCCGAGGGGTTAGAATTGTAAGATGATCCAACCAACCTATAGCCAAATGATTTGACTCACAGGGGTTGCCATCTATCGCCCATAATCATAATTAATTCGCAAATTGCTTGGGGATTCTGGTTCATACAAATTGCCTCTTTTCTCAGTATGCCCCATATGTGTTTTAGCAATTGCCTTCCTTGGGTAATTGTGGTGCTTTTGAGTGTAGTGCCTAGGTGCATGTGTGTGTGTCTTTGATGAAAGCTCTTATACTTTTGGAATGGCCTTTGTTGAGTTCTGTGCCTTTGCCACTGGGGCTTATATTCCATAAGTCTATGCCGATAGTTCACATTGTTCCAATCACTTGGCTTGGATATTTTCTACCATTCCCATCATATGTATTTCTTTTATGGATTTTCTGGAATTTTTGGTAGCTCTGTTTCTTCTTTACGAGTATTTTACATAGGAGTTTGTCAAGGACTTTACTAATCTATTCTCACCGTCCTTTCAAAGACACTCAATGGCTTTTTCCTTTTCCTTTGTAACCAAGGCCGGTTTGCTTAGTATTGTGCTTTGGAGTGAATGTGTGTGCAACATTTAGAGTTTTGGGTTTTTCACACTCTTCATGACTTGAAGATCCTTTTTCCAAAATTACTCTTGAGGTTTGACATGGCACAAAGGAATTAAATCTAGCTGTCTTGTCTCCACATTCTCTTTGACTCATAATAAGATCATCCAATGATTTAGATGCCTTAGTGAACGAGGCAATAACATTTTTGAGGTCATTCTCCTCTTTTCTATAGCGAATTTCAAACTACTAATTTAGCATTTTCAAATTTTTAAACTTTCATTTTCAACTATTTGACTTAGAGTACTCGGCTCCTCCTTAGTAACTTTGAGTTTTGACTTTTAAGTAGTGTTTTCCTCATTCAATAGTGTGTGTGAGGATTTAATGTGCTCAAAATCTTTCATCATTTTGCCTAATGAATCATAAAGATCGAGTAGGTGATGAAGTGTGTGTGTCACGATCACTATCACTAGTGTCGAGCTTGTTGAATTAGATTGTACCTCATCTTCTTGATCTTGTTCTTTGGCCATTAAGCGGATCAAACTTCTTCTTCGTGAGTCACTCGAGTAGTCACTTCATCATCTCAATCACCGCTCTTTTGACTTGGCTGTTTTGAGTCTCTGCTCTAAAGACCATCATCGCTTTTTTCTTTTCTTGTCTTTTTCTCTCAAGACTTTTCTTTCTTCTTCATTCCCGTACTTGTTGACTACGGTGTATGAGCAATAATGGCATAGTGACCTGGTTGTCTACAATTCCAACATAGATATTGACCTTTTGATCGACTCTTTCTACTCTTGAGTTGTCGACCCTTTGATACTCAACTTGTTGATGATCTGTTCTCTTGGTTGGCCTATCATCCTCGATTTGGAGGAGGGGCGAGTGTCTTCTCGGAAGATTCACCTTTCCTCTCTTGTAGTTCTTTTAAAGAACTTGTTAAATCTTTTGACCATCGTTTATTTCTTCCTCGGTCAATTCTTTTCGACCTCGGCTCTCTTCCCATCTTTGACAATTAGAAAAAATTGTTTTGGGTACAAATTGCCTCTTCCTCGGTCTTTTCTTTTCACTCAAACTCATAGGCTTTGAGGTCCGAGAATAGTTCATGGTTGGATGTCTTTGATAGGTCCATGGAATGTCTCGATGCCGACCTTCATTTCCCATTCAATGAAGACTTTTTAGGATCTTCATACACATTTCTTCTGTATATTCCTTTCCAAGTGTAGACGGCTCGTTTGTGATTTCGTGAACTGAAGCGTCTAGTTGATCCAGGTTTTCTCCTGAGATCATTTTGAAATTTTCAAATTTTTGTATCAAGCATGACAATTTGTTTTCTTTGATTTGCTCCGAGCCTTCACAGTTAATGTCGGCTTTTCCTGATTTCTTTAGCCGTTTTGCATGATTTGACTTTGTTGAACATGGCTTTGTCCAAGGTTTTGTAGAGGATGTCCTTGGCTACATTATCCAGGTTGTATCTTTTTCTCATCATCATTTGTCCACTCGATTCTTGGTTTTTCAACCATGACTGGTCTAGAGCAACATCTTCTTTCTCCTTCAACTCAACTCTGCGTCTGTTGTGTTCACCTTTAATATTTGTAGAGGCCCATCTTCTATTACTATCCACATCTCATCATGTAATCTTTGATAGATGAGCCTGCATACGAATTTTCCAATCATCAAATTCTTCAATGGTGAACATAGGGATGCGTGTTAGATTTGCTTCCATGATAATGACTTTTAATAAAAAGAGTTTTGAAAGTTTAAGTACTAAAGCGGACTTTGAAAAATTTGGAGATCTAGTTCAAGAAAAGTGCGGAGGGTTCAATGAACCAACCGCTCCGATACCACTTGTAGGTCCTGAGGGTGTAAGTGTAAGGTTTAGAAGGGGGGTTGAATAAACCTTACCAAATTTTCGATTTAGTCCTTTTAAATCTCAGAGTTAATTCTACACCAATGTCCCGATGGACAATCGAATTAGTCACTCAAGTAGAGTTAATCTCTCAACAGACTCACCTGAGCTGTTGATGGAGTAACTCACTTGTTGGCTACAATTTAACTCACTGTGGTTTTATTCTCAATGGAAGACTTAACACCCTTAAGTTTGATTAAGCAAGATATTAGAGTTTGATTTAGTACTTATAAATTATCAAATGGATAGCAAATTTATCAAATAGATATAAGCAATTAAAAGTGCGAGGAATTTAAATCTTTGAAATGTAAATGACACAAGAAAGTTTTTATAGAGGTTCGAAGATGGGGTAATTCTTCTACTCCTCTCTTCTCCAACTCCTGGAGGAATCCACTAAGTAATGATCGGTTTACAAAGTGGTAACAGTCCGTATACAAGTCTTGATCACAACAATGACTTGATCCTTTGGGACTCGATCTGAGACGCCTTGATCACTCACCGGCTTCTCGTTCGACTCGGCTTCTTCATTGCAGGCTGCCTTGCTACTTACACTCACTTGCTCAAGCTCTTTGGATTTGATCACGAAGCCCTCCAAATGCTTAAACTTAGTTCAACTTTGAACTTTTCTACAATCCTTCCTGGAAAGTAGACCCCTTGTTTTCAAAGGTTTCTCTTCAACTCAAGGTTGAAGCTCTCTTCCTTCACAGGTAAGTGTTGGATTGATGTACTTGAATATAGGCTTGAGGATTGAGATTGTTTCATTTTCTAATGTGCTTGTATATCTCACGTATGTGTCATTCATGCATTCTTTTCTCAAACTAACTCCTCGCCTTTTTTATAGTGAACTTTCAAAAATTTGCCCGTTGAAGAGATAGGCTTTTTTTGAAAGTCACTTTGCGTCGTTGGCTTGCAGTTCTTGGAATTGCCGTTTCTCGTATGAATTATTCTTTTCACCTTTTCGGAGTTCGACACGGTGTCGTGCTTCCCATTGTTCATTCCTTTTGCACGCTTCCTCGGGGATCGAGTACTCCAAGAAAGGTTGTATGGAGATATTACTTGTTTAAGTAAATCTCTTGATTTAATCTGGCAACGGTTCTTTTACAGATTATCTCGACTTGCCGCATTTCCTTGCTTTCCCCAGGTGACTTAGAGTCGACTTCCAATCATGGATGACTCTTCTCACTTCAACTCGAGACTTGGCTTTTCTTGAGTTGACTTGACCGATGATGCTCCACTCACCGCATCTCGATTTAGCTGATCAGTGTTTCCCGTCTACTCTTCTTTGCCATACTCACTGTCTCACAACAGAGTCTTCCTTCCAGTCTTGATTGTCTTCTTGCATGTTTAGGGCGTAGCTGTCTTGACTCGGCTTAGCGACTCTATTCATTACAATGCATTTTACAACAAGAATTGGGGTGCCAACTTTCTATTCTAAGTTTTACATGGCATTCATCAAAATCTTAAACAATAAAATTCCTAACATCGTAGTATCACCGACCGTCCAACGACCAAACCACGACCACCTAATCGACTACTTAGCAGACATCAGACCAACACACAGCAGCACAGATAAAAATTTGCCAAAATCGACCTAATTATGCAATTTAATCACTTTTACAGCTTCAACAGGATTACAATTGCTAAAATTCAAATAATTACACATTACCCACTATATAACACGAACTACATTCAGTATTTGCACTTGTTTATCATTGATAAATAACCAAAATAACAGGAAAAAAATTAATGAAAAATAATATTAACCTCTTTCCATATTTTCGACCTAATATACTGGAAAATCGAAACTCAAACGAAGTCCGCTGGAAACAAATCGAAATCAGCTCCTCCAACAAAATCGCAAAAAAAAAAAACAAAAACGCTACCGCAAAGTGTGTGGGTTCTGTGCTGCTCATCGCTATCATTAAAAACGCCGAGACGGAACAATGTCGCGGAAAATGCGTAAATTTGAGCGAAAATGTGAGCTCGGTCGGGAATGAGAGTTGGGAAATGGAGAAGTATGGTCAACTGAGTTTCTTTAGGAGGGAAGAATAGCCTTTGGGAAAAAATTAAAAATTTGAGCTTAAGGGTATCTTGGACATTTTACAAGGGTGAGGGGGTATAATTACATGGATTTAGGTTGGGTGGCATATTCCCAAACAATTTGTGAAAAGGTGGCATTTCTACAAATTTCCCAAAATGAAACACTCTTTTGAATTAGAAGATCTCATCGAATTTTTATTGCCTATTAATTTAATTACTAATTCCGTAGTTTACTTTCTTTAGCTGTGTTTGCACTTTTTTCTGGTAGGCGTAGGGTACACCAAATTTGATTGTTAATACTTTACTGTAATTAATCCGACAAATCAACTATTTCAGTTGACAGCCGAAGAAGATTATTTCGTCCTCTAGAGTCTAGATGCACCTCAACAATTTATTGCAAACGTAACTCTCTGAGTGTGTGTGAGATAGATAAAGAGGAGAGAGAGAGAGAGAGAGAGAGAGAGAGAGAGAGAGAGAGAGAGCAATGGAAGCTTTAGTCTGCAGAAATCTGGGCGACCCGACAGCCCCGCCGGACGGAGCGGAGAACTCGGCCCTCACCGTCTCCACGACGCACCCGATTCCCCAACTCAACTCGCCGACGGCGGTCCGAGTCCGAGTCAAAGCGACCAGCTTGAACTTCGCCAATTACCTCCAAATCCTCGGCAAGTACCAAGAGAAGCCGCCCTTGCCCTTCATTCCGGGCTCCGATTACTCGGGCACCGTCGAGGCTGTGGGACCCGGTGTAACCAAGTTCAAAATTGGGGATCGCGTTTGCTCGTTCGCTGCCCTCGGATCATTTGCCCAATTCATCGTCGCCGATGAATCCGAGTTGTAAGCAGTTTAATCAGTTCCTGCGAGACGTGTTCTTTGTGCGGTTTGAGTTCTAATGGTCATTCTTTGTGTGTGTGTGTGTTTCGTATTGAGAAAGTATAGGTTTGTTAAAATGTAGATTTTGGGCTTCGATAAAGGGGGAAGTTACTGAAATGTTCAAGAGATTTAAAATATATATGACTTATGATGCTTGTCACGAGGTATGTGATCATAAAATGCATTTCAAGAGATGTAGTAAATAAATTCTTACAGAATAAACTGTCTAAGAAGAATAAAAAAAGTAATAGGGCCTGCTTTAAGAACATATTCTTTCTAGTTGAAACTCATTTCTTGACACAATTTGTTGTCGTACTTGCTGAATAATACATATTTCTCATCAACGAAAGTAACAAATTTAATACAGAGTTCTTTGTGCTTTGCGATCAATAAGATCCAAGAGACTGATGAAATCTAATAAACAGTTCGTCATATTAACCAGTGTTTTAAAAAGCTGGCTAGTGTTTGAGTATTAAATGCGACTTTACTTAGAGAGGATATTTTGAGGCCTCTTGATAAGTTTAGTTTAGCGTTTGGGTACTTAATTGATTTAACTTATGTTGGGGAATCACAGATTTCTGGTGCCTGAAGGATGTGACTTGGTTGCAGCTGGTGCACTTCCGGTTGCATACGGTACATCACATGTCGCACTTGTTCATAGAGCGCAACTGCGTGCTGGTCAGGTAGAGTAAGGTTACTAAGTGAAGGAAATGCTTCAAATAACATGATTCTTAAAAAATAAAAGGGATACTTACAAAATAATCCTGAGGTTTGGGCTAGTTACAAAAAACCCCAGGATGTTTCAAAAGTACTGAAAGCCCCCCTCAGTTTGAAATATTTTTTGCTTATGAAGGGGTAAAATGTAAGACGTAATCAAATCTCAATGGGAGGTTTGCGATTTTCAAAAATCTCTGAGTTTTTTTGTAATTAGCCGGAATCTCAGGATTATTTATTTTTTTTGTAATTATCCCAAAATAAAATGAAAGACAAAAATTTGAACTCCAAGCTAGGACCTCTTTTATAATATAAAAAACAACTACATTGTTTATACATGAACAACATTTTGTTATTTTTATTTTTTTTTATTTTTAAGTGAATTTTCTATTATCTAAAAGTATTTTTGAATTAAAATAATTTAAAAAATATAATTATTAGCTGTCCACAAGAGTTCTAATCTCTGTTTTTTGGGAAATTATGTGTGTGTGAGGATTATGCGATCAGCTTTATATTTGTGAGGAATGTAGGTATTGCTGGTTCTTGGTGCAGCTGGTGGAGTTGGAGTTTCTGCTGTTCAAATCGGCAAGGTCTGTGGTGCCGTTGTTATAGCTGTTGCTAGGTAACCACATATACTTATTACAAACTTTTTAATGACTTACTAGCATTCCAATTATGGAGTGATATTCTTTATCCTTGGAGATGGTTATTTGAGTTTTACCTGTGAAAACTTGTACTGGCATAATTTAGTATTCGGTTGCCATCTATCTGGCAGGGGGGTCGAGAAGGTGCAATTTCTGAAGTCAATGGGTGTGGATCATGTTGTTGACTTGAGTAAAGAGAATATTGTTGCAAGTGTGAAGGGATTTCTAAAAGCTAGGAAGCTGAAAGGAGTCGATGTTTTGTATGATCCAGTCGGAGGCAAGCTTACTAAAGAAACTTTGAAGTTGTTGAACTGGGGAGCACAAATCTTGGTTATAGGGTTTGCGAGTGGGGAGATACCCATAATCCCAGCAAATATTGCTCTTGTTAAGGTACTGCTTTTAAGGGTTTATTATGTAAAACATCTGGTGTTCTTTGTGTTCTTTGTAGCATTAACAAAAACTACCCTTGAGATTTAACTTAATTTCAAAAAAAAAAAAAGTTCGCTTTTAAAATTACAAATACCCCCGACATTTGTTTTTAGCATACAAAACTACAAAAGACCCTCACGGGGGGTGTATTTGTTAGGTAAATATAAACCTCAATTGGGTATTTGAAATTTTGAAAGATAAGTGGAGTTTTTTGTGTTTAGGCTAAACTTCAGGGGTAGGTTTTGAAATTATCCCAAAACAAAATCTATACTAAATAGTATTGCTTAGTTAAAGTTGCAGAATTTGTTTTGGTGTTAAAGTTGAAAATTATTATTTTTCAGTCTTGTTCTATCTTTCTCGATAGAACGAATTTATTTCTTTATTCTTGTTGAATAGGTAGTTCACTATTACACAATGATATTTAAGCTTTCTCTTTTGTCTTTGCTTAACTATGTGTTTGAGTGTCCAGTTTATTTGTTAGAACTTTGTAACCGTAGAAAGCTTTGTAAGCTCTTTCGTACTGTGATGAACAAGCTCTGCCTCCATAGATATATAGTTATATGAACAATAAGGTCCAAAGTTCCTGGTGTTTGAAAATATATTTGGCGTATATTTTTTCACTTTCAGTTCGTATGATGTGCTAATGACTTCCGAGTGTTTCTAGAAAGCTTGCTGCATTAGTAACCTATTGTTGTAAATTTTGATGTAACCGTAGTTAAGTCTCATTGTGATTCAAATAACACCTTTTAGCTTGTTTGGTGCAATTGTTATTTTTTATTGTCAGCACAATTTTTTTCTTGCAGAACTGGACGGTTCATGGACTATACTGGGGAAGCTATAAAATATATCAGCCGCGTGTTCTGGAAGATTCGCAAAAGGAACTGCTTTCCTGGTTGTCTAGGGGCTTAATCACCGTCAAGATTTCCCATACTTATAGCCTCTCCGAGGTGAGAATATAATAACTATTTCTTCATTTGACCCAAAAAAAAAATGTTTTTCACCCAAACAGGAAGAATATCAGCTTTTTCACATTCTGGTTACAGTACTATCGTTCTGAGACCCTCTTGAAATAAATGCAATTTCTAATAGTTATTACATTATATAGACATCGACGTATTAGTTATCTATTAAGTTGAATAACTTATTTCGTGCATGGACTTAACTTATGTTTTGTGCACTTTGTTTGAATTTTGACAGGCAAATCTTGCTTTCGCTGCACTTAAGGATAGAAAAGCGATTGGAAAAGTTTTGATTGCATTCGATGACCAGAGAGCTGTGAGGGCGAAGCTTTAATTGCGCGTTAAAAATTATTGCCAGATAGACGATAACGCTTAAAGTTGGTACTGTTAAGCTTCTTGTACTGTTCTAAAGTATACAATGGTGTGCTGATGGCCTTTGACAAAACTTGTCAACTAATAAGGCTAATTGCATTGCCATTGTTTTAAAAAAAAAAAAAATTGCATTGCCATCCAGACATGGTTTTGTGGAAGTAACATATAAATAATAAATGAAATGAGAATTTTGACATTGTTGATGGAATGTAGCTCATGAGTAATTTTTCGCTGGAAAGGTAGTAGAAATTAATTTGGTAATTTTAATACACTCTGCAGTAAGATGCACTATGCACGATGAATCTTGTGCTAGATGTGTATAATGAAGTAAATATAGTGCCGCCAAACACACAATGCCCCCCTATGAAATTTGATCTAGAGGGTTGATTACAAAAAGCTTTAATCTAATTACAGTAATTCAAGGGGAAAATAAGATTTTTAGTCCTGTAAGTTGGACCTTTTTGAGAATTAGTCATTTAAATTATCATATTCATTTTTTAGTCCTTTCACTTTCAAATTTCTAGATATTCAGTCCTATTGCAAGTATTTTTTAAACTTACAAATATCTCTGTATTTGTAATTAGAGATGTCAATAGGTCGGGTCCGCCCTAGACCTAAGGCTCGACCCGTTAAGAAAATACAATACTCATACTTGTGTCTAGCGGATAAGACTCGTTAGACCTGTTAGACCCGCCAACTTTATATATTTGACCAAATTTGTACAATTTTTAGTTTTTTGCTCAGAATAGTGCACTCAAACTTATGTCAAATGTGATCATCATCATCATCAACTGCACCTTATCCCACTATGTGGGGTCGGTGGCGTGAAGTTTATAGTGTCAATTAATTGTCTAAAATTAGTTAACATTATAATTCACACAAAAAACAAAGTGGCAAAGTTTTACACCGATGCCCTTCTCGACAACCTTCATAAGGAGAAATAAGATGAAATTCCAAAACCATCATCATCATAGGTTTTTCCACTTGCATGGAAAATATCATGAGAGAATGATGAGTTGAGATAGTTGCTCTAGTCATGTCCCATTACACGATTGATATTGTAAAATGTGATATTCATATAATTTTGTAGATATTGTATGAATTATGAAATAAACACCAACAACATTTATAAATCAAGAGTGTTCTTGAACAACAATATATTCACTCTATATAAACTAAAAAAAGTAAAAATTATATGGGTGGGTCCTACCATACCCGTTTACCCAACCCAAACCCACTTGGGTCTAAAAACAATACTCATTACCCGCCTCAAACCTATTTATCGAGACCCATACATGCCCCAAATGAGGCGGAGTGCTGTTCGAAACGGTCGTGCCTTGACCCATTGCCATCCCTATTTGTAATGCCTCAAGAGGGTTTCTATATATATATATTTTTTTTTGGCAATTACACTAAACTTGAAAGGTAAATTTTATAGTTTAGCCTTGATCTAATACTTTCTTGAACTGAAAAGTCTATGTACATGGAAGTGGTACGATATGTTGCTTAACTAGTGTTGTTTTAGGGCGCAATAAAATACAAGTTTTTGTATGTCACAACATTGTCTTCCTTCCAGTCAACTCAAATCAAATTTGAGATTAACCAACGAATAATAAGAAAGCATAGAGAATCAGATAGCGATCAAGTGATTAAATCTCTCAAGCCAAGACGAGATCTAAGATTCGTTCCTCTTACCGCTCTCCTAGAAGGTTATGTACTCAAAAAATAATAAGAAGAAAGCGTAACTTTCAATAACATTTGCGAAACTCGAAATGAAGTTCATTGGATGTAATTCAGTATTCAAGTAGTCTATTACTCTATTATTTCCATTTGGCTCTCATGCCAGAAACTAGTCGAAGCTCTCAGGCAATGACAACAACTAAAACAGCACTATCACAAGGCGCATCATTTGATATCATGTACATCGATCAAATGTTGTTCTTATATATATACTCATCTGTAACAACCAAACAAAAGCGAACGCGAGTTATTTCATTTACAGGCTATATGTCCACGTAGTTTTTCGTTATTTACATCAGGACCAAATTCAACATAACGAATAGAGATATATGATAAATACATTTAAAGGGTCATACTGCAATTACACAGAAAAGAAATGCATGTAGCTCATCAAATACCACCATAGGCCTATCGAGATCTTGTTTCAGTTTTCAGAAAGCGTACATATTCCTGCTGCACCATTACTCCTCCGTTCATCGGATCAAAGCTGCACTTGTAGAAACTGAGTGTGGGCCGAACAGAGAAAGGAACAAACAAAAGCAAACCGATTATTAGTGAGTTTCAATATTTCCGATGCAACAAATGCATTGGTTGATGCTAAATAGTAATTCTCACTAATATTCTATTATCTTGACTTTAAATGCGGGCCAAAGTTGATTTGAAAAGTTGAAGCATGGTTTAAAACATAGATGTGAAACAGGCCTGCGAAAGAAAGTGCCAATAGGGTTGTGATCTCACCTCCCATCCGTGCCGACAATAACAACAGTGTTTTGAGAACCAAAAGCAGCAATGAAGTGAGTATAGTCTGGCAAGTGAAACTGAGCAAAGGACCACTCTGAGCTGAAATATTTAGGTAAAACCCCTGAAGAATTGCTAAAAACGTGAGATTAAACACACTTCCGGCTCAAAATATGTAATCACATTAATATTAGTAACCAGAAAGTACGATTTGATATAAAGGCAAATCGTATTTTGAGAAAGCCATACAGGGCCATCATTAATAGTTAAGCCGGATGTGTAGATATCTGAAGACAGAGAATGGAGCTACATTATTTGAAGAAATATCCCAGGTTTGTGGGTGTACTTGGGACTTTGGGTTCTCTAGACTCCAACAAAGATGATCCTACTAGTCACTAGTCAAAAACTTGAGTTAGAATCTTGTTGATTTAATTTAAAACAAAAACCCAGGAAAAAGGTTGTTAGCAGCATCTATTGGTATTCATCATTTTGTAATACATCAACTAATACAAAAATTGGAGTACGAAAGCGTCGATATATTCCCATTTCAGGCTTCATGTAGTTAAAACTCCGCCATAAAAGTATGAACATTTGCAGTCAGCAAGAATAATTATACAACTACTTATAATGCCCACTTGAAATATGGTTCCCATGTATACCCTGTTCACCCAATCAATTCTTATCAAACATAGATTATATCTTCCCATTATCCACTAAAATCACAATCGTGATATCAGTTTTCTTTTATAATTTACTAAGGTGCCAACTAAGAATTCAAAAATAACTATAGTAGACAATTACAACACATTGACATCATTAAGCATTGAATCATTAAGCTGAAATCTGGAAATGCGATAGGCATACAATTCCTCAGTTTAATGGTTTCCTTCGTTAAACTATCACTGGATTATCTGTAAACTTTATGCGCAAAACTCACTTCATACCATTTCAAATAAATTAACAAAATATCATTTTAGGCATAAAAGTAAGTGCTTAAGCTATCCTATTCAAGGGCTTGTCTATAAACAGAGTGAGTTTCATCTATAGGATTCTCTTACCTTTCATGAAATAGAATGATGATCCAGGATTAGCACCGGTACTTGGAGAAATTAGAGGATCAAGTGAATTTGAAGAATTCTGATTTAACAACGCTGGACTTTTAGCAGCCGTGGATTCAGTTGACCTGTCCTCACCAACCACCCGCACTCTGAGACTAAATATGTGGACAGTACCTTTGTCACTGGACACAGCCAACCACTTAACATTTGGAGATAGAGCAATACCATATATATCTGCTTGGTCTACCCCTCTACGTACCTGTAGTAAGCAATGGAAATATTATAGGAAAGAATAAGGAAAAGAAACAGAAAAAAAAAATAGAGATTACGATGAGATGCAGTTGGGACCAACAACTATGTAAGTAAACCACCAGTATCAGGAGTGGATTTCTTGCAACCTAAAAAGGACATTGCAGTTCCCGATGCAATCGTTCAAGTGAAGTTATCAAACCAGGAACTATGTATAGAATTAGTATTCAGCATCCACAAAGTTGCGGATCTTTTTGTACCCAAAAGAAAAGAATTAAGCAAAAGAAAGCAGAAGCAGATGAAGGACTGTTCACATAGCTATTGATATGTAGCATTATCGGGGTCCGATGTTCAAGTTGTGTGTTCAGGAAAAAGGGATCATCATCAACTGCAACTTATCCCACTATGTGGGGTCGGTGGCATGAAGTTTATAGTGTCAATTAATTGTCTAAAATTAGTTAACACTATAAATTCACACAAAAAGCAAAGTGGCAAAGTTTTACACCGGATGCCCTTCCTGACGCAACCTTCATGCGAAGGAGAAATGAGATGAAATTCCAAAACCATCATCATAGGTTTTTCTACTTGCATGGAATATATCATGACTCATGATATATTCATTGCCGTCTCATGATTGCCCTTCCTGACACAACCTTCATGCGAAGGAGAAATGAGATGAAATTCCAAAACCATTATCATCATAGGTTTTTCCACTTGCATGGAATATATCATGACTCATGATATATTCATTGCCGTCTCATGAATCATGAGACGGCAATGAGTTGAGATAGTTGCTCTAGTCATGTCCCATTACACGATTGATATTGTAAAATCAACATGTACATCATGGAACACGATTGATAATGAACATAATATGTTTGTTCGATAATGCAATACGTATGTTTATCGAACATTATGACATTAGTTCAACAAGTTTCACTCTCTCACTATGGTAGAGTTTATCTATTGTCTTTTCAACGCCTACAAAAAACGTTGTCTTTTTGCAAATATGGTTATAGTTCCCGAGAACCTTCAAGTACAATATTATACAAGTGAGGAGAATTATTGGCATTCCGCTTTCCCCTATAAAATAAATATTAATTTTACTACTAGCTTGCTTATCAACCTGAAGTTAAGTTTAAACAGTACCAGCCTGAATACACACGTGACTGAAGACAGGTAGAAGACAAATCCAAATGTTCTAATAGAAGTACCACAATTTCAGTCACATTTTGATGGTGTTGTTCAGTGCTTTGCAAGCAAAATTCTGAAGGAAAAAAGAAAAAAGGCACAAGAAACAAAATCCACTAGACTGTTGTCAGCGTAGAAGGTATGTAACTGTTAATTAAGTGTCAGGGGGGAAAGGATATAAGAGGTTATTAAAGCCAAATATTGGATCTACTAAGCCAGAATTCTCTGTGCTCATTCTTACATGGAAAAAGCTGAAATGCATTGAGAGAAGTTTAGTTACGATATATCTAGATCCGCATATTTTGATAAGGCTCAAAAGAAATTCTTCATGCAGTAACGTGATTGTTTTTCACATAACGAACAAATAAGTAACCATAAATGGAAGGTAAAGCAAGAATCTGCACTAACTAATTAACATTTTTAATCATTTTAAATGCCTTGTATCCAAAAAAACACACTAATTTGAAAGACACAAGGATATTTGCAAGCATATTACCTCTTGTAACCGAGTTCCATCCATTGTGTTAAAAATTCTTATCAGAGTGCCTCTCACACTGGCAGTTGCAAGAAGAAGCCCGTCCATAGTCAAGGTCATGCAAGCTATCTTAGAATCATGAGCACTGATTAATTTTGTCATATTCAGACCAAAATGTTCAACCCGAACCTGTCCTCGTCGCAGGCCTGGGCAGGCCAACACCGATGTATTCAGATGCTGTGACAGAGAACAAAGTCCCCTGGGGTTCGCCAAAGTCTCTATTTGATGAAGAAGCTTTAGGTCCATAAAATTGTAAACATAAATCTTGTGCTCAAGAACAACAACAACACAATCCCGTCTCAGTTTAACTGCACGAACCTCGGATCTAAATGAAAACTCACCAATCACCCTGCTTTGGTGATCATCCCAGATAATGACTTTATTTGGAGGGTATTGTGTATTGGCCTTACTACCAACAAGTGCTAATATATTGCACCTAAACAGCATCTCAACTATCTTGAATCCCCCACTTTTCAGATCACGCCTGAATGTTTCCTTAAAGGGATCACAATTATATATACGAAAACCACAACTAGTGCCAGCAGCAAAGCAACCATAATCCTGATTCCAAGACACAGAATGCAACTCAGTTTCATCAGTGTCACCGAACTCCGGTTGGACAATAGGGTCAGATGCCCCACCCATCGAATCGTAGTCTCCAAATCCGGTAGCTGGAAGTATCCCTCTAGATGTTGAAACAGTGGAAGTCATATAGGCTATGAACAGTCATCACCACTAGAGCAACAAAAGTTCATACCAATTCAGAATGTTGAAATCCGAACAACTTAGGTCAAATCTCCCAATATATGTAGAAAATATGCATTCACTTGAATATAGAAAGCAACTAATAACTACAAGCCGTAGGCAAAACAATGTGATATTGATGAAGCATGCATATTCATCCATATGTCAAATCCGAATGTAATTACTGGAATAATAAAAGAAAATCTCTTTCCAGGAAACAACCATAAAAAAATGATTCAATACATAAAATCTTGGTAACCAAGAAAGGAAAAGAAAAAAAAGAACAAATCCGATTCACCATGAATAACTTCTTAGACAGCAAAATAAATCTAAGAATTACTTACGGAGCTCAATGGTTATAGAATTCCCAAGAATTGCCGTCGTCAAGCATAATTTCAACGCATCAATCATGAGACCTGCATTCCAGTGTAGTATGATTAGAGGAATTAATTATGCACAACAAAATGTAATCATAAACCGTCAAAACCCCTAATTACCAACATAAATATTTATGCTTCTGAGTACATAATGAAAATGAATTTGTACAGATGCGGAGGGTTCGGAGCTTCACCTGCCGGTTGCTCAGATATAAATTTCTGGAGAGAGTGAAAAGAAAAAGGATTTAATCGGAGAAATAGTGAGGAAAATCACGAGAGAGGAGAAGCGTATGAGATTGTGGCATGTGTTGAGAGAGAAAAATCAAAAGGCAAACTAATAATTGGCTTAAACTATATATATTTTCAGATGGATCTTGATTCTTGATATTGACCAGATCACATTTTGTTTCTTGATGTTAGTGAATCGCAATTTTACCCTTTATTTACCCTCTTAAAAAAGGGTTAAATTATTTTCACATTTTTAAATTGTACCAAAATTCGACAAAAAAAAAGTTAAATAAAAAAGAAATGATTAAAATGGGGGAAGATTAAAATATTTTGGCATTTGTACCCTCAAGATTTTTGAGAATACAAAACATGTTTATATAAAGGGTAAGTGATGAGAATCCAGTCACGAAGGGTCAGGGCAACACCAAATGCAAGCTATCTCGAGTTTTTGAAGATTATGTAATTGAGCTCTTGAGTTCTTGTATTTGTTTATCATAGATTAGATGTTTATTTTCCTTGTTTTGAGTCATTTGAGTGGCCAAGTTGATGTTAGAGGCCAAGTATATTGAGTTTAGAGTCATATTAGTTAATCATGTGTCGAAAGGAAGCATTGACGGTCGAACAACAAGAGGATTCCTTCAAAAACGTCCAAGCGTGTCGGCAGGGTTTAGTATTTTGGCCATAACTTTCTCTACAAAATTGATATGGAGCTGATTCAAGATGCTACGGAAAGCTAAGAGAAAGGGCTACAACTTTCATGAAGACCCCAGGAGCTAATTCAGACTCAAACTGACGAAACAGAGGCCAACATGGCCTGGCCGTGTTCACAAGCACGGTCGTGCTCGGCAACACGGCCTGGCCGTGTCACACAACACGGCCGTGTTGCAGAATTGGGTTTGGCCCCGAATTACAGCAGGGAACGCGGCCCTGCCATGTCCCACGACACGGCCGTGTTCGGGAACCGCGTTTTTTGAGTTATGTCCAGTTTTTATTTCTTTTTCTAATTTTTAAGTTGTTTCCTAGTTGGTTTAGGGTTTGTTTTGGATTAGGGTTTGTTTTGAGTCGCCTATATAAGGCAAACACTTGTTTATTTTTCACAAGAACTTGGATATTGAATATTGAAGTGAGATTATTCTCTCAAACCCTTTGGGTTTTTCTAAGAGCTTCAAGATTGTTCATCTTGTTGCGAACTCTGAATTATCAAACAAACTTTCGCATCTGTTCGTGGCGCCTACGCATACCGAGGTTCTTGCTTTGCTAAGCAATGGGTCGAGGTTTTCACCAATTTAACCGAACTAGTGAAGATCTTGGGTTAACAACATATTGTTGTTGGGTCGTATGCACAGTCGTTGCTGCGGTTCACATCAGTTGGTAATCAGATCCATCTAGCAAGGTTAAATCTATCCTTGTTTTATTTTATTTTCCAGATTTTCTTTGTTATCCATAAACCCTAGTTCTTCAAGGGTTACCAAAAAAAATTCAGAAATTTTAAAAAAAAACAAGGGAGTTTATTCGTGAGTTGAGTGATACACGAGCGTATACACGTGAGGAAGTGATTTAAACATAACTGAGGAAAAACGACAACCGGCAGATTTAGGTAACAAGCTGGATATGGAGACGATAGCGAACATGGTTAAGAAAATAATGTTTGAGACATACGGGGATCCTAGGGAGGCGCCGAGAATAGAGGAGCCGACTACTAGGGCGCGGAGGCTTAGGAGGTTCGAATTGGAGGAGTGGGCAGATGAGATTGATGATTTTGATTTCGAAAGGGAGCAAAATTACAATCCGGGTAGAGGTCGGCGCGGAGATAGGGGTGGTTGGGGACGTGAGGATAGCAATTTGAGTAACATCAAAATGCAAATCCCCTCGTTCTAAGGAAAAAGTGATCCGGATGCCTATTTAGATTGGGAGAGGAAAATCGAGAATGTGTTCGATTTCCAGAACTATTCTGAATTGAAAAAGTTAAATTGGTGTCAACTGAATTCTCAGATTACGCAAGTATTTGGTGGGATCAATTGATGGTCTCAAGGAGGAGAAGCGGCGAGTGGCCCGTTTCCACATGGGAAGAGATGAGGAGTCTGATGCGACGCCGTTTCATACCAAACCACTATTATAGGGACGTCTATCAGAGGTTGCAAAGGTTGACACAGCGGTCGAGAAGCGTGGAGGATTGTCATAAGGAGATGGAGATGTTGATGGCAAGGGCTAACATAGAGGAGGGCCAGGAGGTTACGATGGCGAGGTTCATTGTCGGATTAAATACTCCTATAACAGATGCTGTCGACTTACATCATTGTGTCGATCTTGAGGAGATGGTGCACATGGCGGTGAAAATTGAGCAGCAGCTCAAGAGGAGGGGTTTTACACGGCAAAATCCCAACACTAGCACCAATATTTGGGGTTTGAATACTCCTACGATGGATGACGCGCGTTTTTCACAACCACCCAAAGTTGTGGAGAACAAGACGGACTCGGACAAGGCAAAACCATCAGGTAAATTTGATCCTTCTACTTCACGCACTAGGGACATTGAGTGTTTTAAATGTCATGGGAGGGGTCATAGAGCTAGCGAATGTCCGAATAGAAGAGTGATGGTGATTCGGGCTAATGGTGATGTAGAGTCCGAAAGTGAGGATGATCATGATAATCCGGAATTGGAGGAGGGTCTAGAGGAAGTTAAGCCGGTGAAGGGCGATGTGTTATCACTAGTGTCACGTAGAGTTTTGAATATGCAACCAAAGTTAATTGATCATGAGCATCGAGAAAATATTTACCACACTAGATGCTTAGTTAAGGATAAGGTGTGTAGTATGATCATTGATGGAGATAGTTGTACAAACGTGGCTAGTGTGAAGTTGGTGGAGAAGTTGGAGATTCCTACACTTGAACATCTAGAACCGTATACACTACAATGGTTCAATGATTGTGGCGAGGTGCGAGTTAATAAAGAGTGTTGGTGTCTTTTCAAATTGGGGGTTATAAGGATGATATATTATGTGATGGGGTGCCAATGCAGGCTTGTCATATCTTGTTGGGTAGGCCATGGCTGTTTGATAGGCGAGTTGTGCATGATGGATATACTAATTGCTATACTTTTGAGCATGAGCGAAGAAAGTTCATATTTTCATCTCTTACACTTGCAGAAATTTATGATGATCATGTGAGGATGAGAGTTTGTGAGTCAAAAGAAAAAGAGTGTTCGGCAAGTGAGCAAAATAAAGAAATAAAAGCCGAGAAAAATGAGAGCTTGAGTGAAAATAGAAATAGAGAGCTTCAGAGTTTGGCCAAGGGTAGTTGTGAGATTCGAGAGATGGCCAAGAAAAAGGAGAGTACAAATTTCAAGTGGGCCAAAAATATGGGGGGAAAGGCCAATGAGGTAAAACAAGAGAGAAAATTTGTGCTTATGATTAAGAAGAGAGGCACTAGGCGAGATTTTTGAATGCTAACACATTGGGTAATATTTTGCCTAGTTCTATTGTTTCTCATGTGCAGGGATTTGGGCAACCGGATGAATGTACGTGTCGTTTCACATTTGATCCGGGTGGATTGAAATAATTGTTCAACCTTTGGGGTCCGACGTTTGGATTCGAGGACGAATCCCTTTCAAGAGGAGGGGAATGATGAGAATCCAGTCACGAAGGATCTGGGCAACACCAAATGCAAGCTATCTCGAGTTCTTGAAGACTATGTAATTGAGCTCTTGAGTTCTTGTATTTGTTTATCATAGATTAGATGTTTATTTTCCTTGTTTTGAGTCATTTGGGTGGCTAAGTTGATGTTAGAGGCCAAGTATATTGAGTTTAGAGTCATATTAGTTAATCATGTGTCAAAAGGAAGCATTGACAATCGAACAGCAAGAGGATTCCTTCAAAAACGTCCAAGCGCATCAGCAGGGTTTAGTATTTTGGCCATAACTTTCTCTACAAAATTGATATGGAGCTGATTCAAGATGTTACGGAAAGCTAAGAGAAAGGGCTACAACTTTCATGAAGACCCCAAGAACAAATTCGGACTCAAACTGACGAAATAGAGGCCAACACGGCCTGGCTGTGTTCACAAGCACGGTCGTGCTCGGCAACACGGCCTGGCCATGTCACACAACACGACCGTGTTGCAGGATTGGGTTTGGCCCCAAATTACAGCAGGGAACACGGTCTTGCCGTGTCCCACCACACGGCCATGTTCGGGAGCCGCGTTTTTTGAGTTCTGTCCAGTTTTTATTTCCTTTCCTGATTTTTAAGTTGTTTCCTAGTTGGTTTAGGGTTTTTTTGGATTAGGGTTTGTTTTGAGTCGCCTATATAAGGCAAACACTTGTTTATTTTTCACAAGAACTTGGATATTGAATATTGAATTGAGATTATTCTCTCCAACCCTTTGGGTTTTTCTAAGAGCTTCAAGATTGTTCATCTTGTTGCGAATTCTAAATTATCAAACAAACTTCCGCATTTGTTTGTGGCGTCTACGCATACCGAGGTTCTTTCTTTGCTAAGCAACGGGTCGAGGTTTTCACCAATTTAACCGAACTAGAGAAGATCTTTGGTTAACAACATACTGTTGTTGGGTCGTATGCATAGTCGTTGTTGCGGTTCACATCGCAAGTCTCCCCGAGAATCGCCAGACGGATCCAAATACTCGGTCCACAGTCAATTCGCTAATTGACCTGCACAATCACTAACATCACAACAACCACATCACTGTTAATGCTTTTTAGGAAGGCTACTAATACTTTTTGGGAGGACTACTAATAATTTTCAGGAGAAATATTAAAATATCTTTAATCGAGAAAATCTATACTTATAGGACTATTAATACGTTTTAGGGGGAATACTAATACTTCTGCAGGAAAAATTCAATACTTTTCACGATAATTACTTAAAAAACTGTTCAAGGGGATTACTAATACTTTTCCGATGGATTGCTAATATTTTTCACGGGAAAAACTAATACTTTTGAGAGTTGTCTAATATTATGTCATTGCCTAATACTTTTCAAGATGACAATTAATATATTTTAGGTGGATTACTAATACTTTTGAGGGAAAAAATCAATATTTTTCATGAGGGCTACTAAAAATATTATTAAGGAGATTACTAATACCTTTCAGATGTGCTACTAATACTTTTAAAGGCAAAACTAAAATTTTTAACGGCCCCTAATATTACAAAAATGTCACTGATCTGGAGGTCCTATGACTCTGCCCCATAATATTACAAAATATCACCAATGCATTAAATTACAAAAAAAAATAGTCGGGTTGGATTGGGCCCATCTAACGAAAAAAACACGTTAGACGATCTAACCAAAGTGTGTGTCTTTTATAAATAGTAATGGTACCCTTATTATTTTAATTAAAAACTCATTTGAAACTTTTTTTTTGGCTAAACACTCTTATTTTACTTTTTCATTTATTTTTTCAAAATACTACTACTTAATTCTTCTCCGCTTTTTTTTAAGGGGTGAAAGGAATTTGTTGCTGGCAGGTGTCACTATTCAAAACTAAATCATTTTCTTCAAAAGAATAAATTTTAAGAAACACCTTCTAAATGTCTCTGTTATTTAAATTCAAGAAGTTTTTTATATTTTGAAATTATATTTTTTTCTTATCTTTTATAGCATAAATGCAATAAATGACTTCTTTTAGGGGCTATAGATTTGTATTTGATTTTTCATTACGTGGGGGAATACATCAACATCGAGTGAGCATGACGTGGACTATGGCTTATAAACGAGGGTCAAGCCCTTCTCACCCAAGAGGTGTCTTTTCCAGGACAAATCAGTGAGGTACAAGCCAAAACGAATAACACCTTTTGCGCGGGCGCGAGCCACCTTGTGCCTAGAAGTGGAAATAGGCCAGGCTATCCGACATTGACCTACTAAGGATCTGGTTTGGCTTGACCTATTTAACAATTGGGTCAAGTTCAGGCCTTTTATAAAACCTATTTAAATAGTTGAGCCAGACACATGTGTAGACCAATTAAATTTGCGCCAATCAAATGGTGACACACGTGAAATTCTATATTAATTATCAATTTTATAATTTCTATTTATATTTGGGGATTTAATAAAATTTAATTCCTAATTTAAATAGTTAAGTGATTGATATTTTAATATATATTTTGTTGGCCAATTAAAGATTGAAAAATGTCAAATTCTTATATATCAAGAGTTATCTTGATTTATTATTTTTTTTTATAATTATCACAATTTGTGATTAAAGAGATAATATTAAATCTTGAAGGACCAATCAAATTAGAGTATTCACCATATGAGTTATCCAAAGACCCATTTCCTACAAGTATAAATAGAAGTCATTCTCAAGGAATTAAATCATAATTAAAAGAGAAGAAATCCAAGCAAGAAGGCGGTGTCTCTTAAGTCAAAAGAACAAATTGAAGGAGATCCACGGTGTTCAAGGCGTTCATCGCGGAATCCGCTCAAATCACGATGTTTGATTCGGGAATAAGCTGACAAGCCCTCGAGTTAATGTTATTGAAGTTAAATCCATCTTGGAGGAAGATCGAAGAGTCAGATCCACTGGGAAGATCTCAAGTTTCAAAGTCAAATATATTGAATATTCCACGTTTGATTTGACATTAAGCTTTCAAGCCCTCGAATAACATTATTGAAATTCAAGTTCAAGTTTGGAGAATATTAAACTAAAGATTTCATCTCCAAACTCTCAAATCTCGGATATTTTGTTCTTGAAGAAAAGAATCAGAGGAGAAATAGAGATTGCAACCTGAATTTTTTTTTTCTATTCATATATATTTAATTTGTACGCTTTTTCTTATTTGTTTATTTGCAGACAATAAAAATTTGTGTTACAAATATTTAGCACGCCCGGTGGGACAATCTCTACCTCTCATCTCTTTTCCTCAACAAATTTTGAAGTATCGCGATGACTACTCGCAAAACCACATCAACAAAAGCTGTTTCTTCAAACTCTTCAAGTGACACAAGTAAAAGTGTTGGTATCACGACATGGAATATGTCCAAGAAGCTGAGTGCATCCTTTGAGAACACTCCGGTGCGAGCTAAAGCAAATCTAACTTATCTCGAAGATGATGGAGACTTAGAGATGATGCTTCATCCCAAACCTCCCGCTCGACATGAAGTTGCGCAAACATGGCATCCATTATGGTGACAAATGTGTAAGTCCAAGCGGCTACGATAATCTAGAGGGGGGGTGAATAGATTATCTCCATCTTTTCGATTTTGCCCTCTTTTTCGAACCGAATGCTCAAAGACAATAATAAAGGTGCGGAATGTAAACAACACACGTCGATTTATAGAGGTTCAACCCACCTAGGGCCTAATCCTCTACCACCCCAGTATATCCGGGATGGATTTCAAAAAGAAAAAAAGATTTTATTAATTTACCAAAAATTAATACAACACCAACTTACAACACCACCTTGAAGAGCACCACACTCTTCTTCAACACCACTCTTGAGATTACCACAATCTCACTTGAAGATTACCACAATCTCCAACGGCACCTTGTGAAGATTACCACAATCTTCAACCTTGAAGAATACCAAATTCTTCAACACCTCAACACGAAGATTACCACAATCTTCTTACACCTAACACCTAGTTCACCCAAGTGTGTTCTTACCACAAGAACACTCACAAGGATATCTTGTGTTTGAATGACGACCACAAATTCAAGATTACAACTCGATAATGAATAATACAATTGAGTGCAAGTGTAATCAAGAATAGCCTAGACCTCAAGGATGTGAAAGTGAATAGCTAGGCAAATTACAACAAGAAATAAGACAATGTAAGAACAAGTATATTCTTGAGTGTATCTTGTTGTGTTGTAGTTTTCTCTCTTCTTGTGTTGCTTCAATTCTTCCTATATTTATAGAAGATGTCTTGTACATGATAGGCTCCTCTTGGGGACATAAAATCTGTAAAAAATACCAAGATAATTGAAGAAAAGAGTTGTTAGAAATCAACCCCACAAATTAAGGAAAAGTTGTTTGTAAACTCAACGGATAGTTTCTTTGTCAAAAAAGAGGGGTTCGACGGCCGCGCAGAGATAAGTAGAAATTGAATTTGCTGCGATTTTTACACGGGGGCCTGGTCGAAGGGGTTCGACCGGTCGCCCCTATGTGTGACCGGTTGGAGGAACAATTTTGAGAAACAAAAAATGAGTCTGTTCTCGTGGGTACGTTCGTGTCGGCGCCCAAGGGTCGACCGGCCGCCTCCCCCATTTCCCCTTGATCCGTTTTGTTCCAAAACTCAACACAGTGCGGGTTGCCCTATGGGCGACCGGTCGAGCTCGAAACATAAGTATTGTCAATTTAATATCGAAAATAAACTCCAAGAAATACTCCAAAAATAGTAAAAACACTTTAGGCCGATCGGGAGTATTAGACAACATTCGGGATATAGTATTGATGTAAAAACATTTTGACATAAAATCATTAAAAGCGTTGTCCATTTTAGTCGAAAACAAACTTGAAGAAATACTCCAGAAAATATTAAACCATTTTAAATCATTTTGGAGTATTTGGACAACCTTTAGAAACATTGTTTTGGTATAAAAACAAAATCATCAAAATCATGATAAAACCATTTATCAAACAATCTCCCCCTTTTTGATGATTACAAATCAAAACAATTCAACAAGACCGATTTTGAAAACAAAATAATTTTGAGAGGCGATTTTGAAACAAAACAAGTTTTCCAATCAAAAATAAATATCCGTTGAGAGCGACAACATTCCACGCAATATAAACACAAGGATGGGAGTAGAGATATTCAAACACATATATCAAATGCTCCCTCTATCAATATGCACAACAAGAGTAATATAGAAGCAACTTTCAACATAAGCTAAAATCTTAGTTTTTCGATATTGAGCTTAAGTATCAAAAAACTTAAAAGCTCCCCCTGTCAAAGAGACATCATTAGAACCGTATATAAGTCCATACTACAACCAATGGACCATGATTCATACATAACCATAATGCACCAAGTGGACTAAATATGATCCACAACTTATGGCTTTATGAAGCCATAGCTTATAGCTTCTTTTATAGCTTCTTTTCGTTAAGCTTACCTTAGCTTCTATGAGCTAAAGAGCTTATAACCTGTTTCTCCCCCTTTGGAATCATCAAAAAGAATATTAGCACGATAAATACATCATACAATTATATTAAAGTGTGCAACTAAACCGATGTATCGAGCTATTTGAACATTGAAGCTTATAAACCAAATAGGAGGGAAGAGTCGAATCATACGACTTGTAGAAGCTTATGAAAACTTATGAGATTTGCAAAACATGATCTCTATAAAAATATAAGTCATTTGAAAACGAGAGAATCATGTAGGTGATGAATTTTTCATTGAAATGTTTTATCGAACACTTGGCGGGCGTCAAAAATTGAGAAAGATATATATAGCCCTTGTAAATGAAATCGAGCCAAGTTTTTCATCACCAAATGCAATTTAACAAATGTCAATTATCAACAATCAATAATCTCATCACAAACATATATAATTAGCATCAAGAATTTGACATTTAAACCAAGTTCTCATGGGTTCAACCCAATTGAGATAAGAGAGCGAAATTCTTACCATTCGATCGGTAAAGAGATCAATAATGATGATAAACGAGCTAGACAATCCCCAAGATATATAATTTATGCAACAAAACACATTTGAAGTGAATTGTGTGTGAAAATGACAAAGGGGACGAAAAATGAACCAAAAGAGCCAAAATGGCTAAGTCTGGAAAACATAAGCATTTTAACCAAAAAATTGCTTAGACGCACAGGTCCAGGGGCATGGGCGGCCGAGTCGGCGGTGGGCGACCATCATCCCCGCCTGGCAGCGTTTGTTTTGAGTTCTGTTTGAAAATCCGAAGTTTGATCCAAAAATCCGATTTTTCGCCCCTGAGTTTTAAAAACGTGCAAAATGCAAACGTAGACCTCATCCAATATACATTATGTCATAATTAAGCTCGAAATGAGGTAAAATACTCAGCAGTAAATGAACAAATGTCCGCGAGTTAATTTTGAGACGGGATTTAGACACATCTCAAGTTTTTGTTAAAAATGCAATCCCTTAGAAAGTTTTTCGAATCTCAATATGTTTAGTTCGATTATGACGAACTATATTTTGAATAATTTTCACCAGACTTGTTATCCCAAAAAATATGAACGTTTTAAAGCTTTGGATGAACAAGTCATAAGAAGAAGTGCCTTACAAATATTTGAAAATTTCTTTTAACGGCACTTTAATGAGATTCATTGGGAAAATTTTTGAAGTCGAGCATATAGACATAAGGCATATAGAATGTCGAGTCTATTGGAACAATACAAGAAAACATACCTCGAATTTGTTTGTCAATCGATATGCCTTTCTTAACCTTTGTCAATCTTTAGCCATAGAGGTTGAGATGGTTCTTCTTTCTTCAATGCTTAACTCCTTCAAGAGTTCTTTTGAAATATAACCATCTTCTTGGCATTGAATACTTTGTAGTCCAAGCAAGAAATTGAGCTCCCCCATCATGCTCATCTCAAACTCACTTAGTATCAACTTAGAAGGACATATCTTGCACAAGTATTCATTAGTAGCACTAAAAATATTCTCATAAATATGCACAAGTAAGCAATCTTGCCCTTTTTTTTAAAAAACAAAGAGAGTAGTATCAACTATACTCTTTGTAAAATCATTTAGCAAAAATAACTAAGTCTACCATACCATACATGGGGTACTTATTTTAAACCATACAAGGTCTTTTATTAGAATCATTTGGCCTAGAAAAATTTTAAACTCCGATAGACTTCTATTTGAATGAAACCATTTAGAAAATTGGATTTAACATCCATTTGGTAAAGCTTGAAATTTTCTTAAAACAAGAATGGGCAAGTAAAATGCAAATAGCTACTAAATGTGCTATGAGTGCAAATGTTACATCAAAAATCAATTACCTTCTTCTTGAAAATACCTTCGAGCTACTAACCTCGCCTTAATTCGACCAATGTTGCCTTGGTCATCGAGTTTGTTCCGGAATACCCTTTTTGTCTTCTTCATCACTATCATCATAGGGCATCCAATTGATCTAAGGTGTTCATAATAGAACATTTACATCCAAATCTTTTGAGGTAACTAATATTTGGAGTACTTCATTTCTCATCTACACAACTTAACAAACTCATTAACGGCATCGCTTATATAGGCAAGAAAAAATATCCCAAGTGTAAAAACATGTCTCAATCATCAATCACAAAATATCTTGCATAAGAGCATAGTAGAAATAGACACTATATATATAGACCATGAAGCAAGAAACACATACTATGCATTTAGAAGATCATTAATAATGCAAGTTCAAATAAGCTTAAGAAAGCTACAAAAGGTCTCTTTTGAATTTTAAAAATTCGATAGCCTATAGTTGAGACCTCATTTAAAAGAAGTATTTGAACACGAGTTGACAAAGTAAATATGTGCAATCAAATTTTGAATAGTGCCTTTCAAAAAATCCTCTTAATGGCACTTGTATGAAATACTATGAAGAGCAAGCACATAGGCACATGGCAATACATATATCGAGTCTATAAGAGTAAGAAAAACACAAGTAAACGTACCTCGATAATTTATGTCTTTCTTGACAAATAATGACATAAATGGCCATTTTGTGAAAATATGTAAATCCTACACAATTCTTAAACAAATCTAGCACAAATCATAATGATAAAAGTGTAGGCTAAGAGATATCACAAGTAAGCTCATGCCATAAAAAATCCATAAGAGATGATGATACACTTTAGTCTACAAAAATGCACAAGAGTTTTAAAAACATCATATAAGGTCTTCTTTTTTAAAAATATTTTAAAAGCACAAATATATATTGAAGACCTTAGTTAAAAAAATAAATATTTGAAAACTCATCTTGCAATTAAGACACAAATAAAAGCATGCATAATAACAAAATAAAATGCATATTTAAATAGGGAGATACGGGTTACCAATTACGCCATTTCCATGGGTTGTGCCGTTCCCATTGTTGATGATATCTTCCCCTTGAGAAGTCACTTTGTTGATGATGACTTCTTTGATTGCTCCATTTCAAGATTTGTTACCTTCCCATTGTTGATAGTCTCTTCTTCTTTGAAAGTCATCTTGATGATGTCTTTGCCATTTCAAGGATTATGTTCTTCCCATTTTTGATTATATCTTCTTCTTGAAATCGGCTTTGAAAATATTTTCTCCTTTGATCAAATGAAATGGTCATTTGATGTCTTCTTGCGGTATAAATTTTCTTCGATCATTATTTCACGTACCTAATATGACATTGTTTTGTGGTACCCTCATGTGTTTGGGTCCTTTAGGATTAGCTTTGAGACTTTTAGGTCTCCAACAATAATTAGAGCTATTTCTAGCCCGACAAGAATTAGCCGTATGACCCTTTTTACTGCAATAAAAACAAGTAATAATTCTAGGAGCATAATGACCAACATGCTTAGAGACTTGATTCTTTTTCATATGATTGACAACATCAAACTTATGATCAAGTTCTAGTTTCGAATTATCACAATAATCAACAATTTCGGTCATATCATTGGTACTCAAGTTGGATTTAGCTAAATCCTTTTTCATGCCTTCAATATTCTCAACAAGAGTACTATTTTCTTTTTCAAGGTTTCTAACCTTGTCAAGTGTGGTGGTGTGAGCACATGATAGTGATTCATAGGAAGTAAATAAACTATCCTTATCATTTTTCAAAACATTGAATTCCTTTTTCAAATTGTTGTATTTAACAAGTAAGCTTTGGAATTTATTTTGAAGTTCATCACAATCATTTTGCAAATCACTATAATCATTTTGTATAACAATATCATAGGAAATAGAGGGTTTAAGATATACCTCGTTTTCTTCTTCGATGCCCATAAAGCAATATTCAACTTCTTCATAGTTGGAAGTTGTAGGAGGCTTGTTCCTTAGATTTGAACTTGTATCACTTTGAGAAGTAGATGCTTTTGTTTGACTCCTTTCATTTGGAAATACTCCATAGATGGCTTCTAATTTTTGCCATACTTCATTTGCCGATCGAATTCCTACAATATGTTCATATTCCAAATTAGTAAATGAACAATACAAAATATTGAGAGCTTTACCGTTTAAGGAGATGATTTTCTTCTCTTCATCATTGAGTTCTTTGAATCCTTTGGAGGTGTGTGGTGTGTCTATCATCGGAATGGATTCTCCATTTATGATGATGTTCCATAAATCGAACCCGCAACCTTGTAGATAACATTCCATTCTTTCTTTCCAAAATATAAAATTTTTGGAATCAAATAGAGTGGCTTGGTGGTGGAGGTGCTTGGTAAGATGAGCTTCGTTAGGCCGACGATTGTTCCTCTTCACTCGCAATGTGAAACGAGCTTGCCAAAGTGTTTGGCTCATACCACTTGTAAGTCCAAGCGGCTACGATAATCTAGAGGGGGTGAATAGATTATCTCCATCTTTTCGATTTTGCCCTCTTTTTTTCGAACCGAATGCTCAAAGACAATAATAAAGGTGTGGAATGTAAACAACACACGTCGATTTATAGAGGTTCAACCCACCTAGGGCCTAATCCTCTACCACCCCAAAGATATCCGGGATGGATTTCAAAAAGAAAAAAAGATTTTATTAATTTACCAAAAATTAATACAACACCAACTTACAACACCACCTTGAAGAGCACCACACTCTTCTTCAACACCACTCTTGAGATTACCACAATCTCACTTGAAGATTACCACAATCTCCAACGGCACCTTGTGAAGATTACCACAATCTTCAACCTTGAAGAATACCAAATTCTTCAACACCTCAACACGAAGATTACCACAATCTTCTTACACCTAACACCTAGTTCACCCAAGTGTGTTCTTACCACAAGAACACTCACAAGGATATCTTGTGTTTGAATGACGACCACAAATTCAAGATTACAACTCGATAATGAATAATACAATTGAGTGCAAGTATAATCAAGAATAGCCTAGACCTCAAGGATGTGAAAGTGAATAGCTAGGCAAATTACAACAAGAAATAAGACAATGTAAGAACAAGTGTATTCTTGAGTGTATCTTGTTGTGTTGTAGTTTTCTCTCTTCTTGTGTTGCTTCAATTCTTCCTCTATTTATAGAAGATGTCTTGTACATGATAGGCTCCTCTTGGGGACACAAAATCTGTAAAAAATACCAAGACAATTGAAGAAAAGAGCTGTTAGAAATCAACCCCACAAATTAAGGAAAAGTTGTTTGTAAACTCAACGGATAGTTTGCTGTCAAAAGAAGGGTTCGACCGATCGCGCAGAGATAAGTAGAAATTGAATTTGCTGCGATTTTTACACAGGGGGACCGGTCGAAGGGGGTTCGGCCGGCGCCCTATGTGTGACCTGTTGGAGGAACAATTTTGAGAAACAAAATGAGTCTGTTCTCGGGGGTACATTCAGAGTCACCTGGCGCCCAGTGGTCGACCAGGTCGCCCCTGCCGGCCCCCTGTGGCTGACCGGTCGCACTCCCCATTTCCCTTCATCCCGTTTTGTTCCAAAACTCAACACAGTGCGGGTTGCCCTATAGGGCGACACTATTTGGCGAGCTGAAACATAAGTATTGTCCAATTTTATATCGAAAATAAACTCCAAGAAATACTCCGAAAAATAGTAAAAACATTTTAGACCGATTGGGAGTATTAGAACAACATTCAGGGACATAGTTTTGATGTAAAAACATTTTGACATAAAATCATTAAAAGCGTTGTCCATTTTAGTCGAAAACAAACTTGAAGAAATACTACGGAAAATATTAAGCCATTTTAAATCATTTTGGAGTATTTGGACAACCTTTAGAAACATTGTTTTGGTATAAAAACAAAATCATCAAAATCATGATAAAACCATTTATCAAACAAGATGCTACATCGCTTGAAGAGCAAATCACAAGTTTGACAAGGGACATTGATGGACTCGCCAATCATGTCAAAGAACAAGACTCACTAATCGCAAAGTTGATGAACAAAATAGATAATATTGATACGAGTCGTACGATGGACAAGCAAGTTGAAACACATGAGGAAGTCGAAACATCCATGAAACAACGGCCAAATGAAAAAGAGAAGTCACCAGAAAATGAGTTGCAAGTCTCGTCTGATCGGCTGATTCCAGTCGACCAACTTAAGGAGTTCATTATGGAGACTATTAAGGACAAGTTTGATGGAAGTTCCGTGTCATCTATGACTTATTCCGAACCATACACGACAACTTGAAGATGCCCGCTGGTTATCAACCTCCAAAATTCCAATAATTCGACGGCAAGGGTAATGATGATGGGAATTATGGAGATCGCCTCATAAAGAAGTTTGTCTAGTCCTTGAAGGGCAACACATTCGGTTGGTATATTGACTTGGAAGCAAACTCAATTAACAGTTGGGAGCAATTAGAACATGAGTTTCTTAATCGATTTTACAGCACTCGACAGACGGTTAGCATGATCGAGCTTACAAATACTCGTCAGTAGAAGGAAGAACGTGTCATCGACTACATCAATTGATAGAGGAACTTGAGCCTCAACTGTAAAGACCGGTTATCAGAAGCTTCGGCTATTGAGATGTGCATCCAAGGAATGCATTGAGGTCTTCGATACATCCTTCAGGGAATCCAACCAAAAACATTTGAAGCGTTGGCTACTCGGGCTCATGATATGGAGTTAAGCATAGCCGTAAGTGGAGTTGAAGGACCACCCATCCAAGAGTCTCAGAGATCCAAAAAGTGATATGAAGCTAAAAAGGGGGCAAGTTTTCTTCTAAAGCTCCAAACAAGGAATCAATGGAAGTTAACACAACACCTATCAAGTTTAAAGCCAATGCAAATGTAAAGACTAATGAAAATAAAGACATTCCTCAAGAAAGAGAACAAAAAAAGTTGACTCTGAGGGAAATGCAAGCAAAACAACATCCATTCCTTGAATCTGATATCTCTGGGATATTTGACGATCTACTCAAGGCAAATCTCGTCGAACTGCCCAAAATGAAGTGTCTCGAAGAGGCTGGGCAAGTTGATGATTCGAAGTACTACAAGTACCATCGTTTTGTAAGCCATCTAATTCATGATTGCTTCGTTCTCAAAGATAAAGTCATGCATTTAGCTCGCTAAGGAAAGATATCACTTGAGGAAGATAGTGTAACTAGTAATGTTATTACCATCACAGCTGGATCCATGGATGCTAGCAATGTTGCATACAACGTGACGAATGAGCAACATGTTTCACCTAGTGAAGCATGTTTACTTGAGAATGAAGTTGACAATATTACTAAAGATTGCGTTTCAACAATCTCTTTCACTGATGAAGACTTGTTGCTTGGTTCCAAACCCCATAACAGGCTATTGTTCGTAACTAGCTATACTCGCGAGCAAAAGGTGAATAGAATTTTGATCGATGGAGACTCCTCAGTAAATATCTTATCGTTACGCACATTGAAAGAGTTAGAAATCCCATGGATGAACTCGCAAATAGTCGTTTGATGATCCAAGGTTTCAACCAAGGGGGGCAAAGGGCTCTCGGCATCATAAGATTGAAATTTTTGATGGGGGAGATGGCCTCAACTGCACTATTTCATGTCATAGACGCTAAGACTTCTTACAATATGCTTATGGAACGTCCTTGGCTACATGAAAATGGGGTGGTTCCTTCTACTTGGAATCAATGCTTCAAGTACTATAGAGACGGTGTGGTAAAGAAAGTTCTTGGAGATGATAAACCTTTCACCGAGGTAGGGCCACATTTTGCCGATGCCAAGTACTACTTCGAAGACACTAAGGCAATCAAGGCTAAAGAAAATCCACCTAAGCCACAAGATGATGAAGTCAAAGAGAGCAAAATCAAGTGTGCTTCTACAAGTCGCGATGACAATGGACCTCTGGAGGAATTGGTGTTGCCTTTAACAAAACTTGATAATAAGAAACTATCTCCGCGACCACTCAACAAGTTTGTCCGCCCAGATGAGGGACCTAAGACTGAACATGGTGAAGAGCTCCGAAATGCAAAATGCTTTGATCCAAAAGCTTATAGTCTTCTCGTTAAAGCTGGATATAACCCGCAAGAGGATTCCATCTTGGGTAGGTTCCCTTCCTCAAGCTACGAGTACTCAGAAGATGTCGAAAGAAAGTGGATATGTGGTTAAAAATACTCGGACAGGTCTTGGGTTTATAGCACCAACTCCCATTCGTATCGCCATTAGAAAAGCCAATGTTAATTATGTGTCTGAGGGAGAACTTTCATCGACGAAGGATGCCTTTGACGAAAATGGAAAAAAGGTGCGAAGAATATCGGCCTTTCATAGACTCTGCCCCATTCAAAAGTTGAAGAGCAAAAGAACCATTCATCAAAGACTGGGCATCTCTACATCATCAAAATATTGGAAAAGATCTAGAAATTCACGGGCTACCCAAAAGCTTCAAAGTCTTGTTCCATCTCGCATGAAACATCACACGACTTTGCTCATATCATGTGAGAGAGATCTGAAAGCTAAATTTCAAACTGTCATTTTCACACGGCCGCAAGACGATGAAGATGATAAAGAAAGTGTGGCATCGACATATCATATCCTTGAGTGAAGAAGGGGAACAAAAAGATGTCGAAGATGCTCCTCCCGAACTTGAAGAAGAGATCAAAGCCACAGTCGACAAGCTAAAAGAAATTAATTTGGGCGACAGTGATAACCCACGACCAATCTTGTAACACCCAGACATTTATTTTTAAGATGAGAATTTTAGATATTTAGGGGCTTAATTTCTTAACTTTTTATTTAAATTCACGTCCAATTTTCTTAATCCCAAAACTCTTATTAGCCCAAGTGTAAGCCCAATATTTATTTTTAGCGCAATTATTCATTCCTTTTGCAGCTGAAACCCTAAAGATTTTCGGATAAAGATTTCTGTTTTCAATTAAGAATCAAACTTTTTCCTATCGACTTACCAGAAGTTTAAAGTTAACAGATTCATTCTCTTCTATTAGTCGGATTAATCGAATTTCCATTAGACTCCTATTAATATATGATTTTAGATAGAAGCTTTTTTTTTTAAACAGAACCTTTTAATCCCTAAATTTATTTTTACGTGAGAATGCTTAGCAGCAAAAATTCTCTTCCAACAAAGTATTATTTATCTTATTCTCACATTCTCAAACCTCCTGCAAATTATCATCTTAATGACCAACTTCAACCAAAAACCATGTAGCCCCTCAAGCGAACCACAAAGCACCCCAAACCCCGGATACACAATTCTAGCCTGAAACGAAAGATAACCCACTTCACCTGAGAAAAAACCCAAACCAGCGCCACATGCGCCGCTCACCTCGCCGTTGCCAGAATACTGAAACCCGTAACCCTTCGAACACCCAAACCCAGTCCATCCTCGATTTTTGTCGAAAAAATTCTGAACCCACTAAGTTGCGCGAAACCCGAATTGAACCCGTTAAGCCCAAAAATCAACACCTTAATGTCCAAAGCCGCCCGAAATTTCTTACGGCACCGCCGCGCCGTGCTGCCTGGGTTGTCGATGCTGTTGACAGAAATAACATGAGTAGAAATAAGAAGAAAGAAAAAAAAATGAGTTGGGTTGGAATTGGATGGCTTGGACGAAAACAGAGAAGAAAGATTAGTAGAAGAATAGAAAATGAAAGAAAAAAAAAGAAATAGAGAAGGATGAGGTATTTTAACGGGAAATAGGTGAGATGGAATGCTTGAGTTGCGGAGTGTTTATGAAGGAAATTGAACTCAATTCAGGGATCTAACCTATAATTTCTAGTAATTACCAATTTCACCCCTTTGAAAATTCTTATGGTTCAAAACCAACAATTTTCGCTCCAATTCTGACAAACTCCAATTCACTCCCCAAATTTCAGTTTATTTTCAGATTTGACCCCTAAGCTCTTCAACACTTTATTCAACTTTCAACTTTACAAAATATATATTTTACTAAGCCCCTATTTAAGATTGTAGAATACTATTTTTAGTTTTTTCGAGTTTAGTATATTTTTGAGGTTTTGATTAGTATTTTCCTATTTCTATGTTAGCCGACTTATCGAGCGAATATTAGGAGTGCTTGCATCCAACCCATTTAAGTTCTACTTATTTTTAAACTACGTTTCAAGGTGGGGTTTGTTTTCTAAACTTTATTGTCCTTGTTAAATGCTTAGATTATTTTGCATGAATGTGTAGTACAGTTGTTTAGGCCCTATTGAGCCAGGGACTCAAGAGGTGCGAGTCGATGTATCCCTCGGTGGAACCCTGCAGTCTACCTATTGTCTATGTCTACGCTTTTTCAAAAGATCTATGCTATGTCCTATCGGATTGTATTTGCATGCCTATGTGAGATATCTGTGTATTTAGCTTGGACAATTTATACTACACTGAGTTGTGCCGCTCACCCCACATATAACAAAATTTTCAGGTTAATGAGTCGGCGATGGTTATTGGCGGCGGATAATGGCAATGGCCTATGAAACTATTGGAGTAATGTTTTTATTTTTAAATGTTGTTTTTTAATTGAATACTAAATTGTTAAACAAATTATTATTTTCTATGTATTTACCTACGATGCTAGACTCAGTGTGATAATTGGTTGGTAATGGGAACAAATGTTCGGTTTCTAAGAAATTTTCGAATTTAGAAAATAAATGATGAATTACTATAATTTTCTAAGTTTATTTATGCAAATAGACTAAAAGGGATATTTTTTTATAGATTAGTAAATGTGCGAATTTCTTAGAAATAAATGAATATATGAATTTTCTACACTTTATAAATTGCTTCCGCTGTTGCTACTGAATTTTAAATGAAATATATTTTAGGCCTATTTTCTCTTATAAATAAACGTATGTACGTGATATTTTTCAAAGTCTTTCACTGTCAAAATGATCTGTTAGAATTATATGTAGATATCAAAATTTATTCAAATTATTTAATGCGATTGTTTCAACTGTAATTATTGTTCTTTTGAAAATAAAATAGCTCGCTATAACGAGTTGTCTTTCTTAGGTTTAAAGGAAAAAAACAAGGTATTCGTCAAATGAATGCACGTGTATATTTTTATAGTCAAAAATTTCGGGGTGTTACAGTTGGTATCAAAGCGGGTCTACCTTTCTGTAGACTTGCAAAAATAAATACGTGCAATTTTCGTGTGTGTACTCTGATCAATGAATTAGAATTTTTTTTTTCATAAATGAAAAGATCTACGAATCCACCACCGCTATGCCACGCCAACTCCAAAGCCAAGGTACGAAGTAAAATTTTCAAAAGTTCTATTGCTACTTCTATTGTTATCGCCAAATTCATCGCTATCTTGCTATTGCTATTGTCATTGCTATTGCTATCGACATATTACATGATTTCTATTGCGGAAAAAAATGAGCAAACTATATTTAATGGATGCATAGTATATACGATAGAATATGATTATTGAACTATTGTAAGATATTGATGAATTCTATAGAGAGGTATAGAGAACAATACAAACTTTAGAAGACCTTTATGATAGAATACTTGAGGTTCATTATAAATTTATTCGAACAATAGAAGATTTAGAATGTTTGGATTGACTATGAGCAGAATACTAGCAACATAGATTTTGGATAGACTTTAATTGTTTTCAAGTTGAATATTCATGATTTACGCCATGTTTGTTTTTTTAGAGTTAATGATGATACTTTGAGATGGTTATGATGTTAGTATAGCAACTGGAAAAGGCACTAATTCTTATTCGGATGTCTAAAGTCATAAAAACTGAATGTTAATGGAAATGATTTAGAAGTGTATTTATATGTTATAAGAATGAAAGATTTTGATGTGATTTTAGGCATGGACTGTTAGTAATAGTGAGAAAGTATAGAGTGTCCCATAAGGAGATAGTGTTCGACTCATTAATAATATGAGTATACTTTTCTTTACGGAGCAAAGGTTAGTACCGTACCCCGACTAGTGTTAGGAAAGAAAGCAACCGAAAGTTTAAGAATGGAAATTGTCAGAGTATTTGGTTAGTGCAGTAGGTTCCCAATCTTTGATGATAATGGTCAATATGCTAATTATTCGAGGCTATGAAATATGTTTTTAGAAACTTTTATTTGGGATTCCATATGATAGACTTGCAGATTTCACCATTGACTTTTTACTTGGGACGACACGGTATCAAGTTCACCCATAGAATAGCGATGAAGGAATTATAAGAGTTAAATGTGCAATTACAAGAATTGTTGGTTAAAGGACTTATCTGACTTAGAGTATCATTATGAGGAGAGCCAATCATGTGTTGTTAAGATAAGATGGATCTATGGAGTATATTGATTATATGGAGAATTTATCGGATTACAATTAACTTGATTATTTAAAGAAGCTAGTGTCTTATTTAGGATGGATTTGAGGTCTCGAGATCAGTTCTATTGAATTTCAGTAAAGTTTAAATTGTGGTTAGACTGTGTAATATTGGTTGGTCAGAACATTATCATATGAGGAATATAAGTTGACCTTGTTAAAGTTGAAGTAATTAATGAATGGAGTATAGTTACGATTGTGAATGAAGTTCAATGTTTCTAGACCCATTTGGGTAATACATAAGGTTTATAGAAAGTATTCTTTTTAGAGTTCAACACCAGAGACTAAAGTTGCAGGAAAATGTGAAGTTTCAGTGGAGCGAGAAGTGTGCGGAGGATTTCTAAGAAGTTAAATAAGGATTGACCAGTTTACTGGTAGAATAAGAATACTTGATGAGAGAGTTTGCTAAGTTGATAATCGAGGTTGTCACACCTTTTTATGGATTGAATCAATTACTGCAACAATGGTTGAATGACTTGTACTTAGAGATAAGATTATGAGTCACAATTGATATATGAGTTTTAGGTAAGATGAGAAACCATAATCTAATTGCAGACCTCAACGGATTTGTTATAGTCGCTAATGGTGCGTTAGCCTACAAAGAAATTTTGGTTGTACTTAAGGAAAAACTGTGATATTAGGTTAAACACATCGGATATCGTACACCGCTCACCTATGAGTTACAAAGATTTATCTAGAGATGCGAAATATATTTTTGGTGGAGGAATATGATAGAGAGTATTGGAACTTTGTGGATAGATGCATGACACGTCAACTAGTTAAAGTCAAGCACTATCATATAGAGATACTAGTTCACTTTGAATATTTGGAGAACTTGCAACAATGTATGGGAATATGGTTAAATTTTAGTGGACTATACCATCTATTTCAGTAGACTGATGGACAAACTGAAAGGACAATAGAACTTTAAGGGACATGTATTTTGGATTTTCGGAATAATTTGGAGGCATATTTACCTTTAGTGGAGTTTCCTTATAACAATAGTTGAAATGGCAAGGACGATGCAACTTGAGAATGAAAGAATGAATTCTAGCATGATATTTAGACATTATTGGATTTAGTAATTATTGACTAAATTTCGAGGACGAATTTTTTTAAGAGGGAGAGTTTGTAACACCCAGACATTTATTTTTAAGATGAGAATTTTAGATATTTAGGGGCTTAATTTCTTAACTTTTTATTTAAATTCACGTCCAATTTTCTTAAGCCCAAAACTCTTATCAGCCCAAGTGTAAGCCCATTATTTATTTTTAGCCCAATTATTCATTCCTTTTGCAGCTGAAACCCTAAAGATTTTCGGATAAAGATTTCTGTTTTCAAAATCCCATTAAGAATCCAACTTTTTCCTATCGACTTACCAGAAGTTTAAAGTTAACAGATTCATTCTCATCTATTAGTCAGATTAATCGGATTTCTATTATACTCATATTAATATATGATTCTAGATAGAAGCTTTTTATTAAACAGAACCTTTTAATCCATAAATTTGTTTTTACGTGAGAATGCTTAGCAGCAAAAATTCTCTTCCAACAAAGTATTATTTATCTGATTCTCACATTCTCAAACCTCCTGCAAAATTATCATCTTAATGACCAACTTCAACCAAAAACCATGTAGCCCCTCAAGCGAACCACAAAGCACCCCAAACCCCGGACACACAATTCTAGCCTGAAACGAAAGATAACCCACTTCACCTGAGCAATAACCCAAACCAACGCCACATGCGCCGCTCGCCTCGCTGTTGCCAGAATACCGAAACCCATAACCCATCGAACACCCAAACCCAGTCTATCCTCGATTTTGTCGGAAAAATTCTGAACCCACTAAGTTGCGCGAAACCCGAATCGAACCCGTTAAGCCCAAAAATCAACACCTTCATGTCCAAAGCCGCCCGAAATTGCTTACGGCGCCGCCGCGCCGTCTTTGCCTTTGAGTTGTCGATCTTTGTTGACTTTAAATAACAGGAGTAGAAATAAGAAGAAAGAAAAAAAAGGGAGTTGGGTTGGAATTGGATGGCTTGGACGAAAACAGAGAAGAAAGATTAGTAGAAGAATAGAAAAGGAAAGAAAAAAAAAAGAAAAAGAGAAGGATGAGGTATTTTGACGGGAAATAGGTGAGATGGAATGCTTGAGTTGCAGAGTGTTTATGAAGGAAATTGAACTCAATTCAGGGATCTAACCTATAATTTTTAGTAATTACCAATTTCACCCCTTTGAAAATCTTATGGTTCAAAACCAACAATTTTCACTCCAATTCTGACAAACTCCAATTCACTCCCCAAATTTCAGTTTATTTTCAGGTTTGACCCCTAAGCTCTTCAACACTTTATTCAACTTTCAACTTTGCAAAATATATATTTTACTAAGCCCCTATTTAAGATTAGAATACTATTTTTACGTTTTTCGAGTTTAGTATATTTTCGAGGTTTTGATTAGTATTTTCGTATTTCAATGTTAGCCGACTTATCGAGCGAAGATTAGGAGTGCTTGCATCCAACCCATTTAAGTTCTACTTATTTTCAAACTACGTTTCAACGTGGGGTTTCTTTTCTAAACTTTATTGTCCTTGTTAAATGCTTAGATTATTTTGCATGAATGTATAATACAGTTGCTTAGGCCCTATTGCCAGGGACTCAAGAGGTCCGGAGTCGATGTATCCCTGAGGTGGAACCCCTGCGTGCTACCTATTGTCTATGTCTACGATTTTTCAAAAGATCTATGCTATGTCCTATTGGATTGTATTTGCATGCCTATGTGAGATATATGTGTATTTAGCTTGGACAATTTATACTCGACTGAGCTGTGCCGCTCACCCCACATATAACAAACATTTCAGGTTAATGAGTCGCCGATGGTTATTGGCGGTGGATAATGGCAATGGCCTATGAAACTATTGGAGTAACGTTTTTATTTTTAAATGTTGTTTTTCAATTGAATACTAAATTGTTAAACAAATTATTATTTTTTATGTATTTACCTACGATGCTAGACTCGGTGTGATAATTGGTTGGTAATGGGAACAAATGTTCGGTTTCTAAGAAATATTCGAATTTAGAAAATAAATGATGAATTACTATAATTTTCTAAGTTTATTTATGTAAATAGACTAAAAGGGATATTTTTTTATATATTAGTAAATGTGCGAATTTCTTAGAAATAAATGAATATATGAATTTTCTACACTTTATAAATTGCTTCCGCTGTTGCTACTGAATTTTAAATGAAATATATTTATAGGCCTATTTTCTCTTATAAATAAACGTATGTACGATATTTTCCAAAGTCTTTCACTGTCAAAATGATCTGTTAGAATTATATGTAGATTTCGAAATTTATTCATATCATTTAATGCGATTATTTCCACTGTAATTATTGTTCTTTTGAAAATAAAATGGCTCGCTATAACGAGTTGTCTTTCTTAGGTTTAAAGGGAAAAAAAAGGTATTCGTCAAATGAATGCACATGTATATTTTTATAGTCAAAAATTCGGGGCGTTACAAATCCACATCAGTGCATTGTTAACAACTGATGAAGAAAAACCGTATATCGAACTGCTTCAGGAGTATAAGGATGTATTCGCTTGGTCTACAAAGAGATGCCTGGATTAGACCCAAAAGTAGCAGTACATCATTTGTTCGTTAAGAAAGGAACCCGTCCAATTAAGCAAGCTCAACGTCGATTTTGGCCCGAATTGGTTCCATTGATCGAAGCTGAAGTAAACAAGCTCATTGAAGCTGGGTTTATTCGAGAAGTCAAGTACCCTACATAGATCTCGAGCATTGTCCCTGTAAGGAAGAGGAATGGTCAAATCAGAGTTTGTGTTGACTTTAGATATTTAAATGGGGCATGTCCTAAAGACGATTTTCCATTGCATATAACTGAACTTATGATTGATGCCACTATGGGCCACGAAGCATTATCTTTCATGGATGGATTGTCTGGATATAATCAAATATGTATGGCTCTACAGGATGAAGAGATGCCATCCTTTCTTACCCCGAAAGATATATATTGCTATAAAGTGATGCCATTCGGTTTGAAGAATGCTGGAGCTACATATCAAAGAGCCATCCAGAAAATCTTTGATGATATGCTTCACAAAAATATTGAGTGTTATGTTGATGGTATGGTCGTGAAGTCTAAGAAGCGAGAATATCAACTCCTTGATCTGAGGAATGTTTTTGAACGGTTAAGGAGATATCAACTTAAGATGAACCCACTGAAGTGTGCATTCGGTGTTCGGTCTAGAAAGTTTCTTGGGTTTGTAGTTCATCATCGAGGTATCGAGATTGAGAAAGCAATGATCGATGCGATAGTAAGGATGCCTGAAACCCGTGATATTCACGAACTCAAAAGTTTGCAAGGAAAATTAGCTTATCTTCGAAGGCTCATTTCAAATCTAGCCAATCGATGCCAGCCATTCAATCGTCTTATAAAGAAAGGCGTTCTATTTGAATGGGATGAATCTTTTCGGAATGCTTTCAAAAGTATCAAGACATATCTGACGAAGTCTCCTGTGTTGGTTGCACTAGTACATGGGCGCTCGTTGATCCCTTATATTGCTGCTCAAGAATGTTTCGTTGGAGCTTTACTAGCACATGAAAATGATGGTGGAAAAGAGAGCGCTTTATACTACCTGAGCTTGATGATGACACCAAATGAGTTGAATTATTCACCAATTGAAAAGATTTGCTTGACATTAATCTTCGCAATCAAAAAGTTGAAGCACTACTTTCAAGCTTACACAATTCGTCTTGTCTCAAAAGCAAATCCACTAAAGTATGTTATGACAAAGCCAGTCCTTTCTGATAGACTTGCAAGGTGGTACCTTCAATTGCAACAATTTGAAATCACTTATGTCCCTCAAAAGGCAGTAAAAGGGCAAGTCTTGGCAGATTCTTTGGCGGATCATCCCATCCCTGCTGAATGGGAGTTATCTGACGAATTACCTGATGAAGATGTGCTTGTAATCAAGATTTCCCCTCCATGGAAGATGTACTTTTATGGAGCTTCTCATATAGAAGAAGCTGGAGATGGAGTTATCTTCGTTACGTCTGACAGAGAAGTGTTGCCTTACTACTTTACTCTAACTCAAAATTATTCAAACAATGTTGTTGAATACCAAACTCTTATCCTTGGGTTAGAGATGGCAGTTGACATAAAGCAATTGCATCTGGAAGTTTATGGAGACTCTAAATTGGTGGTTAATCAACTACTTGGAGTATATGAAGTGAAGAAGCCCGAACTACTCACATACATCAATTATGCGAAGAGGCTTATTAGATAGCTTGGAGATGTAACAATTGAGCATATTCCAAGGAAGGATAATAAACAAGCCCATGCTTTAGCAATACTTGCTTCTACACTCGCCGTGCCCAAAAGTGAAGCTCGTGTGCCAATTTGTTGAAGTTGGGTAGTACCTCCAATATTTGATGAGGAAGATTGCAATGAAGAAGAAGAAAATCATGTTGTAGAGGTATTTGAAATTGAGACAGAAGATTGGCGTCAGCACCTTGTGGATTATTTAAAGTACAAGAAGTTACCTGACGATCCACGACAAATGGTAGATGTTCGACGTTGTGCGGCTCGCTTCATTTACTACAAAGGCACACTTTATAGATGATCATTTGATGGAATCATCTTGCGATGCTTAGGCGATGATGAAGTTGTTCAAGCCATGGAAGAAGCTCACTTGGGGGTTTGTGGCGCCCATCAGTCAGGCCCAAAGTTACACTTTTGAATTAAAACATTGGGCTACTACTGGCCGACAATGGTGAAGGATTGTATGGATTACGCGCAAAGATGTCAAGCCTGTCAATTTCATGCAAATTTCATTCACCAACCACCTGAGCAATTGCACCCTACTGTTGCTTCATGGCCATTTGATGCTTGGGGGTTGGATGTGGTTGAACCTATGACAAAGTTATCCTGAGGACATTTGTATATCTTGGGCGCGATAGACTACTTTTCTAAATAAAGGCGACCCCGCTAAACAAGTGAAGAAAGAAAATATCGCCGACTTTATCCGCATAAATATTATTTATCGCTATGGGATCCCTCGATATATAATAATGGATAATGGTAAACCCTTCTCAAATAGCCTCATAGATAAACTTTGTCAAAAGTTTGGATTCAAACAAAGAAAGTCCTCCATGTATAACGCTACGGCTAACGGACTTGCTGAACCTTTTAACAAAACTCTGTGTAGTTTGCTGAAGAAAGTGGTCTCAAAGTTAAAGCGAGATTGTCATGAAAGGATCAGAGAAGCTCTATGGGCGTACCGAACCATATATAGAATGCCCACTAAAGAAACTCTGTATGCGCTTGTATATGGTGTTGAAGCGGTTGTTCCCCTTAAACAACAAATTCCGTCACTAAGGATAGCTTTGCAAGAAGGACTAACCGAAGAAGAAAATGCACGATTATGCCTTGAGGAATTAGAGGCTCTTGATGATAAAAAATTGGAAGCAAAAGAAAGACTTGAACGTTATCAAGCTCGTCTTTCTAGGGCTTTTAATAAAAAAGTGCGATCACGCTCTTTTCAAGTTGTTGATTGGATGTTTGTTGTCAGAGACCCATCATTATTACTCACCGGAACTGGAAACAAATTCACATCAAAATGGGATGGTCATTATGTTGTTAAAGAAGTCTACACCAATGGCTCTTACAAATTAGTCGCCGAAGATGGCTTGAGAATTGACCCCATAAATGGCAAATTCTTAAAATGCTATTATCCTTAAAAATAGAATAAAGCTCCATGACGCACGAGTTTAAAATACATGTAACTCCTGACCACATGAGTATAAAATGTGAACGGTAACCACCAAAGGCAAAGTGTGTGGTTAAACTACTAACTTCCCCACCAAAGTGAATACATGTGGTTAAATTGTTAATTTCTCCAACTATAGGTACTTTATGTGGTTAAAATATTAAATACTCCACCTAGTATAGGGTGGTTAAGCAATAGATACTCTTAGCCCGCACGAGTATAAACTGTGTACGGCACCCTCCCACAAAAAATATCCCTTGAACTACGTTATGACTTGATCCCTTTTCTTGGGTACGTAGGCAACTTAGAATTTTCTAAATTCAGTCATGAGTTTGTGATAGTCATGATTTTGTGATGAATTCAAAAAAAAAAAAAAGAAAAAAAAAAGACTTCATAAAAAAAAGTACTTAATAGATTGCAAGATAGAAAATGATCAATTTCTATTATGTAATCTCAAAAAAAAAGTGATCATACATGAAGTCAAAAAAAAAAACTAATCAAAAGGACGCAAGCTCTTCAATTCTTTCTTGGCAGCCTCCAGACGCGCCTTTGAAAGCTTCAAATTTTCCAGCACCTCATCATTCGAAGGCGAAGTATTCTGAATAGCGGTAATCTCTTCTTCAATTTATTGAACTGCGGTATGAGCAATGTGAAAAAGTTCTTCTTGTCGCTTTAATGAGGCGGTCAAATTCTTCTTTCGTTTCCTCAAACTGTCAAGCTCTCTGTTAATGGACTCTAACTCTTCCTTAGTAGATCACTCGCAACACCATTGGCTTGTTGCTTCTTAGGAGTCTTTTTAAGTCTCTTCTAATGACGGTCCACATCACCGCTGCTACTTTCTTCGAAAGAAGGAATAACTACTTTTCTCTTATTTGATTCGCGAGCTTCAACGTTTAGGGCATCACACCTCTTAGGAGAAGAAACAATATGCACAAGTGGAGAGCTTCGAATATTCTCACCAAGTGGACCGTGTCTATGCCTTTTGCCCTATGGCAAAACTTTCTTTGGCTTCGAGTTAATCAAGTTCTCTATGTTTTCTTCAAAGTAGTTTCCATGAACTCGGGCCCACCATTGTTTGTATTCCTCTGAAAAAAACTTCATACCAGTTGGGGGCATGCAAGAAAGCCAAGCTTTAGAAAAGGTCTTAGATGAAGTGCACACACGCCAATGGTAAACTCCTTCTTCTAATGAAGCTCCACGCATGTCCTCCTTGAGAACTCCCGGCACCATTTGATGAAATCCAAACTGGCGATTGAATCTATAGGGACTGTAAGGCTTAATCACAAAATGCCCACCTTGTCGCAGGGAAAGATAACTTGAACGAATGGCGATGAAGTAATCTTGCTCAAATCTTTGTGCATTGCTATTGTAAACATAATGAAAATCCTTTTTCTTCGTGGTCCTAGTACAAGTCCAAGAAATCCAATCTCCTTTGTGGATTCATCTGCGAGCTTCTTTGGGGTCATAGTATTTTGCATGTCCCTCGCCCGAAAAGATCGCCATCTGGGGGCCACTTGTCCCTTGCCAAACTTGATTATGAGTTTTGAAATAATGAGCTAACCAACCATATACAAAGTGGACAGGAAACGTTGAATACGCCTGAGATGGCTTCGGAAAATTTGCAATCTTATTCAGACATCTGAAGATACTAGCTAAAACGGGAACATCAAGGCCCACCGTTTGCCCATATGCCATGAGACTCGCCATCTTGAAAGTACCAGGGCATATTGAGTTGAGATCATCATTTGGAATAACAAATAAGCATAGCCAACAAGCCAAGTATGCCGCCAAGTATATTTCCCCCATCGAGCTCTCCTTAACACCGAGCTTGGAAAATAAAGCATTCTCAGCAGGGGACCATTCACCATGGATGCCAATATCACCAAGTGGATTATGAGTCGACTTGGGATGTTCAATTTGCTTCTCTTTATGTGAGTCCTTATTCTCTTTGCACACGGGAGGTGGATTATAATTCGTAGCTTTCTTGAACCAAAAGTAGACCCAGTCATCGATAGAAACTTGAGAACAGTGATCCCCATGAGCACTCCCTTGAAGTAGGTGATAAGCATGAAGTAAGCGGTTACATGAACGAGGGAGGAATTTAAGTCCCGCTTCGTCAACATCGATAAGCTCCTTGGCACTTGGAACAACTTCATCATACAAAAACTCAGTCATATGCAAGCCAGCTAGATTATGTAGATCCCACAGTGATATAGATAATTCGCCATGAGAAGTGAGCAATGTATTGGTAGATGGACACCACGCCTCGCAAAACGCCTTGATTTTATTGGAATTGCAATCATATGTGAAGAGAGAAGCATACACTGAGTCATATATACGGGCCGCCTGAAGTTTATTCTTGCATCGACTAAGGATGTCTTCGGTCCACTCCCAATAGCCTTTGACATAGTGGAATTCATCGGCAAATCGGATTGGATCTCCCCATTTGGCTTCGCCTTTGATGATACGACGCCCCAAAGTTGGTAGTGAAATTGGCCTATCAGACTGTTGGTGATGGGTTGCTTCTTGAGCCCACATCTTGGATTTGGAGTCCTTGACTGGTGGAATCTCACGAGGCCATTCCCTTAGATGAAGTAGATTCGTCAACTTTGGCCATTGCTTTGTGTATCGACCAACAAGTGGATCCTAAAACACCAAAATGGTACCCCGTTCTATATCGTGATTCTCGTCATCAAGAATAACCAAGTGTTGTATGTCGGGTAAAGAAGAAATATCTTTGAAGTAAACCATCGCAATGACTTAAAAATAAGAGTAGATCAGTTAGCCACTTCGAAGAGGAATTCTCGAGCATGATTAGATGATGAACAACAACACAATATGGTTATCAATTATTTCTAAAAGCTTCAAGAGAACTACCTCAATTTGAGATTCAAAGTATGAAGTTATATTATATATGTTGGGACACTTTGGTTGAAAATCGAGATTGTGGAATTGAAATCCAAGTTATTATAAGAAACCTGTAATAAAATAAAATGATTAAAAAAAAGAGGTACATATGTAACAGGCGTTGTGCGAATTAGGGGGCAATTTCTTATTGTCAAACGATCAAATACTTGGAAGACAGCATCATGAAAGATTAATTGCGGGTGACACAGATGCGCAAAACTCACCTAAATTAACCAGACAATAGCAACAACAACTGGGCAAATAAAATATGAGCTCAATTCTTGATCAAGAATAATCAACCACCGATCATAAGAAGAAAGCGAAAAATACTGTTGTGGAACAAAACAAACTGTTACTCACCTATGAAAAATAATGTACCCGGGTGTCCTTTTTATAGGTGCTGAAGAAGGCCATAGTTGGGTAGATTTAGGAGATTTCTCATTATCCAATTGGTTAATGAAGAAATAGAATCCAACTAGGTGTGAGTTTTCAGCTTGAATCTTGTGAAAACTTGCGCTACGCAGAGAATAAGATAGTCAGTGGAAGTCTGTTTTCCTTTTGCTGTGAGTTGAAATAAAAAGTTCAATTAGAAAAGGAATTTCGAGTTATCTTCAAATAAGGAGACATCAACGGGGATAAACTCGAGTGCGCAAAGGACTCTGCATGATACAGTTAGTTGAAAAAATGGTCAAATGGAATCAAATTGTTGCTCACCACTGAATTTAGTGTTTGGGCCTAGTTTAATGCAGAGAGAGAGAGAGAGAGAGAGAGAGAGAGAGAGAGAGAGAGAGAGACGAAATGAAGAAAAAAAAGAAATAAAGGCAATGAGACATGTCAGATTCCATATCAACTAGTGCATAATTGCACATATGGGCAAATATTACTCAAATATATTTGATTATTTGGTGGGCTGAACTAATTGAATGAGTCTAGATATGTGCGGGTATCCTCATGTAAATTTGGGTTTGAAATATAGGCTGTAGATTACAAACACATGGGCCAGGAATTTAGAAGTTGTGGGCTGCATTTTCAAATATGTATGACACTTGTGTGGCCCATCAAATTGAAAGATTGAGGACCAATAATTTTGATATGTTCAATTTTTCGGTTCATTGTTCAAACCTAAAATTAATTTTTTTTTGAAATTCAACTCAAAGTATTGTTGTGACTTATTCACTCTAAGACACGTCGTCCGTGAACATGTCTCGAGTGGGCATTTGTAGACAAATTAAATTTTCACCAATCAAATGGTGACACATTTGAAATTCTATATTAAATATCAATTTTATAATTTCTATTTATATTTGGGGATTTAATTAAATTTAATTCCTAATTTAAATAGTTAAGTAATTGATATTTTAATATATATTTTGTTGGCCACTTGAAAATTTTCAAATGTCAAATTCTTATAAATCAAGAGTTATCTTGATTTATTATTATTTATTTTTATAATTATCATAATTTGTGATTAAAGAGATAATATTAAATCTTGAAGAACCAATCAAATTAGAGCCTTGACCATATGCGTTATCCAAAAATCACTCTCCTACAAGTATAAATAGGGGTCATTCTCAAGAAATTAAATCACAATTAAAAGAGAAGAAATCCAAGCAAGAAGGCAGTTAAGGAAATTCTCTCAATCAAGAAGAACAAATTGAAGGAGATCCACGGTGTTCAAGGCGTTCATCGCGGAATCCGCCCAAATCACGGCGTTTGATTCAGGAATAAGTTGTCAAGCCCTCGAGTTAATGTTATTAAAGTTAAATCCATCTTGAAGGAAGATCGAAGAGTCAGATCCACCAAGAAGATCTCAAATTTCAAAGTCAAATATATTGAATATTCCACGTTTGATTCGAGATTAAGCTTTCAAGCCCTCGAATAACGTTATTGAAATTCATGCAAGTTCAAGTTTGGAGAAGATTAAACTAAAGATTTCATTTCTAAACTCTCAAATCTTGGATATCATGTTCTTGAAAACAAGAATCAGAGGAGAAATAGAGATTGCAACCTATATTTTTTATTTTGATTCATATATATTAAAATATCAATTACTCTTAATTTATAAGAATTTGACATTTGGCAATCTTTAATTGTCCAACAAAATATATATATTCAAATATCAATTACTTAACTATTTAAATTAGGAATTAAATTTAATTAAATCCCCAAATATAAATCAAAATTATAAAATTGATGTTTAATATAGAATTTCACATGTATCACCATTTGATTGGTGCAAATTTAATTTGCCTATAACATGCTTTTAAAAAGCCTTTTCAACTCAACAGTCGGCTATTTTAGGCTTATATCTAATATTATGTATAGTATATATATAATATATAGAAATAAATAATAGACTAAATTGTATTTTTGGTACACTAGCTTAGGGCCAGTTGCACTTTTGTCCACCAATTCTAGGGTCTGGCAAATTAGGACACTGATTTATAATTTTGTTTCACATTGAGTACACTTGTTGTCAGAAATTGAAAATTTCACCAAATTGTTTTCCCCAATTTCGATTTCCGACAACAAGTGTACTCAATGTTCAAAAAATTATAAATGAGTTTCATAATTTTCAGACCCAGGAATTGGTGGACGAAAGTGCAACTAAACCTAAGTTAGTATATTAAAAATACAATTTAACCGAATAAACAAATGGGAAGTGCGTGGGAGCTGACACGTTTTTAAAAAAACTACAGAAAGCTTGAGTACCAAGATGGGTCATCATAAAAAACTGCGAAACTAGACAAGCCAACGAATAGATTACTTGAGATTCAACTGGAGAGTTAACCACTCAACAGTTCTCTCGAACGAGCAGTTGATAGAGTAACTCAACTGAAGAATTGCAACAGATTATAAAACAAGTTTTCTTTTAAGTTAGCGGAAGACTTACACCCTTTAGAGTTTGTTAATCAACACTTAATATATTTAAAGAGTTATATGTGGAGTTTGGATATCAAATGAACAACATAATATTAAATGCAGAAATATAAGTGAAATAAAGTAAAAACACAAGAATTATAGTAGTTCGAGGATGGGATAATTCCTATACTCCACTCTTCTCCCACTCCATGAGGAATCCACTAATGTAATAATTGATTTTAGTTACAAAAAGGTACAATCCGAAGAGTCTTGTTCACACAGCTAGCTACTCGTGGGACTCAGCTCTTCACTAGATAGCTGCCTAGTTACTTCAGCTCTCTGAATCTGCAGGATTTGTTTACACAACCCTCCTACAATTCAGAACTAGGTTCAATCTTGAACCTCACTACACTCCTTCAATCATTGACAGTGTAGACCCCAAATTTGTTTTCCCAAATGTTACCTCTTCAACTGACAACTTCAATATTTCACATTGTGTGTTGGACGAAGTGTCTTTGAATAAGATTGTCGATGTCTTATTTAGCTCGAGGGAGATATTTGATTTATTACTTGTTCATTTTTTATTTCTTGTGTGTCTTGTGTCATTTTTCTCTCTGCAAAATTCTCAATATTTATGGTAAGAATTTGAATTTTATCCATTGAAAAGATAGAAAATATCCAAATCCCACTTTCTGTTCCTTGGCTTGTCTTGTTTCGCAGCTTTTGATTTTGACCCATCCATGTACTCAGGCTTTGTGTAGGTTTTTTGAAAAGGTGTCAGCTCATGCGCACTTCCCATTTATTTATTCGGCTAAATTGCATTTTTGGTACACTAACTTAGGGATAATTGCACTTTCGTCCACCAATTCTAGGGTCTGGCGAATTATTACACTAATTTCAATTTTTTACACATTGAGTACACTTGTTGTCGGAAATCAAAATTGGGAAAAAAATTCTGGTGAAACTTTTAATTTCTGACAAGTGTACTCAATGTGCAAAAATTATAAATTAGTGTCATAATTTTCCAGACCCTAGAATTGGTGGACGAAAGTATAACCGACCCTAAGTTAGTATACCAAAAATGCAATTTAGCCTAAATAATATTATATAGAATACATGTATGTATTGTATTCTATATATTGAAGATATAAATTGTAAAGAAATTACATATATCTTATATATAAATATTTTATATTAGAACACTAATCAAACACTTATTTTGTAATTTAATTGTTATTGTTATGGATTTATTGGATATTGTATCATCATATTTGTGTTCTTTAGAGATGTAGCATAATGAATTTATTGTCATGTGCATTTTGTTGTTTTCATTATGAATCTTGCAATGACTATCGTATTTTTTTTTGTAGTTTTAAATTATTTTTCTAATTGACTTTGATAGACTTAAACATGCTTTAAATAGGCCCAGACTTGGTCTTTATACTTAAAAAAGACCAGGCCGATCCTATGAAACAATCCTATTACAGATAATAGGTCTGGCTTAGGCTTAAACTTTGTTGGGAAATTTATTGTTTTGATTTTGATGAATGCCATGTAAAACTTAAAGTAGAAAGTTGGCACATATTTTCCTTGTAATTCTTATTGCAATAGATATGGCTGAATGAGCTGAGTCAAGTCAGCTATGCCTGGGAATACAAGAAGTCAACTGAAGAAGTGAAGTGAAGACTCCGCTGAGGAACAACTGAGTATGGCCAATATAGAAGATCAAGGACTTGACTGAAGACGAACAGCTTAGGGACAACTGTGTGAAGAGTCAGTTAACTCAACCCAGGAAGTCAAGTCACAAGTTGAAGTGACAGATCAATCTTTCAACCATTGGAGCAGACTCAAGTCACCTGGGAAAAGGCAGCTACAAAGAGGAGTTAACTAAAAAGAATCCGTTGCACAGAAGTCAAGAAGTTTACTTAAATAAGTAATACTTCCATGCCGCCATGTCTTAAAGTGCTCGATCCCGAGAAGCGTGCAAAAGGAATAAACCAATGGGAAGACGCACCTCATGTCGAACCAAAAGCTGGACATTCATTTAATACGAGGAAAGGTCTACATCTCAAGACTGAAGACCAAGAAAAGACAAGCCAATGAACACAAGTGACTTTTGAAATCAGCCTATCTCTTCAACGCACAGATTTTCGAACGTTCACTATAAAAGGCTGAGGAATTTCATTGAGAAAAGGTTATCTTGGTTACCTTGAATACTTGAACCACGAACGAGCAAGCAATATTCTAAATGTAACATGCAAAATATTCTCAAGTTATTCAAGCAAAATCCAAGAAGCTTTTGAAGAATAAAAAAGGGGTCTACTTTCCATGGAGGATTGTAGGAAGGTTCAAGGTCGAACCAATCTCAAGTTATTGTAGGGCTTCGTGATCAAATCCAAGAAGCTTGAGAAAGTGAGCTGAAGTAGCAAGGCAACTGCCCTATGAAGAAGCTAAGTCGGACGAGAAGCCAGCTGTGTGACCAAGGCATCTCTAGACTGAGTCCAAGGAGCAAGTCAGCTGCGTGATCAAGACTTGTCACTAGACTGATAACCACTTTGTAAACTGATCATTACTTAGTGGATTCCTCCAGGAGTTGGAGAAGAGAGGAATAGAAGAATTACCCCATCTTCGAACCTCTATAAATTTACTTGTGTCATATTTACATTTCAACATATTTATATTTCAACATATTTATATTCAACATATTTACATTCTTGCACATATATTTTATATCTGCTGATAATTTGCTATCCAACTGATAAATTACTAAGTGCTAAAATCAAGTGTTAAAACAAAGTTAAATCAAATTCAAGGGTGTTAAGTCTTCCGCTGAAAAACTTATCACAACCAAGTTAAGGCTTAGACTAAACATCGAGTTATTCTATCAACAAATTCTATCGAGTGCGTTGAGTGGCTAACTCTGTTTGATTAACTAACTTAGCTGGCCCTCAAGGACTTAGCTGTGTATTAACTCTGTAATAATTTTAAAAGGACTAAAATCGAAAAGTTGGTATGGTTTTTTCAACCCCCCTTCTAAACCTTACTTACACCCTTGGGACCTACAAGTGGTATCAGGTTGGTTCATTGAGCCTTCCGCACTGGTTACTGAACTAGATCTCCAATCTTTTAAAGAAACTCTTAACACTTGCTCTTTCAAAAATCATCTCCTTTATTCAGCAAAGTTATTATCATGGAAGCAAATTTGACACGCATTCCCATGTTCACTATTGAGGAATTTGATGACTGGAAAATTCGTATGTAGGCTCATCTATCTGCTTTACATGATGAAATGTGGATAGTGATAGAGGATGGGCCACTGCAAATACGGAAAGTGAACACATCCATACGAAGAGCAGCTGCAGCTGAAGGATAAGAAGCTGCTGCTGAGGAAAGACCAGCCCTAGTTGAGAAACCAAGGACTGAATGGACAAACGAGGACATAAAAAGATACAACTTGGACAATGTAGCCAAGGACATACTTTACAAAACCTTGGACAAAGCAATGTTCAACAAAGTCAAATCTTGCCAAACTGCAAAACAAATCTGGGATAAATTAACTTTAATTTGTGAAGGGTCTGAGCAAATTAAAGAAAACTAATTGTCTGTTATTGTACAGAAATTTGAAAATTTTAAAATGCTTGCAGGTGAAACCTTAGATCAGCTGGATGCTAGATTCACAGAAATCACAAATGAACTATCCGTACTTGGGAAAGAATATACACAGAAGGAAATATGTATGAAGATTCTGAGAAGCCTCCCAGCTGAATGGGAAATGAAAGTCATGGCCCTGAGACATTCAATAAACCTCACAACAACCACCAATCATGAGCTATTCTCAGACCTCAAAGCCTATGAGTTTGAGCTGAGAAGAAAAGATCAAGAAGAGACAGCTGTACCCAAAATAGTTGCACTTATAGTCAAGGATGGGAAGAGAGCTGAGGTCAAGGAAGTCATTGACCAGGAGGAGATTACCCTGATGGTTAAAAGATTCAACAAGTTCTTCAACAAGAACTATAAAAGAAACAAGGGTGAATCTTCCAAGAGATATTCAGCTTCCTTCAAGTCAAGAGAGGATAGGCCACCCAAAAGAGTTGGGCATCAAAAGGTTGAATATCAGAGAGCTGATAATTTAAGGACTGAAAGAAATGACCAAAGAGCCGAGAACCTCGTGTTGGAACTATGAGACAATCGTACACTTCGCTATTGACGTCCATATCCAAAGAGTCAATAAATTCGGGAATGAAGAAGAAAGAAAAGTCTTGAGAAAAGAAGACAGAAAAGAAAAAGGCTATGTTGTTGCCGCCGAGATCGAGATAGTTAAGTCTAAAAAGCGGCGGACTCGAGAGAGTAGTGAAGCCGACTACTCAAGTGATTACGAAGAAGAAGCAATGATCATGCCTAATATCTAAAGAACAAGATCAACCGGACCAAGAAGATGAGGTACACTCTAACTCATCTCACTCAGATTCTAGTGATAATGAATGTGACACACACACTTCATCACCCACCGATCTTTATGATTCATTGGGCAAAATGATCAAAGATTTTGAGCACATTAAATCCTCACACACTATTAAATGAGGAAAACAACCAAATTCAAAAGCCAAAACTCACAGCTGACTAAGGAGTTGAGTACTCTGAGTCACATAGCTGGTGAGAATAAAGAGATGAAGGCTGAAAATGCTAAACTAATAGCAGAGATAGCTGCTATAGAAAAGAGGGAAAATGATCTTAAAAATGTGATTGCATCATTTACAAAGGCATCTAAATCATTAGATGACCTTATTATGAGCCAACAAGAGTGTGGAGATAAGACTGGCATAAGATTCAATTCCTGTGTGCATAGTCAAACTCCTAGAGTGATTTCGGAAAAAAGGATCTTCAAGTAATGAAGCATCTCAAAAATCCAAAACACAAAAGGTTTCACCCACATTCATTCTAAAGCATAATCACAAACAAACTGGCCTTGGATACAAAGGAAAATGAAAACAACCAGTTGAGTATGCTGAGAGGACAGCTGAGAAGAAATCTAGCAGAGTTCCTCAGCGAACTCCAAATAGGAAGTACTCTGTGAAGAATAAACAGAGCTACCAAAAACCCCAGAAGTCTTATCAAAGAAACGCATATGATGGGAATGGTAGAAACTACCCAAGCCAAGCTGATTGGAATAATGTGAAACATCAGCAAAGACCTATGGAATACAAGTCTAAATGGCAAAGACCTAGAACTCAACAAAGGTCATTCCAAAGGTAAAAGAGCTATCATCATCACACATATGCACCCAGGCACTACACTCAGAAACATCTCAACTACCCAAAGAAGGCAATTGTTAAAACACACACACAGGTATACAGACAAAAGAGACAGTTGTATGAACATAAAGCTTCCAAGAAATTTGCCAGTGAGTTATGATTATAGCACAGATAGATGGCAACCTCTTAGAGTCAAGTCATTTGGCTATAGGTTGGTTGGATCATCTTATAGCACTAACCCCTCAAGACCCAGACAAGCATGGGTACCTAAAAACTAATTTCCTTGATTACAGGTTCAAGGAACAGCTGAGTGCCAAGGAACCTAGTACATGGATAGTGGCTGTTCCAGACATATGACGGGAAACAAGAAAAATCTATCAAAATTCAAGGAGATTAGAGGCGCAAAAGTCATACTTGGAGGAAATGAAGCTCCAGGGGAAATAAGAGACACTGAATCCATCAAGAAAAATGGATTAGAAATCACAGATGTTGCGTATGTTCAAGGCCCCAACTTCAACCTGTTAAGCATCAGCCAACTCTGTGACAAGGGCTATAATGTTGGATTCAATATGGGAGTGTGCGAGATTAAAGATACTCAATCAAATGAAATAGTCTTTGCAATGATCCGGACAAAAAGAACATGTATGTGGTAGATCGATCTCTTTGCTACACCAAGCACCTGTTTTTTAGCAAAAGAGCACAAATTAATCAAGTTGGGTGGGTGTACAAGAAAAATTAGTCATCCGAACTTCAAGACAATCAACAAGCTTGCAAGGAGCCATCTTGTGGAAGGATTGCCAGACTCAGTGTACAAGAAGGAAAGTGTTCGTGATGCATGCCAGATGGGAAAGCAGATCAAATCATCATTCAAAGAGAAGCCTAGTCTTTCTTCAACAAGAATATTACATTTGTTGCATATGGATTTATTTGGTCCTGTTGAACTAGCCAGCATAAGTGGAAAGAAATACACTTTAGTGGTGGTGGATGATTATTCAAGATATACATGGACAATCTTTATGTGCAAAAAGAAAGAAACCCTGCAGAAACTACCTCAGCTGATGAAAAGAGTTCAAAATAAAAAGAGCCAAACCATTATAAAGATAAGATCTGATAGAGAGACTGAGTTTGTCAATGGGATAATAACTCAGTTCTGTGTTGACAATGGTATTGCTCATGAGTTATCTGCAGCAAGAACTCCACAAATAGAATGGAGTAGGGGAAAGAAGGAACATAACTCTCAAGAAAGTCCGCAAGGACCATGTTAAATGAAGTCGATGCGCTAAACGATTTGGTGAAGCCATCAACACTGCATGCTATACTCAAAATAGATGCATGATAAATAGACAGTTGACAAAGACTCCCTATGAAATCTTGACAGGGAGAAAGCGTTGGGTACTTCAGAATATTTGGATGTAAATGCTTCATCCACAACAATGGCAAGGACAACCTAAAGCCTTTTGATGCTAAAGCTGATGAAGGTATCTTTTTGGGATACTCAGCTGAAAGCAAAGCCTATCGAGTATTGAACAAGAGGACTATGGTCACCGAAGAATCTACATGTGGTTTTTGATGAGCCCAATGTGAATGGAGAAGATATTGAAGAGTTAGCTGATAAGCTGAATCAACCAACTATGCAGAAGAGTCCTTATGTTGAAGCTGAAGCAGGAGTAATCAACCAAGATAAAGATGAGATAGCTGAACCTCAAAGACAGCTAGAAAATCTGCAGCTGAATGATGATGAAAGAGCTGCTCAAAACAACACAGCTGCAAGATGGCTGAACCCAGTTGATTTACTTCAACCTGATGTGAGATGGCTGAGAGACCATCCACCAGAGCTAGTCATTGGAGATGTGAGAGATGGTGTAAGAACCAGATCCAGAGCTCAGCAAGAAGCAATGTTCACTTGTTTTATTTCTCAAATAGAGCCAAAAGACGTGTCTCAAGCATTGGATGGCACACATTGGATTCAAGCCATGCAAGAAGAGCTGAATCAGTTTGAAAGGAACAAGGTATGGGAATTGGTGCAAAGAGCAACCCATCAAAATATTATTGGCACAAAATGGGTTTTCAGAAATAAGATGAATGAGGAAGGATCTGTGGTAAGAAACAAAGCAAGATTGGTAGCCAAAGGGTATTGCCAAGAAGAGGGAATAGATTTTGATGAAATATTTGCTCATGTTGCTAGATTAGAAACAATAACGATGTTTCTTGCCTATGCTGCACACAAGAACTTCATTGTATATCAAATGGATGTGAAAAGTGCATTTTTAAATGGATTGTTGGAAGAAGAAGTCTATGTTGAGCAACCTCCAGGCTTTGAGCAGAAGACCATTGGAGATAAGGTGTACAAGCTCAAGAAAGCTTTATATGGATTGAAACAAGCACCTAGAGCATGGTATGACACATTGTCTCAATTTCGATGACAATGGATTCACCAAAGGCAAAGTGGATGAAACACTCTTCTTCAGGATTCAAGATGGAGAGAACATACTGCTTGTTTAAATATATGTGGATGATATCATTTTTGGATCCACAAACAAAGAGCTGTGTGATAAGTTCTCAAACCTCATGCAAGGCAAATGTGAAATGAGCATGACGGGAGAGCTGACCTTCTTCCTAGGTCTTCAAGTTAAATAGCTGAAGGATGGAACCTTCATAAGTAAAACAAAGTACACCAGAGAATTAATGAAGAAATTTGGTATGGAAGAGAAGTCTTCTATGAAAATACCAATGAATACATCAGTCAAGATCGACATGGATGCAGATGGTAAAGCTATAGATCAAACAAGATACAGAGCACTTATTGGATCATCACGCTCTCATTTAATGACAAGGCGGCGGACATCACCTTTGCAGTAGGTGTATGTGCAAGATTTCAATCTGCACCAAAGGAGAGCCATATGACTGCAACTAAGAGAATCCTAAGATATTTGAAGGGATGCCAACAAGTTAGCTTATGGTATCCAAAGGAAGGTGGATTCAAGCTTATTGGTTACTCAGACTCTGACTATGTTGGATGTATAGTTGACAGGAAGAGTACCTCAGGTACATGTCAAATGCTTAGAAACAGATTAGTTTCCTGGTTTAGCAAGAAGCAAAACTCAATAGCCACATCCACAGCTGAAGCAGAGTACATAGTTGCGGGCAGCTGTTGTGCCCAAGTTTTATGGAAGAGACAACAGCTGAGAGACTATGAAATTGAAGAAAAAGAGATTCCAATTATGTGTGATAACACAAGTGCTATTGCAATCACTCAGAATCCTGTGTTGCATTCAAGAACAAAGAACATCGATGTCATATATCATTTTATAATAGATCATGTTGAAAAGAAAGACATCACTTTGGAATATATCTTAACTGATAAATAGTTAGCTGACATATTCACCAAACCCATATGGGAATCAAGATTTGAAGAGCTTAAGCATGAGCTAGGGTTAATTGAGCTGAGTTAATACTCAGAAGACTCAATCAGAAGAGATGAAAGATAGAAAGTAAGAAATGAACGAGGCTTTCAAATAAGCCAAGTGAATCAGCTTTATCGATAAGTCAGCTGTATCGAGTTAGCTGACAGCTGAGTCACTAAACAAAAGGAGAGAAGAAGAGTTGAGTCATTTGTGGAGTAAGTTGAGTCATTTATGAGCTAAGTGACAAAAATGCAGTCATTCTTACTGAGCGAGAATGTTTTTAAGGATGACGTCAGCGTAATAATGATGGGTACAGTCAAAAACTATACAGTAAGCATATGATTGGATATAAATGTTGCTTCATTAAATGCGAGCAATTAAATGCTGATCAGCGTGCTAAATCTGAGCCGTTGATCTCCATCAAAATTTAAAAACAGAAAACACGTCCTTTTATAACCCTTATATACTCATCTTTCAGTTTTCTCTCTCACACCTAAAACTATTCATCTTCAAACATTCGAAACCCTACGAGTTCACAAGAAAGTTCATCAAGATTTAATCAGTAGAAACTTCCAAAAATGGCACCAAAGATTAATTTCGTTATGTTATCGAAGCAAATCCACTCTGGTTCGACTGTGGATTTTGAAGGAATGGTGAAGCAGGGTTCTGATAAAACCCTATTAAAGAAGATAGTTGATATGCTGGAGTACTCGAACACCTACCTGGAAGAGGAAGCGCGGTTCTATGTGAATGTCGAGGTGCAGGACTGAGGTATCAAGTCTTCCGTCCACCGCAAGGACATTATGATTACTGTTAAGGACCTTGCGGAGCACTATTTGCTACCGTCTGAGGGCATGACGAAAACAAACGAAGCTGATGTGGACTTGGCTGCTGCATGGAAAGAAGTAGCCAAACCTGAGTGTGCTGTGAAGGTAGTCTACATAGCTTAGAAGAAGTTGCTGAAGGACGACTATCACAAGTTGATGGATGTCGTCTCAAAATGTGTGGACATGAAGTTCGGAAGCTTCAACCAGCTATCAAAGACTAAGCTGATCATCATGGATGCGATCATTCAAGGAAATAAAGTTAACTGGGCTGAGTTCGTGTGCAGCAGACTCTGCCAGAACGTTGTGAATAAATCTTTCAAGGAAGATGGATCCTTTGGAGGATCACTTGGCTATGGCCTAGTCATTGGCCATCTGATGGAAGTGAAAGACATTCCCCTTCAACATGGAAAGACTTTCCATGTGAACAAGAAGATGTTTAGGGCTAACCTTTCAGGAGCCCAGAAGAGAGCCCATGCGAAGAGGGCTGATACTAGTGAGGGGGAATCAGTTGAACCCGAGGACACAGCTGTCTCCTTCCCTCCGAAGAAAAGAGCTGCCCTACAGCTGCTAAGAAGAAAGATGCCCCTGCAGCAAAGAAAATGGACGCTCATGCCGCTGCAGCCGAGTCACCGGCCCGAGCAGACGTGTGTCCTACCCACGCAGCCGAGGCGGAGAAAAAGCCCAAATACCTTCTCCAGCCATAAGAAAAAAGAGGACTGCCAAGCCTACAAAGGCAGCTCCATCTAAGAAAGATGCTCTGGCCCCTGCCGCCGAGGTACCTGAAAAAAAGAGGAATCCGAACCAAAAATTCCTCTGGTGAGGACAAAGAGAAGGAAGATAATCTCCAAGCTTTCAGAGCTTGAGAAGACAAACAGTCTCAGCAACTCACCGAGAAAACTCCCGAGATCAGCCAAGAAGTGCGTCTCGAGTTGTTGACGAAACAACCAAGTCTGCTGATGGTGATCAACAGAGGCACATAGAAGACCCAACTGTAGTCAGAACAACTGAGGGGGATGAAGCAGCTGAGACAACAGATTCTCCTACTGAAAGGATTGTGTCTCCACCGCCACGTATGAATCTTTGCTGAAGGCGAAGAGCAGCAGAGTATTCTACCTTCCATTCCAGAAAAGGAAGGTCAGGAAGAAGAAAATGAGGATGATAATCTCATCATGTACTCACCTGTATATCCAGACATTCAGCGCCATCTGCGTGAATGGAGGGCATGGAAGCTAAGCAACTCCAGAGTGCAGTTCGAACACCCTGAATTTATAGAAGAGAAAGAGGAATTAATGTAATTCCTAGGAATTACCACTGCACGACAGGCTCTCGATGAAGAGAATTGCATGGAGATCCTCCGTATCATAAAGACAGACGAGAAAGACAAAGCTGAAGAGCAAGCCCGTGCACTGGAGAAGGCAAACATATGTCCTTTCATTGGAACTTTAGAACACACTCAACCTCTTTTTGACGTGTTCTCCGAAAGTGATGAAAACATGGATCACGCTGCTGTACAAGAGAAGTTCGATATGCAGCAAGCTCTAAGGGAATCCAGGCAAATGCATGAGCAGCAGTTGATGGAAGGATCAGGAGAGTCTTCAAAATCTCTCCTGGAGATAGACCCATTGGGAAGAGTACAGCAGATTGCCACAGTTATTGCTGCGACCACGTCCCCAGTACTATCAGAAGATGGGTCCAAGGGACTAGGCAATGAGACTGGGAATTTGGGCACCCAAGTTGTGCCAACCCCTATTGAAGGTGTTTTACCACCTGCCCCCACGGCTAAACACTCAACGGAAGCAGTCGGGAGTCTGGAGAAGAGTGACCCCACCATCAGTCACTCAGCTGGTGTGCCAGCTGAGGGGGAAACTCACTCCATTGCAGCAAGGTCGGAGGAGGCAAAGTGGAAAAGGAAAGAGAACCACAAGACTGACACTGACGAAGCTCGGACAGTTGAGTCTGTCCTAGCTGAAGTGCCAACTGCATTGCAAGTTGAGGACGTTGCTGGTGCAGTCGAGGCACAGGTTGGAAAAGCCTTAGGAGTTAACATTCTGGGCACTGAAAGTGCAATCCAAGGGGTTGAGACTCCTTCGGATGCCACTGTACAAGACCCTAAGACAGTTGTGTCTGTCGAAGGAAAGGTAGAAGGCCTTTATGTAGTTGAGACTGCTAAAGGTATTGAAGGCCCAAGGGAGGTTGAGACTTTCCTGGGTAAGAAATGCAGAACATCCATCCAGTTCATATTGAAGAATCTGAGAAGGATTTTAGTGCACTTAATGATGCCACTCTCACAGCAGACTTAAGAGGAGTGGTGGTAAGGATAAGGGAATGGTCTCAACAGCAGAGTGCCATGCGTCTTGAGCAAGTTCACTACTTCAAGGCACTATATAACATAATGATGGTCTGGAGTGCTGACAATGCTGACATGGAGCATAGGATGCAGACCTATATGGAGAGATTGCATTCCTCTCATACAACTGAAATGGAGTTACTGCGTGAATTTCATCGAAAAGAAATTCTGCGTGTTGAAGAGAACATGAATACGAAGTTCAGCCTTTTTATGGCTGAAATGAAACTGGTGGCAGCTGAATCGAAGGCCACTCGTTCGGAATTTCAAACCGTGCATGCCGCAGCAGACTCTAAGCAGAACTAAGCTCTCAGCCGACTTGATTTTATGCTCGCAGGAATGTTCCTTGGGGTTCCTCTATCCTTTGATGATGCCAAAAAGGGGGAAGAGGAATACCTGAGGAAATTGAAGGATGAAACAGCTGTTGAAAAGGAGAAAGAAAATGTTGTTGAGAGGGAAATGTCCAAGGATTTGACCTTAATGTTTGCTGAAACCCCTCAGCAAGGTCATGTCATAGCATCAATACTCAACAAACTTCCAGTAACTCTGCCGATCGAACACTCTGTTGTGCCCATGTCGGAGAAAAGAAAGATTATAATAGCATATCAATTAGAGTTCGATAAAAAGACGGATGCCCGCATTGAAGCTGTGATGAAATAGTTCGGTGGCATTCCAGCAGGGAAGGACACATGCCATTCCAGATGACGGAGATGAGCCAACATCAGTTGAAGAATTTAAAACGCTCGAATTCGAAGGTTACTTCGAGAACATGTCTATAGCCCAAGCCTGGGATTTGTACTGGGAAAATGGTCTGAAGTTATGCAAAGAAGTTGATTGGCAGCAGACTACCAGCAGCCATTTAGCTGGTAAGAAGAAGACTCTCGTACAATATACACACAAGGAGGAGGAAGAAGTGGTGGAGGAAGAGGTTTTCAACCTAGACCTCTACCCAAAAACATTGAATATGTAGATCCAGGCAAGAAGAGAAGGAATTACTGGGCTGGGTATGATGAAGTAGCTTATCGGGAAGTGGCTAGAAAGAATACTGAATATGTGAAGAGAATTGAATAAGAGAATAAAAGGCAAGACCAGCTGTGGCAAGAAAGGAAAAGAAAAGACGATGCTGCGAAGAGAGCTGATGAAAAGAAGAAAGCAGCTGAAAATGAAAAGAAAAGAAAGAGAGATGGTGATGACAGAGCAGAAGAGGAAAGAAGGAGGCAGCGAAGGCGATGAAGTGTTGCTGCTAACCCCTTCGTGTATTTTACTTTTGTAAATACATATGTGTGTAAGTCATCTGTACATTCAATAAAGTATTGTTGTATTTTCTCTCGATTATTGTATCTTAGCATAGATGCTTGAAGTTTGGTTGGATATGATTACACTCTGATACACCTTGTAAACAACTATGTAAAGGACAAGAATGCTATGATCAATAAAATGATTGATTCTATGCATACATTCTTTGTTACTGCATTGTCTGTATGTATATGTGTTGTTACATTTTGTTTAATGTTTTTAAGTTTTGGCATCATCAAAAAGGGGGAAATTGTTGGGAAATTTGTTGTTTTGATTTTGATGAATGCCATGTAAAACTTAAACTAGAAAGTTGGCACCCCATTTTCCTTGTAATTCTTATTGCAATAGATAGGGCTGAATGAGCTGAGTCAAGTCAACTATGCCTGGGAATACAAGAAGTCAACTGAAGAAGTAAAGTGAAGACTCTGCTGAGGAACAGCTGAGTATGGCCAAGATAGAAGATCAATGACTCGACTGAAGATGTAACAGCTGAGGGACATATGTGTGAAGAGTCAGTTAAGTCAACCCAAGAAGCCCAAGTCACAAGTTGAAGTGACAGATGAGTCTTTCAATCATTGGAGCAGACTCAAGTCACCTAGGGAAAAGGCTGCTGCAAAGAGGAGTTAACTGAAAAGAATCCATTGCACAGAAGTCAAGAAGTTTACTTAAATAAGTAATACTTCCATGCTGCCATGTCTTAAAGTGCTCAGTCCCAGAAGCGTGCAAAAGGAATAAACCAATGGGAAGCACTGTACCTCGTGTTAGAACCTGAAAAGCTGGACATTCATTTAATGCGAGGAAAGGTCTACATCTCAAGACTGAAGACCAAGAAAAGACAAGCCAACAAACATAAGTGACTTTTGAAATCAACCTATCTCTTCAACGGGTAGATTTTCGAAAGTTCACTATAAAAGGCTGAGGAATTTCATTGAGAAAAGGTTACCTTCGTTACCTTGCATACCTGAACCACGAACGAGCAAGCAATATTAAAATTGTAACCTGCAAAATATTCTCAAGTTATTCAAGCAAAATCCTCAAGCCTAAATCTCGAAGGAAATCGATCCAACACCAAGCTGTGAAGGAAAGACAAATTCAAACTGTTGAAGAGGAAACTTTTGAAGAATCAAAAAGGGGTCTACTTTCCAAGGAGGATTGTAGGAAGGTTCAAGGTCGAACCAATCTCAAGTTATTGAAGGGATTCATGATCAAATCCATGAAGCTTGAGAAAGTGAGTTGGAGTAGCAAGGAAGCTGCCCTGTGAAGAAGCTGAGTCGGACGAGAAGCTAGCTGTGTGACCAAGGCATCTCTAGACTAAGTTCAAGGAGCAAGTCAGCTGCGTGATCATGACTTGTCTCTAGACTGATAAACACTTTGTAAACTGATCATTAGTTAGTGGATTCCTCCAGGAGTTGGAGAAGAGAGGAGTAGAAGAATTACCCCATCTTCAAACCTCTATAAAATTTACTTGTGTCATATTTACATTTCAACATATTTATATTTCAACATATTTATATTCAGCGTATTTACATTCTTGCACATATATTTTATATCTGCTGATACACCTTGTAAACATATTTGGTTGGATATGATTATGCTCTGATACACCTTGTAAATAGCTATGTAAAGGACAAGAAAGCTATGATCAACAAAATGATTGATTCTACGCATACATTCTTTGTTACTGCATTGTCTGTATGTATTTGTGTTGTTTATATTTTGTTTAATGTTTTTATGTTTTAGCATCATCAAAAAGGGGGAAATTGTTGGGAAATTTATTGTTTTGATTTTGATGAATGCCATGTAAAACTTAAACTAGAAAGTTGGCACCCCATTTTCCTTGTAATTCTTATTGCAATAGATATGGCTGAATGAGCTGAGTTAAGTCAACTATGCCAAGGAATACAAGAAGTCAACTGGAGAAGTGAAGTGAAGACTCCACTGAGGAATAGCTAAGTATGGCCAAGATAGAAGATCAAGGACTCGACTGAAGACGTAACAGCTGAAGAACAGATGTGTGAAGAGTAAGTTAAGTCAACCCAAGAAGCCAATTCACAAGTTGAAGTGATAGATGAGTCTTTCAATCATTGGAGCAGACTCAACTCACCTAGGGAAAAGACTGCTGCAAAGAGGAGTTAAATGAAAAGAATCCGTTGCACAGAAGTCAAGAAGTTTACTTAAATAAGTAATACTTCCATAATGCCATGTCTTAAAGTGCTCGATCCCGAAGCGTGCAAAAGGAATAAACCAATGGGAAGCACTCGCACCTCGTGTCGAACACGAAAAGTGGACATTCATTTAATACGAGGAAAGGTCTACATCTCAAGATCAAGACCAAGAAAAGACAAGCCAACGAACACAAGTGACTTTTGAAATTAGCCTATCTCTTCAACGGGCAGATTTTCGAAAGTTCACTATAAAAGGCTGAGGAATTTCATTGAGAAAAGGTTACCTTCGTTACCTTGCATACCTGAACCACAAACGAGCAAGCAATATTCAAATTGTAACTCGCAAAATATTCTCAAGTTATTCAAGCAAAATCCTCAAGCCTAAATCTCGAAGAAAAATCGATCCAACACCAAGTCAGAAGGAAAGACAACTTCAAACTGTTGAAGAGGAAACTTTTGAAGAATAAAAAAGGGGTCTACTTTCCAAGGAGGATTGTAGGAAGGTTCAAGGTCGAACCAATCTCAAGTTAATAAAGGGCTTCGTGATCAAATCCAAGAAGTTTGAGAAAGTGAGTCAAGTAGCAAGGCAAATGCCTGTGAAGAAGGCTGAGTCGACGAGAAGCCACCAGGTGTGACCAAGGCATCTCTAGATCGAGTCCAAGGAGCAAGTCACCAAGTGATCAAGACTTGTCTCTGGCGATAACCACTTTGTAAACCGATCATTACTTAGTGGATTCCTCCAGGAGTTGGAGAAGAGAGGAGTAGAAGAATTACCCCATCTTCGAACCTCTATAAAATTTACTTGTGTCATATTTACATTTCAGCATATTTACATTCTTGCACGCATATTTTATATCTGCTGATAATTTGCTATCCAACTGATAAATTACCATGTGCTAAAATCAAGTGTTAAAACAAACTTAAATCAAATTCAAGGGTGTTAAGTCTTCCGCTGAAAAACTTATCATAGCCAATTTAAGGTTTAGACTAAACAGCTGAGTTATTCTATCAACAGCTCTATCGAGTATGTTGAGTGGCTAACTCTGCTGATTAACTAACTTAGTTGTCCCTCAAGGACTTAGCTGTGTATTAATTATGTAATAATGTTAAAAGGACTAAAATCGAAAAGTTGGTAAGGTTTATTCAACCCCCCTTCTAAACCTTACTTACACCCCTTGGGACCTACAAATTTAACAAAGCAGGCCCGGACATGCCAACTCAAAGCCCGATTTGGCTTGGCCCATTTCCACCCAAATTGTGCCATATCGTTGGTGCATCTGTGGGAATCAAGCATCAACTCTCCGCTCACATATTCCATCCACATGTTGGGGGGCTTATGATGGGAGGGATATGTCCCACGTCAAGTGAGTATGTGAATGGACTATGGTTTATAAATGAGAACTAAGGGCGCGATTGGATATACAATCATTTTGAAAAAAATTATTTTGCTAAAGAATAGTAAAAAAATAATTTGAAGAAGTTAATAGTAAACTTCTGAGAGTGTGAAAGGATATGTAATCATGACAGTTGATGTAATATTGTTTTTAGGGAGAATTGTGATTGGATATGAGAATTTTTTGTGTTTAGATGTGATGTTTGTATTTAAATATTGTACAAAAATTTATTGTTTAATGTTATGCAATTATAAGTCTATGGTTATGCCAAAACAATTATATGAATATATCTAAGAAGAATGCATCGGTAATTGTGCAAAATTGTGGCATTTTTATATTTAATTATAATATCTAAGTTGGATTGGGTGTCTGTAACATTGAATTAGTATTTGGGCTGGCAACAAATATTGAGGATAGTTTTGTTCTATATTTTTTAATTATGGGTAGTTTTCCTACTTCACATCAGTATACCTTATCTTTATTCATAATGACTGTATAAACTCATAGCAACCAATTGCCGAATGTAGTGCAAACCCGTATACGTGTTATTGATTTTGAATACTGAATATCCAGATATGTGAGTAAATCATTAATAGTATGACATTATTTGCAGGTTAGGGGAACAATATAGTGGAATTTTTGAAATGAAACGCAAACACGTCTTCAGTGAAAAATTTCAAATCATAATATTTTTTCAGTTTCATACCGGTTAATACAATGGCTTGTTTCCTTGTATTTCACCGGGTTCGAACGGGTGGCAACCTTGCTTTTTACTCATCCGGTTAAAGTAAGTCTTCGAACCGGACCATGGGAAACTTCAATGGCAAAACACATATTAATAGTTATAATGTTAATGTATATAAAACGTATAATACAAAATTTAAAAATTAAATCAAGCAAAATCACAATATTTTAAACTTATAAACTATGGATACTTATTTAAACATTATTCACCTACATATTTTTGGATTTATTGTCGTTAGAAACTAAAATTTTCAAACCTTTACGGTCGGTGACTTGTGTATTCTTTATAGTGGGATTAATGAGAATGGCAAAGAAAATTATTAATTTTTAATATTTGGTATGTTTTGTTTTATTATTATATGATTTTATTTTATAATATTTGTGATAAGTGGTTATTATACATGTATTTCGAGGTGTAATTTAGTGTATAATTGAGATACTTGCATGTGTAACTAGCGTGTTTCGGTTAATTTCTTTATTGGGTGTGATTTTGTGGTATTTTGGATATTTCTGCAGAAAATTGAGCTACACTGGAAAAAAGCAATATCACGTTGCAAAGTGTATGTCAAGAATAAAAGGATGAACGAAGACGCATATGAAATGGGAAAAATTGCAACACACGATCAGGTCATGCACAAAAGGCATGCTCGTGTGTAGTACCAGCTTCATAGAGCTTCCATCCGACCTGGTCATGCACAAGAACACAACCTAGTCGTGCACAACAACACGGGCGTGTGAGCAATGTTGTTCGGCCAGTTTTAGAGAAAGTTTCACACAGTCTGCTAGTGTGCAAACACGTGACCCGTGCAGAATTGTAGGTTTTGCGGATTTTATTTTCTATTGAAGGAATTATTTAAAGTTGAGTGCGAACATCAGTAAAATGTGCAATATGTTGCTCAATAAAGCTAGTTGGACTTGTAGAAAAGGCACATAAACAAGAACTAAAGTAATGTTAGGAGAAATCTTATCCGGAAAGGAGTTATATCTGAAGTTGCATTTGGAATAGACTCAGGAACAAGCATCTCTAGAACAATGGGGACATGAGTGATAGGAGTTTTAGGATCAGGAGGTGTATCCCCTGGATACACAAGTGGAAGATCCATAATTCTATTTTCTTTCTTTCGCAATGGATGAGAAACAGAGAAGTAGCCAGGTCTAGGGATAAATTTTTCATTCTCTCTTGGCTCAAAACCTTGTGACACCTAGATTTTGTAGATAAGGCTATGGAAAAGGTAGTGCCCAAGTCTTAGAAATGGTGTTCGCAAAGGATGTCACTTCTTCAAAAAAACAGTTTCCCAAAGTTGAAAGCTAAGACATTCATTATTTGATACAAGACTCGTGCATGAGTTTTGGTTACAATGGAGTTGTTTCTAGTAGGAGAATATTGACATAGCAAATCTTATAAAGGTCCATAGAACGATGTAAGGATTGCAGATGGAAGCTTGTGAGGATTTAGAGGCCAATTTCTTTCATTTCCACTAGCCAAAAACGAAGACATTTCCTTAAAATCAGTGAGGAGCTTCCCTTCCTCAACATCAGGCATGCTATAGAATTCATTAATGATAGAAGGATTGAAATGATAAATCATGTTCCATACAAAATATTTCACACAATTAGGAGACCTCCTTATAGTAATACTCCGAGACAAGTTTGCATAGAATTTATTGACGAATTCTCATCATAGGGTGAAGTTGTTTCAATAGTGGTAAGGAAATTTCATTCCTTAAAAATGGATTTAGATTAAACTCAGGAAAGTGATCACCTTTCTTCAACAAAATTGCGATCAAGCACTGCATTAGATTTAGTAGAAGCAACCAAAGTATAAGAAATTTCAGAATTAGCTGCACTTATCTCATACTCAGTGTCACTTCGGATGACAATGGATATCCCTCTGCATCTGCTTGACCGGCTTCTTGTCTTTCTTCCGGAATCATCTCATTACCCATCTCATCAATTATAGCATCATAGTCATCAAGTTGAGCAGGTTCTAATGAGGCATCGAAAGCCTCATCACTAGAGTCATCGAAGTCGAACCTGGAGTCCAAACTAACCAATGTGAGCTAAGGTGTAAGCATATCCGCGCTCACATTTTTTTGTAGTTTAGCCTACGTGACTAGTTGAGTAAGAGGAACATCATCACTATCAGGTGATACTACAATCTTTTGGGACATGGGTTCAACTACATACTAATGTGGGGAATTTCAACATTATATCCCCATGTCTTGAGAGTACCAGTATCACCCTTTCTCTTTTTCTTGTTAGCAACTTTAGAGGAAGAAACAGACAAAACCTCTTAGGAACTTTAATCTCCGAACATTGGGGATACTAAAAGGCCCAAGGCACAATGCAGATAACTTCAAAATTAGGAGAACTATAAACATATATTTCATTCTCTCTTTCACTAGAAAGAACGATAACAAAGGCTTCACCCTGGGCGAAGACGTTTGAGCCTGAGTCAGAGAAGGGTTTTCAGGGGAGAAAGAAACCATACTTGTGTCATGGGACTGTATAGACTCCAATGCAGACCTAAATGTAGCCGCGTCCTAAATAGTAGCAAGATTTGGTGGTGATGTAGGAGAACTCAAACCCTAATTAGTTTGAGGAACTTTGGGGTTTTTAATTAGAACAGACCCATGAGTTTCATCATGGTACTTGTCTGGAGAAAAGTGTGGATTTTGGTCAGATGGAGGTGTATTGTCGGATGCTGCGACATATCTAACAACATTTAGTACTGTAGTATCTTCCATGGGAGTGGATTTTTCAAATATGGGGCTTTCAGAGTTTTAATAGAAAAATGGTTTGCAACTTAAACTCAAATAAAACTTTGAAACACATGAGAAATTTTAGGTCAATCAAAGACTTTAAATAGTGATGAGATAACAGTCATAATTAGTCACACAATCTAAGAAAATCTTTTGAAATAATCAAACATGGAAACAACATAATGTTATGGAAACAAAAAGTATTATGACTCTGGTTTAAAAGAGAATCTCCAAATATAGGACTGTGATATCTCAATTAAGATATTCCTTAGATTTTTCAAACCCTCTAAATCGTGTTTTACCCACGAATACATCCATCAAAGAATTTTGTGATTTAAGGAAATAATAATTAAATATCCAAATTGCATATGGAAACTAAATCTAAAAAATTTAGCCAAAATCACCAGGATATGCAATATCAAAAAATATCTTGAAAGAATGTATCTAAATATTTGCACACAAAAAGTGTTATGGAGCGTTATAGTGGATGCAGTTTCAAATGTCGTCGCGTCTTGACTCACACCTGTATTCATAGATTCACCGAATTGCAATCTGAAATTTTAGTTTTCCAATGGGTACGTAGTTGTTTCCATGCAAAGGATGCCAAGTATGATCAAGACTTTATTTGTAACTCAACTACTGGGAAAAAGGAATCACTTTTTAAATTGGAGAGATTAACTCAACTCTCGGGAAAAAGGAATCACTTTTTAAATTGGAGAGATTAACTCACACTTGGTTTTCAAAGTAAAAAAAAATGTGTGATTAATTTGAAATATCTAACCATTTGTGGCGATCATGTGTTATGGACAAATTATGGAAGAATGACTAAAAAAATCAAAAAGAGATAGAAAGAGATGAGATATGCGGTGTATAGATGTTATATCGAGATGTGATGGACAATGTTGTAATATTTCATGTAACATTTCGTAAGCACAAACCAAGATTTTTCCAAGTTGGAAAACCTCAAAAATCCAAAGCGTTGGTGAAGATGTTCGTAAGCTATTTTTCAAGAGTAGCAATATACTCAATGCGAATTATATTTTTCTCAGCTAAATCACGAATAAAATATATGTGTTTAGTATGAGAATGTTGGACATGATTTTTTGAGATATTAATTGCGATTAAGTTATCACAATAAACAGTTAATGTTTCACTTTGTAAACTATAGTCCTCAATCATTTGGTTCATCCATAAAATTTGGGTGTAACAACTTCCAACTGCCATATATTTTGATTCAACAGTCGAAAGTCACGCGCGATTTTAATTTTTTCTATACCAAGCAACCAAGTTAATCCCAAGATTTGAGCAATCTCGAGTTGTACTTTTCTATCAACTACCTTTGCAGAATCACTAAATGCCACAAGACATGTGTTAGTGACTTTAGTGTACAAAATCACCAAATCAGTGGTCTCTTCTACATATCGAATGATACATTTTAAGCCCATTAAATGAGTAACCTTTAGATTGGATTGATATCTAGCACAAAGACATACACTAAACATAATGCTAGGACGACTAGAAAATAAGTACAATAAACTTCCTATCATGCTTCTATACAATGTTTAAAAAACACCTTCATCCACATCTTCTTTACTAAATTTTTGACTAGACCCTATGGGATTCTTCAAATGAGACGCATTTTCCAAGTTGAATTTCATGACAAGATTTCGGGCATACTTGCTTTGTCAGATAAAATTACATTCCTTCAATTGTTTAATTTGCAATCCCAACAAGAGACTTAATTCTCCTACAATGCTCATTTCAAATGTGGATGTGCAATCAACAATATTTTTTAACAACTTATCATAGGAGGAACCAAATACAATGTCATCAAGATAAATTTGAACAATCATGATTTCATGGTTTCTTTTAGATAATCATGGTTTTATCATCTTCACCTCTTTTAAAACTAGTTTGAAGAAGATACTCATTCAATCTATATATCAAGCTCTAGGATCTTTTATAACACCATAATGGGCCTTTTTAAGCTTGGACAAACGGTTGGGCTTCAAAGGGTCCTCCAACCCTTTATGTTGTTCTACAAATATTTCTTTTTCTAAAATTCCATTCAAAAATGCACTTTTTACATTCATGTGGTTAAGAGTTAAACCTAGATAGCATGCAATCGCAAGCAACAACTATGTTGTCTCAATATGGGAAACAAGAGCAAATGCTTCATCAAAATCCACCCCCTCAACAGTATATACCCTTGCGCCACTAATAGTGCTTTATTGTGAACAATTTTGATGGATTAATTTATTTTATTTTTGAAAATCCATTTTGTTCCAATACATCCACATCATCTGGCCTTGGAACTAAAAACCATTCAGAATTAGACACAAAGCTACAATTTACATCAATCGGTAGACACAAAAATCATCTTTTAGAGCATTGCATGAATCGAAAACTCATCTTTTAGAGCTTCAATAACATTGTTAGGTTTAGAATTAGACAAAGAGCAACAAGTTTTCACATTGGTTCAACCTGTAGACATGCAAACTAATGTCACTATATCAAGATAATTCATTCTACCTTTTCTCTCTTCTCTGAATACCATTAGTTACATCACCAATGATTAGAGACGTAAGGTTATTTTTCTGAATTCTTGTAGGTATATCTTTGCCATGATTTACAATAAAGTGATTTGACTCATCATTCTGGTTAGAGTTTGAGTCTGAGTCAGTTTCAGCTTATGCAAATGCGGATGTAGGCTCAGATGGAACCATATTTTGTACATCATCTGTGTCAGATGTTATCGGAGCTTCATTCACATTCTTAGTGACATCTGAGCTCACATATGCACCAGGTAGTGGTAACACAGTTTCAGTGAAATTGATCAAATCACGAACATTATCTTTTTAATTTTTACCTACAATATCAGAGAGATTTTTATGTATGACTATTTGAAAAGTAACCTAAGAAGAGGCATTTATCACTCTTAGAGTCAAATATTGAAAGGGTATTATGATCATCCAGGACATAAAAAACACAACCAAAAACATGAAAATATTTGAGGTTTGGTTTCTTTCCGAAAGATATTTTATAAGGGGTCATTGTAATTCTAATCCTCAAATAGAAATAATTTGCTATATGACAAGCAGCATTTAGAGCTTCTGCCCAAAATTTCTTTCAATGTCTTTTTGAACTCAACATGACAAGGGTTTTTCTTGTATGTACGATTTTTTCTCTCTGCCACCCCATTTTGTTATGGTGTTTTAGGTAAAGAAAACTCATAAGAAATCTCCTTTTTATCACAGAAAGACGAGAAAACAATTGTTCTCAAACTCTTCATCATGATACAATCTAATTACAACAGTTACACCATAACGATTATAGATTCTTCTATATCATCTTCTAAATGATTAAAAAATTTAGATTTCACACGTAAAAAAGATATCCAAGTATAACGTGAAAACACTTCCACAATTACACAAGAGTATTTTCTACCACCTACACTTGCAACTTTAATTGGACCCACAAGATCCATATGAAGTAGCTCTAGACACTAGGTCGTATTAAAATATGATATCATTTGGTGTGACACTCTTTTTTGTATGCCCTTTTGACAACTTCCACACACATTAGTATTTTTCATGGAAATTTTTTGAAGACCAAGCACAACTTCAAACTTCACAAGTTCCAACCATATGTCAGATTTGTCCGTGTGTCCACTGAGATACATTTATTCATTACCATATTGATAGCAATTCTCAAAAGATCTCAAACAAGAAAGAACGTATGTGATTGATTCAACAGAAAACCTCACATGTTTTTATTGAATTTAACATAAAGGTCATCATCGAAAAGTTGGCTGATGAGATTAGAATTAAGGCCAACAACATGTAGTACATTTTATAGCCTAGGAAGGCCATCAACGTTCAAAGTCCTTTTTGTCCAACAATTTTTCCTTAGGCTCCACCTACATAGGTCACACTGTCACCATCATGCTCATAGTCTGTCAAATACTCCAGAGTACCCGTCATATATCATGAACACCTGCTATCAAAGTACCAAGATCCTTATATGCTAGATCTCAAAGAAGAATAGATGACATGACATTAAAACTCAGATTTCTATATCTAGACAGACTTGGCAAAATTCAAAATATGATTACGAGGATATCATAACACTTTCGATGACATCTGATGTGCAGACTTACTTACTGTTGGCGAATCTGATTTCATTTTTAACATAAAGGCCTAACATGTCAAGGTACATGACAATAGTTACAAATAAAGTGTAATTTACGTGGTTTAAACTTACGACCGTTGAATAGGGTGATATGGTTCGGTTCTATCCTCCAAAGCATGCCCAAATTTGTAGCCCCCATCTCGTGCAACATTGAATTGAAAAGTACAATTAATTTGTTTGTGTGTTGTTTATCATTTTTCGCTTTTCAGTGAATGGATTTGTCATGTCAACTTTATTGTGTAGGAACACCCAAGTTTGGGCCAACCCTTCACATGTGAACAGTACATGCATGTTTGTGTTATATAAATTGGTGTTTCCTATAGGCACACATACAACACTTATATTCGAGTTTCATTACTACTTCGAAAGCACAAGCATCAGGTGCGTTTGTGTGTTTGTTGTTTCACTCTCTCTGAAAAATCCTTTAGGTTCATAGCTAGTTTCTTGTCCAGTACACATGATTAGGTAATGTTTTGTTATTGTGTTTTTTATAATTGTAATGCCCAGTCCAATGTGGAGAAATAGTAGGTAAATGAAATAATTACATAACAATTGTTTACGTTGCCTTGACTTGAATTTTGCATTGCTTGTACTCTAATGAAAGTATCTTAACCCGTGTATGTTGTGTATAATGCAGTAATGAATGGTCGAATAGTTGTGGTTCCCCCCATGGGTGAACAACCGTGGGAAGCTGAAGAAGAGACATTTCTGTACTATAGGCTTTTGTGCTCACTTATCAAACATGACGTCTCAGATCCGATTGTCTGGGAGAACGTTCTTGTAGGTCCCAAGGGGTGTGAGAGTAAGGTTTAGAAGGGGGGGTGAATAAACCTTACCAACTTTTCGATTTAGTCCTTTTAAAATAGTTCAGAGTTAATACTTCACGGCTAAGTCCTTGATGGACAGCTAAGTTAGTTAACCCGGCAAGAGTTAGCCACTCAACGAGACTCGGTAGCCATTGTTGATAGAATAACTCACCGCTTAGTCTAAAGGCTTAAACTCAACTGTGATATGTTTTCAACGGAAGACTTAACACCCTTGAATTTGGTTTGAGTTTGTTTTGACACTTGGTTTTAGCACTTTGTTAAATATCAATTGGATAGCAAATTTATCAGCAGATATAAAATAATATGGCAGAATTAAAGTGCTGAAATGTAAATGACACAATAAATTTTATAGAGGTTCGAAGATGGGGTAATTCTTCTAATCCTCTCTTCTCCAACTCCTGGAGGAATCCACTAAGTATTGATCGAGTAAAAAGTGGTTATCGGTCCGGATGCAAGTCTTGATCACACAGTGACTTGATCCTTTGGGACTCGATCTGGAGATGCCTTGGTCACACAAATGCTTCTCGTCCGACTCGGCTTCTTCATAGGGTAGGCTGCCTTTGCTACTACTGACTCACTTGCTCAAGCTTCTTGGATTTGATCACGAAGCCCTCCAATAACTTGAGATTGGTTCGACCTTGAACCTTTCTACAATCCTCTGTGTAGTGTAGACCCCTTTGATTCTTCAAATATTTCCTCTTCAACTGATTGAGGTCGTCTTTCCTTCACATGTAGGTGTTGGATTGATTTCCTTCGAAGTTTTTTTTGTCTGAGGATTAAGTATGGATGATTTGAGAATATTTTGTAGGTTACAGCTCAATTGATAGCTTGAATGTTCGTAGTCAAGGTAACCTCTGTGTCTCTTTTTTATTTAAATTGATTCCTTAGCCTTTTATAGTGTTCTTTTGAAAATCTGCCCGTTGAAGAGATAGGCTAATTTTCAAAAGACACTTGTGGTCGTTGGCTTGTCTTGTTGCGATCCTTGAAATTGACATTTCCTCGTATTGAATGAACCTTGACTTTTCGAGTTCGACACAAAAAGGTCTTCCCATTGGTTTATTCCTTTTGCACGCTTACGGGGTCGAACACTTTAAGAAAGCGATATGGAAGTATTACTTGTTTAAGTAACTTTCTTGACTTACGTACAAAGATCCTTTTCGATTGTCTTGACTTGACATGCGCTTGTTTAACTTCCCGATGACTTTGAGTCGACTTCCAATCATTGGATGACTCATCTGTCACTTCAACTTGAGACTTGGCTATCTTAGGTTGACTTGACTGACACTTCTCACAGTTGCATCTTAGCTGATACTTCTCCAGTTGAGTTCTTGTCTTCTCTTCCTTGCCATACTCAGTTGCCTCAGAGCGGAGTCTTCATTCTAGTCTCCAGTTGTCTTCTTGCATATTTAGGCATAGCTGACTTAACTCGGCTCGAGCGACCTATCTATTACAATGCAAATTACAAAGAAAATGGGGTGCCAACTTTCTAGTCTAAGTTTTACATGGCATTCATCAAAATCTAAAAATAAATTTCCCAACAGTGCTGAGATAAAGACAATTCAATGTAAAAAGAGCTTCACAAATGTGTCGAGAAAAGTGGGATTACATTATACCAAACAAAGTGATATCTAATGGAGGGCTATAGTGCTCATCTCCTAAAAAAAAAAACTACATGTCCATATCCAATTATGTGCTCATGCATTTTCGTCCAACTAGAATTTATTAATAATAATATAATTAATAAGTAATATAGATATTAATATATTAATAATATCTATATATATAATAAATAAAGTCATATAATACATAAAACTTAATAATTATTAAATAATATATATAATGATAATAATAATATAATAATATATATCTATAAACGGTAATCGTAATAATATAATAATAATAATAAAACAAAATAAATGTTATTATTAATTAAACTTAGTTACAATTTAATTTAATTATATTTAATAAATTAAATTATTAAAAATTAAAATAAATAAAGATAAAAGAAAAAGAACTAAACTAAAATAAAGCCCAAATAAAAAATACAAAGCCCATTCATAAATTAATTTTCATTTTAAATCAAAGCCCATATATAACACATCCCCTTAAATTTCGACCCATAGCCCATATTCTGGAACATTCCACCAGATGAGGCTTAGAAAATTAAGGGTTCGGATTTTTACACGTGTCAAAAATCGTGCGATTGAGAAAACATATAGGGGTCTGTTGTTAACCAAGTTTTTAGGGTTTTATTTTTCAAAACCCACTTTTTTTTCTCTCTCTAATCTCTCGAAAATTCTCTTCTCTCTCTCTAACTATTCTTTCTAAAATCTATTACTCTTCTGATACTTTGTTTTTATCTTGTATATCTTCGAAAATGCTATTCGTCTTCCGATTTCTGATTATTGTTCATTTTAGAAAATGTTTTGAACATTTCCATCGAAATGTTTACCGATTTTAAAAAATGTTTATGGTTATTTCTCTCGATATGATTTTTTCAGAGGGTAAGAATATTTTGTTTTTTTCAAAACCCTTATATTTGTTCGTCTTCATATTCATCTGTTTAATCACTTTTTTTGTTTTAAAAGTATCGAAAATAGTATTTTACTCAGATTCAAACCGGAAACCCTAAAAAAAATTATATTGTTTATATATTTCCAGATTTATAAAATATATTCTGTAGATCTAAAAAAAATTTGTAAATCGAAACTTGTATATTCTAAAAAAAATTATTTCGAGTTAGGGTTTTGTTCAAAAAGAAAACCCTAAACTTAATATTCATTTCTCATTTTAATGGTGGGTTTATATTTGAAAATAATTTTAGATATAGGGTTTTCTTGAAATCGATAACCATAAATTTTCTTCTTCATCAGTTGTTATTTTGACAGTGTATGAGGATCTGGAAAAATAAGAAGATTTATGGTTTTCCAAAATTAAAAAGCATAATTTTGTATCAAGTGTAAATCTGGTTTAGCATCAAGTCTTTGCTGCTTAGTGTTCCATTTAGCTCGAATGGATTTTTCTGATAATGGATTTGGTTTCTGGTTGAACTTTCTAAACATGTATAAACGGGTAAACCACTTGACCCTACAATATAATTATAGTGGAATCCTGTGGGTCGCACGAAAATATCCATTTATATATATATATATATATATATATATATATGATCTGTTGGTTAAAAAGGATACAATATCAAAACTCGGGTGAAATTACCTCAAGTTCCAGTTCATCCAGCTTTGGTGTAGAAGTCCAAAAAAAGATAAGTTTATTTTTTTTCATTTTTGTTAAGTAATTTTTAGCAGTCGAAAAAAGATAGATTTTCTCTGCATTTTCATTAAGTATAATAAACTCATGAAATTTGTTCTGTTTGCTTTCGAATACCATAAAAAGGTATTAATTCTTTTTTACATATTGAATCAGATATCATGTTCTTTATGTGGTTTTACAATCATTAGAAAGTTAATTAATATATTTTTCAAAAACCTGAAAAGTAAAAAAAAATTAAAAAACACTTTAATGATTATAGGAACAATTAACAACGTCATTCCTTTATACATTGTTGAATATATTCTTTATGAAGGGTCATTTATTTTATGATGTTGTTGGTGCCTGTATAGATAAAAATATTTTTTCATTTACATTTTCTTTGTTAATTTTTTTTTTCTAATTAAAAAAAATAAAAGCACAAACTAAGATAGGGATCTCATTTTCGAATATTTTTTTGAGTGTCAATGGTCACGAATTATACTCTTCCCTATGTGTGTTTCATATTTTTTCCAGGTCCAATGAAAATATTCAATGGTGGTAAAGAATCAGAAATGCAATGGCAGGATCTGATATACAGATAAGTATATCAATTTGAATATGTTATACTATGATATCTACTGAATTATTCTCCCTATGTGAATATAAACATAAATCAAACTAAAGTTTGAAAAAATTAGAAAATACATATATGACTATTAACTGTATTTTTTTCTGATTCTGATTTGATGCAGGCTCAATATCATTGAAACCTGCTGCAAACAAATCCATAGACATTGTATTCAGTATTTAAAGATAAGTATTTCACATGAAACTATAAATTGCAAAATAAATTCTTGTATTGATATCTATCTATCTGAATGATAAATATATAAAGTAAAATAAGAACTAATAAACAAACAAAAAGAATGATCAATATATTGAGCAACTTTGAACATAAATTACCTTATTCATATAGGGTCTGAATTTTCCGTTTATTGCCAACTATGTTGTGACCTGTGAGCTTCCTCATTTTGAAGAATAGGATGTCTTATAATATATATGAATGAAGATCGTTCTGTAGAGTGTGCTCTGTGAAGCTTTGCTGTGTGGTTTTCTTTGATAGAATGTAAAGAATGTGCTGAATAAATTAACCCTGAACTCTTTATATACTGAAAAAACGTTATTGTTTTTGGTATGTGAATATAATTGAATGAAATGATTTGTATAGTATCCTGAATCCGATTTTGTTATATTTTTTTACTGCAAAATACATAGGATAAAGTTTGACTCCAGAATCGTATTAGGCATGTGAATAATTGAAGATATTTAAAGATTTTTTTAATAAAAAAAAGCAAACATATAAAATACAATATCTCAAATTATTTATATTGAAACAGTATCTTTATATATAAGTAAATATCATCTTCTTTGACTTTAGTTTATTTACAGAACCAACTTACAGAGAGAAATCTCGAACTCTTTTAAAAAATTTGTAGTTTATTAAATGTTTGGCAAGATGAATGTGTTCAATGTAAATGGATTATGTTTATCAATTAATTGTTTCACATGTTATGTTCTATGTTAGTGGTGGTGAATGGCTTATGAATATCAAATGATCTTTAGACCTACTTTTCTTTTTTATGCTAATTTGTATTGACCTGTTTGTTTTATTTTATGTTTATCGTATTGTCGTAATTTAAATGCTTGTGAAGTATAATATATCAAAAATCATATAAAACCACTTGACCGTACACAAAAAGTGTATTGGAATCCTATTGGTTACAATTATGAAATTTTTATTAAGTGTTCGTTTTTTAATTGACTACTTATAGATCTGTTTTTGTTTTATATTTTTAAAGATGCATCGAAATAAAAACACTTGACCCTACAACATGATTGTAGTGGAATCCTGTTGGTTAAAACGATTAACTCAATAAAAAACTAAAGATCTTTAAATTTATGTAAATTACTTTTCTGATTTATAATTAAGAAATTATTACAGAAAAGATTCTAGATAAATACAAATAGCTAACTAAACTATTTTATTGACTAATACAAAATTGAAATTACATGATTTGCCATAAGAATTTAATTTTAAACACATTCACAGTTTTAACTAAACAATTCAGAAATCTTAGAACTTTCAAAACGCATTCTTAACAAATACATAATTTTAACTAAACAATTTTGAAAAATACAATTTTAGTTATTTAGAATCAGAAGTACAAAATATACTAAAATACATATTCTAAATAAATAAATAAATAAATAAAACACTTATATGACAATATAAAAACCTGAAGAAAAAAAACTAAAATCTGATTTGATGATATCTAAAAAAAACTCACCCAAGACCACATCCTTATTCCTTTTACTAATCGAGATACAAAAAATTGAAAAAGGTGTTTGTTCTCTTCAGCCTTTTACAACTTCACATTCTTAACATACCTGTTTTTTTTTAAAAAAAAATATTCAGAATTTTAACTAATCAATATAAAAAAATAATTACCTTAATCTTAATGAGAGTTAAATAACGGAAAAGCCAATAAAAAAAGGATGCTATCAATTCATTTAAACTGATTAGATAAAACAAACAAAAACAATAAAAATACTTAGATATAAATGCAGAAATATTATTTATTGTGGGGAAAAAAACTCAATAAAACCAATTAAAAAGTATTCTTCTCAAAACAACAGAAAACAAATAACCACAAAAGGGTGGTCAAAGCATAAACAATCCAACTAACTAAAATAAAAATCATTGTTCCCAAAAAATATCTAAACTACGAATCAAAAAATGCTCCATTAGCCATCCTTCTTCTCATCTTCAATCTTTATAACACTCTTCAGCTTCATAGACGTAGTTGATGACGAAAAATCTTCATTTAATCTACGTTTACATAGAGGAGATTCAGACGTCGAGGGCCTCTTCTTAAGGTTCTTGATAGGAGTATTAACTTCCTATTCTGACGAAGATTCTTCCTACAAACAAAATATATATATATATATATATTGTGTTAATATTTATACATATATTGCATTGTAAAGAATACTACTACTAAAAATAATGTAGTCCCCTCAAAACAAATGATGTATTACTAATACAAAACACCCTAATAATAATAATAAGATAATAAATCAAACCTTGTCATCACAAACATCATCTGACTACAGCTTTGATAGGAAATCCGATTCCTGAACACAAAAAATTAAATTAATTATTTATAATAATCCTTTATAATGAATATTATAAAAAAAATAATGTTTAAATCACCTGACTCTCAAGATTCATCACTCCATATTTCCAAATTAAATCTGGATCTGCCGTAAGCTTAGCAACGGAAAAGATACCAGAATAATTATGGAGCTGTTCAAATTTTATCTGAACATTGAAAAGAAGCTTTTTCCCGATGAGTCCAGATAGTTCATCGGGTAACTCCTCACCTCCATGCTACAAAATTTCATACAAAATAATACATTAATCGTAAAAATTAAATAAATGTTAAAAAATATAACATATAATAATAATAAGATTAATACCTCGGGATGCTCCTTCCTCAAATCCATGCAAGACTTTCCAATCAGATTTTCCCAATCCCTATCCCAACAAAGTAAAGTGGCGCTTGCACTCTCATCCACAACTTGAACAGTAATCATATACCTAGTCAAACAAAATTCGAAAAACAATGTTCAACTAATTAAATAAGAAATTGATTATAATCCAAATAAAAATAATGTTAAAAATTACCTCAAAACCCCTGTTTGAAACAAATCATCACATTTCACACAATATAAATTGTCCACTGTTGGATGCATCTTCTTCCCGCAATGAGTACACGCAAGATACTATCAATCTTCAGAAACTGAAACAACTCTTGCACAAATCCAAAAACTTCCAGCCTAATTAATAAAATCGAGATAAATAAGTAAACAAATAAATATTTATTTTGTAATTAAAATGAATTAAATAAAGGGACTAAACCAAAAAAAAATTACCTTTTCACAATCATACAAATAATCAATTGTTTTTACCGATGCATCCGGAGCTTCAAGTTCATCTCTAAACTAACATGACTAATAGAGAATGTAGGATTGTTGCTGCTCAAAATCCTGATTTAGAAAATAATAATGTTAATTAACATATATTACATATTCGATATTTCATAATTGAAAATTATGAAATAATATTACCTCTTCTTGAATTCTTGGATCTCGTCAACTTTCTCATTCACAGGCAATTTTGTAGCATGAAAGGTATTGGATACCTTAATTTGACCTTAGAAATATAAAAAATATATATATTAAATCGTTAAATTACAGAACAAAATCAGAAATAAATTGTAAGAAAAAACATTCTATAAAAAATTAATGAAAAAATCATTACCTTTAAAAAATTTTGCTCATCCCATCTGCAAAATAATAACCACCGGCTCAAACAATTGCTGCTCCAAGTGTGGCAATATCTACTCCGCATAATTTTCCCAAAGCGTACATGTGATGCAATTGTTTCTATAAAATTAAAAGAATATTAAATTTACATTCATATATAAGAGAAATATAAAAACTATGATATATAAATTCATATACTATAACTTACTCTAGATCCTCCAAAGTTAAATCTAAGAGTCTGGTAAGGCGTCAATTGATATCCTTATTTTGTGCGGAGTACATCGAAATCACCTTTCCAATAACATCTACACAAAAAAAGTAAATTAAAATCCGTGTAGCCAATATTTTTATTATGAATGAATAAATGAATTTCACTCATACCTATCAGCATTGTGTCATCAACTTTATCAGTGTCAGCCAACTCACTAAATTTTTTAAAGTTGTACATGAATCTAGGAAACGTTTCATCAAATATTTCAAAAACATGTGTCTTTCCATAGAACATAATCTTCAATTGACTGGCAGTGGTATTATATTTTTCAGTTTGCTTTTCAACAATAAAATCTTTGATAGCATAAACATGCCCTTCTTTTAGACTTTTTCGAAAATTGAGAATTTGATATTTTCTGGTAGTATCATGAATTCGATCACCCTAATGGACAAAATTAAAATAATTAAATTATTGAGCATAATATATAAAAAAATTCACAGAAAAAAATTCCAAAAGAAGATTGTAAAAGAATACTAAGCATCGTGAAAAATGCATTGGATATTGCCAATGCCTTTCTAAATGGTGATCTCAAAGAACCTAACTATGTAGCAACCATTTGGATTTGAGGACCCTAACTATCCTCAGCATGTGTGCAAGCTTCAAAAGTCTGTTTATGGGCTCCAAAAGGCTCCTAGAGAGTGGTTTAACAAGTTGTATCAAGTGATATCTTCTTTTGATCTCAGCTCTACTAGATCAGATCATTCTTTTTTTTTTAGAAACAGGGCAGGTGCTATTCTCTATGTGTTGGTGTATGTAGATGACATACTAGTAACTGGTAGTGATCCCACAGAAGTCCAAAAATTCATTACTAATCTCATCAAGGCTTTTTCTTTAAGGGATCTTGGTGATATTGACTATTTTCTGGGCATTCAAGTGCAAACTACCCCTCAAGGTGTTTGTCTTTCACAAACTATGCATGTTAAGGATCTTTTCAGCAGTGTTCAGATGCAAAATTCTAGAGCTATCATCATTCCTACGACATCTGGTGAGAAATTATCTGCTTATGGGACTGATTTAATGCATAATGTGCAGCTGTATAGAAGCATTGTAGTAGCCCTACAATATGCAACTATAACCAGGCCTGAGATATGTTTTGTTGTGAATAAAGTGTGCCAGTTTATGCAAAAGCCTTTAACTTATCACTGGAAGGCAGTCAAACGGATCCTTAGATATCTCAGTGGAACTATAGACTATGGTCTTCACTTTACTCCAGATGTCTCTCTGCAATTCAATTTGGTGGGATACTCGGATGCTGATTGGGCATCAAATTGTGATGATAGGCGTTCTACCACAGGGTATTGTCTATTTTTTTTGGCTCAAATCTTATCTCTGGGCAGTCCAAGAAACAACATACTATCTCCAGATCATCTACAGAAGCTGAATACCGCAGTGTGGCTAGCTTAGTTGCAAAAATCACTTGGCTTCAGGGATTACTTCAAAAGTTGTTTGTACAATCTATAAAGGTTCCCATTGTTTGGTGTGATAATCTCAGCACTGTGCAACTGACTGCAAATCCTGTTCTACATGATAGAACAAAACATGTTGAGTTGGATATCTATTTTGTGCGTGAGAAAGTTCAGAAAAATCTTGTGGGTGTTAGACATGTGCCTGTTGTGGATCAAGTGGCAGATATCTTTACAAAGGCCAATTCAAGAACTACCTTTGGACTTATGAGAACCAAATTTAAGGTGTATGATACTACCTTAAGTTCGTGGGGGGCTATTAGAGTTAGGGTTGTGCATGGTACGGGACGATTCGGATATTTGGAAATCTCCAAAACCATCCCAAAGTTCGGAGATTCTGATAATAAATCTCTAGAACCGAACCATAGAAAAAAATCTTCGTCCCAAACCGTACCGAAAGTTCGGGATGATTCGGGTCGGAGATTCGGTTTTAATGGGACGGGATGGGACGGTTCGGGATGAAGATTAGCCATAAATAAACATACAAATTTGAAAGAAAAAAAAAGAAAAAAAAATCAATATAAAAATCACCAATATACTTCTAGAGTTCTAGTCTCTTTTTAGCGTAGTCTCAAATTAAAAAAACTAAAATAGGTAACACAATCTAAAATTCTAAACTTAATAACCTCTATAATACAATAATAGTCTATTATTTGGGCAATTGTCCTTCTATTGACATAGAACATATATAATTAACTAATAATTTTTATAAATTAACATGAAATAAAAACTTGTATAAATTTATAACCTCAATGTCTCATACATAACAACTTAACATAATCAATAAAATTATATGTATAATTTATGTAATGTGATAAAAAAATTAAAATATGATCTGTTTTATATTGTTATAATATGGTACTATTACTTGTGTCTCTTTTAAGTGCAATTTACTAATCATTTAACTTATTTCAATTTCAAATGACTTACTCTATTAGTAACAAAGTTTTTTAAAATTCATAATAGTTGCAGTATTATGGTTTTTTCAGAAATATGCTTTATATTCAATTTAATTTCAAATAGTTTGTAGTTAATTCAATATTAAAATAAAAACAACATAGAAATAATGTATATGTATTTATATAAAATCTTTAAAATCGGTTCTAGCTTCGGGTCCTCGGTTCGGTACGGTTCTCGGTACGGGTATTTGAAAAATCTCCAGAACCGTACAATAAATATTTTCGATACGGTACCGTTAGGGTAAAGACAAAAAGTCAATGGATATTTTCGGTTCGGAGATCTTTCGGTCCGGATATCGGTTCGGTTTCGGTAATCTCCAAGTCCCGTGCACAGCCCTAGTTAGAGTGAAAGATTCCATAAGTTAGTTATAACCGTTTTTCTGTTGTAACTAATTTTCAGTTTAATTAGTTAGTTAGGAAGTTTTTTGTTATTAGTTTGTTAGCTTATAGCTTTTCTTGTATAAATAAGTCTTCATTCCCTCGGTACAATTCAATCAATTCAGTCTAATAAAATGAGCACACAAATTCTCTCTACATTGTAGCTAGGTTTAATAGCCCTAACCGCATAAACTAGTATACTTAATACCCTCATATATAATCCAACAACTCAACCCCAAAGACAATAACAAATAACTTGCTAAATTTCAAGAACAGTAAAACCTTAAGTTACAATTTTGACTTCCAATTTTATGTTTTTTGTCGAAATTAGGCCATAGGGTGCAAAATTTCACTATCAAAGGATGTAGCCATCAATGAAATCGAAATTTAAGTGGATAGGCAAAGGCAAACATGAAACAACAGCACATGCAGATCCGACATTTACAGCTCTAAACTTGGAGTTATATTCATGAAACACTGTAATAGAATTTCTTCACACATCACTCTATTTAGATATATAGATGGATAGGGGACCACGACAAAGATGGTGTTAGAGTTTGGTCCAATTAATTTCACAGAAAACCCTGAACCCAGATATATATAGCCCTAGATATTTGGGCTGCTACATTTGCTTATCTGTTGGCACTAGTACATTTTGGACAATTATACCCTCCATTAAAATCTCATGCTTCCAATTTCATTGACAAAAAATCCCGTATGACGGTTTAAAAGGTCAACAAATCAGTTAGACGGATCTCAAAAACCAACCAGGTGATATTTTTATGCGGAAAATATTTTTTTGCCCTCCGAACTATTCAGTTTTTTCGACTTCGCCACCTAAACTTTTTTTTGAAATATTTTACCTCTTGAAGTTCAAGGATTTTGCACATAGTCTCTTAGGTCTCGTCGTCGGCGGAATATTCCATCAGAATCTTGTCATGTGTCATTCACGTGGGGGCAAAATTATCATTTGACTCGAATTATACTAATATTTTTGCAGTTTGACATATAAACTTTGCGTAATTGTTACTTTGTCATATGAACTTTAAGCGATTTACACTTTACCTCCTCAGTTTAAAAAAAATTAAAAATTTATGTGTATGCATTTATTTTATATATCTTTTTAATATCTCGATAAAAAATAAATAAATTTAAGTAGTATTAAATTCAAAAAATATATTATGAATAAGATTATTTTATATTCTTTTTTTTTACTTTCTTGTAGAATTGTAGAATTGTAGTTCCTTGATTTACTTTATTAGTTAATAAATTAAAAAAGTATAAAGTTAATGTTAATCCAATTTATCAAACAAAAAATAAAAAATATACATAAGTATTTATACATTTTGAGGTAAATGAAATAATATACATAGACAAATATAAATTCTAATATATTTGAATGAATTTTCATAAATAAAATATAATAGGTAGTAAAGTTTGAAACATATATTAAAAACCCTATACTATATTTTAAAAGTAGAAATAATGCATTTCATTATATTTGCAATACTTTTATATTTTTGAAATTTACTTGAATTTATAAAAATAATTTTAAAATTGTATTGTATAATTATAAATTGACACTGGTGTATATTTATAATATTTTTCACTTCAAAGTTAATAAAATTAGTTATTTTCCTAATGTTGATGTAAGAAATGTTAAATTAAATAAGTTAAAAAGGAAGAGATTAAAAAATAATTGTATTGATAGTATATTTTATTGAAATGAATACAAGTAAAATTTACTTATTTTTGGTGAAAAAATTACACAATATATAAAATAAATGTATACACATAAATTTTTATTTTTTAACTAAGGAGGTAAAGTGTAAATCGCTCCAAGTTCATATGGCAAAGTAACAATTACGCAAAGTTTAGATGGCAAAGTGCAATAATATTAGTATAATTTGTGTCAAATGACAATTTTGCACATACGTGCATGGCATGTGACAAGATTTCGGTGGAATATTCCGTTGGTGACGAACCCAGGAGGCTATATGCAAACCCCTTCAACTTGAGGAGGTAAAGTACGCCAAAAAAAATTATGTGGCAAAGTCGAAAAAAGCGAATAGTTTGGAGGGCAAAAAATATTTTCCTCTATTTTTATTTTATTAGCAGAGACTGATATTAGTAGTTCCTCTGAAAAGTTAGTATGTAGTTTACTTGAAAGTATTAGTTTTTACAATATTGAACAGTGAGCGGGCTCACTGGAAAGTATTAAGGCCTTGTATGGATGTATTTCCAAGTCCAATTTCCAGTTTTCTAGTGTTGGAAAATGAATTTCCAAACTTTATTAATTTTCGTGTGAGAATTGGAATATGTTTGGTTAATTGTCTGAATTTCTGTTTAAAAATGGGAATATATTTTGTTATAGTTTATTAAATATATTTTTGACATAGGTTTGCGTGAATGTAGTGTATTTTCACCTAGATTTGTGTGTTTGAGTGGAAATTTGTTTGGTAGTGTTTTCAAAAGAATATTTCTATAAAAAAAACTAAAAAGTGAAAACTGGAAGTGACTTTATTTCAACGGAAAATTTTCTAAACAAACATAAACTCATTTTCCTGAATAGTTGGAAAGTGGAAAACCACTCTTGAAAATATAACCATACAAGGTTTTCATTTGAAAACCATATGTAGTCCCTCTTAAAAGTATTATTACATAATTCACTTGAAAATATTTATAGGGTGTTCGGCTGAGCTTAAAAGCTCTTCAAAACATCTTACAAGATGCTTGAGAGCTTATAAGATGTTTAAATGTGTTGGGTAATTTTTTTAAGAAAAAACATCTTACAAGATGCTCCCAAAATAAGATGTCGGGAGCTTATAAATTGTTTTTAAAAAAAGTAGGAAAACCCCAACTTTTTTCAAAATAAGATCTTATTTCAACAACTTCCTTTAATTTTTTTGATTATTTTATTTACAAAATTGTCATTACTAATATCTTAAAAGCTACAGCATCTTGTTTTGCCCAAACACTTCAATAACTTATTATTTAAATAAGATCTAATATCTTATAAGCTCTAAAAACAACTTGTAAGATGAAGGAGCTTATAAGATCTTTTAAATAAGCTTAGGGAAACACCCTCTTAATAACATCCTAAAAATTATTAGTTTTTCCTTCAAAAGTATTAATAGTCTCCCTGAACGTATTAATAGTTCCCCTGAAAAAATATTAGTTTTTTCTAATTCACCTGAAAACTATTAGTTTTTCTAATAAAAAGTATTAGTAAGTCCTATAATATGTATTCGTATTTTGCTGGCTACGCGGGATGGAGAGATTCACTAGGCCGGATTCGTCTAACCATTAGACCGTCTGACAGGAGACTATCTAAACTTCATTTGGTCCAAACTCTCGTGCTTCAACTTCATTTGCATTGATAAATTTGAAGTTGGTGATTTTAAATCCATAATAGCAAATTCATTGAGCTAATTTGGATAATCTCAATGTATAATGGATTTTGGATACTATAAGTCCTATTATGAACTACCTTTTTGGATCATTATGGACTGTTGGATTTTATAGTTCTCCGGGTGTAAACCGTTAGATAGTATGAACGTATATCACTATAAACCTACATGATATGATGACTCTTAATCCCGGAACATCATAGCCCCAATTCGAAACCTTGAATCAAATCGTGTAACAAAAATGATTAATCAAAAGTCCATATGGTGAATATCCTTTAATTTTGCGAAATATTACCTCAAAGAATAGTTATGAACTTATGATTCAATCAAACAATCTATCGTGTCCAGGACTGACTCCTAGGCTAAATGTCAAAGAAGGACTTCAAATCTTCTATTATTATTCCTATCCCATTGTATTCCACTCTCCAAACACATTTTCTGGAAATAAACATGTACTGTTGCATATTTGGGTAAACTTTTATTTCTTTAACACACATCACTTTTTGAAGTACATTCCAGAGCTTCTATGTGTTTCATTTAATAATTCAACACACCGGGTAAAATTTTGATGTGTACAATAATAATATCTTATACATATAATCTTAAACATATGATAAACACCATTAAAAAAAAAGAGAGAGAGAGATCTCATATGTCTAGTGTGTGGATACAAAATGAAGGAGAAGATCTGAAATCTTTGAATAGGTACACCTCAACTGTCCTTTTTCCCATTGAAAAATAAAAAAATAAAAAAAGGTCAAAAAAAGACTTGGCGAAAGTTCAACCAAACATCACACTAGCTTTATCTGCCCAGATCTTGAGCAATATCAGCTTAGCTTACTGCCCTGGACCACCATATAAAAAAATGTATTTTATAATCATATTATATAAGAAATCAACAGCATAAACCAATAATCAATCACATTGTCTCCAATAATAAATAAAAAAACTACAAATGTACAAATCTAACACACAGGAAAAAACCAGGGGACCACCCTACAAACCCCATAAACAGGATTTAGATACTACAAACTAAAGTGGCAAGCATAAAAAGGATATTAACACTAATCAAAACAAAAAAAACTGTACCCTCATTTCCCAAAACAGGATTAAACAAGATTAAGCCCTTCATCCATTTTCGGCAATATATGGACCGGAACATCAACTGTTTCAAACCGAACCACAAAAAGATTAGATAATAAGTATCAGAAAATGGTACATTAAAGTTGCATGATCTGATTAAGAATATTAAGTTAATTAAAGCAACCACCTAAACAAAAACAAAAGTAATGTACACTCATGCATGATGATAATATTGCTTTTTTAAGTGTACTACCTCAGACATAAAGCTAATCAAAGGGAAAAAAAGATTAGCACCGCATTTTTCAGGTTAAACAGCGACTTTGTGCTTGTATGAATGATGAAAAATAGTATAAGCTTTCCACTGATATGCTACAATTGAACCTAGCAGTAAATTCTTCCAAATGAAGACTGATCGAGTAAAATCATCATCATCAACTGCACTTAATCCCAACTATTTTGGGTCAGTTGCATGAAATTTACAGTGTCAATTAATTGTCTAAAATTAGTTAACACTGTAAATTCATGCAAAAGGCAAAGTAGCAAAACTTTACCCCGGGTGTCCTTCCTGTTGCAATCAAGTAGAAATATAACCGGGAGAAAATGCAATGATATCTTTCACCAAAAGAATAAATGAAAAAATTCTGAGAAGTAAAACGGGATTCCCACCGGCTGACAATATCATTTTCCACACTGATCCAAGTATGATATTTTTTTTCATGGCCAAGAGTAATAAATGTATAATTTCGGTAATAGCCAATAATATTACTATATTAGACAAAGACATCAATTACAAACAACATAAGCAAGTTGAATTCATGGATCATCCTTAACAAAGATATAGAAACTATAAACAGTATATAGAGAACCCATTCCCCTTGGAGATATTAGCACAATGCAAAATAAAAAATTAAAGCTTCACTACAACCAACGGTAAATACCTCGCAAATGTATTCCTTATTGCTCGTTCTCGAAGTGGCCAAAAATTTAAGTCCGTTCGATTTATGGTCATTTGTCCATAACAAAAATGTTCTTTTAGCCATGTTTTTGAAACAAACGTGGCCATTTTTACATTCAATTGTCCACCTTGCCCTTTTCTTCATTTCTTGGGACCAAGAAATGTACTGCAATGATTTCTAAAAAATGGCCAAGTAACTCACCGATGAATACAAGAAGGGTATGATTGTCAGCTTTTAGTCGAAATGGCTAAAAAAAAATGTTTTTGAAAAACATGGCTAGTTTTCATAAACGTGAATGGCCAATTTTCCCTATTTTTACAAAAATTAAAGATGTCTCCAATAGATTTGAGATTGCGGTTTGGGAAACAAAATGAAGGCAACGGCAAAAGGAGCTCCCTTCAGTCCAAGTACAGAGAGGAGGAGCACGAAACTATCTCCCGCTTCATTCACTCAATCACAGTAGGCGTCAAAAAACGACGACGTATTCTACTGAGTGGTTGAATGAATGAGTCGGCAGCTAATTCAGCCCCCGAATCTCATCCATAAGTGGGCTGAAGGAAGCTCTCTTACACCATTTCTCAATTCAACATCAAGTTTGATTATTGATTAGTTAATTCGAAAAGCATTGAACGGTGAAGTTAATTCGGATGAAATCACATTAATGTACTAATGTTCTTTATGTGGATAATTGAACAATGCTTTTGCAGATGAATTGAACTAAAAATAACAAGATTTTTTTTCACTACCAAATAAAATGAAGTATGCAGATAAAAACAATGTGATGGCTAATTGAGCATCTGATGACTTCACAGTTAGTTGAAGTTTAAGTAAAATCAAAATCAAATTTATGAAAAGTGGACATTAGAAATGCTTCTAAACAGATTATTATTCTCTACTGGAACCAAAAATGTGAAAGGTTACACCCAAAAAAAGGGTGCAGATAGAACATCAAATTATTAATTGTAATTGTTGTTACAATTAATATTATTATAAAATACACATGAGGAGTACAAATCAATTGTATTCATGGACTGGACTGATCCAATAACATTTATAACAAAAGAAAAAATAGTTAACTTTTTTGGAAAATTTATTAAAATGGAAGAAAATGTTGAGTTACAGGGGTATTTGTGCTTAATAAAACTGTCAAAGCCAAATATCAGAGGGAAAAAAAAGGGAAATAAAAACAAATATACCTGAACTGGTTTCTTCTTCATACAATATGATTCTAATCAAAATGCTGCTAACCTGGAATAGCTTCCCAGACACACTTAATTTAGCAAACCCTAACCTGAAAGAACAATCTTAAAAAGGAGAATAAAAATCCATTTCCAGTAATCGTCAATCTTCACCATGAAAACCCAAATAGCAAAATAGCACAAAAAAATTTGTGAAAAAAGAAGGGGAAAAAATAGCCATTCTGCAAAGATCAATTAGTGTCAATTTTCTGACACAAAATAATCATGATCATTTAATGGATTTTCAATGGGCAGTAAATTCACAAGAAAAATGGCTCTATTTATTTATACAAAATGATAACCCCCCAAAAATAAAGCTGCCAAAAATAAAAACTTAGTACTATTTAGCTTTTAATACTGGCAAATAAAAGCATTTGAAACCCTAACTCCCCATTAATCTAATTTCAACAAGCCATGTTTTTCGTGCTGCTTGATAAAGATAATAAATCCCTTTTCACTTTCTCCACTGCAATTGAAAATGCAAACAGAAAATTAAACAAGGGGATAAGATAAAAATATGGGGCGATAAATAGATATAAAAAAAATTATAATTAGGGGTGTTGCAGAAAAAAACGGAAGAGGCGATGACTAAATACTGAACAGCAAATGGGGAGATGAAGGGTCACTTTCGTCATGAGAATCAGCGATGGGAAAGCGACTCCCAACATTTTTCACACACAACCACACGCAGTGAACGTGTGTTGTTTGCATATGAATTTACTGAATTTTTATTTATAGAGGCCGACGAATGCCAATGGTGTCAAAAAAGAAGAAAAGGTTAAAAAAAACACTGCTGAAACTCGTCTCCCTGGACCGCACTCAGCTTAGAGAGAGAGAGGTTGGAACTTGGAAGATTAGATTATTATATGGAATAATTACAAGAAGTCCTCTCAGGTTTGGACTAATTACAAAAAAATTTAAGAGGTTTTTGAAAACATTCTCTTAGGTTTGATTGTGTCTTAAATTTAAGGAGATAACTATAATATTTTGATAAATATAAGGGGAGTTTTCGAAAAGTCTTTTCTATATGAAGGAAAAAATATAAGATGAATCAAACCTGAAGATGGGTTTTGTAATTTCCAAAAATCCCTAGGTTCTTTTTTTTGTAATTAGCCCAAATCTCAGGGCATTTTTTTGTAATTATCCCTTAAAACATTTAGGATAATTGGGTAATTACAAAAAGAAAATCTAGATAGATTTTAAAATTACAAATAAAAAAATTCATTAGATTTAATTTTGTCTTAAATTTAATGGGAATGATTATAATATTTTTACAAATATAAAGTGAGTATTTGAAAATGATAAATTATAATGCATAATCAAACCTCAATGAATTTTTTGTAATTTTAAAAATTTTGAGTTTTTATTGTAGTTATTCCACACTTTAGGGGTTTTTGTAATTATATTTTAAACAAACAAAGTGGGGTTTTGTAAGTTTGACCATTTATTATTGTTTGGACAGACACACGTTTTTTTTTAGTCCATCTCACCACCACACGTTGTGTAAGAAGGTGGGGGTACCCTAATGTTGCACTTTTTTATGGCATGGGGGTTAGGTCGACAGTGCCCAGGAGGGTACTTTAACTATTCATTGAGGGGTATTCAAGTAAATTGTATAAGATCGAAAAACACATTTCATTTCGAAAATCAAATTCTCAAATTCCATTTCCTACTGAGTTTTGAGCAAGTCTCTTTGTGAGGACCTCTCATGGATCTAAATCGATGAGATGGGCCTCCTGAGGAACAAAGTCTCCGTCTTTAAGCATGGTATGAAAAATAAATTTAAAAATAATAATGAACCAATGAAGAACATAAATAAACCATAAAAATATGAACCATGAAGAATAAACCCAAAAAATAAAAATAAACCCAAAAATAAAAAATAAACCCTAAAAAAACTAAAAATCCTAAAAACCCAAATCAATTAAAAATAAAACCCAAGAAACAAAATAAACTCTAAAAAAACAAATATAAACCCTAAGAAAAATAAAATCAAAAAAAAAAAACTTTAAAACTTTGTGTAAGGGCTCCGTCTCACGGATCTAAATCCGTGAGACCGTCTCACGCAAGTTTTTGCCTAGAGTTTTTTTTTTTTTTTTTTTGAGAATTAGAATTGGGGGAACTTGGGAAGGGACACACGCACTTTCGGATGGGATCGAACTCGGGTCATTCACCTTTCAACACACGTCTCAACCACCTGAAGATCTGAGGTTGATCCATTTCCTATTGAGTTAATCAATAGGAAATGAAATTTGTCCCGCTCTTAGAATACATAGAATAAGATTTCTTTGATTTACCGAATTCAAAAAAGAACGAAAAAAAATACTTTCTTTAGATGACAAAAACACAACATACTCAATTTTCTTTTTAGTATATTTCCTAATTTCCAAGGTTTGGGGTATTATTTTCCCCTCAACCTATTTGTAATAGTAATATAAAGTTTTCTTTTTTGTACAACTTACAAAAAATATAACTGAGATATATCACTAAATTCTCGTTTGAGTTTGGTGTAATAAAATATCTCATTTTATTAAATCTGGAGCTTGATTTGAATTTGATTTAAGTAGTGAAAAAAAGTAATAGAAGTGTACGTAAAAAGATCGAGTTTTTTATTTATATCAATTATTAATGGTGATTCAAATTCGATTCAATTCACATTTGAATAAGTTTCCAATACAATTTTTGAAATTCCATAAAATTCAAATGGAACAATAATATATTAATTCAACCAGATTCTTTTTATACCCTAATTTTAAATCATCTTGATATATGGTTCTCAAAAAACCTTTTAAGCTTTTTAAAAGTTTCTAACTCCTTTAAAAAAGTAAGCAACTCCAAGTTATTTTCAAAATAAGATTAATTCTTAATAAACTCGTTTAATATCGACAATTTTATCAGTAATATTTAAAAGTTTATCATCTTATTTATCCAAATATTTCAACAGTTTATTTCTATAATAAGACCTAACATTTATAAGTTCTAAAAAAAGATATGTTAGATATAAAAATTTATAAGCTCTTTTACTTCTAAATTTGACCAAACCCCGTGTGTTAAGTTAAAACGAGTGAGCTTGGATTTATTTTTATTTTTTTGTGAGAAAATACGAAATTAATTAAAATTGCCGCAAACAACCAAGATTAATTCACAACAAAGAACCAGTCAAAACAATCAGATCAGATAAATAAAATTTATCAGATGAATCTACCGAACAAATAAATGTTAAAGTAGCATATATGAAAACCAGTAGAAACAAAAAGTTACAATTGTTGGACAAACCTCGTACCATTGAATTTGATCTCAAATTGGTCACCAATTCCCACGAAAGCCCATAAAAAATATTAGATTTTTAACAACAACACAACAACTAGATTTTTTGGAAACAGACATTGTATGAGACATTACACCACTTATTAAGAGGACATGACTCTACTTATTACGGGAACACAAACACCTATGGAGACTTAAAATTCCAATAAAATGAGACAAACAAAAACTAATAATAATAACAAATAAAATATGGTTTCCCCCATTCTTTGGGAAAATATTGGAAGAAGGGAAGTAAGACGGCTAAGGTTAACTAAGAGAGTTTTTTTAGAGAGAGACTTAAGTTTAGAGAAGTAAGTTCTGAATATAAACAAATTAAAAAAATGGATTTGTATGCTCTAACCTAGTTAATGTTGTTTGCGGTGTTTGATTTTTCTCAAAAAATGGATAGAATAATGGGACTATATTATAAATCGAGTTGGGAATTGGATTCTCTATGCGCAAGATGAAATTGCCCCGTACAAAGTGCTAATGGTTCTAGGCAATCGTCTCTAAGATGTAAGTCCAAGAGGCTACGATAATCTAGAGGGGGGGTGAATAGATTATCTCTATTTTCACGATTACGCCTCTTTTTTCGAATCAAACAAGCCAAGACAAAAATAAAGGTGCGGGAAGTAAACAACACGCGTCGATTTATAGAGGTTCAACCTACCTAAGGCCTAATCCTCTACCACCCCAGTATCTCCGGGATGGATTTCAAAAAGAAAAAATTATTATTAATTACCACAATTAATGCAACAACACCTTACAACACCTCTTTTGAGATTACCACAATCTTCAACGGCACCTTGTGAAGATTATCACAATCTTCCGATTTGAAGAATACCAAATTCTTCAACACCTCGAAGAGCACCACACTCTTGATAAGAAGATCACCACAATCTTCTTGCACCTATCACCTAGATCATCCAAGTGTGTTCTTACCACAAGAACACTCACAAGGATATCTTGTGTTGAATGATAACCCAAAAAATTCAAGATTACAACTTGATAATGAATAATACAAATTTGAGTGCATGTATAATCAAGAAATAAGCCTAGACCTCAAGATGTGAAAGTGATAAGCTAGGCAAATTACAACAAGAATAATGACAATGAAGAACAAGTGTGTTTGCTTGAATGTATCTTGTTGTGTTGTAGTTTTCTCTCTTGTTGTGTTGCTTCAATTTTTCATCTATTTATAGAAGATGCCTTGAACATGATAGGCTCCTCCTAGGAGATTAAAATCTGTAAAAAATTACAAGACAAATGAAGAATATAGCTGTTAGAAATCAATCCCACAAATTAAAGAAAAGTTGTCTAAAATGCAAATCGATAGTTTCTTTGATAAAAGAAGAAAATGTGCGACGGTCACAAGATATAGATAAGTTTGAAATGAGTTCTCTGCGAAAATTACACAGGGGACCGGTCGACGGGGGGTCCGACCGGTCGCCCCCTATGCTGAACGGTTGGGGTGCTCAAAAAATAGAAATAGAGCGTTCTGTCTTTGGGAGCAACTTACAGGCACCGGTCGCCCATAGGGTCGACCGATCGCCCTCCCCCAGTTCCTTTCCGTCCCGTTTTCTGTTTCAAAACTCAACTTAGGTACGGGTTGCCCTATAGGGCGACTGGTCGAGCCTGAAACATAAGTGTTGTCCAATTTTTATCGAAAATAAACTTCAAGAAATACTCCGAAAAAATAGTAAAAATATTTTAAATCGATCGGAAGTATTTGGACAACATTTAGGGACATTGTTTTGTTATAAAAACTCATTTGAACAAAATCATCAAAATCATGATAAAAACATTTATCTAACAAAACTCCCCTTTTTTTATGATTACAAACCAAAACAATTTTCAAGAGGACGATTTTAAAAACAAAGCAATTTTTCGGTCAAGAGGTAAACTATCCGTTTTTAAAAATATTTTACAAAAGCTCTCCCTATCAACAAGCACATCAATAAGAATGATTTCATAAGCTAGAAGCACAAGCTTTTACAAGATAAACATAAACAACATGAGTTTAGAGGCTCCTCCTGTCAAATATGCTCATAATTCATGCAAATAAGTCCATAATACAAGCCATGGACTAAGTATACTTCACAACTTTTGGCTTTAAGAAGCCATAGCTTATAGCTTCTTTCGTTGAGCTTATTTTAGCTTCTATGAGCTAATGAGCTTGTAACCTATTTCTCCCCCTTTGGATTCATCAAAAAGAATGTTACCACGATAGAAACATCATATATCCATATTGAAGTGCGCAAAGTAACCGATTTATCGAGCTATTTGAACATTGAAGCTTATAAACCAAATAGGAGGGAAAAATCGACTATATGACTTGTAGAAGCTTATGAAAACTTATTTGATTGGCAAAACATGATCTTTATAAATATATAAGACTTTTGAAATCGAGAGAATCATGTAGGTGATGAATTTTTTATTGAAACGTTTTATCGAACACTTGGCGGGCGTAAAAAATATAAGAAAGTATATATAGCCCTTGTAAATGTAATCAAGCCAAGTTTTTCATCACCAAAATTATTTTTACAAATATCATTCATCAACAATCATTATTCACAACACAATTATGCTAGAATTCCAACAAAAATCCATACATAAGCATTTTCTCAAGGGTTCCACCCAATTGAGATAAGAGAGTAGAATTCTTACCATTTAATCGGTAAAGATGAGCAACTATGATGATAAACGAGCAAGATAATCCCCAATATATATAATTTATGCAATAAAACACATTTGAAGCGAATTGTGTGTGAAAATGGTAAAGGGGACGAAAATAGAGTTGAAAGAGCCAAAATGGCTAAGTCTAGAAACAGAAGCGTTTTAAGCCAAAAACATGTTGTGGGCGGCCGGTTGGAGGCTGAGGCGACCGGTCGGCAGCTTGGGATACCGGTCGGCCTCAGCTCAGTCATCCCACTATCCATTTTGATTTTGCAAAATCCGAAGTTTGAACCAAAAATCCGATTTTTCGCCCCTAAGTTTTAAAAACGTGCAAATTGCAAACGTAAACCTCATTCAATATACATTATGTCATAATTAAGGTCAAAATGAGGTAAAAGACTCGGCGGTAAACGGTTGAAAACAAATGTCCACGAGTTATCCTTGAGACGAAATTAAACACATCTTAATTTTTTGTTTTTAGAAACACAATCCTTTAAAAAAATATCGAATCTCAATATGTTTAGTTCGATTATGACGAACCATATTTTGAGAAATTGTAATCACTGGACTTGTTATCCCGAGAAAATATGAACGTTTTAAAATTTTGGTTATTCAAGCCATAAGAAGAAGTGTCTTTCAAATATTTGAAAATTTCTTTTATTGGCACTTTAATGAGATTCGTTGGGATAGTTTTGAAGTCGAGCATATAGACATAAGGCATAGAGAATGTCGAGTATAAAGGAATAAGAGAAGTTAATGAACATACCTTGAATATGTTTGTCAATCAATATGTCTTCCTCAACCTTTGTCAAACTTTACATTGGTAGCCATAGAGGTTGAGATGGTTCTTCCTTCTTCAATGCCTAACTTCTTCAAAGGTACTTTTGTATACTTTGATTGTGAATTATAACCACCTTCTTGGCATTGATTAACTTGAATTCCAATGAAGAAATTGAGCTCCCTCATCATGCTCATCTCAAATACACCTTGCATCAACTTAGAAAATATCTTGCACAAAAGTTCATTAGTAGTACCAAAAATATTCTCATAAGACATCGTTCGTTTTCATCGTCGGAAGTTATAGGAAGCTCATCCCATGTTGTTGGGTTTGTATCCATGTGAGAAGTAGATGCTTTTGAGTGGCTCTTTTCATTTGCATATACTTCTTCTAATTTTCTCCATACTTCATGTGCCGATTTAATTTCTACAATATGATCATATCCCAAAATGGTAAGTGAACAATAAATAATATTAAGAGCTTTACCATTTAAGGAGATAATTTTCTTCTCTTAATCATTGAGCTCCTTGAGGACTTTGGAGGTGTGAGGTGTATCTTTCATCGGAATAGATTTTTCATTGATGACCGTGTTCCAAATATCGAACCCGCAACCTTGTAGATAGCATTCCATTCTTTTTTTCTAAACTGTATAATTTTTGGAATCAAATAGTGGTGGCTTGGTGGTGGAGGCTCCGGTAAGGTAAACTTCGTTCGTAACCGATGATCGTTCCTCTTTACTCGCGATGTGGAACGAGCTAGCCAAAGAGTTTGGCTCTAATACCACTTGTAAGTCCAAGCGGCTACGATAAAATAGAGGGGGGTGAATAGATTATCTTCATTTTCTCGATTACGCCCTCTTTTTCGAATCAAACAAGACAAGAATTTCTCAAAAAAAAAAAACAAGCCAAGACAAAAATAAAGGTGCGGGAAGTAAACAACACGCGTCGATTTATAGAGTTTCAACCCACCTAGGGTCTAATCCTCTATCACCCCAGTATCTCTTGGATGGATTTCAAAAACAAAAAAAAATTATTAATTACCACAATTAATACAACAACACCTTACAACACCTCTTTTGAGATTACCACAATCTCACTTGTAGATTACCACAATCTTCAACGGCACCTTGTGAAGATTACCACAACCTTCCGACTTGAAGAATACCAAATTCTTCAACATCTTGAAGAGCACCACACTCTTCAATAAGAAGATCACCACAACTTCTTGCACCTTTCACCTAGATCATCCAAGTGTGTTCTTACCACAAGAACACTCACAAGGATATCTTATGTTGAATGATAACCCAAAAAATTCAAGATTATAACTTGATAATGAATAATACAAATTTGAGTGCAAGTGTAATCAATAAATAAGCCTAGACCTCAAGATGTGAAAGTGATAAGCTAGGCAAATTACAACAAGAATAATGACAATAAAGAACAAATGTGTTTGCTTGAATGTATTTTGTTGTGTTGTAGTTTTCTTTCTTGTTGTGTTGCTTCAATTCTTCATCTATTTATAGAAGATGTCTTGAACATGATAGTCTCCTCCTAGGAGATTGAAATATGTAAAAAATTGCAAGACAAATGAAGAATATAGTCATTAGAAATCAATCCCACAAATTAAGGAAAAGTCATGCAAAATGCAAATCGGATAGATTCTTTGATAAAAGAAGGGTGCGACCGGTCGCGCAGAGATAAGTTTGAAATGATTTCTATGCAAAAATTACACAGGGGGACCGGTCGACGAGGGGTCCGACCGGTCGCCCCCTATGCTGAACGGTTGCGGTGCTCAAAAATAGAAACAGAGCGTTATATCTTTGGGAGCAACTTACAGGCACTGGTCGCCCATAGGGTCGACCGTCATATACTGATCGGCCGTACCGTAGGGTCGATCGTCACCCTCTCCCAATTCCCTTCGTCCCGTTTTACGTTTCAAAACTCAACTCAGTGCGGGTTGCCCTATGGGCGTGGTGGAGCCCGAGACATAAGTGTTGTCCAATTTTTATCGAAAATAAACTTCAAGAAATACGCCAAAAATAGTAAAAACATTTTAAAAACATTCATGTAACATAAGATACAACTACTTTAAAGTTTGACTTAGCGGACTTACAAAAGCCGAACTTACAAATAACAAAAATGTATTCGAACTTTTGATTTATGCGAAAAAAGACAGATCAAACAATATCTTTGAAATGCTATGAATCTTGATAATTTGGATTTTTGATGTTTAAAAGCAGTTCCCGGGGTCTATTTATATAGAGTTCTAGATGCATGTTCAGAACAACAGTCGTATTGGATTGTGCCTTCTGATCAACAGGCACAATCTGATGGTCCAGATCGCATCACTTCCAAAGGCACTCAACCTTTACTACACACCCTAGCACACTCAACAGTCGTGTCGGTCGTGAACAAAAAGTCCGATCATATCGCCACATGTTGCCATCCGGACGGCTCTTGCCAAATCACTGCCACTTGAGCTGTCCTGCCATGTCACCGAGCCAATAAACCGAACCATGGTTCGATTTGTCAAAACTTTAAGGCTCCTCAAAGCTCCTCGCAACAATGTGTATGTGCAAAGTGCGCCTCTAAAGCGCCCAATGCGACTATGTGCGACGTGCGCAGGCCTGGGCCCGGCTCTAGATCCGGCTTGGGCTCAGGCTCAGACGGTCCGCACCGTCCTCGGTGCTATTTGAGCTAGCCAAAGGCTAGTCAAAATTGACTTGGTCCACTAGGGTGTACCATAAGGAGCTCCACTTGATTACTCCTTATTAGTGGTGAAACTCTATATAAACTAGTCAAACATTTAATATGTTTCCTATGTGGGATATGGCTTTCCATAGTCCCACCCTTTTATATTCCTATGTAAAAGGTATTTAAGTGGCTAACTTTATGTATTAATTTCTCATTCACCCGAAATTGGTTTTGAGAAATTCAAAATGATAATTTCATCTACCCGCGGTGTAGATTCCGATTACATCATTTATTTTCCAAAATAAATAAATGATCCTACTTAAATAATTGGCCAAACATGGGTTAAAACCCATTTAATAGAAACCAATTTCAACAATCCCCACATGAATGAACATTAATGCATGCATGTATGGCGACTCATTCAAAAGTTCCAATGAACCATTATTGCATCATAACAGGTAGCTTGTGGATTTGAACCTTCCTTAGTAAAGTACTATCGGATATACTAGCTGCTTAGTGACACGATGTCTTGAACTATTCAGTCGTTTGTGTAAACCAAGACAACAACAATTACACAATAACAGTTCTAACACGTTTTGTTCTCACGTTGTATCCATTTCGACCCTGGACCATATCTTAGATTCATAAATGTTCCAAATAGAAGCGGCAATTACTTCTCACTTACATAGGTGATCTCCTATAAAGAGTATCTTTTTAGGTATAGGAGTCATTAAAAGATAAACTTAATCTCACCACACTCTGCAGGGTTTTTCACTTGGACGTTCTGGGAATGAACTGAAACAATTTCCAAGTGTTCAGCTGAACATCCATAACTTAGTTTTTCTATTGAACCAAGGTCTTGGGATCTCCAATTTACAAGGTTGGGTTACCGCTATGAACATTCTTAGTTTGTGGATTTTAAACCTATTCCCCTTAACAACGTTTACATTTGATCTCGATTTATACCTTTAGTAAGTGGATCCACTAGGGTTTCCTTTGATTTCACATAGTCAACCGAAATAACGCCATTCGAGATCAATTGTCTAATGGTATTATGTCTTCAATGAATATGTCTAGACTTACCATTATACATACTACTTTGTGCCATTCCGATCGTTGATTGACTATCACAATGTATCAATACAACAGGCACTGGTTTATTCCAATAAGGAATATCTTCTAAGAAATTTCTAAGTCATTCAGCTTCTTCTCCAGCTTTATCTAAAGCAATAAACTCGGATTTCATAATGGATCGAGCTATACACGTTTGCTTAGAAGATCTCCATGACACCGCTCATCTTTCTATTGTGAATACATAACCACTTGTGGACTTGGAGTCTTTTTATGTCGATATCCAATCGGTATCACAAAGATCCTTCTAATGTTTGTTGGATATCTCATATAAAGTATTCCATAGTTCATGGTATACTTTAAGTATCTAAGTACCCTTGTCGAGGCTTTCCGATGATCCTTACTCGGGTTACTTGTGAACTTACTTAGCTTACTCATTGAATATGCAATGTCTGGTCGTGTACAATTCGTTAAGTACATCAGACGCCAATTATCCTTGCATATTCTAGCTGAGAAACTGGTTCTCCTCTATTTTTGGATAAGTGTCGACTCATATCTACAGGTATCTTAGCCAGAGGACTATCAAAAGCATTAAACTTTCTAAGTATACTTTCGACATAATGAGATCGTGACAAGACAATTCCATCTGAAGTTCTAGAGATTTTAATCCCTAATATAACATCAGATAATCCCATATCTTTCATGTCAAAGTTCTTCTTTAACATGTTCTTAGTGTTCATGATTAAATCATGATTACTACCCATAATCAACATATCATCTACATAAAGGTATACTATGACGTAATTATTTATAGTACCTTTAATGTAGACACACTTGTCACATTCGTTGATCTTGAAATTGTTTGACTTCATAGTCAAGTCAAACATTTCATGTCATTGCTTAGGTGCTTATTTTAGTCTATAAAGTGACTTAACAAGTTTACACACCTTTCGCTCTTGACCGGGTGCAATGAACACCTCGGGTTGTTCCATATAAATCTCCTCTTCAAGCTCACCATTCAAGAAGGTAGTCTTAACGTCCATTTGATGTATCTCAAGGTTATGCAAAGCTGCAATAGCAATGAGAACATGAATGGACGTGATCCTCGTAACAGGAGAATATGTAATACGAAAAAGTCATATCCCTCCTTTTGTTTAACCTCTTTAGCTACTAAACGGGCTTTGTACTTATCTATAGATCCATCTGCTGTATACTTCCTTTTAAAGATCCACTTGCATCCCAAAGGTTTGCATCCCAGTGGGAGATCAACGAACTCTCAAGTGTTATTTTGCATGATGGAATCTATTTTATTATTGATAGCCTCTTTCCAGAGAGGAGCTTCTGAACTAGACAAAACTTCTTAAATAATTCTTGGTTCATTTTCTAACATATAAGTTAGAAAATTAGGACCAAAAGACTTAGCTACTTTTGTCCTTTTACTGCGTTTTGGTTCCTCTTCAGTCTTCATCATCACTTTGAGGTAACCTTGTAGTTTCATAAGTTCGTTTATTCGAACTTTATTCTTTTCTTTCTTTATTCAGAAATATATTCTCGAAGAATACATCATTCCTCGATTCAATGATCATACCTTCATTTATATCAGGAATAGCTGACTTGTGCACTAAAAAGCGATATGCACTACTATTGTTAGCATATCCAATGACAACACAATCGATCATCTTCGGACCGATTCTTACTTATTTCGGCTTAGGTACTTCAACTTTATCCAAACACCCCCATACTTTAAGGTATTTATATGATGGTTTATGTCATTTCCATAACTCATATGGAGTTTTGTTTTTATCTTTGCGTGGGATCTTATTAAGAATGTAGTTATGTGTAACGACCCAATTTTATAAAATTAAAGTATTCTAAAAATATTTTTAAGAAAATATAAATTTATAAATTAAAGTGATCTCAATAATGATCAAAACGTTGATTTAGAATTTTAATTCTTAAGAAAAAAATATAATAATAATAATAATAATAATAATAATAATAATAATATTACATCTTCCAAATTAAATATTCAATAGTTGTTCCAAGCATAAACCGGAAAAATTAAAGACATAAATCTAAAATTTAGTCCGATCACAATTATTTAAAATATAAATATAGCATGATTTATTCCACCATCCACAACATCGTATCCTCAGCCGGATTCCTCAACCTGAAAGTCATGATAATAATAGGGGTGAGCTCCATCTCGCTCAGTAGGCACATATCTGTCAATATTTAATATAACATGAAAAGCATTCACATAATTACAACAATAAATTCATTAATTTTCTCTTTTCCTCTGACTGGTCAGTTCCTGCATATAGCATTGCGGGTTCACCCCGAAGATACGTTTGATCTCGGACCATTTTCATAGCCCCTAGCTTATATGAATTCCTCTTGTCATATATTGCAATAAATGAAGTACAATTATGGAACATTAAATAAAGACAAATAATAATAAAAATCCCTACCTTAATAATCACAGATATTCGATGTAGAAAAATGAACAATAAAAATCCTAGTCCTCGACCCCTTCGTTTTCTACATTAAATAAAATTAATTAATATGTGATTTTAATAAATCAAACTAATTAATGAAAGAATTTGTGAAAAATATTGAAAAAGGGCTTGTGATTTGTGAATATATATATATATATATATATATATGAAACTTGAAGTAGAAAAATACTCATACCTTATAATTATTATAAATGTGGTGTAAAATTATGTATAAAATTACACCTATTTATAGTAATTAATATTAACCCCTAAATACTCTAAAATACCCCCTAAACTCACCCCCTAAACTAACCCCTAGCTAACCTCTAAAATAACCCCTATTTATTATATTTTTTTTATGTTATCACATTCTACTCTGCTTAAATAAAATTTCGTCCTCGAAATTTGATATCTTACCTGGAATTGAAAAACTTGGGTACTTGACACGAATCTCCTCTTCACGCTCCCAAGTAGCTTCATTTCTGGCATGACGTCTCCATTGTACTTTGATCAGAGCAATATCTTTATTTCTCAAATGGTGAATCTTGCGTTCCAAAACAGCTTCTAGTGCTTCCTCATAAGTTAAATCATTGTTGATTGTCAGATCCTTATAATTCACGATGTGACTTGGATCGTGAACGTACTTTCTTAGCATAGAGACGTGAAAAATATTGTGCACACTTGATAGACTCGGTGGTAATGCTAGATGATAAGCTAAATCTCCAACTCGTGTAAGGATTTCAAATGGACCAATATATCTCGGTTTCAACTTTCCTTTTTCGCCAAATCGAATAACACCTTTGATAGGAGCTCCTTTCAGAAATACTTTTCTCCCTCATCAAACTGTATATGTTTTCTCCGTCTATCAGCATACGACTATTGTCTATCTTGAGCCATCTTGATTCGATCTTGTATCATAGCTATCTTCTCAACAGTTTGCCGAATTAATTCAGGCCCCAAAATTTTTCTTTCACCAACTTCGCTCCAATATAATGGTGATCTACATTTTCTTCCGTACAACGCCTCGTATGGAGCCATCCCAATAATCGCTTGATAACTGTTGTTATAAGCGAACTCCACCAAAGGTAATAATGTTTCCCAATTACTTCCTAAGTCGAGCACACATGCTCTTAATATATCTTCCAATATTTGTATAGTCCTTTCTGACTGCCCATCTGTTTGTGGATAATAAGCCGTACTAAAATTTAGCTTTGTTCCCAAGGCACTTTGTAGACTTTTCCAAAACATAGAAGTAAAACGCGTATCTCTGTCTGAAACAATTGACATAGGAACTCCATGAAGTCTTACTATCTCCCCAATATAAATTTGTGCATATCGATCCATACTGAACGTCATTTTAAGTGGTAGGAAATGAGCTGACTTTGTTAACCGATCCACTACAACCCAAACAGCCTTGTTTCCCTTGACTGACGGTGGAAGCCCTACCACAAAATCCATAGTTATGTGCTCCCATTTCCATTCTGGAATGTCAAGTGGTTTGAGCAAACCAGATGGTCTTTGGTGTTCAATTTTAACTTGCTGACAAGTCAAACATTTTTCTACAAAAGTTCCAATATCTCTTTTCATACTTCGCCACCAAAATACTTCTCTTAAATCTCGATACATTTTGGTACCTCCAGGGTGAGCTGTGTACGGCGTACAATGAGCTTCTTCGAGAATTTCTTTTCTAAGCCTTTCTTCTTTAGGAACGCATAATCTCCTTTCATAAGTCAAAGTACCATCATTTGTTATAACAAATCCTTTTACTATCCCTTCACGAGCTTTTTCTTTCATTTTGCTCAAAAATTTATCTCGAGGTTGAACTTCTTTTATCTTCTCTCTCAGAGTAGGTTGCACCACCAAAGATGCTAGTATTATCTCTGTGCTTTTGGGTGGCACCACTACTTCAATTCTCATTCTGGTGAATTCTCTCACAAGATGTTCTTGCTCAGATATCAAACTTGACATTTCTCCTTTTGTTTTACGACTTAATGCATCGGCTACAACATTAGCTTTACCCGGATGATAGTTGATAGTGCAATCATAGTCATTCACCAATTCCAACCACCTTCTTTGCCTCATGTTTAGCTCTTTCTGAGTAAACAAATATTTCAAGCTTTTGTGGTCAGAGAAGATTTCACATTTCCCTCCATATAGGTAATGGCGCCAGATCTTTAATGCATGCACTACAACAGCTAACTCTAGGCCATGAGTAGGATAATTTAACTCATGTGGCTTTAGTTGTCTTGAGGCGTAGGCAACCACTTTACCATGTTGCATTAGCACGAAACCTAAGCCTTGTTTTGATGCATCACTATAAATAACAAAATCTTTAGTGGGGTCAGGAATAGTTAATCGATCGAGCGTAAAGCCTTCGCTTCAACACATGAAAGCTTTCTTCGCATTTCTCATTCCATTGGAACGTTTCCCCTTTTCTTGTCAGTCGAGTCATAGGCGCAGCTATCTTTGAGAACCCTTCAATAAATCTCCGATAATAGCCTGCCAAACCTAGAAAACTGTGAACTTCATTCGCATTCGTAGGTGCACTCCATTCATTGATTGCTTCAACTTTAACCGGGTCCACTTCAATTCCTTGAGCAGTGATTACATGTCCAAGAAACACCACTCGATCTAGCCAAAACTCGCATTTCTTGAATTTCGCATATAATTTTTCCTTGCGAAGTGTTTCTAGCATTATTCTTAAGTGCTCAGTATGTTGCTCTCTATTATTTGAATATACAAGTATATCATCTATAAAGACTATGACGAATTGGTCTAGATACAGATGAAATACTCTATTCATCAAGTCCATGAATATTGTTGGTGCATTACTTAACCCAAATGGCATTACTACAAACTCATAATGTCTATATCGGGTTCTAAATGCCGTTTTCGGGATATCACTCTCTTTAATTTTTAACTGATGATATCCGGATCTCAAGTCAATCTTAGAGAAAGTGTTGGCACCTCTCAATTGATCGAACAAGTCTTCAATCCTCAGTAGCGGGTACTTGTTCTTCACTGTGAATCGATTAAGTTCTCTATAATCGATACACATTCTAAGTGACCCACCTTTTTTCTTTGCAAACAGAACTGGTGCTCCCCACGGTGATACACTAGGTCTAATAAATCCCAAATCCAAAAGTTCTTGTATTTGCGCCTTTTAACTCTTGTAACTCCTTTGGCGCCATCCTATAGGGTGCTTTAGATATTGGTGATGCCCCAGGTACCAAATCTATTCCAAATTCGACCTGATGATCTGGAGGAATTCCCGGCAAGTCTTTTGGAAATACATCCAAAAATTCTTGCACAATTGGTACGTCATTAGGTGTCACTTCGACTGTCAAGGTATCTACTAAACTCACTAGATATCCTTGGCAATTTTTCTTTTTCAATATATTTCTTGCTTTCATTGCCGATATCACTCGTGGCACTGCCTTAGACTTAATCCCATAAAATTTTATCTCATCATTTCCTGGCAGTTTGAATATTATCTCTTTCTCGTGACACTTAATGTCTGCCTGATATCTACTAAGCCAATTCATACCTAAGATTACGTCAAAATCCTTCATCTTAATTATGTATAGACCAACTTTAAGATAATTTCCCCCTATATTCACTTCAACATCCTTATTCACTGAGTCAGTTGTTATCGAATTTCCAGATGGCAAGCCAACCTCAAGGGGTTCACTTACTCTATCACTCTTATGTCTTAATATAACATGAAATTTGGCAGATAAAAACGAATGTGTGGCACTAGTGTCAAAAAGTACAAGAAGCGGTATTCCAGATATGGTTAGCATACCTGACATTGTACCCGAGTTCTAATCAGCTTCTTCGTGAGTCATAGCATACATTCGAGCTCTATCTCCAGATGTTTGTTCTTTTCTTTCCCGCTCAGCTTTTAAAAGAGGACAATTAGAGACTTCATGTCCTGGCTTCTTAGACTTGAAGCATTTTCCTTGTCCAGCTAAACATTCTCCAAAATGATTTTTCTTACATTTTGGGCAAGTTAGCTTTGTCTACTTGCGTAATTGGGCGACGTGTATTTCCATCGGTCTTTATCTGTTTATTTTGATTTTGTTTTGTCCTTCCCATTTTCTTTTCCCAGCATAACACAACCAACTTTTTCTCTTCCTCGTCCCCAGAAAACTTGCCTCCACCTCATGAGCCCTTCTCACCATTACCGAGTATTACAAATGTCCTTGAAACGAGATAGTATTCCTGATAGTTGTGCTCGAAGTCCCCTTCTGAACCTCAAAGCCTTTTTCAAATCATTATGCACTAGGTGTGGAGCAAACCGACTTAGTTGATTGAACTGTCTCTCATACTCTGTGACAGTCGTGTTTCTTTGTTTAAAGTTAAGGAATTTTGTCTCCTTCTTGTCCCGGTATGATTGTGGAAAAAACTTTTCCATTACAATCATTTTGAACTCACCCCATGTTAAAACATTCCTCTCTTTCTCGGTCTTAGTCCTCCAATACCCTTCCCACCAATGATCGGCGTCTTCAGTGAGTTGGAAAGCAGCACATACGACTCTATGCTCGTCTGTGCAACCAATAAATCGAAAAATCCTTTCTAGCGATCGAAACCATTCTTCTACTGCTGTCGGGCCATCACGTCTGTTGAATGTGGGTGGACAATAGTGGCGGAATTATTCCACAACTCGTGCATTGTTTTTGTTATTATCCCCATTGTTCTGCACCTCTGAGGAACTCAGCAATTATATCTCCAACAGTAGCAGTGGTTTGATTTCTTGTGTTAGTGGAGTTCTCACCATTGACTTGATTTCCACGACGGGGAGCCATATTCCTAAGGTCATATATAATGTATTATTATTATTTACCCCAATTTATTAATGGATTTTGCATGAAATATCTAACTTAAAATCTAAACATCATAATACAATGCACAAATAAATTAGGATCAATTAAAGGACAACTAAGCTTTATATATGATAAGGATTTATTTATCAATTATTACAATACATAGACCCAACCATCTCTACTGATACCACTTGTAACGACCCAATTTTATAAAATTAAAGTATTGTAAAAATATTTTTAAGAAAACATAAATTTATAAATTAAAGTGATCCCAATAATGATCAAAAAGTTGATTTAGAATTTTAATTCTTAAGAAAAACAATATAATGATAATAATAATAATAATAATAATAATAATAATAATATTACATCTTCCAAATTAAATATTCAATAGTTGTTCCAAGCATAAACCGGAAAAATTAAAGACATAAATCTAAAATCTAGTCTGATCATAATTATTTAAAATATAAATATAGCATGATTTATTCCACCGTCCAACACATCATATCCTCAGCCGGATTCCTCAACCTGAAAGTCATGATAATAATAGGGTGAGCTTCATCTCGCTCAGTAGGGACATATCTGTAAATATTTAATATAACATGAAAAGCATTCACATAATTACAACAATAAATTCATTAATTTCCTCTTTTCCTCTGACTGACCAGTTCCTGCATATAGCATTGCGGGTTCACCCCGAAGATACATTTGATCTCGCGGACCCTTTTCATAGCCCTTAGCTTATATGAATTCCTCTTGACATATATTGCAATAAATGAAGTACAATCATGGAACATTAAACAAAGACAAATAATAATAAAAATCCCTACCTTAATAATCGCAGATATTCGATGTAGAAAAATGAACAATAAAAGTCCTAGTCCTCGACCCCTTCGTTTTCTATATTAAATAAAATTATAATTAATATGTGATTTTAATAAATCAAACTAATTAATGAAAAAATTTGTGAAAAATATTGAAAAAGGGCTTGTAATTTGTGAATATATATATATATATATGAAACTTGAAGTAGAAAAATACTTATACCTTATAATTATTATAAATGTGGTGTAAAATTATGTATGGAATTACACCTATTTATAGTAATTAATAGTAATCCCTAAATACTCTAAAATAACCCCTAAACTCACCCCCTAGCTAACCTCTAAAATAACCCCTATTGATTATATTTTTTTCTCATATCACGGTGATGGCTTCCCCCACAAGTTTTGGGGTGTTTGAGCTTATTAACATCGCATTCATCATCTCCTCAAGAGTACGATTTTTTTACGTTTCTACACCATTTGATTAAGATGAGTAAAGAGCTGTTTTTGATGAATTATACCCCTTCCGAGCGGAATTCTTCAAACGGGGCAACATACTCTTCATCTATATCACTTCGAATCATCTTAATTTTCAAATTAAGTTGATTTTGTACTTCATTCTTATAAGTTTCAAAACTACTAAAGCTTCATCTTTGCTTTTCAAAATATATACATAATAATATCTTGTGCAATCACAATAAACGTTATGAAGTACTTTTTGCCACCTCGAGTTTGCACAAGTTTTAAATCACACATCTGTGTGAATTAATTCGAGAGGTTTGGTACTTCTCGTCACCGAATGAAATAGTGCTTTAGCCAATTTCGCTTCAACACAAACTTCGCATTTGTCTTGTGAATCGATTTTAAACGTTGGCATTAATTCCAGATTCACTAACTTTTTAATTGTGTTGAAATTTACATGTCCTAATCTATCATGCCATAAATTAGAACAATCCAACAAGTAAACAGAAGTAATATTCTTATTCTTCGCCTCTTGGCGGAAAACATTCATTACAGACATTTTGAAGAGCCCTTTATCAAGGTACCCTATACAAAGAAACTGACCATTCTTGGTCATTACAAACTTGTTAGACTCAAACACTAGTCTAAAACCAGCCTTGCTTAACAGGAGACCGAAAACTAAATTCTTGCGGATATCCGGGATATGCAGCACATCCACAAGTGTCAGCTCTTTTCCTAAGTCATCTTGAAAGACAACCCTTCCCAAGCCCCACGATGTTGGAAGTCGAAGAGTTTCCCATGAACAGTTTTCTTCCATTTATCGGGGTGTAGGAGGAAAACACCTCCTTATCAGCACAGATGTAACGAGTAGCCCCAGTATCTATCCACCACTCCCTTGGGTTGTCCACCATATTGGCTTCAAACACAATGGCAGTGAGACCGAGCTCCGACATGTCTATCGGAACAGACTTGTCCTCGGTCACATTGGCTTGTTGTTGGTTGCCATTTTGATTGCCCTTTTTCTTTAGGTGTCGATAATCCTTGGCCATGTGATTCGGCTTGCCACAGTTGTAGCAGTTCCCTTTGAACTTTTTGGGCTTCTCTTTAGCATTTCCGGATTGTTTCTATTTCTTGCTAGTGTCTAATTCTGCAAGATTGGCCTTGGCCTCCATTCCAGTTTTGCTGGACTTTACTTTGGATTTTCAGTTGTCTTCCTCAATCAAAAATTGAACTATCAAATCCTCAAGTCCCATTTCATTACGTTTGTGCTTGAGGTAGTTCTTAAAGTCTTTCCGCAATGGCGACAATTTTTGATAATTACAGCCACTTGGAATGATTCATTCAGAATCATCCCTTCATCATAAAGTATGATATGAATTTCATGAACTTGGCTGATCACCGTCTTGGTGTCAACCATCTTGAAATCCAGAAATTTACCGATAACAAATTTCTTTGTGCCGACATCTTCTGTCTTGTACTTCTTTTCCAAAGAGTCCTACAACTCTTTGGACGTTTTGAATGAGCTGTAGATGTTATATAAGGTGTCTTCCAGCCCATTCAAAACATAATTGTGACACAGAAAGTCGTTGTTGTGCCATACATCCACAATAATCTGCCTTTGATTGTCTGTTTTTTCTTCACCAATGGTTGGAGGGTCCTCCTTCAGAAACCGGGACAGACCCAAAGTGGTCAAATAGATCAGCATCTTCTGTTGCCGGTGCTTGAAGTCAACACCAGAAAAATTTGCCGGTTTTTCTCCATGCGCGGGAGCAGCAGCCATCGAATGAAACTAATGTTAGCCATTTTTCAAGAAAACATAATTTCATCTTGCGATTGTTGTTTGCGGTGTTTGGTTTTTCTCGAAAAGTGGACAGAATAATGGGACTATATTATAAGTCGATGCGAGAATTGGATTCTCTATCTGCAAGAAGAAATTGCTCTGTACAAAGTGCTAAGGGTTCTAGGCAATCGTCTCTAAGATACAACGACTTTCGAGTTTGACTTAGCAGCACTTGCAAAAGCCGAACTTACAGCGAACAAAAACGTATTCAAAACTTTCAATTTATGCAGAAAAAACAAGCAGAAACAATATGCTGAAATGCTATGAATACTGATAATTTCGGATTTTCTGATGTTTAAAACAGATTCCTGGGGGTCTGTTTATATAGAGTTCTAGATGCCTGTTCAGAACAGGTGCATCTATTGGTTCGGATCGATCTGGACTGTTGGATTGTGCCTTCTGATCAACAGGCACAATCTGATGGTCCAGATCGCATCTCTTCCGAAGGTACACAACCTTTACTACGCACCCTTGCACACTGAACAGTCGTGTCCAGTCAGCGAACAGGTGCGTCCAGTCACTGCCACATCGTGCCACGTGTCACCATCCGGACGACTCTTGCCAAGTCACTGCCACCTGAGCTGTCCTGCCACGTCACCGAGCCACTGGATCGACCCATGATTCGATTTGTCAAAACTTTAAGGCTCCTCAAAGCTCCTCGCGACGATGTGTACGTGCAAAGTGTGCCTCTAAAGCGCGCAATGCGACTATGTGCGACGTGTGCGGGCCCAACTCGGGCTTGGATGGTACTTCGCACCGTCCTCGGTGCTATTTGAGTTAGCCAAAGGCTAGTCAAAATTGATTTGGTCCACTAGGGTGTACCATAAGGAGCTTCACTTGATAGTCCTTATTAGTGGTGAAGCTCTATATAAACTAGTGAAACATTTAATATGTTTCCTAATTCCTATGTGGAATATGACTTTCCATATTCTCACCCTTCTATATTCCTTATATAAGAGGCATTTAAGTGACTAACTTTATGCATTGATTTCTCATTCACCCGAAATTAGTTTTGAAAAATTCAAAATGCTAATTTTATCTACCCACAGTATAGATGACGATTACATCATTTATTTTTCAAATAAATAAGTGATCCCACTTAAATAATTGATCAAACATGGATCAAAACCCATTTAATAGAAACCAATTTTCAACAGTTAATTGATGATATTTGATTAAAATTTGCTCTAAGAAAAACAGAAAAGAAGGATTGATATTGAGTTTCCTTGTTAACTTAGATTTATACACATTTAGTGCACGTATACTCAATCTACACACTTAGTGCACCAAATCCAGCATAGAGTTTTTGTCTTTTCGGGAAAAATTTACTCTTAAGATAAAGAAATAAAAAAATTCGCGATTAATTTAAATTTACTCTTAAGAAAAATTAAAAGAATTGATGTTCGTTTTCCTTATTAATTAAGTACTCTTGTAAATATTAAATTAAATTATACTTTCTTTCTGTTTTTTCTAAAAAAAACTTTAGCTTTCTTTTTTTCTCTCAAATTAACTCTTCCTTTATTGTCTTCGCTTTCTTGTCATTCATCGTTAATGGGTGATTTTTGTTCATGTTTAGCATGAAATCATCCAATCTACATCTTTTATAAATTTATTTTCTAAATAATTAAGTAGTTTTTCCATATGGATTTAAGTTATTTGTTTGTGATTTCACCATCTAGTGCAACGTCTATTCTATCAACCAATAAAATACATGACATTTTGTTTAATTATAATAATATTTAAGGCACAAAAGAGAAAAGAAATAAAAATAAAAATAAAACATTTGGCCCAGCAGCCAGCTTAGTTGTTTGGGGCCAACATCATATCAGCAATTTAATTTCCAACTTGACCCATCAATAGTGAATTCTATTCATCCTAGTATTGCTTGCACTATGAAGTGGTGGTGGACGATTTGGTGGGATGAATGGATAATCCTATATATAGTACTTTTCAAGTAAACTAGACAAAATAATAAAAAGTAGGTGTACACTCTAGTCTCTAAACTATGGCCTATGGGGAAAAAATTTGAACAAGTATTAAGTTTGAAATGATCCAAATTAGTCGTAATTGTTTTGTGATTGGTTATTTTATCAATCGTCACTTGGTAAATACAACGGTTGATTATAAAAGTTGACTTTGAAATTCATTATTAAAAATAATTAATTATCTTTCAAAATTACAAATATTCCGTGGCATATATTATGTGTGCTTGAATTGTTTATTACATCTACTCCCTTTACCTATACGCTATTATTATTATTATTATTATTATTATTATTATTATTATTATTATTATTATTATTATTATTATTATTATTATTATTGTTATTATTGTTATTATTATTATTATTTTATCTTGTACAAATTGAATTATGTATTGATCCGAATCAAGTCAGTCATTTTTTTGAGGTTGAGTCAAATTCCTTTTCCACCATACTTATAGATCAATTTTTATACATGTTTTATATTCATTCCCTTCAGTATATCCAATTTTGCTTCCATTCATTTTGCTTAGAACCTGACGGTTGATTTTTACTGCCTTAGTGAAGTGATGCGTGAATAAGCGCTAGAGGCACTAATCGGAAGAAAGGTCGATAATCGAATCCCATGGAGTCTTAATAAAGCTACATAGGAAAAATCTTGTGTATATTGTTCTCTAAGTAGATCTTAACAAATCGAGTATCTAATCTTATTGTGTAAAACCACTGGCATATTGAATTTACTTGGTGGAATAAACCAACTTTTTTTTTTTTAGAAAAGGTGGAATAAACCATCTACTTCCAAGAATAATTGGCCGAAGTCTTAGATACTTGGATCATTATTTGAAGGGATAATTAGAAAAACTACCCTAGGGTTGTTAATTACAAAAAAAAAAAAAAAAAAAACAAGAGAATTTTCAAAATGAACAAAAATTCCCTTAGATTTGATTATATCTTAAATGTAAGATGTCAATTGTAATTTTTTTACAAATTTAAAAGGAATGTTTTGAAATTTTTTGCTTATAAAAGGATAAAGTTTAGGGAACCAATCTTAAATGGATGTCTCTAATTTTCAAAAACAACTTGATTTTTTGTTATTAGCTCAAACCTCAGTCATGATAGTTTTTTGTGATTATTCCTAAAAAACTAAAATGAAAAAAATAAAGAGTTGACTTAACCTAGCAAATGAAAACCAAGTTATTTCATACAACTTCATGCATGCCGTCCTTAGTGACCCAAAATCAGAAAGTGATGATCTACTCAAAATCTTTGGTGCAAAAGAAATTATGTAAGCATGGGGCCAACTGCCTTTCTTTTTTTTTTTTTTTCATTTCACACACTAGCATGTAATTATAATAATATGACCAAAAAATTAAGCAAGAGAATCGTGGATCATGCACATCATGACAAATCTTGAAAAAAAAAGAAAAAAAGAAAAAAAGAAACACTATTTCTGTCAAAGGGTTTATGGGTATGTGTGCCCTGCAGATTACAGAAATTACTGTTCACTCCACTTTGGTATGTTTGCCAATATATGTACAAAAGTGCCAGCTTCATTGACTTGTCACTCTACCATAAACTTTCTGTACTCACTACATCATCAGTTACGTACTCATATTAAATTAAACAGAAATCCAGAATATTAAATGAGAAAATGATCCCACAAAAGAATTGAAGGAATACTTTTCTGCATGAGTTTATTTGGTTTGAAACAACTCATGATTTTAATCTAAGTGATATGCTTCGCAAAATGATGAGTTCTTGTTGCGTCATTCATTCCATTAATATAGTATGGTTTTATTGTTGAAACAAAAATGGTTCATGCTCAATTCTAGATTCTAGTTGCATGCAAAGGCGAGCCGGAGACTAGACCATAAATGAGTGAGCCGATATACAAAAATAGAGTGTGTGGATATTACTTTTTTATAAAAATATTTTCACTAAATTTTTTTCTTCTTAAAAAGAAAGGGTTGGGTCGGGCTCGAGATCGCCCCACCCAGTCACCAATGATTGTATGGTTTTTTTTTTTTTAGAATAAATGGTTGTATGATTGATAATAGTGTCACTTCATTAGTTTTATTATTCTTATTGTTATTATTATTACTATTATCATCATCTATGACTAGATAATAGCGTTTTCTAAAATTTAATTATTAAAAATCTCAGTTATATATCTCATAAGATATTTTTCCAAAAAAAAGATGGAACATTTCAATTGTTAGTAATAATAATTTTGTAATTATAGAATTCTCAAAATTAAAACAATTAATAAAACAAGATTTTGTTTCAAAATATCAAACACCCTCTTACGTTTTTTAAGAAGCTTATAATTTTTTCAGATCTTTTAGAAAAGAATTATTAAATAGTTTGACAACTTATATTTCTTAAACAATTTATAAAATATTTTAAAAAGCTTATAAGTTTAGTCAAACACCCTCTTCATGCAATAATAACACTCTTAAATCGATTAAAAAGATCTCGTAATACAACTCTTTTTATTATTTCTCTTCATGTACCCTACATTAATAATCAAATAAACCCTCTTGATTTCACATGTTTTATATCTTATTTATAAATTGTTTTTCCACAAAATAAGAAAAGATCTCTCCAACGCATCAATCATTATAATTCATTTTCTCATTATATTTGTTAATTCACAGTCGATGGAATAAAAAATGAAACACAATAAGTCCGCCTCGCATTTAAAATGGTGTAAGTCTTATGTCGAGAGCATACCGTGATCTAATCCGTTAGGCGGATCCAAATATTCAGTCTGCGGTCAATCTCCCCATTGACCCGCATAACCACTAACACCACAACAATAACATCCGCTAGCCGAATAATTTTTTAGAAGGGCTACTAATACTTTTTGGTAAGACTACTAATATTTTTCAAGAAAATATTGAAATACCTTTAATCGAAAAAATCTAATACTTTTCAATAAGATTATTAATATATTTTAGGAGGGATTACTAATACCTTTGGAAAAAATAATTATTTTTCATGAGAATTACTTAAAAAATCAATTACCAATATTTTTCCGATTACTAATACTTTTCCAAGGAATTGCTAATATTTTCACCGAAAAACTAATACTTTTTAGGGTTGCTTAATAATATATCATTTTCTAATACTTTTCAAGGAGAATATACATATTAGGTGATTTACTAATATTTTGAGGGAAAAAATCAATATTTTTCATGAGGGCTACTAAAAATATTGTTGAAGATTATTAATAATAACTTTTAGTTATACTACTAAATACTAATACTTTTTTAATTAGATGTACTTACTGACTAATACTTTTCACGTTGAAAAACTAATACTTTTAATGCCCATAATAGTACAAAATGGCACCGATCGTGAGATCCTATAACACTACCTCAAAATATTAGAAAAATGTCACCGTTGCATTAAATTACAATAAAATCATGTTCGGATTGGATCCGCCCAAAAAAAACCCATTAAATGGTCTAGCCGAATTTTTGTCATTAAAATGAAATACAGCTGCATGTGGAACTTTGAAGGATGCCACATAAATAGAAGGTGGCGGTTGGTGGTTCCTCCACCAGCAAGTGCGGGCGGAGAGTGGTGGCGACCACCACTCCAAGAAGAAATAATGGATGCGTTTTGTGGACGCAAATACATCATATCAAGCACTGAAATCACCAGCTAGTCAATGAGGATTGTCAGATTTTTCCTTTTTTTTTTCCGCAAGTCAATTCTGCACAATTCTTTTAGTGCTGAGAATCGATT